>QRFJ01000002.1:7446878-8041881 GCA_006176705.1 Cocos nucifera | reverse complement strand
TATGGTATGGCCTATGCACCTTAGTGTTAGATATATGTGCCCTAGAAGCCAGAATTGGCTGACACTTGTAATACACTTCTAGGGGCAAAATTATAATTTTGACTATAATTAATGAAATGGGTTATTTTCTATCACACCTGTGTATTTAGTATCTGTGATACATCCTTTGAGTTAATGGTAATGATAATTCATATTTTCAAGAGTTGAAAATTTAAGACATGAATAATCATTATTAACTCATAAACAGCTCCCGACCATAGGATCATCACGAGGATGGTGATTGATCCGGAAGGTTGGTGTACATCGCTTTTCTTTAGTAGATGAGTCTTGAGTCTACGGTGTGGAGACACGGAGCGAGAGTACAGGTACTCGTTAGAGAACGAGGGCACTGAGCGTGACCACCTCGAGTAGTCATTAGGAAGTCTACCTTCTCGTCAATGACTGACTCGATGCTGCAGTAGTGTGTCTGGTTCTTTGACCTGAGATGCATCGGCAGTTCACCTTGAGGGTGTTATAGTTTGACTATACCATTACTCGGTCTCCTAGCCATATGGAACCCTGAGGTGTATGTTGGCTATAGCATGTTCATTGTAGGAACTGGATTGCTCAAGATGGAATATCTACACTCGTGTGAGGAGTAGCCCATATGACATGAGAATCATAGTCCAAAATCTATGCATGGTAAGAGAAAATACTAGAAAGTTTTCTTTCGCGATCTCGTCATCCAAAAGGAAAGAAATCTTTCGAATCAATTCAAGTCGACAAACTCAAAAAGTCGTTAGAGTCCGAAACGAATACGGCTCCAACTCCTCTCCTATAAATAAAGGAGCTCCGGAATCCTCTAGGTACGTCATTCAATTCGATACCTTCTTTCCTCATTGTTCTCCAATCTTCTAACTTAAGCGTCAAGGATCTTCACGGGAGGACACTTCGGTGGAGACTTTATTGCCGGTGAATGGATAAAAGCTACAGCAAAGCTCATCCTCAGTCTCATATTCTTTGGTGGCCGAGCTACTCCATCCTCATCGACCGATCCGAAGTCAGAAGATTCAGGAGCAACACGATTCGTTCCGTCTTTCTATAATTTGACGGCGGCCTATAAAGCATGACTTGCAACACCAAGCTTCGTTATGGGGCTCCCACTTCCCAGTCATCGTTATTCCAAGAATTAGTTAGCCGATCCATGGGCGGTTAATGTGAAGTAAGAAGGAAGAAAAAGAGATTTCTCTTTTGCTCCGTGAAAATAATGTTGGTGGAGGCCAAAAGAATATGATGGCAATTGACTTTAAGAAGCAAGCGCAACTTTGAATGGTTTTAAAGCTAGCGTTTGTTAACACATTTACTACCCCACCCTCTGTCCGAGTGAAAGTGTTGCCATGTCCCCCCCCACACCCCAAACCTTCAATTATCGTCCACTTGTTTTGCTTAGTGGAAAATGATACTCATCTTTCATCACACCTTACATCATTGGCAAGAATTTGAGGGAGGGGAAGGATCTTAGGCCCTAATGAGCCATGCTTGCAGATTCCATGCTTCTACATCTTCTCCTCGGCCCAACGACGTGTCCAGCACCCATTGGAGCGTGCCAATTTGTTATCCTATCTCACCCATTGGAGCGTGCCAATTTGTTATCCTATCATATGAGAGGAAAGGTGGTCTCATCAAATCATGAGGAGGGAGGAGGGAGGAGGAAATAATTCAAGTGGGAACAACGCTAACCGCGCTAGCTTAAAGTTATGATGGATGGAGTTGCGAAATAACAAACTAATTCCTTCTTCAGACATTGTCAAAGATGGCAGGGACAGAGATGGACCAAGGGGATTTAACTAATCCAGTGTTTTGTCACATTAATCCCATCATTATCGCATACCGACACCTACTTGAAATAAACAAGGATGGATGGATATGAGGAGGATCCTTGGACAAGGGTATAGCAGAGAGGATGGAGAGCACTGGAAGCCAATAAAAGAAAAAGGCCCTGGTGCAAGCGTAGAATTGATTTCGGCATCAATGATGGACAGGCCATCTCAAATATAGACTTTATAGTCGAGTCAATCAAATTGTGGTTGTTGGAGTAGTAGGTCGACCTCCAAGATTCCCAGCCATCAGAATTGCTAGCTTGTTGATCCTTCTCAGCATGATGGACGGACCTCGGAACTACCAGCATTGCACATGCACATGTACATGTCATGGCTAAGAATATACGGATCCCAAACCATAGAAATATATGAACCATGATTGAGGATATGATCTTTTGGCTATGGATCGAGCTGGTTTAGGAGAGGTCAACCAATGAATTGAATCCCAGTACAATCAGTCAAAAGCAAAATCATAATAAGGATTAGCTTTGGGCTATGAACAGTCTCCATTAATTCTGTCACGACGAGGACCACTTTTAAGCGGTAACCAAAATTGCTCTTAATTTGAGAAGACTAGCATGCTAAGATAAGAAATATTTGAACTCAAGGCTTAAAATTCCCTTTTTTTTTTTTTTAAAGCATAAATCAAATATTAAAACTCGTTGGTCGTTGCTTACAGTTCATGGGCTCGATTTATTGACATAAATTATCCAATAGCGTAAAAAAAAAAAAATGTTAGCGAATATATTGATGTGTTCCCCGTCAAATTCTCATAAAGATAACGAGCTTTCGATAGGCAAGCTCATGTTCGGCTCGCAGTTAAATAACCATAAAGATGAGGCTTTTTTTTGTTTTTGGTTTTATTTTGTCTATAAGATGTCGGCAGCTAGCTGAAAGGACGGAAAGGAATGCACTACAATTGGAGCAATCATCTTCCACCATGATCGCCAAGGAATCTGATGCCTTTTGTCGATTGCCGGGGAATATAAATTGGCTTTTGGTGATTCACATCATTCATATCCATGGCTAAAGTTGATGCAGGCTAGTCAGAATCTTAGACTCACTTTAATAACCAAAGTGCTTAAGGCCTCAATTACCTCTTCTTAAAAGCCCCGGTTGTTATGATTATCAAGAACAATGGACTTAGCTTGGTGTTTCATAAGTAATCAATCTTGCTAAATATCACTAGCTCTTGGCATGGAATGCATATCAGAAAATTTCCGCAAGTCTTATTTAGCATGATAAAAATAATCCACTTTTGTTCGTACTTCTCTTATCGTCAAATAGCAAGTACTAAACCAAAAAAGTGAGTTTATTTATTAAAATCAACTCATGTCGATGATACCCCCAACCAATTTAATTATAGGTCAGGACCATGTGCACACATATATATAATATAGGCACAAATACATGCATATATGTTTGTGTATCTTTATATGTATGTGAAAGTATGTATACATATATACAAATCAATGATATGCCATCCAAATTCAAAATCCAAATTGCCAAATACGCGGATATGATTTAGACCGAATAAGCATTCAAACTAATTCTTGTATTTTGGTGATCTCATCAAGTTTGAGTCAATAGGAATTGTTGCAGTAAGACTTCAGATCGTCGGAGAAGACACACGCTGGAGAGCTAAATTGGGTTGAGTCGACGTGGATCATGGACCAACTTGCAAAGAAGTTCTAAAAATCATTCGAGTATCCTGCGATTTAGGATCTTTTAATGCCTAAGTTAGCTGAGGCCTTGAGAACATATAATGGAAATGGAAGGATGGAAGGCAAGAAAAAATGATTTGAGCGAAAAAAAGGTCTGATATTTCTTTAGTGGAAAAAGTCGAGAGTAGATTTCAGTAAAGTATCGACTCTATGAATCTTATGCTTAGACTTACCTCTCGGAAGAGTATCCTGCCCCTCTATTTATAAAAAAAAAA
This sequence comes from Cocos nucifera, assembly GCA_006176705.1. Lineage (NCBI taxonomy): Eukaryota > Viridiplantae > Streptophyta > Magnoliopsida > Arecales > Arecaceae > Cocos > Cocos nucifera. The sequence goes on along the minus strand of QRFJ01000002.1, from coordinate 8,038,083 downwards.
AAATTGCTTAGGCCATTTAGGCTATTCGAAGTCTGTTAGGCCATTAACTTGTTGTAACGGACATACTAGCTTGGTGGCAACTATGGACCGTTAGCTCTTATGAAATCTGACTGTAAAGTAGCTGGAGGATAACTATAGCCTAGCTAGATGATAACTGTATGAAGGTTGGAGAATTCTGGATTCTTCTCGATGTTGAGTTGGATGCCGTGTTGGTAGGTTCGCTTTTAGCCGATCTCGCTCTAGGATGATGTCGCTAGTCACTGGTGAGATCGGTGATAAGCCGATCTCCATAGAAGCGCTTTCAGTCTGCCTGGATAAAGATTGTCAAGATGGTGAATTATCGATCTCTTCCTGTATGGTCATTTGTAGGATGGTTAAAGACCAACCTTATTTAATGATAGCAAGTTTTTGGACCCTGACATAGTTTTAAGGATGATAATTTATCGATCTAGCTTGTCTATAAGTGTATTAATTACCGATCTGGATCGTCAATAGAGAATATTGATGCTGTATTTGGTCCTGATATAGAGAGTTCTAGATCGAAATTTTGCTGACCTAGATTTCAATGACTACCAATTATTGTACTCAGTATATCATCAGATCAATAATCTTTTTGGTACTGCTACATGGCTGGTGGTGATTGGTTGCACCAACACTTGCCCCCCATTTTTCAGACTTGGAGTGGAATTCTCTATAATGGGTGTGGAAAGTTGTTCCAAAAGATATCTCTTAATTTCTTCCATCGATAACTATGCTACATAGAATTAATTTTTACTGATTCAAAATGACATGCTACCTCATTTAGGAAAAACCCTACTGCAGTTGTCATATCTGGTAATTAAGAAAGCATGGAGAAACAAAAAATCATCATTGCTCACTCTGTTGTAATCCAAGTGACATGGGGCACATGTCGCTTTTCCATTAACCATCTGAGCCATTACGTGGATTGTGCTTATGTAACTTAATTAGAACGAAATGCATTGAAATGGCCTCTCTGCAGCCATTTCGGATTGCCAACAAGTGGCTTGAATCCAATGGTGGATGGATTGATCTGAGCCATTATTTTCTTCTATAAATAAAGCAGCGACCATTTGAGAATCATTTTACTACTCCATTTAGTGTGGAGGTTCTGCTGAAAGAGATTTCGGAAGCTTCTCAGTGCCCAGGCGATCGGAGAAGAAAGATGTATCGATCATCATCGGAGCTAAGAACTATCGAAGCCAAAAGAGAAGGTCTCTTTTCTTCTAGGTAGATCTCCTTCTCCTGCTTTTAGGGTTTAGGGCATCTTTCGCTTAGAATTTTCTTCCGTTGCTTTCTTTGCCCAATCCTTCCTCCTTTTCGTTTTCTTTTTTTTTTTTTAAGAATGTCTTTCCAAGAGAGTATCTTCCATGGTGGTGATAAGAAGAGAGGAGAAATAGTTTCGAATGATCGAAAAATCTGATCTACCCAGTCCCGACTCAAGCTTGAGGTGGATGATCCATCTCAGACGACCACCAAAGCCAGTACCTCCAGTGAAGATGCATGGTTCAGAGTCTCCGATAAAAAAATTTTTGGACTATTTTAGTTTGGATATTGAACCATCAATTTTGGTTGATTCTGACTTGGAGAGACTCAAAGATAAGTATCTTATCCCTCCAACCGAAAGTTAATGATACATTCTGAGATTCTCAACATTCCATATTTTTGTAATATTTAAGCCATCTAATTTTTTGATCTTATATGCCCCTAGGCATACCACTTCAGTGATTCGGTAAGGCCCTTTTCAGTTTGGGATAAATTATTTTTGTTCCAAGGGCTTTGAGACTTCAACTCGACGAAGAACCAGATCGTCTTTATGAAAGATTTTTGGCTTTACTTAGACATTATAGTACCTGGCAACATTTTGTTTGTGGGTTGCCATATAGATTTGAGCCCTCTCTCTGATTTCTTCTAGTAAGTTCAGGTTGATTCTCAGTCGATCTGAGTTGCTTTCTTCATGAAAATTTTCTATCATTAGCATTGGATGGCGAATTTTCACGGGCATCATAGCTTCTACTCCAAACATAAGTTTAAAAGGCATTTCTCCTGTTGATCATCTAAGAGTGATTCTGTAGGTCCAGAGAATATTATACAGCTCATCCATTCAGAGATCTTTAGCTTCAGTGAGCTTGACTTTCAAATCTTGAAGAATTATTTGGTTTATGACCTTGACTTCTCTATTTAACTGTGGGTGTCCTACTGAAATGAACTTATGGTCAATATGTAGTTCAGAATAGAATTTCTTGAATTTTGGATTGTCGAGCTACCTTCCATTATCAATAATAATTATCTGAGATGGACTAAAATTATAGATAATTGACTTTCAGATGAAGTCTTGCATCTTCTTTTTAATGATTTGTGCCAGCGGTTCAGTCTCCATCCATTTGATGAAGTAATTAATAGCCGCTACCAGAAATTTTATGTCCTATCACCATGAAAAAAGGTCTAAAAATGTCCATTCTCCAGATGATGAAAGGCTAAGGACCTATAATTAATATAAGCTCGACAGCGGGCTGATGCTGAATATTTGCATTCCTTTAGCATTGATCATATTTATTGATGAGGTCGGCAGTATCTTTCTAAATAGTTGGCTAGTAATAACCCTATTGGATCACTTTATATACTAAGGACCTATCCCCCAAGTAGTTGTCATAGATTCTCTCGTGGACTTCTCAAAGAGCATAATCAACTTCTAAGGGTCTTAAGCATCAGAGTAACAAGAAAGAGTATGATCTTTTATATAATTTTTCATGCAGAGTGACATACCATGGGGCTTGCCTTTTGATTCTCTTCACTTTAGCAGGATCATTTGGTAGAACTCCGCTGTCTAAGTAATCTTCTAGAGGATCTATTGAGCTTGATTCATAGTTTACTTGAGCAATCATTAGAATTTTTGTATTAAGTTTTTTAAGGACTTCAATAAATACCTTTTGGATGAGCTTAGGAAAATCCGATATGGCCAAATGTGATAGTGTATCAGCTCAGGCATTCTCCGATCTCGATATTTAAGTGATCTTGAGGTCATCGAAACTTTTCAATAATTTTTTTACATTATGTAAATATTGAGACATAACAGAATTCTTAGCTTTGAATTGACCTCATACCTGTCAGATGACAAGCTATGAGTCTGTAAAAATCTTAAGTTTTCTAATGTCGAGTTCTTTCACCATTCTAAGTCCTGCAATAAGAGCTTCATATTCGGTGCCATTATTGAAAGTTTTAAAGTTGAATTTTAGAGTATGTTCAGTGGCAACTCCTTCTATGCTAGCTAAAATTAAGTCAGCTTCGCTCTCTTAGGCATTCGAAGCTCCATCAACATGCAGGAGCCAATAAGACTCTTCGATAGTTTTTCTTTGAATTTTTGGAGCAAATTCTTCTTTAGGTATGAAATATTCTACCACAAAGTCGGCCAATACTTGAGCTTTTATAGAAGTCCTGGACCTATAATGGATATCGAACTCACTGAATTCAATGGTCCATTTGGCTAGCCAATGGGATGTGTTAGATCACTGAAGGACTAATCTCAATAGGTGTTTGTCAAGACTATGATGGAGTAAGCTTGAAAATATGGTCGGAGTCATTTAGCAAATATAAACAAAGAGTATATTATTTTCTCAATTTTAAAATATCGAGTTTCAGCATTCCATAATAATTTATTGGTATAATAGATTGATCTTTATGTCCCTGCATCATCTCAGAGTAGAACTGAGCTAATAGTGTTAGGTGAAATGGATATATATATATAAATAAATCCTTAATTTCAATCGACTTTGATAGTAATGGGACTGAACCAAGATATGAACCAAGATATGCTTTGAGGTTGTCAAAGATGGACTAGCATTCCTCTGATCATTTGAAATCTTTAATTTGCTTCAAAGTTTTAAAGAAAGAAAGATATTTTTCAGTTGATCTTGATATGAATCTATTGGATAATGCCATCCATCTAGTGAACCATTGTACTTTTTTTTATAGTGCTCAAATTTTTTTAGAGTTGATTTCTGCTCCTCTTTGGATTATTAAAAAATTGAGAAACTTTCTATCCATTACTCCAAAAGCACATTTGTTGGGGTTGAGCTTCATCTGGTATTTACGAAGCTCTCTAAATGCTTCTTTGGAATCGATGATATACCGATCTTCTTTTGTACTTTTTATCAATATATCGTCAATGTATATCTTCATGTTGTGATCGATTTAGTACTTGAACACTTTATTGATCAAGCGTTGGTAAGTGGTACCTGCATTTTTTAAATCAAAAGCCATCATTTTATAACAATATAAATCTTTTTCAGTGATAAAAGCCATATTCTCTTCATCTTCAGGGGTCATTCTAATTTAGTTATAGTAAGAAAAAGCATTCATGAAGCTTAGTAGCTTATGTCCCAAGGTACCATCAACCAACTTATCAATTTTTGAAAGAGAAAAACTATCCTTGAGACAAGCCTTGTTGGGGTTGGTATAATCAATACAAATCCTTCATTTACCGCTTGCCTTTTTGACCATCACAATATTGGCTATCTATTTTGGGTACTAGGCCTCTCTGATGAATTCTGCTTTTAGAAACTTGTCGACTTCTTAATCTATTTTCTTTTATCTTTTTAGAATAAAGCTTCTTTTCTTTTGCTTCATCGATCGATGTTTGAAATCAATATTTAACTTATGTATGATGACGTTAGCAAAAATTTCAAGCATATCTGAAGCTGACCATGCAAATATATTGATAATTTATCGAAGAAAAGATATTAACTTATCCTTGAGGTCGGTATTTTGTTGAGCTCCTATTTAAATAGTCTTTTCTAAGTCTTCATCCAGCAGAACGGTGATGAGCGGTTCAACTGACTCACCATAGCTTTTTTCATTCTCGCCTTTACCCTCCTGATCAAGAATTTTAATTGATAGTGCTTTGATGGGCTTCTTCATCTTTGAAGCTATCAAAAAATATTGTTTAGACATCATTTGGTCTTTGCGTATTTCTCCAGTGCCATCTTTGGTTGGAAACCAAGCTAGCAAATGGTAAGTGAAAACTACCACCTTGAGGGCATTGAGCTCGGAACGATCGAGGATGACATTATACGTGGATGGTATCTTGATAACTAGAAATGTGAGCTATATGGTTGACTAATAGAGATCTTTTTCTGTAGGGATCGGTAGCGCAACCTCTCCTTCGACAGCCATCGAGTTGCCTAAGAACCCAATCAGTGGAGCATCAACTTGCTTCAATTTATTTAGAATGTTTATCTTTTAGAAAGCATTATAGAATAACATGTCTGTAGAGCTTTCATTATCTACTAAGATTTTTTTTTACATCATAATTTATTATCATCATAAAAATGACAATAGCATCATTATGAGAAATTTGAACCCCTTAAACATCAACATTAGAAAAGGAGACAACATCATCAGTGCATTGTCTCTTCAGAGAGGGACTTTTAGATGCCCCTCGAGATCCACCGACCTCAGAGATCATGTTGATGACTCTAGCAGTCGGCTGATTGTGTTTAGTGGCATCATCGAGCTTTTGGCGTTGCTCCAAAGCTTGATTTGCCCAATCTCTGACATATTTGCCGAGGTTGTCTCGATAAATTAGTACTTTAATTTGATCCTTGAGCTGGCGATACTCTTCAGTATCATACACGTGATCTCGATAGAAATGGCAGAATTTACTTTTGTCTCTCCTTATAGGTGAGGCTTTAATGAGATTGGGGCGACGAAGATATCCTTAGTTTTCGATCTCTATCAGGATCTAGATTCGAGGAGCGAACAGGGAGGCATAGCTATAAAACTTTCGAGATGGGCTTCAGGACCTTGAATTTTTTTGGGGTAACTTACTGACACTCCCTTGATTCCTATGTTCTTCCTTATCATGGATCGCTTCTTTATTCTTTTGTTTTTCTTCTCCTTGTTCAACTTTTCTTCCTTCTGTGCCTGGGCATACTTTTGGACCCAGGTCAGTATTCTCTCATAATTTTAAAAAAAATTCTTGCTGAGGAAGAAAGTCAAGCGATAGCTTCTGAGTTCCCGCTTTAAGGCAGACATAGCGATGGACTCATTGAAATATTTTTCCTCCAAGATGGTCGCATTGAAGTGGGCCATGTACTCGCGGAATGATTCACTCTCCTACTGCACTATACAGAAAAGGCTGTCTATGTGCTTCAGATAGAGGCGATTACTTCTGAAATAGGCTACGAAGAGCCTATCTAGTTGGTCAAAATTAAGAAAAGATGGATCCTGGATGGAGTTCAGAGAATCATACTCTTGCAGACTTCTTAAGAGTGATGAAAAAAGTCATATAAAGAAGAATGTCAGACACTCCTTAAAGCCTCATGACATCTCTATATCCATCAAGAAGGTCTTAAGGGTTCGTTGAGCCATCAAATGGCTCCAACATAGGCATCTTGAACTGGGAAGGGATCAGCTCATTTTGTATTTCAATAGAAAAAGGGGATGTAAGATGAAAATCTTTTTTACTTTAAGAAGGATCTCCAAGTTATATCTCCTTCAATCTTCTCTCAAGATTTTGAAGCTTCTGTTCAAGATCTTCCTCCTATTGTAGCTTCTTGCTATAGAAAATTGATTCTACTGCATAGGAGTGCTCTTCTTGATGAAGAAAACACTTCTAGCAGAGTTCTTGAGAGACTAAAAGGTGGCTGTGCCGTAACATAGCTTCTTGAGGAATGGGTTCTTGCCATCACTCCGTTGTTTGCAGAAGCTACTGTACAGTGTTGGTGAGGGTCTGATCTACTGCACTAAAAGATTAAACTATTATGAATCGATCATTATTAAAGGATGGGGTTGGATCATCTTCAGGATGACTCTTGTGGGAAAGACGAAGTCGGATTCTATGCCTTCTTTATCATTTCTATGAAATTGAGGTAAAGTGATTCGTGAACCGCTGCTATACCAACATACTGCAGTGATTGCAATAACCGCTGCAACAACCACTGCCATAAATCTACGACGATGGCTTCAGTGGTAGTAGATCAATAATCATTGTGGTAGCTTATGGCAGTAATTTTTTAATTTACAGCAGCGATCGCGAATCATTGCTGTTGCCCTTTCTTATAATAGAGGAAGTCACCTGACCATTCGGACTAGATGCGAACAACTAAAATTGCTCTGAGATATGATATTGTTCTCGAAGATGATCGATGACAAAATCAATTAGTGAAGAAACTTTCATCATCGGACCCAAAGAAAAAGTTTTGGCCTAACTAGATGGCCGACTACCTCTACCTACAGAGCTACCTACTCCTACTCTACTCCTATTCGCCATTGAAACAACAAAGAAAATCCAAAAGGAAGAAAAGAGAGAAGAAAAATCTAACCTGAAAGCTCTATGTAAAGTGATCAGGAGGAGAAGGAAGGAGAAAACTTGGAAACTTGGACACCCACAGGAACTCAGTTGCAACAGGACATTCAGAAAAAGATGAAGGCAACACTATATATAGAAGCTCCCAACAGTCAAGATGATTTCGTTCAAACTAAGATCACCCAGATCTTGACATGTGGCGACATATTGATCGACCATCAGTCGGATCTTTCGATGCATCCATTGTCAAATCAAGCCATGTCATTACTATCTATGAGAACAGTCGGAATCCAATGATTACTCGACATGTAGCAGCAATCGATTGATCCAAAATCAAATTGATCAGATTGTCTAATTATTAGATCACTTTTTCGACTGAACAGATTAATGATGGTTGCACGATCGTTGAAGCGATAAAGCAACAAAAAATGATAGTTACATGATCATCAAAATGATGAAATAGCTAGAAACTTTTCAACTTTCGAGGCAATCATTAATGTCTGAAAATAAAGTGGCCGCCAAAATCGAAGCTCAAGGCAAGATGTGAATACTCTCATCATTCAGAGTATCAACCCACATACTAAGTTACATGCCTTTTCATTTTGAACTTGAGAGTGGAGGATAACTGTTGGGACAATCAAACCCGCACCCCCGATTTAAGTTTAGTATTCTAACTTATCGTTGGTAGTATCGACGATGTAGTGGCAACATCACATTATCGATTGATAATCGATTTCTCCAATGCTATGTCAGGGACAGACAAATAGAATGATAGAATAAAATCAAGCCATCTATGAATAACCGACTGACAATCGGTTAACCGAGTGACTATTAAGAAATGTTTGAGTTATTATCACTTCAAGAAATAAATAAGCCAACTATCAACTAGTTTAATTATTCAACTGACAATTAGTAAACTGATTGACAGTCGATCGCTCTTAACCAGTCTTTCTCCTACAGACAGGACGATTTAGACAACTGTATAACTACTGACCAATCGAAATATCAGATCATCCTCCTGATGGTCAGTCGGAATAACAACAACACCGACATACAGTCGGCATGATGATTGCCAATATATAGTCGGCAAGTCAGAAATCGTAAAAAACCATAACGACCATTCCACGATCATATGGTGGGCTATGACTGCTCGTAATAGATATTAACTGCTCACTCCATGATCATATAATGCCAAGACAAGTAGGACCCATGATGCCTTATCGTTGTAAATGATAACTAATAATTTGTCTATAAAAGAAAAGTAAACGAATTGCATTGGTAAGATACTTGTGAGCTATATTTTATCAACTTTCATTCTTCTTATCTGTTTGACAATTTTTCTACTAATTTAAGCATCGGAGGATCTCCACTGAAAATATTTCAGATCAATGAGGACTTTTTTTACAAGTATTCTTCTCTAGCGACAAGTGCAATAGGGGATTAGCCGCAACACCATTGATTCATTTAGGTGCCCTATTATTGATTTTGGGCTTGAGAAGAAGAGACATACTCTCTTGTAGCTTAACAAGAGCAAGATCCCGTCATTTTTCTCTAGTTGCATATGTAGTCTTAGGGGAAATCAATGATCTCTCAAAATGAAAATATATATAGAGAGAGAAATCTAGCTACAAAACCTTTCACACACACACATATATATATAACCCTCGGAGATGGTATTCATGTGAATGCATGGTGTGCCAAATCATTAATTGATCACCAACCAAATGGTCCAAGCAACCAACTTTTGCGGGTTTACCACCTCAACAAGCTAGGGACTTGGATAATTTTCAAAAGAAGCAAGACATTTTTGGAGAGAGAAGACATTGGATGAGCCCATGGTTTTGACTAGCCCATGGTGACTCCTAGCTTTTTCTCTTGCAAATCTCGTGGGCTCTTGCCTCTCATCTCCTCTCCTAAGCCAAGCTGATGGCTCACCTTCCATGTCCTACTCCTCGGCTCCGGCCCGAGTCTGCTCTCCAGATAGCGTCTGTACTGCTTCACATCTGCTCGTTTGCAAAGGCTCTAGTTACTTACTTACTGATGTGTTGTTGTTCAGATGGCTGACTTTTCTACCCATATTCCCACGGAAACTTCTTTAGACCCTCAGATGTATGCTCTATGTATATTTCTTTTCTTTCCTTTTATCTGTAAATTTCTTTTAATCAAATCTTTGGTGACGCATGGAGGTCATCTACGTGTCTCGATTGAAGTCACTGGTTCCGCAAGCGTTAGGTACGGCCTCCTCGGTAGCCTAGTCTAGGTCCTAGAGGGATGAAATATGGTAAGGGCCGCCTTCTCGTAAGTGGCATGCGTTGTTCGTAGTTTCTATGGATGTGTTTGGAGCTCCCGGCACGCTGGGTCACATTGCATGGCCAATTAATGTTATCTCGCTTGCTTAAACTGGGGCTAATATGCCAAGTGTCACTTTCTAGTTGCTTCTATTTTGGCAGTCAAAACCATCCCAGTTCTCTTTTACTTCTTTTTAAAAACAAAAAAAAATCAAATCGATAGGGTTAGAGGGCCTAGCAGTGTAGCTTGGCCTTTTCTGGGGCGGCTGGATATGACCCCGCGACCTATCCTGCTGTTATTATCGTATTAAATAGGCATGGGTTCTACCAAACATGCGGGCCTCACCCCATCTTTTTCAGTAAGCACCTTGTCAGATCTAATATTCCTTATTCATATATGTTCTGAGTCATTAATTAACACTTGGCTTAGGCAACAATTCTTATTCATGTTTTCGCCAGCACCTCGCTTTGGTAAACGCGCAGATGGGCGCAAACGTGTAGAATTAGCGTAGAATATGTTTGAAAATATTTAGTCGAAAACTTTTCTAATTAATTTTAATGATATATTTTTAACATAAAAATCCACATTGTTTATAACAAGTTATGATATTAAAATTCCTATATATCTATATATATTTTTGATATCTTTTGCACACTAAAGAAGCACAAAATTAACGGCAACAACATAATTAATAAAAAAAAAAAAAAATCTAAGACTATCTTATTTACAAACCTAAATTATCGATTTATAAAGATCAAAATTTAATTAATTTTGATGCCAGGATAAAAGTGTTTCATATTTCTTTCAGGCAAGAATAAAAGATATACAAATGTCTGCTCTTTAGTTTATAGCTAGTGTAGGCATCATATGGGTTTTCATTTAGTGACCCCTTATTCATTTTTATTCGAAAACATTTGGAAAGAATGTAGAAGTTGTGCCGATCAAATTGTAGTTCAGCCCAAGAGATTGTATAGATCATGAATGGTTGCCTGCAACTGGTGAAGAAATAGTTGAAACCAAATGCCCAAGGGTATACATTCAGGCAAACCAGCAGTGAACTCGCAGCTGTTCTCCCCTCATCATCGACCGGCAAGCAACATGAAACCCCTGCCCCTATGTTCCTAGGATCCAGGGTTAAATTTGGGTGGAAATTTTCATAAAACAATTTGGTGAGAGTGCCACCACCCAGGTTGAACCGGGGAGCGGGTTCTCCACAGAGGATTGGCGTGCCAATCGGCTGATAAAAGTTGGATTGGCTCATTTGTCAAGCATATTGCCCATGTAAGATGGATTGCTGCAATCTAAGATGGATTGCCGCTGTCGTCTCAACGATGAGACACAAGCCACAGAATAAAGATGGACACTAGTTGCGTGGATCCAAGAAAAGGACGATCAATGTGATCAAAATTTTTTCCTGGTCTGTACATGCGAGCGTGGGTGTATGCAGACAGAAGGGTTCTTAACACCTCACAAGAATACATCCAATAGCATCAGCAAAAGCTTAAATCCCGTGGAAGAAAGGAAAAATGCGATGCGACCAAAGCCTCAATTCCCTCTGCTTTTTGCCTTCCTAAGGCCCTGTTTAAGTCACCACAAACAGAGATGCTAGATTGAGAACATTGTCCATTGCAACCTAATGGCTGGCTCAATTCAGCACCTGGACTGGCTCTCTCCATTGAGACCAGCACAGCAAAGGGCACCTGAAACCTACAAGCATGAACCTTAGCACCAAGACAATTCCTTTCCAAGGCTCAGTATTAATTGAACAAAAATTAGCACAATGATGTGCCATGTTTAAACGTAGAGAATTAAATGGGTTTCAAATGCAGAGTTTAGGACACTTAAATGAGCATGGCATCAAATTACACAAATAAAGCAGCCACCATTCTAGCCTTTCCTGGCTTCAATTTTCAGTATGAACTCTTTAGCCCTGGAAGAGTGATTGGGACAAAATGATTCGATCCAAAAGACCAGCTTAACCACCACAGATCTGCATTCTCGTAACGAACTGAGCTCTGCTAGGATTGCTCATTATTTTTCCCGATGAATAAACTGAACAACTAGAGAATGATAAAGTTCAGGAAAGCGATCTAGCCAGGTTGCTCAAGCAGCTGCAGCCTCCAGCAGCTCTCTTTCTGCTCGCTCCAGAATCCTTCTTTCCAGTTCTGGCCTGAAATTTCTAATAAGCCCCTGAACAGGCCAAGCAGCAGCATCCCCCAACGCACATAGAGTGTGCCCTTCAATCTGATACGTAACCTTCTGAAGCATATCAATCTCCTCCAGCTTTGCATTCCCGGCCTTAAGCCTCTCCATGATCATCCATAACCACCCTGTTCCTTCCCTGCATGGTGTGCATTGCCCACAGCTCTCATGCTTGTAGAAGTATGACAGCATTGCTATAGCATCCACCACATCGGTGGACTGGTCCATCGCGATAACTGCTGGGTGTGCCCAGTCCAGACTGAACAGCTTTAAGCGCATCATAGTCCATCAGGACATCATCACATATGTGCTTAGGTAGGAGAGGAACTGAGGAACCACCTGGTATAACTGCCAACAAGTTATCCCACCCTCCTCTGACACCACCACAATGCCTCTCTAAGAGTTCTTTCAATGGTATGCTCATCTCCTCTTCTACAGTGCAAGGTTTGTTCACACGACCTGAGACACACAACAGCTTTGTTCCTGAGTTGTTTTTCCGACCAAAGCTCGCAAACCATTCAGGTCCTCGCCTTAAAATGGTAGGAGACAGACACTGTTTCCACATTTGTAACAGTTGTTGGGCACCCATAAAGTCCTGCATTAGCTGGGAAAGGAGGCTTCAGTCTCGGTTTTCCTTGTTTTCCTTCAAGGCTTTCCAATAGAGCTGTCTCTTCGCCACAGATGTAAGCACCAGCACCATACATGAACATCAAAATCATAACCAGATCCACATGCATTATTTCCCAAAAATCCAGCTTGATATGCCTCTTTTCTTGCCTTTTCAAGGGTTAGGCGTTCATTTACATATTCCCCTCTTATACAGATGTAAGCAGCAGTTGCCCTCATGCCAATGCCGGCAATCAAGCATCCTTCAAGCAGTTTGTGTGGGTCATGGCACATGATTTCTCGGTCTTTACATGTACCAGGTTCGCTCTCATCAGCGTTGATGACAAGATATGAAGGATGGCCATCCGAAACCTTGGGCATGAAGGACCACTTAAGGCCAGATGGAAAACCAGCCCCTCCACGGCCTCGAAGACCAGACATCTTAATTTCATTGACCATCCAGTCAGAACCCTTGAGCACCAAGTCCTTGGTTCTATACCAGTCCCCCCGCTTCATTGCACCTTTGAGGAATGGGTCATGCAAACCATAAAGGTTGGTGAAAATACGATCTTCATCTTTAAGACCACCAAAATGGGTCTTCTCTGGAGGAGGAGGTGGTGGTGGTGGAGGCTGAGGTGTACTTGCTGTCGTTGCAGTCTGAGTGCTGAATGACCTACAAGCAGAATTTAATCTTCCAACCACTTGCACCCTCCGTAGGGAAAAAATCTTGTAGGATCCCTGACAAAAAGATTAGATATGAATGAAATTGAGCAACTTTTAACAAAATAATTTTTTCGCTCAGAACTACAACAGTGAATACAGTAGCGTTGCTGGAGACAAAGCATAACTCAGAATGTTAGCAATAAAGAGTCCATACATGAGACTAGATTAGGTAAGAAAATCATATTGTCACATGATGAAATTGGATGCAGCTACAAAAATCAGGTTGTACATCCAAAGTGCTCAAATTTGATGGAATGAACTTCAGGTCCTACTGAAAATGATTTAAAAAAGAAAGACTGATAGATATAACTGCATTATTTCATCTTCTGCACTCCCCTTAGCATCAACAAGTTATTGTAAACTTCTAAGATGATAACTTAAAAATTCTAGAAAAATCATATTTAGTTTACAAAAACTGAATGCTCCTAAACAGAAAAGAACTCAGACAGGGCTTTAGCTAGGCAGACACCCAACCATCCTAGTTCTGTCTATTGTCCCAGGAGCTACTGCTTACTGCAATCCAGCCCGTGCAATGCACATGCACATCTGGATGGCCACGAGGGGTTAATACCAACACTGTCAAATTGCCTAGGCGAAACCAGGTGGTGGATGCCTTGTGGACTGGGCAGGTGCCCAGGCACTTAGGTGGCCACCTAGGGAGGAAAGCTCTCAAGGCATTTGTTTGTTAATCATATGCATAGCATGCACATATGTTGTCCTTGTACATACACTTTTTTTCACTATATCTGGGATCATGAACCTATTTTTCACTTAAAAGGTCTAAAGATCAAAATCCACAAGGAAGGTAGTTACAGCATTCCTTCATTGCAGCATATAGCAAGCTGTAGATATAGCTAACTCTTTGCAAAAGTGGAAGAAGGCGGCAAGTAGACAAGAGGCTACCAAGTAGAACAAAGGGAAAAAAAGGTAGTAAGAGTGGTCAGCTGAAGAAGAGTTGTGCTGGTCACTGCAGTTGCCGCTGCCGCTCGTCACTGTTGGTTAACCTGTTGATAGCCATTGATCAGCCCACTGACTGTATTGGTGGCTGCCTTCAGTAATCTCTCATGTGTTTCATATGGGTTTTAAACAGGGAAAGAAAATGTGAAAAGAAACCCTTAAAAGATAGGGTTCAAGCAGGCTTGGCCTAGGCAGCCTGACCAAATTAAGTGCTTAGGTGCAAATGTGGCTGCTTTTAACAACATCAGTTAATATGTGAATGAACTGGTGGAACTGGGGACAAGAGCTCTACAGATTTTTTTCAGAAAATAAGAAAAAGAGGCTGGTGCAAATCTGAGGCTATGGCAGGGAGAATACACATTATTTTAATAAAAAGGGGGAGGGTACCACAGGAGGGAGGAATTACATGCTCTTTTCTAATCCTAAGGAGGCCCAAGGCTTCAATTTTTGAGGCTGCCTCAGATGCTTCCCATTACATATTAGTAGATAATTGCATTATAACATAGAAATAACCAATAATCATGAAAACTTCACACGAAAATCTGATAGAATCTTTGAGGCAGAATTTATCCTTCTTTGCCATTTTCCATATGAAAAGCTAATCCTCACTTACCCCAACATTTTAAGTTCTTCCTCAAGGCCTCCATGTTTTTAATATTCATAATCTTTCCTAACCTTTGGACATATCCAGAAGCTGTCTTCACCAGGCCTCCTTGAACAGTGCTGCACATGCCTGCATGAAGGCCTTTGTTTCCTCTACTTCCCCATAACTGATCGATAAGTTCTCTTCCACTTACCCTAGTTTAGCTCCTTGATTCCTCTATGGTGTGCATATCCAACAACATAATTCATAGTTTAGCCAACACCTACTTTAACATCTTCATCCTTGCAATAGCATCTAATGTGCACAGCCCCAATTTATAGGCCAAGTCTTTTCTGAACTAAGCAATGATGAGCTGAACCATCAAAAAAAAAAAAAAAAAAAAAGAAAAAAAAAAGAAGAAAGAAAGATAAGATTATGTGATTTTGATGTAATGGGTTTGTTGAATGAGTTACCTCATCTTCATCTTAATCATAAAATGATGCAACAATTGCAAGAATGGAAATATAAAAGCTGTTAGAATAGCTAAAGGCATCACCATGCCAACATATAATATGTCCCATCACACTCTAGCAAGATGAACCATTAAATTAGTAACCGATAAAATGACATGCAGAAAACATTAAGTATTGGTTTTAAATTTTCCAAACATAACTGTCTCTATCCTATGAAGTTAACCTTCATTCATGCTGAGTGATTTTTCTATCCAAAATTCCGAATCACCTACCACAACAAAAATCATGAGAAGACCTGTGGTTTGTTTCAAACAAGTTTCTTTCTCTGCTTCATTCAATGTCTTATATCATTCAATGTTTTACAACCAGTTTTAAAATCTCTCACAACACTGGAAGGACCACATCTCCCTAAGTTCCATATTACATGTATCAAAGTTCTTCATGGATACAGTCACAACAAGCATCACCTTACCTCTAACTTCTCCTGACACTGCTCAATGTTACTGCAGATATCATATTTGTTCAAGACCACATTATATGATAGAAATCTAACACAAAACATCCACTAAGTGAAGTGGACAATGATGGATCAATTTTTGCCCACTGGCAGTAGATTCAAGCTTCTCCTCAATCCTTATACTCGAGGTGCCATGATGTACATGCAGATTTTATCAATAATTTGTTTCATGCATTAATGCAAGAAAATCTCTCTGTAAATGATATAATTAAGATGGCATAGGTCTCCTCACGCTTAATTATTAAGTGAGAACCATCTCAACAACTAGGTCCTACTTACACAAAGATGCTACAATCTGCCTCTTCTAAATTGTCCACGAAACATTTCCTTCCTCAGTATTATTATTGAATTGGAGAAAAAGTAATAAAGCATACCTTATGTCAGACTTTAGCAAACCATATGCAGACGTAGCACAAGATACTCATAATCAATTAAATTCTAGAAATATTGTAAAAACACAAATAAAAAGATTATATTTCAGAAATTTTGGACAAACTTGCACAAGTACTATATCTTCTCAGCTGTCACTAGCATGGGATTCACAATAATCCTATATATCAGCTGTCTAGGCAACTGAATGCTTGTAGACAGAAAGCAAGTGCCCAACCACTGTGATATCACCCATTGTCCACAGAGAGAGTGCTAATATGAAAATATTAGAACTAATTCAACAGAAAGATATATGCATGCATACATAATACATATGTATGTGACTGGATGTACGGACTAACAAAAACCCTATAATTAATGCTTTCAAGAAACAGCAAACTAGGCCTGCGTTAATGTTTTGCATCATGTTTAATTACAATAGATGAGATCAATTAATAAATTAGTATCAAATGTTGCAATGTTCATACTTCATACTTCCTTTGACTTACTGTACCTTTTTTGACTTCTTCCCCCGGGGGAGGGAGGGAGATGCAATAATCACAAAAAAACATGAAAGCATCTATGCAATTCATCCCCACACCGTAACTATATTTTACATTATGCCTTTATGCACAATATGTCAAAAATTTTGCTATAAGAATCCAAGGTAGAAAATGATTAAATGGAATATATTTTGATCAAACCCGTATAATTCAAACTTTCACTGATTATACCTATATTTATCTTGTATATCATATGTTGTTATCCTCCATTGGTTTCATCTAGTTTAATAGATCTAAAATATGTACTGTGGGTTTTTTAAAATCTTAAAATAGAACAGCACTAAGGTCATGCATGGTGATATGGTCCAATCACCAGATATAAACTTATAGACACTTAATTACCAAGTGTTGTACCTTTCTTGTTGATGAAAATATTATCTAGAATCTAGGCACATAAAGTTCTTTCCATACATCTTGTACTTTTGGCTCTACATGGTATTGCTGATAGTTCCCCCCTTCACTGCATCCAACAACAGTTGCCAAGGCAGATCTCCTGAACCTACTCTTTCTTGTACTTGGTAAAGACAAAAGTTGCTCACTGGAATATTCATAAAGAAAAGATGCAACTGGCCATGCTGGGTAACTGAAGAGACCAACAGTGATAAATAGCTAGATAATCAACTTACTACTCTAAACCAAGGTTCCCGAACTCGGTACTGGAGCCCGTGCCGGCAAGCCGGCAATATGAGTCAATACGGGTTCACACTAGACCAGACCGGTGCAAACCGACACAGTAGAGAATGGCCCAGAGGGAGAAAAGAAAGAGAGGAAGAGAGGGGGAAGGAGAGGGAGAGGAAGAGAGGGCCTCCAGCAGCCGTCGGAGGTTGTTGGAGTCGTTTCTAAGCTCAGTACAAGCGGAAGGAGGGAAGGAGAGAGACGGGAAGACTCACCGGAAGTCGTCAGAGGTCTCCAGACGGATGCCAACAAGACTTCTCTGACGGCCAGTGAGCGAACATCTAGGGCAGCCGACATCGGGCGAGCCAAGGATGGCCTCCGCCCTCCTTCTGTGCAGAATAGGAGTTCGCCCCTATTTCATGTTCTTTTTTTGCTTTTAAACAGGCGAAGTCGGCAAATGAATTGCCGAGTTCAGCTTATTCTTAAAAAAAAAAAATTCCGTCGAAGTCCACAAACGATTTGTCGACTCCAACTGAAAATTAGAAAAAAATCATGAAGTCCGCAACCCAGTTGCCGACTTCAGGCATTAAACTCAAAAAAAAAATAACATAAAATCCAAAACATAGGCTAATCCCTGTTTCGCAAACGAAAAAGGGGCAGAGGCCCTCCTCTGGCTTGGCCGCCCTCAAGCCTCTCAACGTGGGCTCAACAGCTGCCGAAGATGTCGCAGCAGAGGCGCCGTCTGTCTGGAGGCATCTGACGCCTCTAAAGGCCTGATAAGGACCTCCATTCTCTCTCCTTCCCACCCTCTAGATGTACCGATCTTGGCAAGATGTTGGATGGCCTCCGACAGCCGCCAGAGGCCCCCTCTTCCTCTCCCTCTCCTTCTCTCCCCCCCTCAATCTCTCTCTCTTCCTCTCTTTGTTCTCCCTCCCTCCAAGAATTGTTTCGTATGCTGGAATCGTTTCGTACGCCGGAATCGTCTCGATATGGGATTACCAATCAGTTCGGGCCGGTATGGAAAATGCTGCTCTAAACTTCTCTTACTAATAAAGGTGAACCAAATTACCATGTTTTGGAGGCT
This sequence comes from Cocos nucifera, assembly GCA_006176705.1. Taxonomy (NCBI): domain Eukaryota; kingdom Viridiplantae; phylum Streptophyta; class Magnoliopsida; order Arecales; family Arecaceae; genus Cocos; species Cocos nucifera. The sequence continues at coordinate 8,019,778 of QRFJ01000002.1, read as the reverse complement.
GATGGAAATTTAAATCCTTGAATAAAACAATAAGGATATGATGATGATATTAGACACTTGTTATCCTTTTGCATTATTATCATACTGAGGAAAATAAATAATTGGTTCAACTTCTTATCAAGAAGATATGTCTTCCATAGGTATCTCAATTTTCTTTTAAGGTCTTTAAATAATAAATATGGAAATAGATTTCGAATTCCGGGCATTCTAATGCCATAATTTTATCCGAATATCTTGATTAGTCCATTATCATATTTCAAATTGCCTTTCCTGTAGAGCTTTGGAAATCATATTCTTCTCTACCTTTGGTAATTTGTTGGTTGGAGGGAGTGCAAGGAGAGAGGGAGGGAATGAAAGTGACACACACAGAGAGAGGGAGATTTAAGCTAGCTGGCTGCTGCAGCTAGCTTTTCCCAATTCAATTTTTGTACCCAAAATTGTAGATCAACCCCAAGCCTTAAATATATATCCAAATTGGAATAAGTTGGATATCAATTGTATAAAACTTCAGTTAAAATTCATTTACTTGATTTTACATTAATTTGAATTCAAATCCTAGACCTGTAGGACTTTGTCTTAGCGTAACATAAACTTAAGGTCGTCCCATTTTGAGTTAAGTATATGCCTTAAGCCTGTGCCTGTTTCAATTACACATCCAATTAATGTCTAAATTCTTGTAGGACCTAGTTTAGCCAGCCCTTAGTGGATGACTATGAATGTTTGAAAACTCAGTTTCAGTTTTAATTTGGCCCATCAAATTTGGTCCAAGTTATGGAGTTTTGGTCATAAAATTAAAGAAATATGCAATCGAGAAAAGGAAGAAAATAAGGCAAGCCAAGAGACTACATATATTACATATTTTTAGAGTATTTTAAATTGTTGGAACTTGGAACAATTGACTTTATCTTATTTCACCATTTACCAATTGCATATGAAATCTAGAAAATTAAAATAATGCTGAAAATCAATGAAAACATTATACCCATCAATTCAAAATATTATACTAATCAATTGAAAGTGTAAAATATTATTCACATGTTTCAATGTTTGGTAATAATCTAACTATCGAATAGAAAAGTGGTAATTATGAATAAGAAGGAATGAGCAGACATAAATTTGCATCCATTTTTTTTCCCAGATAAAAAGAGCACACTTTGAAAAAGAAGAGTATGGTTTATATATCTTAAAGCCAAACTTGTAATTGTTTCCAAGCTTCTCAAAAGCTGCCCCAGGCAGGGGTTGTGGGGAAGGGCTTGGTGAGAGGAGGGGAGGCTTTAAGGCTAGAATTTTCACTCATGAGTAGGCACCATAGTAGTCTTAGACAAGCGATAGCCAAAACCTTGATAAAGAAACAATTTATCTATATTGCATATACACAGTTTTCATTCAGTTGTCCAATATTTTCAAATGATTGGAAATTAAAGCATACTGAAGCATCCTTTCTCTTCATTTATTAATATTTCTCAAGGGTATCGGAGGATATATGTCAATTTGATTACCTTAGATGTCAAAAGGGGGGGCAAGTGTGAGAGTGGATTTGGTTGCTAGCATGCAGAAGCAAACACTCAAAACAATCTAGAATAAGGAAACACTTAGAAATTAGTACGTCGACAAGTTTTGAAGTAGGTAAGCCACTCTAAATAGAAGTTCTGGCTAATAAGATTTAAACATATTTACAAATAGTATCCAGTGTACCATTGAAAAGTTTTGGAAAATACAAAATTTACTTAAACAACTAAATAACATAGACAAGAAATGCTAATATGTGACTCAAAAACCTCTTGTTCTAGCTCTAACAAAAAATGACTGGAGAGTTGAAGAAACAAAGAAATGGTTCAAAATTACACTAATGTTCCAAATAATAAATATGGCATCCACAACCAATCCTGATCATCACTGACTGAGACTACCTAGACCAGCTTTTTTGAAGGGAACAATACCTAAAACCAGTCAAACTAATGAAAGCTGGATTCACACCAGTTGTATCTGGTTATAATCGATCCAAATTGGCTAATATGTGAAACAAAAGGTTATATTCAACTTGATCCTGAGCAAAATCTGTCAATTTTAATCAACATGGATGAGTTTCAAATTTCTCTGATGAGTCCAATCACTAACTAAAAATTGCTTCTGCTTAAATGTCTACAAGCTAAACATGTGGAAGTTATGTTTTGATATTTCACAAAGAAATCACCTTTCTCAGTTAAAGCTAAAAGGATTATTTAAAAACAAAGTAGTTTGTTAATGCTTAAGAAAATGTGTTTGTCACATATATTAGCAAAAAATTGTTCTCAAGAGAAGCTGGAAATACTAAAGTTGTTATTTGAAGGACCTAGATTAGCTTCCCAACTAATGAATTTGGCTTTCTTAAGATCAACATATCAGAGGTGCAAATGGATTAGGCATTCTCAAATTTAATAAACTTTATCATAGGCCCAACCCTGATCCAAAATATAATCTTGTGCGTTGTTTTGCAATCCTTAAGGCCTATTTGGATGGTGGGAACCATTATCTGGATGATTAGGGATGATAAAGAGAGATGCCATTCAACAAGATGAAGGAAAGCAGGAATCAAAGAGAAACATTCAGCTTGTTTTTTCTTAGATATACAGGAAGGATCACATGTTTAGACATGCACCTGCAACTGGAACATATGCCTTGATCCATGTGACACAGAAGATGAAAAAAACATAATTAGAGGAAACAAGGAAAAGAAACTGCACAATCTCGACAAACATAGACCTTGCAACTCCAAGGTGGCACGTATTGGATTAGATCACCACTACAAGCATAGATATGACTAGAATGTTCCTTAGTATGTAACTAACACATTTATAAGAGTAGTTAGTTAGGGCCTTCTAACATGATTTTAGCTACAGCATAAATAAACAAGGCCTCGTTATGAGAGTGATCTTCCACATGATAGTTATACAAGAGATTGGTAGGCTAGCTTGAGAACTTTTGTAAAAGTCAAAGAGATCATTAAAAAAATGGATGCAATTCATCTAATAGCTTCTCAAAATGGATAATGCTTATCTGATAAATTCTTGAGAGAGATATGGTCATCAGAATGACTCAACTAGTATAGTCATCCATGAAGAATGATAGAAGTTTGGAAGAATTTGATCAGAACAAGAAAATTGAGGATTCAGGAAAAAAATGCAATACCATAGTAGTGGAAAAGGAACTTGAGAATAGTGTTAAAGATCCATTAATTCCTGGTTTCGAAGGATATCCTAGCAGGAAGGTGAAACCCTAGATGACTGACAGCTACATGGAACTTGGAGATGGCAACCAACAGCCAACAGAAATAGATGGCATGATAGCAATCTCTTCTTGAATTGGAACCCAGTGTGAAGGATTTCACTCAAATCGGAACCCATCATTGGGGTAATGTGACGAGTCAAGGAAACCCTAGCAAAGAGGTGAAACCTATATGATGGGAGTCTACCAGGAATCTGATGGTGGTGGTAGATGTCCAATGGAAAATCACCAGCAAAGATAGCAATATCCTCTCAGCATCGCCGCCAATGGCTGGCTCTATGGGAGAGAAGGTATCCAACCATGGGGACGAGGAGAAGGGGCTCTCTTGGATGAATGTCTTCTGTGGTTAGCAACAGCAATCACTTTGGTAGACCCATAGAGTTTCCAAGGAGGAAAGTGCTACCTTACAGAGCCACTATGCCAATGTGTTTGTGCTACCTAAGGATGAGATGGAGGAAGCTCGATGGGAATTGGAATCCACAATGGTAGTGGTCAAGAGTTTGGGACAACAGATACACATCAAGTTGAATGCCAAGGAGCTCAAACAAAGGAGAAAGATATTGAATGATGTGGACGCCTTCATGATGGCAGAGGACCACTATCTATTCAAGTGCTTCTAATGAAGGGTCCCTAGTTGATCTCCAACTAGGTGCTTGCACTTGAACCCTCTATACTGGATTTCTCCACAAGAGAAAATGTGGTCAAATCTATGACGTTATGGATGAGGCTTCCCAAGCTATCAAAAGAGTCTTGGAAGAAAAAATTACAATCCTAAGTATTGTTTCAACTGCACCAACCCATGATTATGAATGATGTCATTGATTATCTAAGGAGGGTCATTTTGCTCAAGAATGCCTAAAGGTGGATATTACTTTGCACTTGAAGTTCAGTCGATCAATTCAAAGTTAGTACAAAGTATTCTGGCGACAACTTGATCATGAGAATGTGCTGACGGTTTGTTTTTGATGTGCACAAATAGGCCACCAGGAGGAGGAGTTCCATTTCCTAGTTTTAGTCCTACCCACTCCTCGTGTTACCAAAACTCTCTAGTAGGGGAGCTTTGGCATGGTGGAATAGAGCATCGAGAGCTATTGCTCTATTACTTCTTCCAATGGCCCATCTCCAATGGTCATTATATTAGTAAAAACCAAAGCAAGTTCGAAGCCTTACTCCTCAACTAGGTAGGGATAATAGGGAGCAATGAACTATCAATCAGTGACCCTTGTACGGTCCCTAGCTGGTACTAATTAGGAACAACAAGCTTAGAGCAAACTTTCTAGTGTTTGGAAGGAAGAAGGTGAGTTAACCTATCTGCCCTCACTCATCCATTTCACCAAGTTTCCCACCAAGCTTGGATGGCTGGCAGAAACCAGCTAAGTATGCTAGGAGAAAATCCCCAAATCGAGTGCACCCTAAGGTTGACACATGTCCCAATAGTGGCAATCTATTTCAAGCTGACTAGGGCACTTAGTTCGGGATCCTTCTAGAGCCAAGGCCCCTAATAGAAGGCCAAGGATTCATGCCATCGGCAAGCCATAGCTAGCATTGCAGACATCCAGATGGGGGCCTATTCAGCTTATAGACCTAAATAGCGACTCAACCCTGCTCCACAAGCTAGATCACATATCTCAGTAAGGAGTCTAATCACATAATAGGCCACTGAGGCCAACTTGCTCAAACTAAACCCCACCAATCAAATATATCAGAACTATACTTAGGTTGGGTCATTTGAGCCCATATCACCAAGATCATTTGATTCCAACACTCTAGGTCCCATCCAATCATCAAACGGTCCACAGAGGAAATTAGAGCGCTGAACTAAGTCGAGCCCCTCCCTTCTTTAGCCACATCTCAAAAGTCACATCAAAAGGGAAAAGCGGAGCTTCAATCCAGAAGTTACACAGTCGGGACTGACATGTCAAATCTCCACAACCATCCTCCATCCCTGGCCTTTCCTCATAAACTGGACCTCAAAGGGAAAGATGGCCCTTGTTTGCCATATTCAAGGAGTCAACATGGTGCCCTACAGAACTCTTCTTCCCACGACTAGTGCTCCAGACAATTAAGAGGTAAATCCTGGATAGCAACACTAAATGAATTGGTAGTGTTTGTGATAAGATATGTAGTACTTGTGATTATATCTAAATGGATTTGGATCCTTAGCCCCGCGAGGATGCTAGAGCTTTAGTCGGGTAAGTATGTAAGGATCCATGCAAGCATATATTTAGTGCCACACTGGCTATGCACTAGATAGATCTTGGTACAAGGAAATCCAAAAAAACCTTACAGCTAGCCTTTTGGGGTGAGGTCTTTTTCTTACATATATTGCAGGCCCAAAACAGAAAATTCTGGTCAGTTTTAATAGGTATGACTATCATGGCCACTAAGGATATAGGTGCAAACCTAGGCAGCATGGGGATTTTTATTTTTTTTTTACAGGGAGCAGAGAGTTTGAAGGTGTGCGAGGTTACAGGATTTCAGCTACTGATCGAGTTTTCACTGACGGATGGCTGTGCTGATCAAATCAAAAAGATCGAAATTAACTTTTTCTTTTCCCATTCCATCAGAAGGGGAACAAAGAAAAAAAAGGCAAAAAAATCATCATCTCCAGAATCTCGTCAAAGAGTTTTTCACATAAGACATTGTGAGATTTGGGGAAAAGAAAAAAATGAGAGCTCAGTGTTGAAATCAGATCAGTTGAGACCAAGCCTTGCCCATCTATCTAAACAAAAAAGCCGCCTTAAATTTTAATTTCTTGGACACTCATTCCACTTCATTTCGAATCAAAAGCAGATAGCATTCATGGAGAAATGAAATCAATCGATCGTTCCAGAGAGAGAGACGTGGTTGGATACCTGAGCTATCGTTGCCATCATCCCATTCCGATCGATCACCTTTGCGGCCACCTCCGCCGCCTTCTTCACTGCGCTCATCGTTGCTCCCCTCGGGACTTTATTCGCTTTTCCTCCACCTTGAGAATCGGATGGCGTTTTCCCTTCTGGTTCGCCTTCCTCCTCCTCTTTGAACGATCTGCGAGACTGCGACGGACGAGGAGTTGGAACAAAGAGGGTATCGATGATCCCGTTCGTCTCGCAGGACCTTGCCTTGAGCGGTTACACCCGAATATGCACCCACTCGTTGACGAGTGGGTTCCACCAGTTCTGATGATGGCCCCCTAAATAATAGCATAATTTTAAATTATAATAAATATATATTCTAATCATAACTTTTTATAATATATTAAATAATAAATTTGAATAATTATATAGCATAAATTTCTGTTACTAATACTAATATATGATATTCATATAAAGACCGACCTTGTGTTAAAACTCTCATGATTGGTATTCGGTGTTATTAAGATCAATTTCATGCGATAGGTGAAGTAGAGTATTTTTTTCTTTTTTTTCTAACTATTTAAAATATAGTATGATAAAAAATTATAAATATACTTTCTTAATTTTAATTTAATTTTAGTTACATCACTTTAGAAAGTATCAAATTATCTCTTTTAGTCATCGATATATTTCAGTATCATTTAGTCATCTATCTTCATTAATATAATGGTATCATATAGCCATAACATGATATCATTATTTTATAAAATAATAAAAATATTTTTATCTCCATCTTCTTTCTTTTTCTTCTTTTCTTCTCTCTGATCGATCCCCTCCTCTATCGCCAGTGTCCTTCTTTCTCCCATCTTTTCTTTTTTTCATCCATTTCTCATTCTCGATGGTAGCTCTCTCCAACTCCACCTTCATCCATCCATTACCTTCCCTCCATTCCTCACCCATGATCTCAATTCTCCCTCCTCCCCTTTTTTGTCATCCACTATAAGAACCCAGATTTTTAAAAATTTTTCCTCATGAATCTTAAAGGCAAGAGCATAAAACATGCATATGGTGTGCGAAAGGCAAAGAATGGAAAACTCCCTTTGGGAGTCTTCCTTTTCTCCAACGTAGTTGGAGAAAGGGGTTTGCTTCTTCAGAAAAAAAAAAAAAAGCAATGGGATTTTAGCCTATAAATAGAGATACCTAGTTCCACTATGTTTTCCACTAGAAATTGCTCGAAAAATCACTTGAAATTAAGATTTTTTCATCGAGTTTTCTTCTTGAGATTTTGCTAGACAGGTTGCCAGATCTCTAACTATGAGTGTCATTGGACTGGGTTAAGGCCTTCTCTCTTTTTCGTCTTTCTTCTAGTCTCACCATCACCAGATTTGGTCCAGTAAAGCCACCGGATTGATGGTGGATAGAGTCTCCCTTTGCTCTATGCTTTTTTATTTTTATTTTTATCGATCGTTGATGGCTGTGGCCATCGAATTTGTTGAGCACATCTCCTAGTTGGTGTGGTGTGTTATTGTTGACTACCGATCTGGTGCCATGACCATGGCTGGGAGAAGAGAGGAAGGAGAAAACAAGGATTCGATTGCAGTGTTTAAAGAAGAAGAGAGAGGGAGTCTCTCTTCTCTCTTTTTCTTTTATTTAGTATGGAGAAAAATATTTTTTAAAAAAATAATAATTAAATTAAAACTAAAAAAAATAAAAGAAGGAAAAAGAGAGTTTCTCTATCTTCTCTCTTTTCACTTGATTTCTCTCTCCACTTTCTTTCTCTAGAAATTTTTCTCTTTATTTTCTCTCTCTAGATTTTTTCTCTCTATAGATTTTACGAACCAGCAGAGGATCTAGATGTTCAGGAATACTTGGACTGATCAATTAGTCTTGTAGGGGGAGGGGTCTTGAACATGCAGCATTAGGATTATTTACTATTTTTTTTATTATCTCTAATCATATATAATTTTATATTTGATCTTGATCATATAGAGGTACGACTGTCTACACAAGATATTCAACAAAATACCTTGCTTTTGAGTTTGTAGACCGAGAAGTTTATCAATTTCTATATTTGAGTTAATTACCAATGGAGGTAAGGGTTCGTCAACACAATCATCTACATGTTTATGAAAATTTAAATATATGTGGTTGATGTATATTCTATATGAAGGAATCAGTGCAGGATTAACAGTGCTACTTTCAAAAAAAATTTCAAAAATAGCTAAATTATAGTAAAAAATTAATTAATCTAATTAATTAATTATTGATCATATCAAAAAAAAAATTATACTAAGGATCTAAACATGACATAAATGCATATATATTAAATCTAAAAAATAAAATAGTGCAGTAAGCTATTTACTACATCTAAGTATACTGAAACTATACCTTGTGCGGATAGTTGATCACCGCGATCTAATCATCATCGAGGAGGTTCGCTAGTCACGATACAGCCACATAAATATCTGGCCTCCATGGATCATCCATACGAGACTTCTGATCCTGATCGGCTCCTCGCGAGTGCTAGTTTAACATCGGAGTCTTTCAGGGGCTATTTCAATCAAATGACTTCGATCTTCATCTACGAGCTTCATGGATACTCCGAATTATTGGTAGATGTAGTAGAGAGGTAGAGAAGGTTCTCTCTAAAGTTTCGTGGGCTTACAACTCTCGTAGCTCATGCAATTGCTTCCCGAATCTCAGGTTCTAAAATCCTAGGTAGCACTCAGAAAAAGAACTTGTGCCCAACTCTCTTTGTTTTCTCTTTCTCTCATTTTTTTTAATATTTTTCTCATGCACACAGAGGCTCACAAAAGTTCTCTCCTTTTTTTTAGATCTATGTCGCATGTCCAAAATTCTCTTCCTTTTATTTTTCACCAAAATAGTGGAGAGTACACGTGAGAGGATTAGAATGGGTTGGTTGTCAATTTGAATTCAAACTTATTTTGAATTCAAATGCCAACCAATTTATTTCAAACAAAAAAGTGACAAAAGAAGGAAAGGCATGGAATATTTTGTGCATGGAGAATGAAGCATGAGAATCTTATCTCATGAAGAAAAGTGGGTGTACAAAAGGGAGGTGGTGCATGGGTGGTTAGCCTTTAAAATTCAAACTTCTTTGAATTTTTGAATGAAACCAACCATCCCAATCCATTTGGAACATGGGAGACCTAGGCAAGAGACCTCTAATCAGCATAAAAAATTTTACAAGAGAAGAAAATTGAATTCAAAGAGGCATGGGGTATATGTGGCACATGGAAAGAGAAGACTAGTCAAACTAGTCTTTGAATTTAAACTTCAACCAATTGAACCAATCCAATCAAAATTGGTTAAGCCCAATTAGATCAAATTAAATCCAACATAATTAGACTTAATTAAATTTTAATAAAATTAAAAATTAATCAAGCCCAACCTCTGATCAAATCAGAGTTCGAACCTCCTCGGTGATTAGGTCAAACCGTGACCTAATCGGGTCAAACCCAACTGAATTCAATTCAATTGGACTTGATCCAAAAATAATTACTCAATCAAATTGAGTAATTAGTGATCAAATTATTAATAAAATCTCTCATAAATTCAGAGTCTAAATCTAGTGGATGTCCGAACAACAGAGTTCCATCAAAATGAAACTCTTGATCGAAGAGTCCTAAATTAGTGGGACTCTTGATCTCCGTGTCCGAAATAAATGAAACTCATGATTGCAGAGTCCCAACTCTCAATCATAGAGTCCCAGACATGTAGGACTTAGAGTTTTAGAGCTACGAGACTCTTGATCGAAGAGTTTCAGTCCAGTGAAACTCTTGACCACAGACTTTCAGACATTGAGACTTAATATTCCAACCCACTAGGACTCTCGATCGAAGAGTCTTAGTCCAGTAGAACTCTTGACCATAGAGTTTCAATCGAGTGAAACTCTTCATCATAGAGTTCTAGTCAAGTAGAACTTTTTACCATCCATTAGATCAGATAGGAACCTCTAGTGTGTGTGACTCCGCAGGTCTGAATCTAAGTCGATAGCATAAAAACCAATTTCTATACTAATCGAAGTGACCATCTAGTAATGGTACCCGACGTTCGGATAGATTGAATAATCATAATCGCAACATTCACAACCTACGCAAATATGATTACCGTATAATTCATCCCTATTATCTCTGTGTAATAGATGATTTAGGGTTTGACTATCAATCCTAAAAAATACATTTATATCATGTCTCAAAGCAATTAATTCCATGACTCCTCACTAAGACTACCCTGACCAAGGCTTTGCTAAATTGAAATACAATTGAACATAGCTCCTGAAATCAGGAGTGGTCAATCCCATCTTGATACATGCATTGACTCCTTAAGTACTTGACTGTGTCCAAAAATCTTTCATTACTGAATTAAAAATTTAAGTAGTCCAGCACCAAAGCATAGTGAGTTGCTTAAAAGTCACCATGGTGATCTCAAATCGGAGGAACAGTTATACCCATATTCCATCAAAGCAAATCTTGATAACAGAAAAATTTTAGAATTGATCACGTTTAGTGCAAATGTACCCATACATCTCACTTGCATGACAGACTAGTGTCTCAACACTCCTTAGTTATGAGGACAACCAACCTATAAGGCACACAATGATCTATACATGATAAACGTTGTCACCCTAAGTAACAACGTATCTTTTGATCATGAATAATTTAAGAAATAAACGATAAATCTTTCTTTGTTGAATCTAGATAGTCCTAAGGACTTCATCACAACATAAGAGTTCATTAGAAGATAATAAAATTTATGATAAAAAATATCAAAATAACTTTTATTAATTAATAATTTATATATAAATATAATAAGTAGCACAATCGTGATTGATAATTGATTTTGGGACATATTTTCAACAATCTTCCACTTAGACTAAAGCCAATCGGTGCAGTATCTAATACCTATCTTCGACTTGAAGTCGTTGAACTCCTTCACCCCAACAACTTTAGTGAATAGGTCGGCTAGGTTCTTCTTTTCATCGATCTTCTGAAGGTTAACATCATCTCAATCCATAATTTTTCAAACAAGATGAAAGCGGCATAGAATATGCTTCGTCCGCTGGTGTGCCTTACGTTTCTTTGCCTGAGCAATGGCTCCAGAGCTGTCATAATAGAGCAGAACTGGACCATCAAGGAAGGGTGCTACTCCGAGCTTGGTGATAAATTTTTTCAGCCATACCATTTTTTTGACAGCATCTGATGCAGCGACATACTCCACCTCATAAACTGAATTGGCCATAGGTGCTGCTTGGAACTTTTTCAGCAAACAGCCTCACCATTAAGGATGAATATATATCCCGATACACTCTTATTATCATCATGATCAAACTGAAAATTAGAGTCTGTGAACCCCATAAGTTTCAAGTCTGATTCACCATATACAAGCCATTGGTTCTTAGTATTTCTCAAATTTTTTAGGATAGTTTTAACAATCGTTCAATGATTCTCCTCTGGATCAGATTGGTATCTACTCACTATCCCTAGTAAGTATGCCACATCTGGTCGCATACATATCATAACATATATTATAGAATCCACTATTGAAGCATATGGTATTCTACTCATACGCTCTCTTTCTAAAGGTGTTGTCGAACAATCCTTCTTTGAGAGAAAAATTTCATGGTCTATCGGTAGATAGCCTTTCTTGAAATTCTCCATGCTGAACCATTTCAGTATAGTGTCAATGTACGTAGACTGGGACAATCCAAGCAATCTTTTAGATCTATCTCTATACATCTTCATCCTTCATATGTAGGAAGCTTCTCCCAAATCTTTCATGGAGAACTATGATGACAGCCAGATCTTTATTCCTTATAATATAGGAACATCATTCTTGATTAAAAGAATGTCATCCACATACAACACTAAAAATACTATTACTGGACCATTAGTCCACTTGTATATGCAGGACTTCTCTTCATTCTTAACGAAGTCATACATTTTGATTATTCTATCAAATCGTATGTTGCAGCTTCGAGATGCCTGCTTCAATTCATAAATAGATCTTTGAAGCCTACACACCTTAGACTCACTTGTGGATGTGAATTCTTTGGGTTGTATCATATACACCTCTTCATCCAGCTCTCCATTTAAGAAGGCCATTTTCACATCCATCTGCCAGATTTCATAATCCAAATGGGCAGCGATGGCAAGCATAATCCGAATGGATTTGAGCATTAGCACAGAAGAAAACGTCTCATCATAGTCAATACCATAACGTTGATGATACCTCTTAGCAATCAGATGAATTTTATAGGTCTCCATCTTTTCGTCTGTGCTTCTTTTTTTTTAAAGATCTACTTACATCCTATGGATTTCATCCCTTCGGATGGGTCAACCAATATCCATACATCATTGACCTTCATGAATTCAATTTTAGATTTCATGGCCTCAAGCCATTTCTCAGAGTTGGATCTCTACATTGCATCCATATAGGTGATCGAATCCTGATCGTTCTCATCAAATTCGATAGGATCCCCATCCCAAATTAAAAAATTATAATATCTATCTGATTGACGTGGTACTCTACCAGATCACCTTAAGGGTGCATTTACAATAGGTTCTGGATATGATCTAATCAGATCCAACTCAGATTCAACAACTTATGTTTGTTCTTTCATCTACCGTACTTCATCAAGTTTGACTTTAAAGGCATTAGTTTCTTCACTAAGAAACTTCTTTTCTAAAAAGACTGCCTTAAGGCTGATAAATATTTTTTGCTCATCAACAAGGTAGAAGTAGTATTCTTTGGTTTTTTTTGAGTAATCTATAAAACTATACTTATCAGACCTAGGTCCAAGCTTATCTGTCATTAAATATTTGACATAAATCGAACGCCCCCAAACCTTAGGATGTGAGAACACTAGTTTACGCCCTGTCCATATCTCATATGATGTTTTATTAATAGATTTACTTATAGAATGTAACAAGCTGACTCAAGCTCATATCCCTATAGGAGGATCGACAGACCAGTAAATCTCATCATGGATCAAACCATCTCCAATAGGATCCAATTTCTCCTCTCAGACACACCATTATATTATGGTGTTCTAAGAGAACTCCATCGAGAGAGAATTCCATTCTCCTCAAGATATGTCAGAAATTCATTGGAAAGATACTCACTCCTTCAATCTAACTGAAGAGTTTTAATACTCTTTTTAGTTTATTTTTCTACCTCATTTCAAAATAGTTTGAACATTTCAAATGACTCCGACTTATATTTCATTAAGTAGACGTATCCATACCTTAATAGGTCATCTGTGAAGGTTATGAAGTAGAAGTATCCACCTCTGGCACTTGAGCTCATGGGTCCATATACATCCGAATGTACTAGACTCAGAAGTTCAGTGGCTCATTCACTTTTTTCAGTAAAAGATGATCTGATCATCTTATCAAGAAGATATGACTCACAGGTCGGAAGTGACTCACAATCACTAACTTCAAGAATTTCTTCTTGAGCTAACCTGTTAATTCTATTCTTATTAATATGACCTAGCCTACAATGGCAAAGATAAACATCAGATATATCACTAATTTTAGGACGTTTACTAGAGGATTGAACCACATTAATAGGCATAGAAAGTAAATAAATTTTATTATTTAATTATCCAATCAAAATTATAATACCATTCAAAATGACATTATAAATTTTTTTTTATTGATATTTCAAAATCATTCATGGCCAAAAGGTCTATAGAAATAACATTCGATAAGAAAGTTGGACAATAATGACATTCATTAAGAATAACTTTATTTGAATTGATTACAAGGTTCATGATTTCTAAAGCTAGAATTAGAACTTATCTTTCATCTCCAACATTCAGGAACCTCTCACCTTGATCAAATCTTCTACTGACCCGCAAGCCCTACATAAAATTATAAATATGATAAGAACTTTCAGTATCTAATACCCAAGCAGTAGAATCAAATAAAAAAAATTGCAAAGTGTTATCATATAATTATCTTATCCAGCAACCACTTGCTTCCTCCTCGATCTATTCGGATCCAGGAAGGAAATGTATAGAGGATAGTTTCTCTTTCAGTGCTCCTGCTTCTTATAGAAGAAGCACTCCGTCTGACTCTGATCAAGCATATGCTTCTTGGTTCGATCTTATGCAGTCATCCCAGCATATGGCTGCACCTTCTTGTTCTTCTTCTTCTTGTTCTTCAGAAGAAGCCCCTCCCACCACATTCACCATCTCTTTGTGGAGTTGGTGATCCTTTTCAAAGTTCTGCAGCAACCCCAATAAGCTATGGTAGTTGTTCTAAAATGAGTTAGGAAGGAGAGAAAGAACTTGGGCAAGGAATTAAGGATGGCATCCTTACCGAGCTGCTCGTGCAGAAAAAAATTCAGCTTGCTAAGGTGCTCAATCATCTTGATCATGAACAATACATAATCGGTGACTGAAGCCCCATCTCTCATCCGAGCGTTGAAAATAGCACAACTTATTTTATGCCTTTCAACATCGTCAGACATGCCAAAGGAGTCATTCAACATTTGAAGCATCTCCTATGGTTGGGTGTTTTCGAACCTACGGCTGAACTCGTCGTTCATGACCACCAGCATTATACATCGAACGATGGTACGATCATTGAGCCACTTCTGATAAGTATCTCGGACCGCTCCTCTAGCATTCGGAGCTGGCTCCTCAGATGCTGAATCTATTATGATATAAAGGATGCGCTCATGCTCTAGGATGATTTTCAACTTATGATACCAGCTATCGTAGTCTAGTCCCATTAATTTATCATTGTCTAATAATGATCGAAGCGACAGGTTAGTGGCCATTTCTGCATAATAAGAAAAATCAAACCTAATTAGTATATGAATCAATTATCCTAAAGACTTAGACTTTAGTCTAAAGGTTCTTCCACTATTTTATACGAATTGATAGCCTCTATCTCTAATTTGAGAAATTACTTTAATTTCTTAGTAGGTACTAGAATCCACATAGTTTACACACGAGCCCAACTTTGGTTGGTCAACCCATGTGCACCTATGGATAGGTTCAAAATTAATTATTTCTCTAAATAATTTCTATTAATATCAATTTTACTCCAGAGATCTAATTAGTAGACTTTGGCCTCCACTGAAAAAGTTCAATTAGGTCCAACCGTTAACATGACTATATTTGGTCTTATCTAACCAATAAATAATCAGGCTTAACTTTGATCAGCCAACCTAACCACCATCAGAAAGACTTAACTAAATCATCATTTTATGAATGATAATTTCATTAATCAATAAGCATCAGGCCTTTAGGCCTCCAATGATTATCAAATTAATGAATCCATTATCCCTCAACTTAATGGGAGGCAATGATTTAGTTATCTATATAACTATTTTATTTTTAAAAACCTAATAATTTTAGAGAATTTAGTTAACTTATTTAAAAAAGAGTTAGCCAATTTCGATCCTCCCACTGACTTCATCAAGTCAGATAAAAAAGGATCTAATCTAAGCTGGCATTAGAAGCACCTAAATCAGTCATACTGATTTACCTAATTAACATAGACGAGTCCGAATCATCAAGTGATCCAATCAAAATCTAACTCACTAGAATGGTCAGGTAAGTGAGATCAATAGAAGAGATATGCCATTAACTCATCAAAGATCGAATCAGTGCAAGTAGCTCTCAATTAAAAATTACTGGTCAAACTGCCAGACTTACCTTAGATACCATCCAATTCATTAGTTTTAATTTGATCAACCTAGTAATTTTGAGTTCGACCACATAGCCATGAATCAAGTTCATTTGGTCCTCGTTAAAGGCATGGACTCGATCAACTACAACTATTATAATTGAGTCTATAAAGTTTTTGACCTAATCTAAATTAATATTTAATTAGATTTGATCAATTACTCTAATTTAGTCCACTCTTTAACTAACCTTAGATCTAACCTAATTTATGGATCTAATTCAACCAATCCAATAACCCACATTTTATGATTAATAACTTAGAGTCTTAATTTATAATTTTAGATACTAAATCATTATACTTAATTTTTAATTAAGTTTATAAGCTGAGGGTTAGGGTTCGGTATTTCAAAAATATTTTTTAAATTTTAAATTTTTTTTTATAACTTAGTATTATTCATCAATTGAGTCGACTCACTTTAAAATTGAATCAGCTCAATTCATAAATAATACTAGTTGTAGGGTTTAATCTGAAGCTATGTACATTACATAATACTAAATCATGAATCAAATTTTAGATCTTATCTAAATATGCATTTATGATCAAAAATTAGATTAAATCCTAATTTAATTAGATCATAAAAATATGAGATTAAATCTAAAATTTATAATTAACGATTTAGATTAGCAACATACCAGGATAATCTTTTCACTGTAGGGGGTAAATCCTACAGCAGGATAATTTGCAGTCCATGAGATCTTGATTTTAATATTTTAGATTAATTATTTAGAATATTAGATTAATATTTAGATCAAATCTAAATTATCAATCTAAAATATGCAAGCATATCATGTTTAGCGAATCTTACTCTGATACCATTTAAAGGAACCAGTGCAGGGTTAATAGTGCTACTTTCGAATACTTTTTTAAAAATAGCTAAATTATAGTGAAAAATTAATTAATTACTAATCATATCAGAAAATAAAAATTTACATTAAGGATCTAAACATGACATATATGCATATATATCATATCTGAAAAATAAAATAGTGCAGTAAGATATTTACTACATCTAAGTGTATTGAACACTATACCTTACGTGGATAGTCGATTGGCACGATCTAATCATCATCGAGGAGGTTTGCTAGTCATGATGCAGCCACATAAATATCTGGCCTCCATGGATCATCCACATGAGGCTTTTGATCCTGATCGGCTCCCTACGAGTGCGAGCTCGACATCGGAGTCTTTCAGAGATTATTTCAATTGAATGAATTCGATCTTCATCTACGGGCTTCACGAATACTCTAGATTATTAGTAGACATAGTAGAGAGGCAGAGGAGGTTCTCTATGAAGTTTCGTAGGCTTACAACTCTCGTAGCTCATGTAATTTCTTTCCGAATCTTAGGTTCTAAAACCCTAGGTAGCATTCAGAAAAAGAACTTGCGCCCAACTTTCTTTATTTTTTCTCTCTTGATTTTTTTAATATTTTTCTCATGCACACAGAGGCTCATGAAAGTTCTCTCCTTTTTTTCAGATCTATGTCACACATCCAAAATTCTCTTCCTTTTATTTTTCGCCAAAATAGTGGAGAGTAAGCATAAGAGGATTAGAATGGGTTGGTTGTCAATTTGAATTCAAACTTGTTTAGAATTCAAATGCCAACCAATTTGTTTCAAACAAAAGAGTGGCAAAAGAAGGAAAGGCATGGAATATTTTGTGCATGGAGAATGAAGCACGAGAACCTTTTCTCATGAAGAAAAGTGGGTGCACAAAAGAGAGGTGGCGCATGGGTGGTTAGCCTTTAAAATTCAAACTCCTTTGAATTTTTGAATGAAACCAACCATCCCAATCAATTTGGAATGTGGGAGACTTGGGCGAGAGACCTCTAATCAGTGTGGAAAACTTTACGAGAGAAGAAAATTGAATTCAAAGAGGCATAGGGCATAGGTGGCGCATGGGAAGGGAAGACTAGTCAAACTAGTCTTTGAATTTAAACTTCAACCAATTGAACCAACCCAATTAAAATTGGTTAGGCCCAATTAGATCAAATTAAACCCAACATAATTAGGCTTAATTAGACTTAATTAAATCTTAATAAAATTAGAAATTGATCAAGCCCAACCTCTGATCAAATTAGGGTTCGAACCTCCTCGACGATTAGGTCAAACTGTGACCTAATCGGATCAAACCCAACTGAATCCAATTCAATTGGACATGATCCAAAAATAATTACTCAATCAAATTGAGTTAATTAGCGATCAAATCAGTAATAAAATCTCTCATAAATCTAGAGTCTAAATCTGATGGATGTCCGGATAATAGAGTCTCATCAAAATAAAACTCTTGATCGAAGAGTCCCAAACTAGTGGAACTCTTGATTTCGGTGTTTGAAATAAATAGAACTCATGATTGTAGAGTCCCAACTCTTAATCACAGAGTCTCAGACATGTAAAACTCAAAGTTTCAGAGCTATAGAATTTTTGATCGAAGAGTCTCAGTCCAGTGGAACTCTTGACCACAGACTTTCAAATATTGAAACTCCGTATCCCAAATCAGTAGGACTCTCGATCAAAGAGTCCTAGTCCAGTGGAACTCTTGATCATAGAGTTTCAGTCAAGTGAAACTCTTCATCATAGAGTTCTAGTCAAGTAGGACTCTTTACCAGTCATCAGATCAGGTAGGAACTAAAGAAAAAAATTAAATTTTTCTGTATCAGATTCGTTCAAATCTGATTGGATCAAGAGATATATTTCAAAAAAATTTCTCTTAGATCTAAATCAGATCTAATATTTTTCAGATATGATTTTATGATTTGATAAATAAAAAAATTAGATTAAATTAAATCTAAATTAATATTATCTTGATATTGGATAATTCGATTATCCGTTGATGATCCTGCTGATTGTCTGAGGTTCTAGATCTAGTTACGTAAGTGCCTGATCTCTATCGATATCTACTTATACTGAATCTGGAGATCTTCTTCTTCTCTTTTTTTTCTTCAAAAATTAGATCTAGATCTGATTTGGAGGATCTTCAAAACTTCTTTTGAAGATGTGCTGCTGTCTCTTGTAGCAGGGCTGCCTTCTTGCTTTCTCGTCGCCTTTTGATTGCCTGAATTGCACCAAACTCATGCCTAACTTTCCTTGGGCGTGGAGAGGAGAGAGAGAATTAAAAGATGGCATGAAGGAGGGAGAGGGCAGCCTTGGGGTGTGGCTAGGGAAAAGCTCTCTTCAGGTTGGGCACAAATAGGATTTATTTATAGACCCTGCTGTGCCACGCAGTGCTGCATCATCCCGACCAATCGCATTGCTTCATACAATCAAATCTAAATCTAATTAGTTGAATGACATCATCTGATCTAATCAGATGAGAGTCCTATAGATTCATCCTTAAATGGTGCCTTAGACTGGTTAAAGTCTATAGGTAAGGATCACCTAGTTTGAATCCAAGAAGCAACCTGGAGTTTCATCCGTATGGGACTCCAGGCATCCCAATCCATGGGCGCACGCCATCCTAGGTATGCACCTCCTTTTTTTAAAATTTTAGTGAGGGGATAAGCCCCTATCTACTCTCCAATAAGTATATGACACATGGGCAAATGTCCAAGGGTCAAAGGTCAACGTTTGACTAAAGTCAAAGGATAAGAATTAGCAGGTGACAAAAAATGGCAGGTATTGTCTCAAATTTATCTTATAAATTAAGACAATCATTTTCTAACCTGAACAAACTTCAGTCAGATCAGATAAAGATACCTGAGTGAGCATAAATATATTTGGCTCAGTTAAGACAACTTGAAATGATAATAGAAGAATAATGTTAGGCTCAATCATATGCTAGCACGATTTCCTTCAATCTAATTGAATCTAATTCAAATCAATTAAACTGAATTAGTCCAATTGATGATATTTAAATCTAAACTCTTGTTTGTGTGATCCAGTTAGGTTCAGTTCTATATGATAATAGGATATGTCGTAATCTCCATCATCAACATCATCGAAACTTCTTTTATTGGATCAGAACTCTTTTGATTCAAATAACTGAAATGATCGATTATCTAAATTATTCTAAATGCTCCCAAAATCCACCAGTGATACCTAGCAGTATATGGTGGCAATCCATCAAAACTGAAAAAGAATCTCTCGGTGCAGCTACTTATGTGATTAAGTTCTTCTATCTTGAGCCTCAATTAGATTAGGGTTAAGGTGAACTCGTCAAACCCTAATTTCTATCATATGATTTAATCATTTAATTCAAGTCCGATGTAAAAATCTTAATAGAAACTCTTTCTATTATTTCACTCTCTGCCATGGCCATAGGCTTATGAACTTGATTCTCATGATCATCATAGGGCTGCTCCTTATCCACCGAGGTAGATAGATTCCATCTTGGTGCAATCCAATTCCTACAATGAACATGCTATAGCCAACATACACCTCAGAATTCTGAATGGCTAGGAGATCGAGTCATGGTGTAGTCAAACTATAACACCTTCAAGGTGAACTGTTGATGCACCTTAGATTAAAAAATTAGACATACCACTATAGCTTCGAGTCAGTCATCGATGAGAAGATAGACTTTCTTATGACTACTCGAGGTGGTCACGCTCAGTGCCCTCATTCTCTAATGAGTACTTGTACTCTCGCTCTGATGTCTCTACACCGTAGACTCAAGACTCATATACTATAAAGAAGCGATTGTACACTAACCTTCCGAATCAATCATCATGCTCATGATGATCCTACGGTCAGAAGTATTTTATGAGTTAATAATGAAAATTTTTATTTTAAATTTTTAATTCTTAAAAATAAGAATTATCATTATCATTAACTCAAGAGATGTATCACAGATACTAAATACACATATGTGATAGAAAATAATTTATTTTATTATTTATAATTAAAATTATAATTTTATCCTTAGAAGTATATTACAAGTGTCAACCAATTCTGACTTCTAGGGCATATATATATCTAACAGAAATCTCTAGTGTGTGTAACTCCATAGGTCTGAACCTAAGTCGGTAGCACAGAAATCAATTTTTGTACTAATCAAAGTGATCATCTAGCAATGATACCTGATGTTCGGATAGGTTAAATAGTTGCAATCATAATATTCAGAACCTACATGAATATGATTATCGTATAATTCATCCCTATGACCTCTATGTAATAGATGATTCAAAATTTGACTGTCAATCCTAGAAAATATATCTATGTCGTGTCTTAAAGTAATTAGTCCCATGACTCCTCACTAAGACTATTTTAGCCAAGGCTTTGCTAAATTAAAATACAATTAAACATAACTCCTAAAATCAGGAGTGGCAATCCCATCTTGATACATGCACTGACTCCTTAAGTACTTAATTGTGCCCAAAAATCTTCCATCACTGAATTAAAAATTTAGGTAGTCTGGCACTAAAGCATAGTGAGTTATTTGAAAGTCACCATGGTGATCTCAAATCGGAGGGACAGTTATACCCATATTTCATTAGAGTAAATCTTGACAGCAGAAAAGCTCTAGAGTTGATCATATTCAATATAGATGTATCCATACATCTCGCTTGCATGTTAGACTAGTATCTCAATACTTCTTGGTTACAAGGACAACCAACCTATTGACGTAGAATTTGGTCATCGTCGGAATCAGCTGGAGCGAAGGTGGACGAGGTCGCCGTCGGAGACTTGCAAAATAAAGTCCCATCTAAAGTCGGTGGGAGGTGGCTCCGGCAGGATCCTTTGACGATCAAGTCAGCTCTGACCAACAGAAATGGAGTGCTCGGGAATGAGTTCCACCGAGCTTAAAGAAGAAGAGGAGAGTTTTTTTGAGCCTCGAGTTAGCATATCTGGAGGGTCCTTTTTATAGGTGGAGCCTGATTGATGGTGACTGCCATATCGCCTGGTGGCGAGCCATCAGGGCCGCTTGGAGTTTGGTACGAAGAGAAAAACATCGTCAGGTGGACAGTGACAGCCATACTAATGGATCATGGATCGCATGAGGCCGATTATGGAGAGAGTGGCATCGCCAGTAGTGGTGGCCATGTCGTTCAATTGCGGTCCGCATGGAGCTTATTATGGAGGAAAAGATGCCGTCAGACTGGTAGTGGCGGCCATACCGCCAAGGTCCGACAGCCATAGTTCATGAAAGCAGACATTGGTTGGTGGACTCGGGCAGATACCAATTTCAAAGAAGTTCGGACTCCTGAAGGAGTTCAGCCAAAAGGAAGGCTCGGAAGGAGTTCGATTCTTGTGGAAGTTCGATTGGAGCTCGACCGCTAAGGAGCTCGATCGGAGCACAATCGTAGAGGAGTTCGATCGAAGGAGGAGCTCGGAAGGAGTTCGACTCCTGTGGGAGTCCAATTGGAGCTCAGTCGCTGAGGAGTTCGGTCAAAGGGGGAGCTTGGAAGGAGTTCGGCTCTTATGGAAGTCCGACTAGAGCTCGACCGCTGAGGAGTTTGACCAAAGGGGGAGCTCGAAAGGAGTTCGGCTCCCGCAGGTGGTTGACTGAAGGAGTGCGGCCAAGGCTCGGTTGCTAGGGAGTTT
Organism: Cocos nucifera; assembly: GCA_006176705.1. Taxonomy (NCBI): domain Eukaryota; kingdom Viridiplantae; phylum Streptophyta; class Magnoliopsida; order Arecales; family Arecaceae; genus Cocos; species Cocos nucifera. The sequence continues at coordinate 7,997,472 of QRFJ01000002.1, read as the reverse complement.
GGAATGAGTTCGGTCGGATGAAGGAGTTCGGCTAAGATCCATCCGGTAAAGCTCTTTCGTGGCTATCGGTTGCGTTAGGCTAGGCATCGAACTGGACTTCAACGGGAGTGGAGTTTATCCCCAATAATAGTCCCCGCACTTCTGAGTTTGAAACTTGAAGGAAGGGAGTGCAGAAAAGATGACTGCCGAAGTCCTCTTTTGGGCTTCTTGCTGATTCAGGTTGAAGCTCGGGAGGGAGATCTCATCTTCGGCCAAAGTTGAAATTGAAGCTCGGGGGAGATCTCATCTCCAGCTGAGGTTGAAGTAGATCTCGTCTCCTACGATCGAGGTTGGAGGTTGAGCTCCTTGGGGGCGATATTGTCTCCAGTAGTCGAGGTTGCCTCGGAAGGATCCTATTTTCTACAGTCGAGGTTAATACGAGCACTTCAGAGAGATCCGATCTTAGGGCGAGATTGTCTCCGATCTTATCTCTGACCGAGGTTGTCTCAATCGTTCGAAAGAGATCTTATCTCTAGCTGAGATTGTCTCGATCGCTCGGGAGAGATCTCATCTCTATCCGAAGTTGTCTCTGTCGCTCGGGAGAGATCTTATCTTTAGCCGAGATTGTCATCGGTCGTTTGGAAGAGATTTTATCTCTGATCGAGGTTGACTCGGTCACTCGAGAGAGATCTTATCTCTGGCCAAGGTTGACTCAGTCGCTCAGGAGAGATCTTATCTTTAGTCAAGATTGTCCACGATCGCTCGAAAGAGATCTTATCTTTGGACGAGGTTGATTTGGTCGCTTGGGAGAGATCTTATCTCTAGCCGAGGTTGTCGCGATTGCTCGGGAGAGTTCTTATCTTTAGTCGAGGTTGTCATCGATCGCTCGGAAGAGATCTTATCTCTGACCGAGGTTGACTCGATCGCTCGGGAGAGATCTTATCTCTAGCCGAGGTTGTCTACGATCGCTCGGGAGAGATCTTATCTCTAGTCAAGGTTGTCAGCGATTGCTCGGAAGAGATCTTATCTCTAGCCGAGGTTGACTCGATCGCTCGAGAGAGATCTTATCTCTAGCTGAGATTATCATCGGTTGCTCGGGAGAGATCTTATCTCTGGTCGAGGTTGACTCGATCGCTCGGGAGAGATCTTATCTCTAGTCGAGATTGTCCACGGTCACTCGAAAGATATTTTATCTCTAGCCGAGGTTGTCGCGGTCGCTTGGGAGAGATCTTATCTCTGATCGAGGTTGACTCGATCGCTCGGAAGAGATCTTATCTCTAGTCGAGGTTGTCCACGGTCGCTCGGAAGAGATCTTATCTCTAGCCGAGGTTATCGCGGTCGCTCGAAAGAGATCTTATCTCTAGTCGAGGTTGTCAGCGGTCGCTCGAAAGAGATCTTATCTCTGGCCGAGGTTGACTCAGTCGCTTGGGAGAGATCTTATCTCTAGCCGAGGTTATCATAGTCGCTCGGGAGAGATCTTATCTCTGGCCGAGGTTGACTCGATTGCTCGAAAGAGATCTTATCTCTAGTCAAGGTTGATGGTCTTTGATCTGCTCGTGTTAGGATGAGATTTTTCTCCTATTCCTAATATGGCGACTATTGACTGCTTCTTTTCTGTCATCACGTAGTTTTCGCATCCAAAAATAATATTATTGAAGGAGAAGAATTTTATTGAAAGAAAGTTACTGGCAGCGCATCCCCAAATTCTTTATGCTTTAGGGTCGTGGTGGCGTTGTTCCTCCATGTTTCTTCAGATGATAAGCTCTGGGCCGGACGACCTCCTCCATCTCATGCTGGCCTCCTCAATTTGGAGCATGCTTCTCTTGGCTTTGACGTCGGAAGATGACAGATCGTCGATGTACCAAGCTACTCCCAGGGGTAATGTTGATGATGTCATGAGGTGGCCGATCTCCTTACCGTTTCTGGCTATGGCAGCGCCCTTAGCCAATCTTCTCCTACTTCAGACTAGCACCGGAGGAATTTATCCAGCCATCCCTTTCTGATGAGCTCCTCAATTTCGTCTCGGAGCTAAATGCATTCCTCAGTATCGTGGCCGTGGTCGCGATGATAGAGGCAATACTTGCTTCGATCGTGCTTATTTAGGAGAGACCATAATTCTTCTGATCTTGGCAGCTGGTTTTTAACTTCGATGAGAATTTGAGTTAGAGGAGCGTTGAGGGGAGTGTAGTCGCAGAACCTTTCGGAAGGAGGACTTCTTCGCACCCTTCTGTCGGAGCTTCCTCGGTGGCGAGCTTGAAGAGTTTGGGCTCACCTGTGCCCGAAGGGGGTCCGTGAGTGCGGCCGAACTTCGTTTGCCTCTCCTTCGGTAGCGGGTCTATTATACTCGTCTGCCAGCCGCTCTCTTAAGGCTTCCTCGTCCTTCAAATTGAGTTCGGTATGAAGAGAAAGGTATCGTCAGATGGACAGTAACAGCCATACTGATGGGTCGTGGATCGCATGAGGCTAGTTACGGAGAGAGTGGCATCACCAGTACTGATGGCCATGTCATCCGATCACGATCCGCATGGAGCTTGTTATGGAGGAAAAGGTGCCGTCAGACTAATAGTGGCTGCCATACCACCGAGGTCCGACAGCCGTAGTTCGTGGAAGTAGACGTTGGTTGGTGGACTCGAGCAGATACCAATTTCAAAGAAGTTCAAACTCCTGAAGGAGTTCGACCAAAGGAGAGGCTCCGAAGGAGTTCGACTCCTGTGGGAGTCCGACTGGAGCTCGATCGTTGAGGAGCTCGATCGAGGTGCAATCGTAGAGAAGTTCGATCGAAGAAAGAGCTCGAAAGAAGTTTGACTCTTGTGGAAGTCCAACTAGAGCTCGATCGCTGAGGAGTTTGGCCAAAGAGGGAGCTCGAAAAGAGTTCGGCTCCTATGGGATTCCGACTGGAGCTCTACCGCTGAGGAGTTCGACCAAAGGGAGAGCTCGAAAGGAGTTCAGCTCCTGCAGGTGGCTGACTAAAGGAGTGCGGCCAAGGCTCGATCGCTGAAAAGTTTGGAATGAGTTCGGTCGGATGAAGGAGTTCGGCTAAGATTCGTCTGTTGAAGCTCTTCCATGGCTACTGATTGCGTTAGACTAGGTATCGAACTGGACTTCGACGGGAGCAGGGTTTATCCCCAACACAATCTATAAAGCACACAATGATCTATACATGATAAACATCGTCATCCTAAGTAACAACGTATTTTTTGATCGTGAATAATTTAAGGACTAAACGATAAATCCTCTTTTGTCGAATCTAGATAGTCCTAAGAACTTCATCACAACATAGGAGTTTATTAGAAAATAGAATTTATAATAAAAAATATTAAAATAACTTTTATTAATTAATAATTTATATATAAGTATAATAAGTAGCACAATCATCAATAAGCTGATGATTGACTTTGGGATATATTTCCAACACTATATTTATCAGTATGTTGAATTGATATTACTTGAATAATGATTAATTAGAGTTTAATGATTGCTGAGTGAAGAAGATCATGATTTAATATAATTAATAGGATGGACGGCATCTAGGTTAGCCGATCATGCAAGAAATATGATGTATATACTGGATCATTCTTAGACTGGGATGCGGTATTATTGGCCTACCATAGGTTGGAGTATGACTATGACTAATCTAATACTGAAAATTAGATTATGATTTTAATAATATGGATGGAGCATGAGCGATATTTAGACTGTTCCGCCATGCAAGAAACATAATGTATGTGCTAAGTCAGTCTCGGGCTAGGATGCAGCGTGTGTTTAGCCGACTATAGGCTAGAGCATGATTGTAATTAGTTCAATGCCGGAATGATAACATAAAATATGAAAAAGAAGAGCATGTGAATTAGTCGGTCTTGTATGAAATATGGCATATATTTTGGCTTGCCATGGGCTGAAGCATGGTTGTGATTAAGTTCAGTACTAAAGTTAAAAAAAGATGATTAATTATATTTAATTGATGAATATCTGGACTAGCCGGCATGTATGAAATATGGTATTATGATGTTAGCTATGAGCTAAGATATGGTTGCCAGCTATAGATGAAAATATATGGTAGCCTACCACAGGCTGAAGCATAAGCGAGTTTAGTTCGGTGTTTGAATGATAACGTTGTTTGGATCATAATGGTGTTAATCAGTAAATGATAAATAATTCCATTAAATTAATATTAAATAGAATTGTTAATTGATGATATGTGATGTGTTTAATAGAATTATGTAAGATAATATTTTTCAATTATGATATCGATAATATATAAATTTGATTATTTTCTTATTAGTTATATATATATTTATTAAAAAATATTTTATACTCATGTTGGTGTGAGTGTAAAAAATTCTTACTGGGCTGTATAGCTCACAACCTTTTTTTTTTTTTTAGATTTGTAGCATGCTTAACATCATTCGAGTTAGGCATGAAGTTCGAGCAATGGAATCCATAGTTAGTTAGTTAATTGATTTTTTGATACCAAATAAATATTTTAATTTTATAAATATTATTCAATAAAGATGGATTTATTTGATTTGATAGGTATTATTGAAACTTTATAATTTTTTTAATATTCTTGTGAACTTGTTTATTATTTAGGCCTTGCATATTCTTTAGGACTTGTCCTAGAGAGTATGCAGCCATCACGTATCTAACCCAGATGCTAGGTTCGAGGCATGATAGAGTAGTATCAAAGCTTATATTATAATTATTTGGAATTGTGATACAGGTGATTAGGACATGATAGAGTGGTATCAAAACTTAGGTTTAAGGTCATTAGGACAAAATGATAGAAAGGATTCAAAATTTAGAATTTGATTACTAAGATTTGTGGCAGAAGTGATTCATAGGGTTTAGATTTTGATGAATAATTTATATCTCAGATTATAATTTAAGAGGTTAACAAATTTATAATCTTACTAATTTAGAAGTTATTTAGCAAACCTGAGATACTTAGTAGATTTAAATTAGAGTGCATAGCAAAAGAGTGGTAGATTAAATCACTTAAATTTGATTGAAAGTATTAGTTCTAATTTTGAAAATATTATGATAGAGGATTCGAATTTCTTTTCTTAATGAAATGTAGGAGGTCAAAGATGAGATAGGAATTTGGTATACCTAGAGTTATTGACTTTGCAATATACTAGTTTCAAGGATGAACTAGGGATAAAATAGCAAAAAGGATTCAAAGTTTGGATTTTGAGCACTAGGGTTTGTGGGAGAAGTGACTCATGGGATTTAGATTTCAATGGATCATTTATATCTCAGGTTATAATTTGAGAGGTTGACAAATTTATGATCTTACTAATTTGAAAGTTATTTAGCAAATCTGAGATACTTAGTAGATTTAAATCACAATGTGTAGCAAAAGAGTGGTGGATCACTTAACTTTGATTGAAAGCATTAGTTCTAATTTTAAAAATATTATGATATAGGATTCAAATTTCTTTTCTCAATGAGATGTTGGGGGTGAAGGATGAGATAGAAATTTGGTTTATTTAAAGTTATTGACTTTGTAGTATGATAATTTCAAGGATAAAATTATTTTAAAAAGAAGAATGTAAGAATCCAGACTTTTAAAAATTCTTCTTCATGAATCTTAAAGGAAAGAGCATAAAAAAAAAAAAAAAATCAAGAAGACCTAATGCGTGTGGTGCGCATGAGGCAAAGAACGAAAGACTCCTTTCTTTTCTCCGACCCCATTAGAGAAAGGGGTTTGCTTCTCCAAAAAAAAAAACTATGGGATTTTAGCCTAATAAATAGAGATCCCTAGTTCCACCTTGTTTTCCACCAGAAATTGCTTGGAAAATAGCTTGAAATTGAGATTTTTCCCATCAAGTTTTCTTCTTGACATTCCATTGGAGAGGTTGCCGGATCTCTCACCGTGGGTGTCGTCGGACCGGAATAAGGCCTTCTCCTTTTTTCTTCTTTCTTCTAGTCTTGCCATCGCTGGATTTGGTCCGATAAAGCTGCCAGATTTATGGTGGATAGAGTCTTCCTTTGCTCTATGATTTTTCTTTTTTATTTTTGCTGATCGCCAGTGGCTGTGGCCATTGGATTTGTTGAGCACATCTCCTAGTTGGCATAGTGTGTCATTATTGATCGTTAGTTTGGTGCCACGACCATAACCAGGAGAAGAGAGGAAGGGGAAGATATGGGTTTAGTTGCCCTATTTAAAGGAGAAGAAGAAGAGAGAGGGAGTATCTTTTCTCTCTCTTTCTTTTATTTAGTATGGAAAAAAATATTTTTTAAAAAATAATAATTAAACTAAATTGAAACTAAAGGAAAAAAAAGAAGAGTTTCTCTCTCTTTCCTCTCTTTACTTGATTTTTCTTTCCACTTTCTCTCTTTAAGAATTTCTCTCTTTACTTTCTCTTTCTAAATTTTTTTTTCTAGAGATTTTATGGACAAACGGAGGGTCTAGATGTTCAAAGATACTTAGATTGATCAGTTAGTCCTAGAAGGGATCTTAAACATATAGTGTTAGGATCGTTTACCATAATTTTCTATGATCATCTATGATTTCATATTTGATCCTGATCATATAGAGGTGCGATTGTCTGCACAAGGTGTCCAGCAAAATACCTTACTTTTGAGTTCATAGATCAAGAAGTTCATCAATTTTTATATTTAAGTTAATCATCAGTGGAGGTAAGGGTTCTTTAACACAATCACCTGCATGTTTATGATAATTCAAATCTATATGATTGATATATATTCTATATCTATTAGTATATTGAATTAATATTGCTTGAATTATGATTAATTGGTGCTTAATGATTGCTGAGTAAAGAAGATCATGATTTAACATAATTGTTGGGATGGATGGCATCTAGGTTAGCTAGTCATACAAGAAATATGGTGTATATGCTAGATCAGTCTTGGACTGAGATGCGATATTATTTAGCCTGTCATTGGCTGGAGCATGACTGTGACTAATCTAATGTCAAAAATTAGATTATAATTTTAATAAGATGGACGGAGCATGGACGGTGTTTGGACTGTTCGATCGTGTAAGAAATGTGGTTTGTGTGTTGGGTCAGCCTTAAGCTAAGACGCAACATGTGTTTGGTCAACCATAGGCTGAAGCATGGTTGTAATTAGTTTAATGCTGGAAAGACAACATAAAACATGGGAAAGGAGAGTATGTGAACTAGTTAACCATGTATGAAACATGGCATATATTTTGACTTGCCACGGGCTGAAGTATAATTATAACTAAGTTCAGTCTTGAAGTCAAATTAAGATGATGAATCATATTTAATTGATGGATATCTGTGATGTCAGCTATGGGCTAAGATATGATTGTCAGCTATAGATGAAAATGTAGTAGCCTACCACGGGGTAGATCATGAGCGTGTCTAGTCCAGTGTCGAAATGATAATGTTGTTTGGATCAAAATTATGTTAATCCATAAATGATAAATAATTCCATTGAATTAATGTTGAATAGAATTATTGATTGATGATATGTAATATATTTAATGAAATTGTACATGATGATATTATTCAATTATCATATTGATGATGTATGAATCTAATTATTTTTTTATCAGTTATATATATTTATTAAAAAATATTTCATACTCATGCTGGTGTGAATATGAAAAATTCTTACTGAGCTATAAAGCTCACAATCATTTTTTTTCTTTTTCAAAATTATAGGATGCTTAATATCAATCGGGTTAAGCATGGAGTTCGAGCGATAGAATTCGTAGTTAATTAGTTAATTAATTTTTTGATACTAAATAAATATTTTAATTTTATAAATATTATTCAATAAAAATGGATTTGTTTGATTTGATATGTATGATCAAAATTTTATAATTTTTTTGGTATTCTTATGGACTTGTTTATTATTTAGACTTGTATATTCTTTAGGGCTTGCCTTAGAAAGTATGCAGCCATCATGTATCTTATTCGAATGCTGGGTTCAGGGCATGATATCTACTTTTTTTTTTCTTCATCTTTCTCCTTCTCCAAGCTTGCCCATGAGCCCTTCCTCCCCATGCTAACTTCCTCTACCTCCAATCATTCTTGGTCAGTGACCCCTCTATCCCCTTCTCTCTTTTTTTCTCATCCATTTCTCCTCATCCTCCTCTTTCAAGCCATCCATGAGCCATCCTCCTCCACGATGGCCTCTTTTACCTCTGCTATTTCTTATCGATAATCTATCCTTCTCCTTTCTCTTTCTCCCTATCTTTTTCTCCTTCTTGTCATTCGCTTCCTCCAAGACTATCCATGAGCCCTCCTCCTCTATGGTAGTTCTCTTCATATCCATTCATTCCTTGCTAGCGAACTCTCTCTCTTTTCTGCTCACCTACTTTTCCTCCTTATCCTCTTCCTCTTTGAAGCACGTCTATGAGTCTACCCCTCTACAACGGTTCCCTCCACCTCCATCCCTTCTCACTAGTAATCCATCCATCCCCTCCTCTTTTTCTTTATCCTCTTCTCCTTCTTGTCATCTACTCCTTCAAGACCATCCATGAGCCCTCTCCCTCCATGGTGTTCTCCTCACCTCCACCCATTCATTACTGGTAGCCTCTTCCCCCTCTTCTCCTTCCTCCTAATCCCTTCTCCTCCTCCTCCTCCTCCTCTTCTTCTTCAATCCCATCTATTAGGCTTTAGATGCCATCCTCTCTCTCTATGCCGAGCTCCATGACCCCATCCCCTCTTTCTATGGTGGCTTCTTCCATCTTCATCTCTTCCTTATTGATGATCTTTCTCATATGATTGAGGGGCATTTTTGTCTATTAAAAGAAAAAGCTGTTAAGTAAATGGCTGAATTATATTGAAATATATTGATAACTAAAAAAATTAATTTAATATTTTTTAAAATATAATAGATGAAAATAAAATTAAATTAAAATTGAAAAGATATTCTATTAAAATGATGGACCTAATTAGAAATATATTTAATTAAGATTTCTAAAAAATAATATCTTGATATATTTTTTTATTCTTTCTATATTTGAGTCTACATATTTATATTTATAGACCTTTTGTATATCCTCTTAAAAATAAGAAAGAAAAAATTTTTTTTTCACATCCAACATGGTATGAGAGCTCCCATCATCCATAAAAATCTCTTTCTTCTCCACAAAAAAAAAAGAAAAAAAAAATTTCCCCATCTTTTCTCCCGAAAAAAAAGGGAAGAGCCTCCTTTCTTCCTCGACTCTTGCTCCCGATCGCCCCTTCCCCCTTCCTCCCGACCACCCCAAACCCCCCTTCCTTTCACCCGCCACATCCCGACCTTGCCTGCCACCCACCGCCCGTCGCCTCCACGCCTCGCCGCCCGTCTCCTCCCATCACCTATCGCAGATCACCACCTCGCCCGTCGCCCGTCACCCCACCTGTCGTAGATCACTACCTCGCCCGCCGTTGTCGTAGATCACCAACTCACCACCGCCCGTCACCCCACTTGCCACCGCTGAGCCTCCTTTCTTCCTCCCGACCACCCCCACCCTCCCTTTCCCTCCCAATCACCCCAACCCCCCTATCGTCCACCGTCGCCGCCCCACCTATCATAGATCTACCCACCTCTACCTCTGCCACTCTCAAACTAACTCGCCACTACCCATGCCCTCTGAGATCTCGACCACCCTGTGCGACCTCCCCTACGATCTTGCACCTAGTTGCTTCCACCCTCTGCGATCTCGCACCCCACTGCCGCTGCCCTCCACGATCTCGCACCCCGCTGCCGCTGCTGCTACCGCCCTCTGCAGCCTCACCCACTGCTACTTCCCCTACCCTCTATGGCCTCTACAACCACCGCTGCCGTCGAACTCTGCGGCCTCACCCTCCATCACCGACACCACCACCGGTGCTGCCATCGCCGTCGCTTCTGCCAACCAACCCTGCTCCAATTATGAAATTTGCATGATCCATGGGATCGGAAGAGGTCAGCCCCTTCCCATTTTTTAGTTGATTTCAAAAAAAAAAGAGAACAACTTGCTATCTAAATGTTTGGAAATCTATAGTTAAAAGATCATGTGGTGATTGATTGATAATGTATAAGTGAGATTGTGCTTCTTATTTTTTTGTTTGGAGATGTCCAATCCAATCACTGTACAAGATCTTGAAGGTCTATTGGATCGACTTATTACTGTAGCCACTTAATCTGGTGGTTCATCAAGAGATAGTGGGTTGCTAAATATCATTTAGGTGATTGTAAAACTTGATGGCCCCATGACATATTTGCAATAGGAGAGGAGCACTCATTTGCTTGTTCAAGGGCGAGGCTTGGAAGAATATCTCATCGGTACAAAAAAAAAAATCTATTAATGATGAGCAAGATATGGCACAATGGAGAATGGAGAACTCTGTTGTACTGGCATTTCTACTCAATACAATGATACAAAATGTAGTCAGAAGTGTACAACTACTAGAGATTGTATATGAGGTCTAGAAAATGGTGGCCCAGATGTTTTCATAGAAGTAGAATTCTACCTAAGTATTTGAGATATGTTCTCAATTGCGTCAGCTCCGTCAGGAAGATTTATCTATCATAGAGTATGTCATTAAATTGAAGCATCTCTGGTCTGAAGTAGATCATTATAGAACTTTTGTTCCATAATATTCTATTGATATTGATGGATTTCAAAAGTATTTAGAAGCAAAATGGGTTTAGGATTTTCTATACGGCTTAAATTCAGAATTTGAATCTGCCAGAATTCAGCTTCTAGCTCGGGATACATCGTCTAGTTTGGGTCAAGTCTTCTCTACTATTTTGAGCGAGGAAACATGACGGTGAGTGACTTCTGAATCTAGTAATATTATAAGATCTGCTCTTACTGTGCAACCACAATAGTTGGGTGAAAAGGTGTACTTTCATTGTAAAAAGCTTAGGCATACCAAGGCTTTTTATTGGGATCTCCATGATTGTCCAAATCAGTCAAGGCATGGTAATCGAGGCCATGGTCGTTGTGGTGGAAGAACTGATGATCGGGGTCATTGTCGTGGAACTGCCCAAGCCAATCTCTCTGAGGAGACTAAGGGTACAATGCATCATTTATCTATAGAAGAGTATCAGACCCTCCAATGAATGATGGATAAGTATGAGTCATCCTCTGGCACCACATACTCTACTCTGAAGTAACCTATCCATCAAGATGGATTTCTTGATTTCTCTATTTTTGCACAATTAGGTACTCCTTATAGTTTAGCACATGCATTTAATTATGTCGATAGGATATTCTCCTTTTGGGTAATAGATTCAGGAGCATCTAGTCACATTATAGGTGCATCAAATAATTTCATTTCACATTCACCATGTTCAGATTGGGACAAGATCCATATAGCTGATGGATCGTTTATCTTTATTTTAGAAAAAGGATCCATTGACTGTACTCCTACTTTGAGATTGTAATCAGTATTACATATTTCATTTATTTTTCCACAAACCTACTATCTGTTAGCTCCATTACTAGAGATTTGAATTGCTTTGTCACATTTTGGCCTTCTCACTGTCTATTTCAGGAGCTGAAAATGGAAAAGATACTTGGGGATGGTAGGCTGCACAATGAACTTTATTATCTAGAAGGTGGTGAAAACAGTATGGAGTCTTCTTTAAAAGTGTATGCATTGTCTGCTGAAGGTGCTTCTTCAGAACTTATGTTACACCATCATAGACTAGGTCATATCTCTTTTCTATTCTTAGTCATTTATTTTTTAAATATATATATATATATATAAAATAAAATCTTGCCATTTTGTAATCATTATGAGTTGGCTAAACATACCAGAAAAAGATTTTCTATGTTTGGAGTTAAAAGTTTTGAGCCTTTTGTTATAATTCACTCTAATGTATGGGATCCATGTAGCACTACTACTACTCTCGACCATAGGTGATTCGTTATTTTTATTGATTGCTTTAGCCAAGTAACTTGGTTATATTTGTTGAGAGAGAAGAATGATGTTTTACACTGCTTCAAGAAGTTTCATAAACTGGTGGGTACTCAGTTCGGTGCCAATATTAAAATTTTATATTCTGATAATAGTATCGAATACATTAATCAGGAGTTCTGAACATATCTTCATACTCATGGCATTCTTTATCAAACCACCTGTATTGATACTCCTGCTCAAAATGGGATTGCTGAGCACAAAAATAGACACTTACTGGAGGTAGTCCGGTCCTTACTCTTTACCACGCAAGTTTCTAAGTTTCTATGGGATGAGACTGTCTTGTTCGCTGCCTACTTAATCAATCGTATGCCCCTCAAGACACTTGGGTTTAAGTCTCCCATACAGTGCTTGAAGGAGTCTATTGATTATGTGGTCCCTCCTAGGATATTTGGATGTATTTATTTTGCTCGGGATCATAGACCCTCAGTTGGCAAATTAGATCTACAATCATTAAAATGTGTGTTTATCGACTACTCTGCTACTCAGAAGGGGTATAAGTATTATTATCCTCCTGAGCGGCGGATATTCGTTACTATGGACGCTACTTTTCGAAAAAATGAAGCCTACTATAGAAATCATCCATTAGATAGTGGGACACCAAAATTTCTTCTTTCGAGAGAATTTTTTTACACTCCTGAATATTCTGGTGTCCAGGCGGAGTATCATAGGGATGATGTCCAAGAGGAGCCTGGTATTGGGACAATCGAAGAGTCCAGTGTGCATCCACTAATTATCCAAGTGCCTCCACCACTTGAAGCTTCCTCTTTAGTGTCCTCAAATCGTAACGATAATACTATTTCAGCTACTTTCAATTCTAATTCTGATCTTGACATTCCTATTGCAAAATAAAAGGATACTTGCCCAATTGTTCCCTCTGCTCGTTACTGTTATGATATAACTAACTATGTTTCATATAAGAATGTGTCTCCATCTTATCAATACTTTGTAGTTGCATTAGACTCCATCTATATTTCTAGTACCTGGCAAAAGGCTATGGCTGAACCAAAATGGAAGGAAGCAATATTGGAAAAAATGAGTATTTTATCTAAGAATCAGACGTGGGATCTGGTCACTCTACCAGTTGGTAAACGTCTTATGGGGTGTAAGTATATGTACACCATAAAACAGACTCCATAAGGTAAGGTGGAAAGATATAAAGCTCGACTAGTAGTAAAAGAGTACACTCAGACATATGGAGTAGACTATGATGAAATCTTTGCTCCGATGGCTAAGATGAATTTTATTCAAACATTGATATCATGTACGGCTAACTTTGGCTAGGAGTTACATCAGTTGGATGTGAAGAATTCTTTTCTTCATGAAAACCTTCAGAAGGAGATATACATGCAGATACCATCAGGATTTGAGACTAGAGCGATTGCTGAGAAAGTTTGCAAGCTAAAGCGCTTGTTGTATGGCCTCAAATAATCCCCCCGTGCCTGGTTTGATTGGTTCAGTCGGACTGTGAGTGGAATGGGATATAGATAGAGTAATGCATATGATATACTATTCTGTAGGCATTTAAAGAAAAAGAAAACTATACTTTTAGTTTGTGTTGATGATATTGTAATCATAGGAGATGATCATCATGAGATCAAGCAACTCAAGAAAAAGCTAAAGTAAGTATTCAAGGTGAAAGATCTGGGTCCACTAAGATATTTTTTGGGTATAGAAGTTGCACGGTCATCTAGAAGAATTTTTCTATCACAATGAAAGTATGTACTGGATTTGCTTTCTGAGACTGAGATGTTGGGATATAAGCCTGCTGATACCCTGATAAACCAGAATCATCGACTAATGGCAGATGGTGGAGCTCCAGTTGATCAAGGAAGGTATCAGTAACTTATTGGAAGGTTGATATATCTCTCACATACAAGGCCTAACATTGCCTATGCTGTCAATATCATTAGTCAGTACATGTATGATCCACGAAAGTCTCATATGGAGAAAGCTTTCAGAGTAGTACGCTACCTAAAAGGATGTCCAGGTCGTGATTTGCTATTCTTCCGACATAACACCTTTCAGGTAGAGGAATTTATTAATGCAGATTGGGCTAGATCACTGAATGATAGACAGTCTACCTCTAGATACTGCATATATATAGAGGATAATTTAGTTACCTGGAGGAGTAAGAAACAGTCAATGGTGGTGCGGTCATCGACAAAGGCTGAGTACAGAGCAATGACTCTAGGTATATATGAGCTCCTCTGACTACAGAAGTTGCTTAAGGAGTTATGACTCCTGAATAAGTCTCCTCTTCGACTATATTATGACAGCAAAGCGGCAATCGAGATTGTAAGCAATTCGGTACAGTATGATCGTGCCAAATACATCGAGATCAACTGCTATTTTATCAAGGAGAAGATTGATCAAGGCTGGTTTTGCATTATCTTTTTTCGATCATTCAATTAAGTGGCAGATATTCTGATCAAAAGACTTAGCTTATCATCTTTTTCTAGATTGATTGATAATATGGGGTTTCGAGATATCTTCGTCTCATCTTGAGAGGGAGTGTTAGAATGATGGATCTAATTAGAAATATATCTAATTAAGATTTCTAGAAAATAATACCTGATATATTCTTTTATTCTTTTTCTATATTTAGGTCAGACTCCTTGTATATCCTCTTAAAAATAAGAGAGAAAATATCCCTCTTTCTACATCCAACATATTCTTATAATTCTCTCTAAATTATAATAGATAGAAAACTTCAATGACTAATTTTTTATTATATATTATATAAAAAAATTTAATGATGATAAGAAATATAATCAATAATAATATCATTAATATTTATTATATATTAAGCAACAGAATGATTTACTATTTTATATATATTATATTATATAATATCAACTATCTTGATATGCCCGTGCTTGAGATGTGCCTTATTGTCCGCATTTTTTTTTCTATCCCAAGTATTTTGTTTGTACGTTTTTCCTTTTGATTAACTAGACGATTAAAGATCTAAAAATTATTTATTTATTTAATTTTTTTATTAAAAATAATGCAACATGTGTATCGTACACGTGTTGCAGGTCGCTCACTTTTTACGAAGAAGAGATGATCAGAACCGGAAATATCTTGTAAATCATAATGTTACAGCAGATTTCCGCGAAGCATGCAAACGTGCACAAATATTTCTATATTTTTTTATTAATATTTTCATTATGAATTGTACCGCAATCATTTTATTATTTTTCATTATAATAATAAAAAAAAATCAAGTTCAAGCAAGTCAGGCGTCAAAATAAGACGGACATTGCGCACAATACAACGTCCCCGCTCTACATTCCCAACAAACATCAGGCTCTCATGTCAGTAATTCTTTTGAAATCGTTGATAAACAATAAAGAAACCAAGAGCCAAAATTAATAATTTATCAAAAAAAATTTCATCTATTAAATTATTTTTGTTCCTCTGCTCCTCCTGGAGTTACGATAAGATCATTCCTTCAAAATTTGGAGCACAGCTCAAAAATTTTATTGATAAGATATATAATTTTTTTAATAAAATATTAAAATATTTATAATCACTAGCAGTAAAATATCAAAAGATCAATACATAATAAAATATCCAATATAGACAGGCAGTATACAACATTTACTAGTAAGATATTAAAATATTAATATTTAATTTTTATTACTAAATAATAATAAATATAAATTCTTCATAATATATTATATGATGTGATGTATTATATGGATTTGATAAACTGCCGTATATAAATACGGACCGTACGATACGCTTGTGGTGAGGAAGCTACCGCGGAGGATCCGCGCGCCGCAATCTTAATCCCGTAGCAACGAAGGCCCCATACCCAACTGATTTCTCCCTTCTGGCGAACCCCGCGGCTCCATAATATCCTTCTCATTGTCATGCCCTTCTTTCTCGACGGTCAATCCGGTCAACCTCGCCGAGCAGAAAATCTCCGCCTCCACCTTAAAAATCCAACCTTCGTCCCCGCTTTTCCCCCTCTCTCTGTCATAGAATTCTCTTCCGGACTTCTCGTCTTCTTTCAAGAATACGATGCCAGTGGGGTTCGGAATGGGTCGGGCGGAGGCGGCTGCGACGGCGTCGGGGGACGGGGAGGAGGAGGCGAAGGGGTGCCGGACGCCGAGTGAAATGTCGGACACCGGAGAAGATCATGCCGTGCCCCCGGCTCCGAGGAAGCGGAGGAGGAGGCCCTTCCCCTCTCCTCGTCCGCCCAAGGAGTTGTTTGTCTCGCCGGAGCTTGACGATTTCTTCGCCGCCCGCCACAAACCCTTCCAAAACTGACTTTCCACGTCCAAAAACCTCTTTATTTAGTTGTTGTTCGTTACATTATACCTGTCCAACAAAATCTTTGGGAAGGTCTTTGACACGTGCGTGAGATTATTAACATATCCATGTGTATTTGTGTGTGCTCCATGAAAGCACAATCCTACGTATCCATATCTAGGGCATAGCAAAAGTTTTGCAATAATTTGCAAGTTTCTTCGAACCAAAACGAAGAATTTTTTTAGAAAAAGAAACCAACGATATCAATCTTTTTCATTCACCTTCCTCTTCTCACTCGCATCTACATTTGCAACCTCAAAATTAATTCAAGATGTGCTGCCCAAGCGTGAAAACTACTTTGTGATGCAAAAATCATCCAGTCGAAAGCAGATTATAATACACTAGAATCCCTTAAAATGTTAAAGATCGAAAATTAATGATCGATTACTATAGACATGTTTCTCTAATTAAAATTCTCGATGCACCCGAATACATTATTTTTGGAGGTAAGTCGTGACTTCTCAATGTAGGCAAATTTTATGGTTTCTGATTGTTATAGAGCCATAGCTCGGCCTCGGCACAATATATATCGAGATCAGTTACCATGAAAAAGTTATTCGTTCACTCACGATTCGCTATAGATCGATCTCGGATGAGCGATTTTAAAAAATGTCCTACCGTAGATCGACTAATATTGGCCTACTGAAATTCGCCCCTAGACGAGCTATTCTATAAGACGTTGAAGGTTCATCATATCTCATCCTTGGCCTGACATTCCTCAGCCTGCACCGACCTACTAAAATAAATCGACCACGTACGACTGGCCGCTATGGTAGGTTATTGATTTTCTGACGGTTCGCCATAGATCGTATTCGGCCAAGCTATTACCAAAGAATTCTATATTGATCGAAAAAAATTATCCACAGCTGATCTATCCAACATTGATCAGATCTAGCCGATCAATATTCGAACGACCTACTAAATGCTTATATACTGCCGATCAATATTGGATGATCTATTATTGATTGTTCATTACCGAGTTATTACCATTGCCATATCTATGCTCTTTCCAAATTAGGAAAGTCCGAATTATATAAGAGTGCTTCGCGATCCTGTCTTCCAGAAAAGATAAAATATCTTCCGAATCAATCTGGAACGACAAATTTGGAAGGTCGTTAGAGTCCGAAATGAATACGATTCTAATTTCTCTCTTATAAATAAAGGAGTTCTGGGATTTTTTAGGTACATACTCATTTTTCGACGCTTTCTTCTCTCATTTTTTCAGTCTTTTGATTTGAGCATCGAAGGGTCTTAACTAGAGAAACACTCCAGTGAGAATTTTTTCACAGGAGTTTGGGCGAAGCTTTAGCGATAGTTCTTTCTCGACCATAAATTTCTCGACGACCGATCTTAGACACACCAACATTGCATGATTTGATTAAAAGCCAAGAATTAATAATATTAAATCAGGGTCCTGTGCCATGAAATTGGGAAGTTTATGAGATTTCCATTCACTGACTGGACTTTGTTATTGAGAAGAAACTGTGTTTCCCAATTTCTTCTTTCATCGAGAGGTTCAATCATTAAAATGAACAAGACTAACGCCAGCCGACTCGAGATACCTAGGTTTTTAACTCATAAGAAATTAAACTTGATAGAAGCAATGGATCGAAGACCATTCCGGCCAAACCAAATTTTAGTTGGTTCCATTAAAACCTCGGTGGGATGAGAAGTAGTTTCAAAAATCCTGCACTACTTCCTCTCTAACTAACCAGACCTTCCACCATATGGTCATCGCAAGCAGATTCCAAACCGACTTGATCTTGTTACTTATCCACAAAATGGTGACAGGAGAGTTGGAAATCTGGAAAGCAGCCTGCAACATTTGAGGGGACCATGTAAAGCGAAAGTTCCCTCAGGTCTTGCTGAAGGTTGAAGCCTCTGATGAAGCACAGCTGAAAGCAACCCTAATGGACCTTAAAGAATTGCCACCACCCATATCTCCAGCGCATGGCCAATCATGTCACGCCACCTGTGCCGACCACACGTGCACAGCGAGATAATGGAAAATGCGGGCATGATCTATATTTTTTTGTCACAAAAGGCTAATCAATCACAGACGATAGAACTTTCTCACCAACTTTTGTGATATTAGGCCATCAGCATTCATGGGTCCATTCATGCCAGCTCATGCTTCGGTATGGTTCCTTGTTGAGGTTGTCGGCCTCTGCATCATTGGAACCGACTTTGTTCTTTCCTCTTATCTCCGCCCCTTGCCCCCTCTGTTCCTCGGTCAAAGAGAGGCTCGAACCGATGGAAACTGAGGCTCTGGTGATTGATAAAAGAGATGAAGAGGTACGTACAGAAGTTAGCCTACTGTTCCCTTTTCTTTTTCTTTCTTTTCTTATTCTAGCAAATGATTGATCATGTCAAGAAGAAAAACTGAGGGAAACGGCCTACCGGGTTAGTGGTGGAAGTTGGGGTTTGGAGCATTACCTACTTCAGATTGCCAAAATACCTAAAATCTCGTTTAGTTTTCTTGCTTCTTATGGGCTACTTGTTTACCTACCCGCATATTTTTTCCTCTTCTCAATCTATGCTAATGTGATGTGGAATCTGGTGGTCACAAATCACTGAAATAAGAATTTCATGAGCATAGCCTAACAAAGTTAGAAAAGATTAATTATTTTTCACTTGTTAATGATCTAAGGAATGACTCTAATATTTCTCCTCTTGCTTGTGCTATTCAGAGGAGTAGCCAGCAGGCTGATGTTGTGTTACAGGTGAAGACTGAAGCCTCTAAATCTCTAATTAATAGTCTCAGTCATGAAGTAGGATTACTATGGATAAAGATGTCTCTTGAATTTTTTTCTATCCTTTGATGATAAAACTAGTCTAACATATTTTGCTTTAATCTGTCGTGTCTGAACTATGGAGATTTTTGTTATGCTAACTTTTAAAGTGCAATATCTGATTCTTTTTTTCTTCTTACGTTTTCCCTTTCTTATTCCATTTTAGTTGGGTGACAGCAACTTGTCTTTTGCTTCTTGGTGGTAGATAGGCTCGCGAATCATGAAAAAGATGTTTCGCATGTCTAACCTGATTACCTTGGAATATTTATTTTTGGGAAAAAAAGGTTGGCGGATTGAACTCTATTCAGATTCCCTCTTTCCCAGGATTCAACTTCGCTTCATATCAAATGCATCTATTATTTGAACTTATGAAGCTAGTCTAGCTTTAGTGCCTTACTGTATTAATGCCTTAATTTCTTAGTATTTTGTTATGAACTTCTTTTCTTTCTTTGAACTCCTTTTCATGAAGTTCTGCAGCTCATAATAATAATTTATTACCACCTGCGCTTCATCTTTTCTTTCCTTTTTTTTTTTTTTTTTTCCATTTCTTTCTTTTTCTGGTCGAAGAACTTTCATGCAGAAGTAGCCTAACATGTAATTTAGTTTCTTCCAAATTCATGTTATATTGGGGTATTGCCTATTCTGATACCATTTATTAAGGATCTAGTATCGATGAATTAGACAGAAAGAAAGAAAAAAATAAAAATAAGAAAGCAATCAAGTACGTTGATCTGTCTAAGGACTTGCCTCCATGGGGCATGCAAAGCTTCACTATGAAAGAGAAAACCAAACAATACAAGATAAACTTACCATTATACCCTTATACAAGAGTCTCTCAACAAAAAATTTTAAAATTCTCGCAAAAATTTTTTGAAATCTTTCAAGAAGTCTTTTAGCACCTCCGAGACATCGCCAGCTTTCCAACGCAATAAACGGTTTGTCAATCGAAGTTATATAGACTCCAAAAACTCAAAAATAGTATTTCAATAGAAAATCCAATCCTAAATACACTCGATATCGCATCTGAATCGTCCGATCATGATCGGCTTTCTCCTGAGCCGTTGGATCGCGCAATAGTGGTCCTTATCAGGCTCGGATCGAATCCCAGCTATTCGATCGCGATCGCGATCGGTTAGAGCCGTCAGGTCGCGACTTGTCCACGAAACAGTACCGTGGACCACGCAAAATGGCCTGAAAATGGCTGATTGGTCCACATGGGCGTCCGTGAGCTGACAGTCCATGGTGGACCGCGCTCCACCGCATGGGCTAGGCGCCCGCGCGGCCCACACCTGCCCCCCGCGCGTGCTCATGTGCCTGGCCGGCCCAGCGGACGGTTGGCCCAGCACCGTCGCGTGCGGTCGGTTTTGGGCTGCGCCGTCGCCGTCTGGCACTGCCGATGGATCCCTCCGGTGAGCCCAAAGGCCGGCTACCTCGCTCTGACCTTCTTTCACGCATAACTTTTCTTTGGATTATTCTTGGGCTCGTTAGACTCTATTCGTCGTCCTGAATAAGCTTATTGTGAAAGAATTCGAGGTGCTTTTCTCAACATATTAAGGCTCGAAAACCTTAAAATTCAAATATTGTTTGCAAATCTTTGAAGTTGAACAAACGACAGCATGCTTTAAATCAGCCGGGAAAATTGCTGTATCTCATCTGGTTTCAGTGGACTCGACGAGGAGGGGAAAATACAATTTTGTTGTCTAAAGCATTTTTGGAGTTTAATACTTGTACTAATAGTAGCTCTTGGTGGTGATTTTATGATGAGAAAGCAGAAGCTCTAGTACATCTATGAAATGATTTCATTTTTTCAAGGAAAAATTTTTATACAATACACGAACGATAAGCTATTAAGGATCTGCGATGAGGCAGTAGGAAGAGTATCCCATCTTTATTATGAGTGAGAACTTTGGTTTATCGGCAAGATAATCCGCCGTGACTATGAAACTATTTCACTTTCTTTAGATAGCACTCTGAGCGAGGTTTGTAGGAAGTACTACTCCGGATCTGCGATGAGGCAGTACTGGAGTGAGAAAGAATGTTGTATGTAAAATTACTATGTGGTTATCTTGCCACCAGTGAACTTTGAGACGTGCGTACCCACCAGTTGAGCTATCAGCTGTTGGTCAAATTCATTATTTTTTTTATTAATTAAGTTTAATATTTTTTTAGAAGCAAACTTTACTAATTTACTATGAATTGGGTTGATAATCGTGGACCTGATGTTCTCTCTCGCTGGGTGGGCCTGGGTGTGTGCGTGTGCAAGGTTTTGCTTGAGAGCTAACTGACTTAAAATTCTTGCAGCATGTTGATGATGAGATGAAAGCAGATGATGATATAAAAAATGTTCATGAAGTGAATGTTTCTCAATCCAAGGATGTTGAAGAAACACATGCATGAGGGAGACAAGATCAAAGCTGAGGGTTCACGAATTGTTGAAGCATCCATAACTGAATCGAAGAAAAAGCCAGAAGATAAGGAAAATGACGCTGTGGTTGAACAAGTAAAAACAGAAGAAGAAGATGATAAGTCTGCCGCAACACCATCAGTTGGAAGTTGAAGTAGAGAACCAAGTTAATGCAGCTGATACTCCTAAGCCACCAACTGAGGCAGTAGAAAAGCCAGCAGAGGATGCCGAGACATCTAAAATGCAAGAAAAAGAACCCGAAGCAATAAAAGAGGCAGCAGTTAAAGAAACTGCAGTTGAAGAAATTGAAAGCGAGGAAGAATCTTCAGTAGTTTCTGCTGCACCAAGTTCAACATCAGTGGGACCTTCAACAACATATACCGTGTTGGAGCCTACACCTGATGCCATTATAACCCCCAGTGTGGAAGCTAATGAGCTTAAAGAAGTTCAAATAGGAGCACTAGATCCTGGTGTAATAGAAAAGAAAGATTTTGATCTCAATGCTGATGCAGGTGAAGAAGAATTTACGAAGGAAGAAAGTGGTTCTGCTGCAACTAAGGTTGACGCTATTCATACGACCTCAGCTACTCAAATTGCTGAACAGGCCGGGAAGCCAGAAGTTAACGTTGAAGAAGAGAAGCCAGAAAAGACTTTGGAGTTCAAAATGCCAACTTTAAGTGAGAAAACCAGAACATATGATGCTACCGAAGTTGTTGAAGCCTCTGGGCAAGAAAAGACTTTAGGAGATGTCAAGGTGGTCAAGGAGAAGAAAGATGAAAGTTTCGAAGTTGACGATGCAACTTTCATAGTCAACGCATCTGTTAGAGAACTAGAAGGTGACTCTAAGGAGGCCAAGTCAGAATTGAAGCCAGCAGAAGCCATACAGACTATTAAGACAGAAGGTTCAGGAGACAATACAGAAGAGACTGTGAAGGCTGATGATCGAAGTTTGGTTGAACCCACTGAAGAAGGTGGTGATACAAAGACAGATGTAAAGGCTCCTGAACAAAAGGTTATAGATAAGACATCTCAACGCCAGTCAAATAACATTATATCAAAAGTGAAGCAGTCAATTTTTAAAGTGAAGAAGGCAATTGTTGGGAAGTCACCCAGTTCAAAGACCATGTCATCTAAAGCAAAAGATGAGTTAAAAGAAAAATAGAACAGAGGAGAGGCGTGGATGCAGATTGGGTTTGAATATAAGATTATAATATTTTCGTTTTTTCTATGCTATGATATAAAGCTTATCCTTGCATATGCTAGTGTCCTGCCTATGCCAATATATGTTCGTGCAGAGGAAAGTGCAATGAAACAGGTGCAATGTGTATATAGAAGATAAGATGTCAAGAGGATTTCTACTTCAGCAACCAAGTCTACATGCAGGGAAGGATTCATAAGAGATCTTGGTCTTTGCTCTATACCTGCAAAGATATAAAATAAAATATATCTTTGTATTGCTATTATTTTTCTTTAAATATGTATGCTTGTATTTGCTTTGTGATATTTTTGCTTGTATGTATAGAATTTTTTTGGTTGTATCATGTGGTGTGTATGATTCCATTTGTAGTTTGTAACTTTAAGCACTTAGAAGTTTTGCTCAATCTTTAAAATAGGATTAGATGGATAATGTATTAAAATAATTTTCTTTCTCATAATGTTTTGGTGATGAATTTTTGAGCAGGCA
Organism: Cocos nucifera; assembly: GCA_006176705.1. Taxonomy (NCBI): domain Eukaryota; kingdom Viridiplantae; phylum Streptophyta; class Magnoliopsida; order Arecales; family Arecaceae; genus Cocos; species Cocos nucifera. The sequence goes on along the minus strand of QRFJ01000002.1, from coordinate 7,974,396 downwards.
AATGTTTGTTTACCCTACTATAATAAGCATGTTGCTTGAGTTATCATTGATACGGTAAGCAGGGTCTTTTATTTTCTGGTTGTATTCACGCTAGAGTCGCGTGATGACCTGCTTGTACCCAAAAAAAAAAAAAAAATTACAGCTGAATTTTCTTTCATTTTTTTCAATTAGTTTGTATCAGTGGACTTGATGATTGTTTTCTACATTCATCCCATTCTCACGTGCATGATGTGGATATGTACGTGTTCATTTTTTACTGCAATACTTGGTATTCTACATCGTTAGAAAGGTTGTGCTTGTACATCATTGCTAGCCTTCAAGAGGAAAGCACATGATAGCCTTTAAAAGAAAAGCACATAAGAGCGTAATTTTGACATTCAAATCATGATGATAATTTAATTCAGATGTCATATGAAAAACTAAAGGCTTACGGAAAAAGAGGGGGAAACAAGACAAATTAAGGTTGTCATGCGGACAGATAAATAAATCTATCCCCTTGAATTGGATTTGCACCAGAAAAACTTCAAACTTTGATTCTTTGATTCTGCTGTTGCTGCAATTCTGCACCTTGTTACCGCTTAAATAAGAACTTTTGACCTGTTTGCTCTTATTCGGATCATTTGCAAGCAAGCGATGGTCATATAGCTGCCATTAAATCAAAACACAATAATTTTCTATCGGAGAAAACTTAAACTTGTTCTTTAGGGTCCGTTCTTTTGTGGGTAAATATCATGAAAAAATTAGTCTACTTTTTCATTGACCAACTTATCTATATTCTTATATTTTTCAAGATGAAAAAGTTAATTTCTCTTAGATAGCATTTACCCATAAAATGAAGAAAAGTCTTATCCATCTAGAAGGTGGCTAAATCATTTTTCTATCAACCGAGAAAGTAACCTTTTAAATTCATTCCTACTATACCCTTAACCTTATAATATAATATAATATAATATAATGTAATGTAATATAATATAATTATTGGGAATAAACCTCGCTCCTACCGAAGTCCAGTTCGATGCTCAACTTAACGCAACCGATAGCCACGGAAGAGCTTCAACGGACGAGCCTTAGCTGAACTCCTTCAGCCGGCCGAACTCAGTGGCCGAGCTCCTTTGGACTCCCAACGGTCGGGCCTTAGCCGAACTCCTTCAGTCGGCCGAACTTCTCAGGGACCGAGCTTCAGTCAGACGCCTACAAGAGCCGAACTCCCTCCGTACTACTTCGGCTGAACTCTTTCCAAGCTTCCCCTGGGCCGAACTTCTCCAGGAGTCTAAACTCCTCTGGAATTGATACGTACCGAAGTCCACCGATCAATGTCTGCTTTCTCAAAGCCACGGCTATTAAATCTGGACGAACTGTTGCCATCAGTCTACCACAGGCGACGCAATCGGACGACATGACCACCACTACTGGCGACACCACTTTCTCCGTAGCTAATCCCGTGTGGCCCATGATCCGTCAGTATGGCTGTCACTATCTGCCTGGCGATACCTTCTTTTTTGTACCTAACTTCATGCGGCCCGCGGTCGGACGATATGACCGTCACCATCAATCAAGCTCCATCTATAAAAAGGACCCTTCAGATATGCTAACTCTATGCTTTAAGCTCTCATCTCCTTCTCGAAACTCTGCTGAACTCATTCCTGAGCACTCCATTTCTGTTGGCCAGAGCTGACTTGATCGTCGGAGGATCTTGTCGGAGCCACCCCTCCATCGGCTCCGGACGGGACTTTATTTTGCAGGTCTTCGATGGCGACCTCATCCTCCTTCGCTTTAGCTGGATCCGGCGACAACCAGTTTCTACAGCAACAATAATATATCATGATAATAATATAATATAATATAATAATATTATTAGATATTATAATATATTACGATAATATAATACTATAATAATATAATAATAATAATTTTTTATATATAATGATATATATTATGATATATTAATATAAGATATTAACATAACATAATATAATATAATAATATAATATTATATTATATTATTAGATATTATAATATAATATTTTATAACATGATATAGAATATTATATTATAATATTTTAATAAATTATTATAATATAGTATATTATATTATTATAATATATTATGATAATATAATACTATAATAATATATTATTATATATAATAATATATATTATGTTATATTAATATAAGATATTAACATAATATAATATAATAATATAATTTAATATATTTTATATATAATAATATATACTAATATAATATGATATATTATACTATATAATAATATATGTTATATTAATATAATATAATATAAATATTATGATAATATAATACTATAATAATAATATAATAATATATTTTATATAATAATATATATTATATTATGTTAATATAAGATATTTATATATATAATATTATATTATATTATATATAATAATATTTATATGATAAAAGATATTATGAAAAATATAGATAAAATTTAGCAACCTATCTAAAAAAGTAATGATGCAAAAGAACACGAGTAAGCCATTCTCTCATGTATAAAAGAATATAAGTAAATTATTTTTTTATATAAATATTATCTGAATAAAAAAATATAATTTTTTGAGTAAATCTTTTATCCGCAAGAGAACGGGCTCTTAGGATCCAAGGTGACTGGCTGCTTGTCAGTCCGAGAATGACATGCAACCCAATGGCTACGAGTATCGGAAAAAGTTGAGCTATTTACCACCCAAAGAGGAAGATAACCTTCTGTTAGACCGTAGAAAGTTTCTTTTATTTTTTTTTTCGGTTAGAAGGCAATCTTCACCCTCCATTAATGCCATATGGGTATTTAGGACATAAAGTTAATTCAGGGATTCGGATTATGCCTGGGAATATGAAAGGAACTTAACTTCTGATCATGAAGTGGTCGGTGAATGAGGATTGAGTGGTTTTATTTTTCATTAGCATTTAGGCATGTCTCACCTCCCTGTCCTGATATAGATTTCTTTTTTCTTTTTTCTTTTTATTTTTTGATGTAAACGGTGAGTCTAATCCAGATACCAAATACGCCCATCTCGGGCGCCTGTATGCATCATCAGGTTTTGGATCCAAGTTTATCTATTTAATATCTATGATTCTAATCTACAGGCCTTATAATTATCTACCTGTTATGTGTCAGCAAAAGAAAAAAAGAGCCACCAAAGTTGGAGAACATTGTAGTATTGCCTCTCAACATCAACCTTCAAAATGTTGCTGGATTACGGCCAATGCATCACTGGTAAATGGAGGGCCTGCCATGAAACCTAGAAGGCTATGTGGCAGGAGTGAAGGCTTGGTCAACTCCAAGTCATGAATCTCCGATACATCACCCTGACTTGGAAAATATTGTTATTTTCAATCCCTTCTCCAAGTCACAAGAGACACATCACTCTTACTTGGTAAAGATTGTGATTTCCAATTCCTTAAACTATATAAAATTAGATTAACAAGTTGTATTATAGCATTCAAGGGGATGGTCAAGATCAAGGATGTGTCACATCTCTCATACCTGGCTCCAAGTGACGTTTTCACTCAAGCTACAGAGCTGATGCCAGTTTCAGAAGCCTGACGAGTGGTATTTCTTTTGGAGTCGATCATGAGTTCAGCAAATTTCTAGGCATCGTGGAATGCGAAAAGTTGCCAAGCAAATGAGGAGTTAGGTTAGGTTAGGAGATTGAACACAAATCTCAATGCAAGCTTCAACTTAGAAAAGTTGAAGAGGGAAATCTTGAGTACCTATAAGTTGTTCATCCTCCTCTCTCTTTCCCATGAGTGGAGTACCATGCAACAACAGGAGTAACTAGTGCTTGGGTTGGAGGTATTGCTAATTAAGTTATCGTATCAATGAGTTGTGCGATCTTTTCTCCAGTTATATAAAATATTCCTTCCAGGCAAAAAATGGCTACATTTGCTCTTGCTTTTTAATAATAATAAAGATTCTTCTATTTGCTTGTATTACTCTCGAGTATAAACTAATGCCTCGTATATTTGACTAATACCAACTTGATCAAAGCAAGGATTTCTTTCAACCATCTTACTTCCATTAAAGATAGAGAATTTTGTTACATGTTGCATGATTCCCTAATTGTGATGAATTTCTCTTCTACTTAGAAGAGAGATTAGTTGGAAAGCGGGGTAAAACCTTTTTTATTTCTATTCATGCTAAATTTTTGAAAATCAAAAGATATCATAACAATTTATCGATTTTATTAGAAGCTACTTCTCGATTTGTACATCATGCTCACCAAATTCCTTCAAAATACAAGTTACGGCTTCTTGAGTTTTATTTTATAATTAAGTTTTGGATGTATAGATCTTATTACCAAACCTCGTCTGAGTGGTCCACGATAGGTCAGGTGATCCTTCTAGATTAGATTAGAGACGATGGAGAAAAGAGTGGGAAGGAGGGAGAGTCGGGAAGGGCGGGATGAGAAAGCGAGAGTTGGGAGACCGGGTTGGGTTGAAGTCATGTACACCCCTTAGAGATTGTTCTAACTCGAGGCTTTTTGGTTTTAAAATGCGTATTGAGAGATTAGACCTTGTGGTTCAATCTTGAATCTAGAGGGAATGCTAACCCATTCATCTTTGTGCGAGTCTTGTTGCTGAAAGCTCTGTGGCGCATTGCATTACTTTTTGATGGCGTCGATTGGTTAAGCGGAACGCTCGTTCCCCGGTTCTCTCTCTCTCTCTCGATCGAAATTCCATTTCCTGTGATCAGAACTCCTAGTTTTCTCTGGATTGATCTCGATGACTAGTTCGTCTCCTCCTGCTTCCTCTCCTTCGTCGACGGCGGTGGAGGAAGTGGTGCGGAGAGAAGTCCCGGATTGGGACGACGAGGTGGCGTCGGCCGCGCGCTTCAAGGCCTTCAGCGGCCAGCGGTCGGATTGGGAGCACCGCTTCCTTTTCTGGAGGGATCTCATCCTCAAGGTCGCCCGTAGCCTCGGCCTCTGCGTCGTCCGATCGTCCGAGGCCAGTGCTTTACGAATTACTCAAATCTTTTTCATTTGGGGTTTATATCCCTCTTCTCTTTACAAATTGATAACATTAATCACAATTTTGCTGAAAATGTATGGTACAAGGAGTTGATTTCGATCCAACTCGGTATTATTACTTGGTATTTTAGGTATTTTTCTGGAATTACGTAGTTCCTGATCCGTTCTCTTCCACAAATTGATGAGTTTAATTTCCAGTCATCTCAGAAGTGGTTGTTTATATTTTTAAATATTCACAATTGAATTGATGCATTTGTGGTTCTACTTATTTAGAGGGTTTTTTGGTTGGGAATTTTGGGGTTTTGGAATTATTTGGGATGTTGCTTTCTGCGAGAAGATTGATTTCATTAACAAGCAATTTGTTTTTTAATATATCGGCTGCTATCGTAGCATCTATGTTCTATGTTTTTGTTGGTTGATGGTTGGTAAGAGGAGTTCGGTTCTGTGACTGCTGTTAGAATCATAGCCCACACAAGGTCCTTTACCCTTAAAATGGTAAAGAACTTCCTATTGGTTTTTCAATGCGAGATGTGACTACAGCCATGCAGTTTCGTTCTTATGTTAGAGGATTTGTTATTGGGCTGTGGCTATGGATGCGGCTTGGTAGACTGCAAAAATTTGATCCATAATAATGTTAATTCAATTTTAAATGGCTAACTCTATCTATCTTCTGGTGATACACTAGTGGAGAAATATATTGAGTTATTGTTTTTAGATCTTCAATTGTCTTGTTAACTACTGTATCTTACCACTGTGATGGCTTATGTTGGAGTATATGCTACATGCCAACAAAATTAGATTACTGAAAAGCATGCATAATTCGTGACCAAAAAAAAAGAAACATGCATAATTGGCAAACAAAATGTCACTGTAACAACATGCATCATTGATATTGCATGAATGCATTGTGCGTGCCCAACAAACAGTGCCTATTGTCTACAATTTGAAATCATGGTCATGCGATACATTGACTTGTTGTACTCCCAAATATGTAATGAGATGTTTTTATTAGGTTTTACATTCAGTTAGTGAGATTGCTTTATCAAAATTATCATTTTGATTGTGTTTTCTTTTGACTTAAATTACTTTTGCCATTTGGTTCATGTTGCATGCACCATGTCGGGAACACCGGGAGAAGATGACAAGCTTTATGAACGAAGCATTCTGTATGATGATTTTTCTTAACAAGATGGGATTTATGATTTGACCTATTCTTAAAGAAATTGAGCCGCACATCTCCTAGATAACAGTATGAGATATGGTTGTGATCTTTGCAATAAGACCCCCTATTGTCTGGGGCTGCCCACAGTGCTCACTGTAGCCTCACATAGTGGGTGTGAGCTGGAGCTGTCATAGCTGATGACTAGAGCAATATGAGGGGACCCCAAGCAGAGAGAACAGTAAGGATAACAATTGCTCTGCTTACCAGGTAGGTGGCAGGAGCAGCGGGCAACTGCATGGTAGGCCAACAGCCCACTGAACTGGGCAGGGCAATTGATGAAAGTTATACACCCTGAGCAAGTTCGAGAAATTGGGCCCAGTCTGCTTCTTAAGTAAATGTTTGGTTCGCTATGGGAGGTCTAATCATGGACCTTTTTAAGTCGGGGCTAGTCCCTAGTTTTCATCATCTTGGTGATTGCTTCTTATCCTATTGATGTTGCAAACATGAAAAGAGAATATGTGAAAATTAAAAATTTATACTTTGCACATATAAATCATTATCGCTGCTTAACTTTTTATTCATGTTTCCTCAAAAGTATTCTATTTATATTTTGATAGGTCAAGAATGTTTGGTTTGCTCGTGGAGGTCTGACCCCCTTGTGCATGGATAGGGTTTTGGTGAGCTTCTTCTTGCATCATATTTATTTTTATTTATAATACATCATTTTAATTTTTGTTAAGTTTAAATTCAATACAGTATATCTTTTCTCATATCTCTTTGTGTACATGTTTGTGTGGGTGTGTGCATGTTTGTGGCATGCATCTGTGCATGCATGCACATGCACACAGATGTTATGCATGTATGCAAGCTACAAATACAAATTTATTAATATTGTTCCCTTTTTATGAGCTGTTTTCTGGCATGTGTGTGGGTGCACGTGTGTGCAGGTGTGCTTGTTTCAGCACAGGCACATATGTAACTGATTGTATTGTATACAAACTAAAGTACATATTGCTTAAATTGTTCCCTCGTTGAAGGTCTCATTTTCTATATGAGTTTATGTTCTAACCAAATTATGTTCAAGCTGTTTCACTTATATGTATAAGCTATTTAAACATTTCAGAACTGTAGTGAATGCATGCGATCATGCTTTATGTGTCCAAATTCTAAAACGTTTCTAGATTGCTTATAGGGTCCCAAAAGGGCTCAATTAGGGAATTTACATGGCTAGATAGTTTATTTATTTTTGAGAGCATTAGTTGGTAGTTCTGTGATTACTATTTCCTTTGAAAGAGTCCTAGTAGAAGCATATTTTGTTTGTGGCTGACCAAGCCTTAAAAGGAGTAATAGCCTTGCTGTTTTTGGTGGTGTTTTAAGATACTGTTTTGGGAAAATATTAAGGGCCAGGCTCTTTTTTCTCTCATTTCTTTGTTCTACCCCAGACTTTCTTAAAGTTTCTTCTTAATCATCTATATTCTTCTCTTTTCTCTAGTTTTATTTCCACCCTCAGCCATGATCCATAAATATATTTAATGTGTGCTGAAGATCACTGGATAGACAACACCAATCAGATGAAGAAAGTGGAGGGTTGGTGTTAGGTAGAGAGCTGGCGGATAAAATGAATGGTAATGAAGGATTTAAAGCCAACCCGAAGTAGGTGGATGAGGCATGTTGGTTAATCCTCAGGTTATTTTTAGAATTAAACCAGAAATTCTTCCATGCAATTTGTGATCTATTTGTGTGTATAAAGTAGCATCAGTGGTAGTGTTTTGCTTTTTCTGAATGTTGATTTGTAAGTTATGGTCAAGGTCCTTGTAATAAATACTTGAGATCTTCATGTCTGCTTTCAGCATCAATGTGAAGTTCTGCTTTGTTTCTCATCTCTCTGTTACTTCTGTCAGCATGAAATGCATAGCAATGGTGATATCTTATTAAAAGGAGATCTAATTGATCCAACAAGTGGGCATCTATATCAGCTGCTTAGAAAAGTGGGACACATGATAGGTATCTCCAGATCATCGGCTTTACAAGATAACTTTGAAGATCTTCTCGTCTTAAGGCCATTGCTTCAGGTGCATACCAAAACTTATTTTCACGTTTTTCCTTCCTTGGGCTTTTAGCCAACTCATTTGGCAGATTCCATCCATGTAAAATTGCAGGAAAGAGCTGCTGAGATTATTAAGATTTTAAATGAGAACCATTGGACTTCTGCTTGTGTTATTACAATGGGGAAGTTCCAGAGCATCTGCAAGGGATCTGATGAAGCTGCCACAATCTTAAGTTTTCTGTGTGAATGTGGGAAGGCACAATACCTCTCGATCAGAAAGGAAGATTTTATTGAGGTAGACTGTTTTGATCTTTGTCTGTTATTTTGATGACAATGCATTTGTCTTGTGGTCAGCTTTAGTTCTATTACATTTATGTTAATTTTTACAGTTTTTGCCAGGACAAGTACTTAGTTCAGTTGCTGTCTTCAGGGTGTCAAACTGTCTCTCGTGCCAGTATCTGTTGCCAGCATCTCAAGACTCGACTATGATACTTTGCACTTGAATTGGACAACAGAAAAATTCCAGCAACAACTTGATGTGATTGATCGCCGTTGGGAGATGTAATTGTCCTATGAACTTGATAGTAATTCCTAGGCTAGAGCATTTTATACTGGAACCGGTACAATTCTAAAGTTACAGTTCTAAGTTTCACCTTCTTAGCATCTTCTGAATGCCTGTTGACAGTGGCATGGCAGAAATTGGGAAACCAACAGTCCTGACATGTACTGTATGTCTACTGCTTTATATGTATAATTTAGGAGAGCTAGCAACAGAAGTAATCTGGTCAGTGTTGAACTTATCATATGAATGCAAATTTCATATCCTTTTTCTCTATGAGGTCCATTTTATGCCATAGTTGTATATGTATTGTCCTTAACATGTCAGCCTGTAGCCCTTTACTGTATAGCATGCATGGGAAAAGCTGGAGCATATTAGTCCTAGTTGATACTATAGCATATGGAGTAGTAGTTGGGTATATTTCAAATAAATGGTTCCTATGTAGTTGCGTATTCATGCCCTAATGAATATAGAGTTGTTCTTATTCAGTTGTATTAAATACAACTTATTCGTGCTGTATACTGTATAATTTAACTTTTCTGGTCATGGATGGGAAAGCTCCATATTTGCCTAAGCTGTTCATTCCAAAATATGAAACTATGTTAAAATAAAGTATGATGAAAACTTTGAAGACTCGGGTCGTCATGATTTTGGTATTTGTGCTTAACATCCTTTGAATTTAGAACCTTTGAAAATGTTGTATCCTCATGAAACATTGTTGTTGCTGCAGTTCAAGAAAAATGGCGTTAGCTTCCTTTAAAGCGGGGAATAAACAAGCTGCTCGGAGGCATATACGACAGTCTAAGTTATTATCAGAAAGCAGGGCTAAATGTACATCACTTTTGGAACGGGTGGAAGTAGTTCTTGGTGTCATTACAGATGCTGAATCGGCGAAGAAGGTAATGTAATGTGGGAGAATTTTCTGTCATGACTGCTACTCTTTTCTTGTAACCTGGATTCATAAATTCAATTTCTGTCATCATTGTACATCAGGTTTCCGAGGCTATCCAAATAGGTGCTCGAGCAATCAAGGAACACAGGATCAGCGTGGAAGAAGTTCATCTCCATCTTCAAGAGCTTGACGAGCAAGTTGCTGCTCAAAAGCAAGTTGATGAAGCCTTGGGTAATGCGCTTCATCTCTGCTTGAGCCACTTAAATCATATAATTTGTTGGGGAAAAAACACGACTTTGAATCGTATTTCATTCCTTATGGTATCGTGCATAAGCCATATATGATTGTTATAGTGACAGGCTTGCCAGCCCTGGCTTTGGTTTGGGCCTGTCTATCTGGCTTTTTTACATGTCCTAGTTTTTCCATATGGTACTAATTCCTTTGCATTTCTTGCAGAATCAATGCCACTTCAATCTGTGGATATTGATGGAGAAGATGTCGAAGAAGAGTTTAAGATGCTGGAAATGGAACTTGCAGATGAAATGCCTCAGCCTCAAGTTGTGGAACCTGTTGCAGAAGGTGCAGAGGAAGTGAAGGCTCAAGAGTCTGTTGATTCCCTGAGCAAAACTATGTCAAATCTCAATCTTGAGGCTGTTTAGTTCGTGCCAACTGGGCTTCTGATCATTTTGTCTGCAATATGTTTGACAGAAGAACAAATCATTTGCAGGCCTTTGTAGGGAACACATTGTTATGCAGAGATTGTAAACTAGGGTTCGGTACAGTGTTTACTTATGATTTGCAGTTTTTCCTTCTTGTAAAGAAATCTCACATGGGACGATGCTATCTTCTGGATGCCTGCTTAGAATTTTCCGAGGTTGTATTTGGTAAACCATGTAACAGATGTAGCTTTGTGCCCGCATGGAACAATATCTAGAAAATGGTATTTTGACAAGCCTGCTGGAAGAGACCATCAATTTTTTTTTTTTTTTTTTCTTTTCTTTTGTGACCTAAGCACTGCTGATTATAGGCTAGGATGTTGGTTGTTACAGTTTGGTTGCCATGGACTGCCTTGCAATACAGGGTTATTCACAGAATTTTCACTGTTGGCAACTGGTGATTACACCACCTCTAGTTTTTAGGGTTTGTTCCTCGTATACGTTGATTGACATTAAGGATTTTTTTTAAATCTATGAAGCTGCAGGATCAAAAACAGACATAGGCCAACACAATGTGTTTTAATAATTATACCAACTGCCATTAGCGGCACTAACATAGCGTGGATGATGAACGTGCAAATTCGAGAGTAATTGAGAGATTTGAAATGATCATGTTCATTTATTGATATCTGATGTAAGATTCTCTTTGTTCGTCTTCGTCCAAATACAACAACGGCAGTTGAATCACCTCGTTTCTTGTTAATGAGGCAATTAAGTTTTGGGCCTACGATTATTAGTGGACACATAAAATTCATATTATTAGCAAGTGAAGTGAAGTGAAGGTGAAGGTGACCCTGTGACAATTGGAAGTCAATTGCCATGCCCAACGGTAATTCCAAACTGCTGCCATGAAACCGAGAGAAACCATCACGACATGCCGTGGCCTTTCCAAATCCTCAGCGCCACCCAGAACCAGACCCAGACTCCCCCCTTCGTCACATTCGAATTCAATCGCAAATTCATCCAACCAGCTGCTGAAACCCTCTTACTTCTCCCACAGCACCCTCTTCCTTCACCTGAGATCAACTACCAGTCCACTTGAAGCTAGAAAGCTGCATGGCCGCATAGTAGTTCACGGCTATCTCCACCGGAACCCCAGCCTCGTGTTAGGCTCGCAGCTTGTCAACATCTATGTCAGCCTCGACTGCTTTCATCAAGCCCTGCTTGTCTTCCACCAACTGCCGAAAAGAAACTCCTTTGCCTGGAACTCGATCCTCAAAGGCTTTGTCAATGCGGGTCGGTTCTCTGAGGTATTGGCGTTTTATCGCAAGATGACGACTGAAGGCCTGCCGGCCGATAATTTCACATACCCGCTCGTTCTGAAGGCATGTTCAGAATTATCGGCTCTCGAGCAGGGCAGACAGGTTCAGGAATCGATCGAATCCAGCAGCGTTCATTGCGATCCAAAATCCAATCTTTACGTGCGATGCGCCCTCATAGACATGTTTGCAAAGTGCGGCAGCTTAAGAGAAGCTCGGAGAGTATTTGACGATATGCCGATGAGAGATGTGGTCTCGTGGGGAGCGATGATCTGTGGAACCATGCATCACGGAGATTGGTTGGAGGCCTTGCATCTGTTTACAAGTATGAGGTTGGAAGGAATACAGGTTGATTCAGTGAGTGTAGCGACTGTTCTTCCAGCATGTGGTAGATTAGGATCCCTGCATGTGGGAATGGGGTTGCATGGCTGTGCCATCAGAAGTGGATTTGGTGATGATCTCTGTGTTTCAAATGCTTTGATAGACATGTACTGTAAATGTGGATATACGCCATTAGCTCATCATCTGTTCCGTTCGATGGAATACAATGATGTAGTCTCCTGGAGTAGCTTAATTGCGGGGTATTCCCAGAACTGTGAATATAGTGAGAGTGTGGATTTGTTCATTGAGATGATGGGGTCAGGTATAAGACCCAGCTCAGTCACTATAGCTAGTATTCTTCCTAGTTTTTCAGAAAGGAAGCTGCTCAAGCAAGGACAAGAGATCCATGGCTATGCCATAAGACATGGTTTTGAGTTTGATGTATTTATTGCGAGTGCACTGGTTGATCTTTATTGCCAAAGTGGATCGATGAGAGAAGCGGAGTTCATTTTTGAAATCATGTCAGATAGAGATATCGCAATAGGGAACTCAATGCTAGCAGGATATGCCATGAATGGAAATGTGGATTTTGCCTTCCAAACATTGCGAAGTATCCGGGAATCAGGATTATGTCCCAATTCTGTGACCATGGTAACCGTTCTTCCTTTGTGCAATCGCTTCACTATGCTCAACCGAGGAAAGGAACTTCATGGTTATGTGACTAGAGCCAGTCTGGATTCCATCATTTCTGTGAATAACTCGCTGATGGATATGTACTGCAAGTGTGGGTGTCCAGACCTTGGGAAGAAGGTTTTTGAGCGGATGACAAAAAGGGATATTGTTACTTATAACACTATAATTGCTGCATTTGGCATGCATGGTCATGGGGTTGAGGCATTTTCATTCTTCAGCCGTATGGAGGGAGAGAGAATTGAGCCAGATAAAGTTACATTTATAGCGCTGCTTTCAGCTTGCAGCCATGCTGGTCTTCTCAGAAGAGGCTTGCACTACTACAATTCCATGATAGAAGACCATGGTATTCTTCCAGAAATGGAGCACTACTCATGCATGGTGGACCTTTACAGCAGATCCGGGTACCTGGACGAGGCATGGGAGTTTATCAGAAAAATGCCAGTGAAACCAGATATTGATGTATTGGGAAGCCTTCTGGGAGCTTGTAGAGTTTATAAAAGACTAGACCTTGCTGAGCTTGTTAGTAAACAGATTTTTGAAAGGAAGCCTGAAGATCCAGGGTACTATATTCTGCTGTCTAATATATATGCTGCTGCTGGGAGATGGGCAGATGTAATGGATGTAAGAACAATGGTAAAAGAGAGGGGTTTGATGAAGAAACCAGGTGGTAGCTGGATTCAGATTGGATCTCATATTCATTCATTTCTTGCTAGAGATCGGTCGCATGCAGAATTTGATAAGATTTATGACATTATTGGCATCCTACTTTTAGAGATGAGGGAAGAAGGTTATGTTCCTGACATGAGCTTCCCTTAAGGGAAGGGCTACTTAAAGCAGATATCTTGTGTTTCCGCTTCTTTTCAATCAGATACAGCATACAAGCTTCATTTTGCTTGTTCATTCTTGGTTTGATCTGCAGTGCTTGAACCATGATGCTTAACGTGTGCAGTGGCAAACAGTTTTGGTCTTATCAAGACAGGAACCATGATGAAACCTAACCATGGTGAAACCTGATTGATTTTAGATGAGCAGGGTGATGGTGGCGAATGGGATTTATTGTTTGTGCAGTGCAAGGACTCCATGGAGTCTTGTAGAGACATGTCTGACTCATTTATTTACAGTCTCAGGCATTATATCCATCTCCTACTTATCCTGAAGATCCCTTTGAATTGAATCTCCTGTCTCAAGTTGTTGCAAAGTCATATTAATGAATCACTTCAATTATATATCATACCGATCAATATATGTCTTTTTGGCTACAAAAGCAAAGTTTTCCAAGGGAGTTTTATTGCACCAGTTTCTTTTGAACTTCTACATATGTATATGTGTTCTCTTTTTATTTTAATTCATATATGTCGAAATTCTCTTCTTACAGCTCCGGTTATATTCGGTGCCTACTAGTTTTTGTTCAATTCTACTTACAAGAGGACGTGGTGGAAGACTTCACTATGAAACTAGATTCCTGTCATGTATCTCTGGACACATATACGGTTAAAAGCCAGCCATTGGTGTAATCCCTTGAGGAAAGAGCTTCTGCTTGTTGTCATGGAGGTACTCGACTAGCACAGTTTTTTCATTTCTTTCTTTGAGAGAGAGAGAGAGAGAGAGAGATTGGGCAGTGCCCTATACAGTTCATTTGGAAATTCATATTAGTACGCAGGCCTGACTCGTGGCTGGAGCATTCAATGAGCGGTTACTTTTCAACTTTGCGTGATCCAGCTTATTTCTGGATGACTTCAGGGAGAAGGCAAAATTCATGCTGCTGAAGCTGATTAGAGTAATATGCAGTATGATGATCAATTTGATGCCTCAAAATGAAGTGGTAAGATCTAGAAATTATTAGCACCGTGCGGGGTGATGCATGCATGATTTTAAGCAGCCATGATATGTCATCCAAACCTTTCTGGAGAATTGAAGAACATATGAAACCAAGAAACCTCTATTATTAATACTACAGCTGGCAAAAACCCGTCTTACCAAAAGATGTCAAGCTAAAGACATGAGAGTTATTGGGGATAAATCCCGCTCCTATCGAAGCCCAGCCCGACGCTTAGCATAATGCGACCAGTAGCCGCAGAAGAGCTTCAGCGCACTGGTCTAGCCAAACTTCTTCAGCCGGTCGAACTGCCAAGCGGCCGAACTCCCAGCGGCCGAACTTCTTCCAGCAGGCCGAACTGGTTAGCTTCCAAGCTTCTTCCGGACTTCCAGCGTCGAGACCGAACTTTCTGGGCGGCCGAACTCCTTCAGACTCCCCACGGCCGAACCCCTTCAGACTCCCCACGGCCGAACTCCTTCAGCCGACCGGACTACCTAGCGGCCGAACTCCCCAGTGTCCGGGCTTCGGGCCGAACACTCACCGCCGGCCAAACTTCCTGACGGCCGAGCTCCTTGGACTCCAAGCGGCAGGACGGAGACGGACTCCTCCCAGACGCCCGTTCCGCCATCCGAGCTCCTCCTGGGTTTCCCCTTCAGCCGAACTCTGTTACAAGTCCAAACTTCTCTGGACGAACTGTCACCTGCAACAAGATCGGACGACGCCTTCCTCTCCGTACCGGACTCCATGCGGCCCACGACTCGCCAGTATGGCTCCCACGATCCACCGGATGACGCCTTCCTCTCCGTACCGGACTCCATGCGGCCCACGACATGCCAGTATGGCTCCCACGATCCACCGAACGACGCCATCCTCTCCGTATCGAACTCTATGCTGCCCAACGACTCTCTGCCAGACGGCATGGCCGTCACCATCAACTAAGCTCCACTATAAAAGGACCCCTCCAGATACGCCAAGGCTAAGCTCTCTGAACTCTCAACTCTCTAAGCTCTCTTCCTCATCTCTAAGCTCCGAAACTCATTCCGAGCACTCCATTACTATTGGCCGAAAACTAACTTGACCGTCGGAGGGTCCTGCCGGAGCCACCCCCCACCGGTTCCGGATGGGACTTCGTTTTGCAGGTCCTCGATGGCGACCTCAGCGGCCTCGACTCCGACAACCTCCGGCGAAGATGGATTTCTGCACCAACAGATTGGCGCTAGATGAAGGGCTCGAACCTCCGAGGTTTCCTTATTCTTAAAGGAGTGCTCGGCGACCCTTCTCTTCCCTCTCCGGAGATCTTCCTTTTCTCTTCCGAAGAGAAAATGCCACCCAGGAGAGCTTCGGCACGGCGCTCGACGGCCTCCGCGACCCGATCCCGTCCAGGCCCGTCTGTTCCTGCTTCAGCCCCGGCGGCCTAGGTTCCACCTGCACCCACGGTGGATGTGAAGCAGTTCGGCCTGCTTGTCCGACAGATCCGTGGCCTCACGGAGGCGTTGCAGGCTATACAGCAGCCTCCGGTGGCGACTCCACCAGCAAGCCCGCCATGAGGGCGCGAGGAATCAGCCTTAAGGAAGAGCCCAATCGCCCCTAAGAGAGAAACGGAGAGCAGAAGTTCCCCCGCGAAGCGGAATGAAGTTCGGCGCGAGGAAGGCCGAACCCACCCATGAGCCCGTCATCGAGGAAGCTCCGACAAAGAAGTATGAAGTCCTCCCACGGAAGCTTCCACGGAAAAGCGGAACGAAGTTCGGCGCAAGTGAGGCCGAACTCACGCTCCAGTATGTCCCCCAAAGGAACCGCCTACAAAGTGTTCACCGAAGGCGGAATGAAGTTCGGGCAAGAAAAGCCGAGCTCCCCTCGAGCTCCCCGAACTCGTCCGAACAAGAGCAGCAGGAAGTTCTCCCACGGTGGGTCTCGCGGGAAAGAGGAATGAAGTTCGGCTCGAAGAAAAGCCGAGCTCCCCCCAAAGCTCATCATCAAGGCGAAATGAAGTTCGGCACAAACAAGGGCGGAGCAAAGTTCCCCCACGGGATGAAGTTCGGAATGAGGGCGGAGGAAAGTTCTCCCGTGGAATGAAGTTCGGTGGAAAGTCGAACTCCTCAGCTCAACCTCCAAATGAAGTTCGGCGCAGGCAAGGACGGAACGAAGCCCCCGCGGAATAAAGTTCGGCACAAGCGAGGGCGGAGCAAAGTTCTCCCGCGGAACGAAGTTCGGAGGAAGACCGAACTCATCAGCTCATCGAAATAAAGTTCGGCGGAAGCAAGGCCGAACTCTCCCTTTTGAGCTCATCAATGAAGCTCGGCGCAAGCGAAGCCGAACTCCACCTTAAAGCCCACCATCACAGTGAAGTTCGGCGCAAGCAGTGGCGGAACGAAGTTCTCCCACGAATGAAGTTCGGCATCAGGGAGGCCGAACTCCGCAGCAGATCACCCAAGTGAAGTTCGGCCGCGCTCGAGACCGCCCCAGGGCGATCGAGGCCGAACTCCCCCTCAAGTACGTCGCTACAACGAATTCACGGGAGGTGCGATAAAGTTCGGGCAAGCAAAGCCGACCCCCTCTCTGCGAGCAGGGAAGTCCGGACAAAGAAGCATGAAGTTCTCCCACGAAAAGTTTCGCGGGAAAGCGGAATGAAGCTCCACGCAAGCGAAGCCCGAACTTCTCGAGCTCACCGCAAAGGAAGCCCCGACAGAAGGGCGCGAAGAAATCCTCCTCCCGAAAGATTCCGCAGCTACGACCCGCTCCTCTAACTCGAATTCTCGGCGAAGTTAAGAGCCAGCCGCCAAGACCTGAAGGACTACGGCCTCCCCAAACGTGCGCGATCGAAGGCAAGTAAAGCCCCTACCATCGCGACCACGGCCACGACACTGAGGAATACGTTCAGCTCCAAGACGAGATTGAAGAGCTCGTCAAAAAGGGACGATGGGATAAATTCCTCCGATGCCGGTCTGAAGCAGGAGAAGATCGGCTAAAGGCGCTGCCGTAACTAGAAAAGATAAGAAGGTCGGCCGCCTCGCGGCGTCATCAACGCCACCCGGAGGAGGAGCTAGGAGCTAGCTACATCGGTGATTGTCGTCCCCCAACGACAAAGTCAAGAGAAGCATGTTCCAAATTAAGAAGGCCAGCATGAGATAGAGGAGGTCGTCTGGACGGGACTTACTGCCCGAGGGAACTCCGAGGAACAACACCCCGACAATCCTCGAACGGAAATGTGCTGCGATCACCTTCTCCTCGGTAAAACTCTTCCCTCTCAATAAAATCATTTCTGGATGAAAAAACTATGCGATGACAGGGAAGAAGCAGTCAGCCGCATTAGGAACAGGAGGAGAACCTCGTCCTAGCACGAGCAAAGTCGAAGGCCCCATCTACGAAGGACGAGATGGGGGAAGAGGCGAGGACGACGGTCCTCATGTGCCCCCACAGCCGGCTAGGAACAGGAGGAGAACCTCGTCCTAGCGTGCGAGCAAAGTCGAAGGCCCCGTCCACAAAGGACGGGATGGGGGGAGAGGCGAGGACGACGGTCCTCATGTGCCCCCACAGCCGGCTAGGAACAGGAGGAGAACCTCGTCCTAGCGTGAGCAAAGTCGAAGGCCCCGTCCACAAAGGACGGGATGGGGGGAGAGGCGAGGACGACGGTCCCCATGTGCCCCCACAGCCCGTTGGGAACAGGAGGAGAACCTCGTCCTAACGTGAGCAAAGTCGAAGGCCCCATCCACAAAGGACGAGATGGGGGGAGAGGCGAGGACGACGGTCCCCATGTGCCCCCACAGCCCGTTGGAAACAGGAGGAGAACCTCGTTCTAACGCGAGCAAGGTCGAAGGCCTCGTTCACCTAAAACGAGATGGAGGAGAGGCGAGGACGACGGTCCCCATGTGCCCCCATAGCCCATTAGGAACAGAAGGGGAACCCCGTCCTGACGTGAGCAAGACTCGAGACCGAGCCTCAAAGACTATGGCAAGCCTCAGCCTCAGGAGATAAGATCCCCCCTGAGCGCGTACTTCGGCTGTAGGAGATAAGATCTCCCCGGAGGAAAGCTCGACCGTAGGAGATAAGATCTCCCCCGAGAGAAGCTCGACCGTAGGAGATAAGATCTCCCCCGAGCGCGGCACTACGGCTGCAGGAGATAAGATCTCCCCCGTGGGAAGCTCGACTGCAGGAGATAGGATCTCCCCGAGAGAAGCTCGGCCGCAGGAGATAAGATCTCCCCCGAGCGCGCACCACGGCTGCAGGAGATAAGATCTCTCCCGAGGGAAGCTCGACCGTAGGAGATAAGATCTCCACCGAGCGCGCACTTCGACCTCAGCTCGGCCATAGGAGATAAGATCTCCTCCGAGTGAAGCTCGGCTGTAGGAGATAAGATCTCCCTCGAGCGCACGGATTCACCTCGACTGCAAGAGATAAGATCTCTTCCGAGCGATCGTGAACAACCTCGGTTAGGAACAGGAGGAGAACCTCGTCCTAACGCGAGCACCAACCTCGGCTAGAGATAAGATCTCTCCCGAGCGACCAAATCAACCTCGGCTAGAGAAAAGATCTCTTCCGAGCGATCGAGCCAACCTCGGTTAGGAATAGGAGGAGAACCTCGTCCTAACGCGAGCACCAACCTCGGCTAGAGATAAGATCTCTCTCGAGCGACCGAATCAACTCGGCTAGAGATAAGATCTCTCCCGAGCGATCGTGAACAACCTCGGTTAGGAACAGGAGGAGAACCTCGTCCTAACGCGAGCACCAACCTCGGCTAGAGATAAGATCTCTCCCGAGCGACCGAATCAACCTCGACTAGAGATAAGATCTCTCCCGAGCGACCGAGCCAACCTCGGTTAGGAACAGGAGGAGAACCTCATCCTAACGCGAGCACCAACCTCGGCTAGAGATAAGATCTCTCCCAAGCCAACCTCGACTAGAGATAAGATCTCTTCCGAGAGATCGTTGACAACCTCGGCTAGAGATAAGATCTCTTCCGAACGACCGAGTCAACCTCGACTAGAGATAAGATCTCTCCTGAGCGACCGTGAACAGTCTCGGTTAGGAACAGGAGGAGGTCTCCCTCGAGTCAACTTCAGCTGATGAAAATAATGTCACCCCCGAGGAGCTCAACTCCGACCTCGACCGCAGGGGGCGAGATTTACTTCGGCTTCAACATCAGCTTCATCGACTTTAGCTGGGAACGAGTTCCATTCCAACTCCAAACATCAATTGGGGAGGAGGCCTCCCCTAAGCCTCAGCTTCAACTTCAGCGTCAACCTGGGCTGAAGAAGAGACCTCCCCCGAGCTTCAGCCGCGACAAACGCGGGGCCTAAAAGAAGACTTCGGCAGTCGCCCATTTTGGTACTCCCTTCCTTCAATTTTTGAACTCGGGAGTGGGGGGGCTACTGTTGGAGATAAATTCTACTCCTGCCGAAGCCCGGCCCGACGCTCAGCATAATGCGACCAGTAGCCGCAGAAGAGCTTCAGCGCACTGGTCTAGCCGAACTCCTTCAGCCGACCGAACTGCCAAGCGGTCGAACTTCCAGCGGCCGAGCTTTTTCCAGCAGGCCGAACTGGTCAGCTTCCAAGCTTCTTTCGGACTCCCAGCGTCGAGATCGAACTTCCTGGGCGGCCGAACCCCTTCAGACTTCCCATGGCCGAACCCCTTCAGATTCCCCACGGCCGAACTTCTTCAGCCGACCGGACTGCCTAGCGATCGAACTCCCCAGTGTCCGGGCTTCGGGCCGAACACCCACCGTCGGCCGAACTTTCTGGCGGCCGAGCTCCTTGGACTCCAAGCGGCAGGACGGAGACGGACTCCTCCCAGATGCCCGTTCCGCCATCCGAGCTCCTCCCGGGTTTCCCCTTCAGCCGAACTCTGTTACAAGTTCGAACTCCTCTGGACGAACTATCGCCTGCAATAAGATCGGACGATGCCTTCCTCTCCGTACCGGACTCCATGCGGCCTACGACAAGCCAGTATGGCTCCCACGATCTACCGAACGACGCCATCCTCTCCGTACCAAACTCCATGCTGCCCAACAACTCTCTGCCAGACGGCATGGCCGTCACCATCAACTAAGCTCTGCTATAAAAGGATCCCTCTAGATATGCCAAGGCTAAGCTCTTTGAACTCTCGACTCTCTAAGCTCTCCTCCTCATCTCTAAGCTCTGGAACTCATTTCGAGCACTCCATTACTGTTGGCCGAAAACTAACTTGACCGTCGGAGGGTCCTGCCGGAGCCACCCCCCATCGATTCTGGACGGAACTTCATTTTGTAGGTCCCCGACGGTGACCTCAGCAGCCTCGACTCCAGCGACCTCCGGCAAAGACGGATTTCTGCACCAACAGATTGGCGCTAGAGGAAGGGCTCGAACCTTCGAGGTTCCCTTGTTCTTAAAGAAGTGCTCGGCGACCCTTCTCTTCCCTCTCCGGAGATCTTCCTTTTCTCTTTCGAAGAGAAAACGCCACCCAGGAGAGCTTCGGCACGGCGCTCGGTGGCCTCCGCGACCCGATCCCGTCCAGGCCTGTCTGTTCCTGCTTCAGTCCCGACGGCCTAGGTTCCACCTGCACCCGTGGTGGATGTGAAGCAGTTCGGCCTGCTTGTCTGACAGATCCGTGGCCTCATGGAGGCGTTGTAGGCTATACAGCAGCCTCCGGTGGTGACTCCACCAGCAAGCCCGCCATGAGGGCGCGAGGAATCAGCCTTAAGGAAGAGCCCAATCGCTCCTAAGAGAGAAACGGAGAGCAGAAGTTCTTCCGCTGAAGCGAAATGAAGTTCGGCGCGAGGAAGGCCGAACTCACCCATGAGCCCATCATCGAGGAAGCTCCGACAAAGAAGTATGAAGTCCTCCCGTGGAAGCTTCCGCGGGAAAGCGGAACGAAGTTCGGCACAAGTGAGGCCAAACTCACGCTCCAGTATGTCCCCCAAAGGAACCGCCTACAAAATGTTCACCGGAGGCGGAATGAAGTTCGGGCAAGAAAAGCCGAGCTTCCCTCGAGCTCGCCCGAACTCGTCCGAACAAGAGCAGCAGAAAGTTCTCCCATGGTGGGTCTCGCGGGAAAGAGGAATGAAGTTCGGCTTGAAGAAAGCCGAGCTCGCCCCAAAGCTCATCATCAAGGCGAAATAAAGTTCGGCACAAATAAGGGCGGAGCAAAGTTCCCCCATGGGATGAAGTTCGGAATGAGGGCGGAGGAAAGTTCTCCGGTGGAATGAAGTTCGGTGGAAAGTCGAACTCCTCAGCTCAACCTCCAAATGAAGTTCGACGCAGGCAAGGACGGAACGAAGCCCCCCGCGGAATAAAGTTCGGCACAAGCGAGGGCAGAGCAAAGTTCTCCCATGGAATGAAGTTCGGAGGAAGGCCGAACTCTTTGGCTCATCGAAATAAAGTTCGGTGGAAGCGAGGCCGAACTCTCCCTTTTGAGCTCATCAATGAAGCTCGACGCAAGCGAAGCCGAACTCCACCTTAAAGCCCACCATCACAGTGAAGTTCGGCGCAAGCAGTGGCGGAACAAAGTTCTCCCACGAATGAAGTTCGGCATCAGGGAGGCCGAACTCCGCAGCAGATCACCCAAGTGAAGTTCGGCCGCGCTCGAGACCGCCCCAGGGCGATCGAGGCCGAACTCCCCCTCAAGTACGTCGCTACAACGAATTCACGGGAGGTGCGACAAAGTTCAGGCAAGCAAAGCCGACCCCTTCTCTGCGAGCAGGAAAGTCCGGACAAAGAAGCATGAAGTTCTCCCATGGAAAGTTTCACGGAAAAGCGGAATGAAGCTCCACGCAAGCGAAGCCCGAACTTCTCGAGCTCACCGCAAAGGAAGCCCCGACAGAAGGGCGCGAAGAAATCCTCCTCTCGAAAGATTCCGCAGCTACGACCCGCTCCTCTAACTCGAATTCTCGACGAAGTTAAGAGCCAGCCGCCAAGACCTGAAGGACTACGGCCTCCCCAAACGTGCGCGATCGAAGGCAAGTAAAGCCCCTACCATCGCGACCACGGCCACGACACTGAGGAATACGTTCAGCTCCAAGACGAGATTGAAGAGCTCGTCAAAAAGGGACGACGGGATAAATTCCTCCGACGCCGGTCTGAAGCAGGAGAAGATCGGCTAAAGGCGCTGCCGTAACTAGAAAAGACAAGAAGGTCGGCCGCCTCGCGGCGTCATCAACGCCACCCCGGGGAGGAGCTAGGAGCTAGCTACATCGGTGATTGTCGTCCCCAGCGACAAAGTCAAGAGAAGCATGTTCCAAATTAAGAAGGCCGGCATGAGATAGAGGAGGTCGTCTGGACGGGACTTACTGCCCGAGGGAACTCCGAGGAACAACACCCCGACAACCCTCGAATGGAAATGCGCTGCGATCAGCTTCTCCTCGGTAAAACTCTCCCCTCTCAATAAAATCATTTCTGGATGCGAAAACTATGCGATGACAGGGAAGAAGCAGTCAGCCGCGTTAGGAACAGGAGGAGAACCTCGTCCTAGCGCGAGCAAAGTCGAAGGCCCCATCTACGAAGGATGGGATGGGGGGAGAGGCGAGGACGACGGTCCTCATGTGCCCCCACAGCCGGCTAGAAATAGGAGGAGAACCTCATCCTAGTGCGAGCAAAGTCGAAGGCCCCATCTACAAAGGACGGGATGGGGGGAGAGGCGAGGACGACGGTCCTCATGTGCCCCCACAGTCCGGCTAGGAACAGGAGGAGAACCTCGTCCTAGCGTGAGCAAAGTCGAAGGCCCCGTCCATAAAGGACGGGATGGGGGGAGAGGCGAGGACGACGGTCCCCATGTGCCCCCACAGCCCGTTGGGAACAGGAGGAGAACCTCGTCCTAACGTGAGCAAAGTCGAAGGCTCCATCCACAAAAGACGAGATGGGGGGAGAGGCGAGGACGACGGTCCCTATGTGCCCCCACAGCCCATTGGGAACAGGAGGAGAACCTCGTCCTAACGCGAGCAAGGTCGAAGGCCTCGTTCACCTAAAATGAGATGGGGGAGAGGCGAGGACGACGGTCCCCATGTGCCCCCACAGTCCATTAGGAACAGAAGGGGAACCCCATTCTAACGTGAGCAAGACTCGAGATCGAGCCTCAAAGACTACGGCAAGCCTCGGTCGTAGGAGATAAGATCCCCCCGAGCGCGCACTTCGGCTGCAGGAGATAAGATCTCCCCCGAGGGAAGCTCGGCTGCAGGAGATAAGATCTCAGATCTCCCCCGAGGGAAGCTCGGCTGCAGGAGATAAGATCTCAGATCTCCCCCGAGGGAAGCTCGGCCGCAGGAGATAAGATCTTCCCCGAGAGAAGCTCGGCCGCAGGAGATAAGATCTCCCCCGAGCGCGCACTACGGCTGCAGGAGATAAGATCTCCCCCGTGGGAAGCTCGACCGTAGGAGATAAGATCTCCCCCGAGAGAAGCTCGACCGCAGGAGATAAGATCTCCCTCCGAGCGTGCACCACGGCTGCAGGAGATAAGATCTCCCCCGAGGGAAGCTTGGCCACAGGAGATAAGATCTCCCCCGAGTGAAGCTCGGCTGTAGGAGATAAGATCTCCCCCGAGCGCGCGACTTTCAACCTCGGCTGTAAGAGATAAGATCTCTTCCGAGCGACCGTGAACAACCTAGGTTAGGAACAGGAGGAGAACCTCGTCCTAACGCGAGCACCAACCTTAGCTAGAGATAAGATCTCTCCCGAGCGACTGAATCAACCTCGGCTAGAGAAAAGATCTCTCCCAAGCGATCGAGCCAACCTCGGTTAGGAACAGGAGGAGAACCTCGTCCTAACGCGAGCACCAACCTCGGCTAGAGATAAGATCTCTCCCGAGCGACCGAATCAACCTCGGCTAGAGATAAGATCTCTTCCGAGCGACCGTGAACAATCTCGGTTAGGAACAGGAGGAGAACCTCGTCCTAACGCGAGCACCAACCTCGACTAGAGATAAGATCTCTCCCGAGCGACCGAATCAACCTCGGCTAGAGATAAGATCTCTTCCGAGCGACCGAACAACCTCGGTTAGGAACAGGAGGAGAACCTCGTCCTAACGCGAGCACCAACCTTGGCTAGAGATAAGATCTCTCCCAAGCCAACCTCGGCTAGAGATAAGATCTCTTCCGAGCGACCGTTGACAATCTCGGCTAGAGATAAGATCTCTCCCGGGCGACCGAGTCAACCTCGGCTAGAGATAAGATCTCTCCTGAGCGACCGTGAACAGCCTTGGTTAGGAACAGAAGGAGGTCTCCCTCAAGTCAACTTCAGTTGATGAAGACAATGTCGCCCTCGAGGAGCTCAATTCCGACCTCGACCGCAGGGGGCGAGATTTACTTCGGCTTCAACATTAGCTTCATCGACTTTAGCTGGGAACGAGTTTCATTTCAACTCCAAACATCAATTGGGGAGGAGGCCTCCCCCAAGCCTCAGCTTCAACTTCAGCGTCAACCTGGGCTGGAGAAGAGACCTCCCCCGAGCTTCAGCCGCGACAAACGCGGGGCCTGGAAGAAGACTTCGGCAGTCACCCATTTTGGTACTCCCTTCCTTCAATTTTTGAACTCGGAAGTGGGGGGGCTACTATTGGGGATAAATTCCGCTCCTGTCGAAGCCCGGTCCGACGCTCAGCATAATGCGACCAGTAGCCGCAGAAGAGCTTCAGCGCACTGGTCTAGCCGAACTCCTTCAGCCGACCGAACTGCCAAGCGGCCGAACTCCCAGCGATCGAGCTTCTTCCAGCAGGTCGAACTGGTCAGCTTCCAAGCTTCTTCCAACTCCCAGCGTCGAGACCGAACTTCCTGGGCGGTCGAACTCCTTCAGACTCCCCACGGCCGAACCCCTTCAGACTCCCCACGGCCGAACTCCTTCAGCCGGTCGGACTGCCTAGCGGCCGAACTCCCCAGTGTCCGGGCTTCGGGCTGAACACCCACTGCCGACCGAACTTCCTGACGGTCGAGCTCCTTGGACTCCAAGCGGCAGTACGGAGACGAACTCCTCCCAGACGCCCATTCCGCCATCCGAGCTCCTTCCAGATTTTTCCTTCAGCCGAACTCTGTTACAAGTCCGAACTTCTCTGGACGAACTGTCGCCTGCAACAAAATCGGACGACGCCTTCCTCTCCGTACCGGACTCCATGCAGGCCCACGACTCGCCAGTATGGCTCCCACGATCCACCGGACGACGCCTTCCTCTCCGTACCGGACTCCATGCAGCCCACGACATGCCAGTATGGTTCCCACGATCCACCGGATGACGTCATCCTCTCCGTACCGAGCTCCATGCTGCCCAACGACTCTCTGCCAGACGGCATGGCCGTCACCATCAACTAAGCTCCGCTATAAAAGGACCCCTCCAGATACGCCAAGGCTAAGCTCTCTGAACTCTCGACTCTCTAAGCTCTCCTCCTCATCTCTAAGCTCCGGAACTCATTCCGAGCACTCCATTACTGTTGGCCGAAAACTAACTTGACCGTCGGAGGGTCCTGCCGGAGCCATCCCCCATCGGTTTCGGATGGAACTTCATTTTGCGGATTCCCGGCGGCGACCGCAGCGGCCTCGACTCCGACGATCTCCGACGAAGACGGATTTCTGCACCAACAAGAGTAAAGATCGAAACGATCACAAGACTTTTCTTAAGTGCTAAATTTCATTGCCATGCTGATTGATTTAGGTAATTTGTTTGTCTGAATGATTGATGATATTCAAACTTCTGGGTTCTCAAATGCTCACCTCTCCTTAGATTTTCTCTGCCAGCTACCATAGAGATATAGAGACATTTGCATGATTGCTAATGTCAATCACATGGGCATTTAAGATGATTGTTTCGAGGGTAGATATCGTAGATCTTATTGGCCTTGATTGTGAGACGATACTCCATCCAACTGCGACAGCGGTTTGCGTCCAAATTCAACTCAAACTATTGAAGGTTTTATGAAATTATATTGGAGAAGGGGAAACAATTCTTAAAGGAACCTTTCATATCCTCCATTTGTTGGTTTTAATATGTTGCAAGTCGATTGTTAGTCTGCTTGAGATGTGATGGCCTTACAAAAATGAATGACTAAATGTGGAAGTTTCTGTAACAAATGAATAACTAGGAGCTATCAAACTTCTGTTAACCCTGTGCAGTTTGGCCTTTGAAATACTCCTTGAGATGATTCAGACCATTCTGTTTGATTTCTCCCCCTAGCTCTGCTAGCAGTAGGATCCTAGATGGATGCCAATCTCTCCTAAGATATTCAAGGATATATGAGAAGAGAATCTTTACAAAGCATCAGAAGTGCCTACAGATTTGAAGACTTTGACCTTTTTTTTTCTTACTCGCTACACTAGTTGTGCCTGCCTTTGAGGTCAATGAAATTGGCCGCAAATGAAACGTTAAACTTTGTAACTTGATATGAC
This sequence comes from Cocos nucifera, assembly GCA_006176705.1. Classification (NCBI taxonomy): domain Eukaryota; kingdom Viridiplantae; phylum Streptophyta; class Magnoliopsida; order Arecales; family Arecaceae; genus Cocos; species Cocos nucifera. Next base: position 7,947,602 of record QRFJ01000002.1, on the reverse strand, counting down.
CTTCTTTCTTGTCCTTATGATTTTATTTTATATCTCATCTCAAAAAAAAAAAAGAAAATTATATATTTGACCAATGTCATTGTATGTTTTAGAAAAATGTGGAGGAGATATTCATTTCCATTTGCCAATCTTGCGTCGCATCCGGAGGATACTCGGCCCCAAAGCTCTTGGCTCTGTTTTTAGGGGTAAATTACTTGTGTTTGAAAAGAGGACGTGTGTTTGAAAAGAAGACAAACGAGCAGAGACATGCTGACAGAAGCAGGTACTGTTAGCCTTTATTGAGCGTTCGTGAGCGAGAGAATACACCAATTCAAAGTTAAATGTGAAATAGTCTCATGACAAGACTAGTATTGTTGACAAGACCGAACTCCAACTTTCTTTACGGAGATGCATGCACATGCTAGATTCTTTTTTGAAGAAAGGAGTAAAGTAAGACACTTCCCCCAATGAATTGAATTAAAGAATGCACGTACGGGTAATGGAGAAATGGAGGAAGCGAAAGAGACAGCAGAGGTGCTTTCCATGAGTTGGAATGCATTTGTTTAGGTAACTGTTCTCCATTTTAAAAAAAAAAAAAAAAAAAAAAAGACTTCGATGCATGATATGACAAACCACAAAGTTGCCAAAATTAGAAGAGGAAAGTCATTTCCGGATGGAATTATTCAACGATTTTTTCTCTTCAATACCGCCATTAGCATTAAGACCATCCACGTATCATGTGTATACGTCAAAACTTAGTCTTTATTCTATCAAAAAAAACAGTCTTCATCCTACCCATTCGGGGTCCGCTCTATTGGTCCAGCTTCAGAATCGATTTATCATCTAATTCCAACCAATAGCCACTCTAGAAGTGGACGAATCTTATTGTGGCCCAATGTACCAATCACCGTTACAAGCTATTATTCCGGACGAGAATTGCTGATTTGCATGAGCTGGAATTATAGGATAACCTTTTATGGATTCAGAGCGAGACATTTCGATCAGGACGACTGTTTAACGCAGTTGCTGTTGTTTCATTACCGACCAATCTCTGAAAAGTAGCTAGGCAATACTTATAACCATAGTATGAAGAGATGCCACGCAATGGAGCCCCAAAACATTAAATGCATGTCAGAACAAATCTATCACAAGTAAAAGATCTTCCCAACTAGAAAGAGCCACTGTTACATTAACGAATAGAACTGCTTCCAGAGGTGCACAACACGCCTCTCTTCTACACTCCCTGAAACCTCATCTTCTCTCCAATTTACAGAAACTGGACCGGATCCCGCTACTCTCGATATACAGAGGGCAAGAGTTTGCCACCAATCTCCAACACTCAAGACGGTGAATGCCGCCCAGAAAGCTCTAAGGATCTTATGTGTCAAGTGGATGGCTTGTGCCAAATTATGCAGGACCTATCTCAATCAGCGAATGAATCAACCATGACCACCTCCGTAAGTACAAGTCCTTTCGGAATACATCCCAATTTCGGCGTGAATCGATTGCCTAACCATGTCGTTGTTCTGGCGAGCGCACTCCCTTTTTTGCTCGTACTCCATTCCCAGCAGCATGCAATGTCTGATTACTTACTTGCATCGTGGTAGACTTTTCGAGTGATTCTTTTGGTTCCTGGCGGTTAAAAATCCAGCATGTTAAGGCAGAGAGCATCAAACAGAATAATACAGAAAAGATGAACAGAAATACCCAGAAGAACCTGGCCTTTTTTTGATCATGTAACGTAGGATATATATCATTCGACGAGGGCATATGGATCAGGAAAAATGATTTAACCTGAGTAGAATTCTTAATCCGCGAGCCGTCGGTACTGGTTTTCTGTATTTTTTCCGAGTCCAGGCTTTGCTGACGTCGATCCTTGGAAGTTGATGAGGGAGATACATCTGTTGTTGGTGATGGATTATCGGTCATCCCCGCTGATCCAGGCGTCGAGTTTGGTGTGGCAGAGAGGCCTGGCAGAGAACCAATTGGTGGATTAATGTTAGGCATCGATGCTGGAAGCCCCTGCCCTGGAATTCCAAACATCGGAAGACCGGTGGAACTGGGCATCCCATGCAGACCCTGGGTTCCGGGAATCGAGGGGAAAGGAAACTGTGGTCCATGCACGGGAGCAACTGGAAGCACGGGGCAGCTTGCAGAACCATTCATGTCTACCATTCCCATACCACAACCTAATCTCATGCCCATTCCCATTCCTACACCCATCTGTGCTAAATGTGCCATGGGAGGCATGCGCATGTGTTGAATACCAGCCGGTGGAATCAAGGGAAGCATGCATGACCCATTTCCCATCGACATGATCTGTGTCAAGAACTGAAATTTTTAAAGACAAAGGATGACACCGAGAATCTAGCCAAAAAAGAAAAATATTTAGAGTGGGGAAGGGCCAAAATAATTCACCTGAACTTGAAGCTGGAGAGATTTAAGATACTCGATGGCCTCGTCGAGCATCGAAGCCTTGTCCACCTTGTAAAAGTGTCATTTGAAATCAGGCAACCTCTTTCAAAATTCACTACCGCATTAAAAAAACATCAACACTAAAGTTGGATGGACAAAAATCTCACCTTATTGCAGTTGGGTATGAGCTCTTGAAGCGCACGCATTTTCTCGTTAATCCTATCCCTTCGCCTCTGCTCATTAGTTCAGATATCAGGCATTCTTCATTCGACTTCTTAATCGAAACTAAAAAGGATTATTCGAGTCAAGCAGGTCGGTTGTATCCAAACTCACTCTTTCTGACAAATTATGCACTTCTGCAGCACGGCTTCGCTTTGTGCTTGTGCCTCGCACGGTAGCAGACTTCTTTAGGCCCGTAGACTCATGCTCATGATCCTATATAGAAATTTAAACAGATTCTAAGCACAACAATCCAAGTAGAAGAATTCAGTACACATCTGTGATTCTTTTGACTTACTTCACTATGATTGCCTGATTCTTCTCCTTCATAAGTTTTCCTTTTCGCTCCGTGTCTAGGATCATAGGTGCCGTTGCCCGAACACATAGAAGAAGATGCTACTACTGCTTCAGGACCCTTTTCGGTCTCATTCTTTCCTGAGGGCATCGTTGCCACTGCAACATTTGAGCTCTCACGATTAATGCTGTCGGGAAATATGCTATTATTGTCATCCACGTTGCCATCATGATTGGGATCTGACTCCTCAACCGAGACCCTTTCTTGTTGAGTCTTTGTAGTTGATCTCCAGTCTACTTTGGGCGCAGCTGAAGCCAACACTGGAGTTGCTAAGAAACTCCGCAAACCACTGGTAGAATCGATCACCGTAGACTCCATCGGGTGGCCACCGGTGGTGTTGTTCCTCAACCTATCAGGACTCTGGAGGTTGGCTTTGGCCAGTGCAACAGGTCTCGAGAAATGAGAGAAGTTCATCAAACCGATGCTACCGCTCGACTGTGACAGCGTAGAACTAGCCAGATGTTGCTTTTCCAGCCTTGAGCTCAGCAGATACCCAGCCAGGCCATGGTGGGTACTGCTGGTTGCTCTGGTGCTCAACTCCGTCGCCCTCGACTTCGTACTCGGGGCCAAACTCTGCCGTTCCTGCGACAACTGAAACAACTGGCTGCAATTAATCCTGCTAGGATCTGACCCTCCTGCAAGTTGTTCAGTAGTGCGTCCATGTTCCACGCTACGTGAATCCTTTGCAGTCTGACTGAAACCATGGCTTCTATCGGTGAGCACGGCGTCGGTACGAGTAGACACGGAATTCGGGCTCGCCCCCGGGAATTCCAGCATGTACTCCTGCCAATAATCGTTTCGAAGAGAATCCTCGATCGAGTAATTAATCCAGGGGACGGTATCATCATCCCGAGCATTCAAACCTGCATCACCCGAAGCCTCGGTGGGAGAGAAATCATTTACCAATGGATCCACAGCTTCGATGTGTCCGGTCTTCGAGATAACGACATCTCTGCCATCCTTCTCCTGAGCTCTACCTGTGTGAGAGGAGAAGGGGGTGGTGGTGGTGGTGGGGAAGAAGCTCTTCCTAGGCCTGTTGGACTGGCCATGCATCACGATCTGACCATTCTCCCACAGCAGTTCGACAAATTCACTGTCGGGCCTTTATTCAACAGCCATGGATCAAAATCAGAAAAGATCGGCATACATCAACAGAATGAAACCAGGCACACTTATCCAACAAAAAGTAAATGAAAAAGCTTGACTATGTACAAGGTAATATATAAGGCGAGCATGCTTACATAAAAGAAGGCAGATCTGATGAGCGATTGGTCATCTTGGATTGGTTAGCATCAAGCTTTCTTGTCTGATGGACCTCAGAGAGTGGCATGATGGATTGAACAAGACGACACACTCAGATAGACACTTGAGCTGAGGGGGGACCATAAAGAAGAGGCTTAAAACTTTGATGCGAAAATTTCTAGACCCACTTCTCAGATATTTATCTATAAGATCGCATTCTAGTCACACCTTGAAGAACAGAGACCGATAAAAGTCGTAGAATTTTTTTTTTTTTTTTTTTTTTTTCAAAGCACGAAATTTTATAATTCTATATTTGGGCCATTTTGCGACAAAATTAATGCTCCTTGTCCGTTGCAACCACCAACCAAGTGAAATCCAGTATCATTTTAGTGACCAATCTCCTAGCTAAGATTAAGATGTGAAATCAAAACCAGTTAGAACCAAAACTTGGAAGCTTTTGAGAATTCAAACAAGCGGTAACAGAAACCCAAACGAAAAATTTTTCAAACTCCCAGACACCATAGGAACCCACAAATTTGCGGAACAACTCCAACACCATAGGCAATCAAGGCAGCTCGAAAAAAAAAGAAAAAGAGATCCTTAATTAACACCTGATGCAACCAATCAAGGCAGCTCAATTTGCGGAACAACTCCGACACCATAGGCACCCACAAATTGCAAAAAGGTTCGAATAAAGAGAAACGAACTTCCATGAAGCCATCTCCTGGGGCTTCAGGCAGCTTCTTCCAGCGAAAATCTTTTGGATTTGGACCAAGCGGCGATCAGGGTACGCTCAACTGCAGCAAAAAATTAAAAGCTTTTCTTTATTGAATTCCCCGAAGACTTTTCTTTATTGAAATCCACGAGCGCCATTTCCAACGGAGCGTTTGATCCAAAGCCTCTCGAAGAAGGTGGCCAAAGTCTGGCACCAGGGGAGAATAAAGCAGTTATATGTCCTTTTTTTTTTTTTTTTTTTAAGGCAATAAAGCAGTCATGTGGCTTAGAAGACCATCAACCATGCCTAAGACATGCTGCACTTGGTTTCTCGTTTCATTCTATTGAATTGATTGGCTGAGGGATTAATCAAAGGTTTCCATCCCGTGGCCAGGATTGCTTGCTGGCGCTGCTAATGCCAGCGAGTTTCTTGGACAAGAGATAAGATCTTCTGTCCATATTAAAACGAAAGCTACCCTAGCTAGAGAGATTAAATAAAAATATATTCTTCTTGTGAGATTCCTTATCCCTAGTATCCGCTGTGAAGTGTCAGCTTGCAGTACTATCATTATTAGATTAAAGAAAGAGATTGACTTGCATTAATATAATCATATAGTTCAAGTAGCTTTCTTCTTTTTTTTTTTTTTTTTTTTAATTGACTAGTTCAAGTAGCTTTGAATTCCTAACAAAGGCTAGATTGTTGGAAGGATTAGTAAGCCGTGTACGTGGCAGTATGGTTTGTTTCTTTGGTTATGGAACTGGATATATAATATTTAGCAGCACCGCTCAAGCAAAATGGAAGAGCTTAAGACACGTGGCCCTTAATTAAGTCAATATATGCTTTAAAGATTTGGGCTTTTCGTTTTCTTGTAGTCCTTGGCGTTTGTTATACCAAGCTAATTCTCAGCGGCTCACTCTCTCGATCTCCTTGTAGGGTTAGCAATCAGGCTTGCCAATAGATAAAAGATTAAAAATGAAGCAACTTGTGGACTTAAAAAAGTTTTCTTTCTTCTTGTTTCTCCTATGTGTTATGGACTACTGGTTATTTAGCAGATAAATCTATACCAAAGTAAATTGCATCTAAACTGGATTCAGAGAGTGGTTGAATCATATCAATCCATGTCAACATTATCAACCAAATCCAATGTCACTCCGAGTTGATTGTGGAACACCCCTGTTCGGAAGGAGGGAGTCCAACCACTTTAAGGCCACTCCTTACAGCACATGCTAACATGATGCTATAGAAAATGTTCCAGCTAAAATGCTTTCATTAGGGCAAATAAGCTGCTTTATCCCTCCAAATTCTTGTCCCCTATTATACTGGGGCAAGGAAAGGAGACAACAAGTGACCTGAAAACCACTTTTTAGTCTTTAAGTGCTGGATGGTCCTGAGGATAAGAGAATGGATCAGGCTGTCTGAACGGAGGTTCAGAGAGATATGTTTGAGGCCCAGAGAGCATGGAGACCTTAAAGCAAGACGAATAGTGACCGAAATGAAGATAGCATTTGCACTTCACATGACATCCTCGTGCATGCATGTCCCCGGGCATCATGGAACTGAGAGAAGACAGTTGTACATAGGTGGACCAGCTCCTTTTTTTTTTTTTTTTATCTTCTTCGAAATTTATGACATGGAATGTCCTTTGGTTTTTTGTCCTGGGGAGAAGTCTTGGTGAAGAGGAATCTCCATTCGTGGCCGTCCATCAGCCATTTACCGACGTGCCGAGTTACATGCCACAGTTGTCGGAGATGTGGCCATGCACTCCGGACGACTCCCCATTTTCCTCGAAATATGGCCAGCTGTGGAAGTCTCCGTTCCGAGGAGGTCCATCTCACCATGGATAATGATTCGCCCCATCGCGTACCGATTCATGCATCCAATGTAGACATGGTTGCTTGTGGGACTGAAGGGCTTTGAACGGCGCGGTGGAAGCAGCCTCGAGACCTCCTAGCTACTTCAGAACCGGGCCTGGCCCAAAGAGCGGGCAGGCATTGATTGAGCGAATCATGGAGGGGAGAGGGTGGTGGGAGTTGTTATTTAAAACCAACAGCAGCAACAAGTAAATCGATTGTCACTATATATCCCTTACGGTCCAAGTATAATTTCCGGCGGTCCTTACCTACCAAACGAACATGCCATCTTAAAAACTCCCTTCCTATTCTGCTCCTTTCATGTGTTACCCATCAAGAGAATTTCTCAAGATACACGGTACTATATCTTTAGTATAGCTAGGTGAGTCGACCTTCAAAAAAAATGTTTAGGTGAGTCGGCTTCTGAAGCATTTCTTTTACTGATTCAATGTAAATATCAAATTGAAACCATCACTATCTCACGGAGTGCAACCAAAGATTTCGCAAGATTTGGAGATGTTGCGACAGGTGGTCCCCTTGGAACATGGGGTCCAACAACATCGAAATATGACAACAATGATGGATTGAACTGTTGCCAAGGGAACCAAAGATAATACGTCAAGCATCGTATCTTTGAAGCACTTAACACGGATCGATATAGCAATCAATGAAAGCAGAACCCTAAGGGAAAGTGATGCTTTGAAGTTAACATAACTGGTAGCCTTAATTACTTGTCTACATCTCTTATGATTCAACTGAGAGCCTCCGTGCAGTGGTTATCATCGAATTTTTAAATTGTTCTTCGCTGCACCGATGATCGCCTTCCTTTACCCATCAGTTTGTTGTAAGTTTGGATTCCTTCATCTTCATTCTTCTCTCTTGGAATTTCAGTAAATTGCGCAAAAAAAAAAAAAAAAAAAAAAAAAGACTCATTTGATAAATTTGGAGTGATTTTCTTTGTCCGTCTTTCAATGAAAGATTTATGATTCTTCATTCTTCAGCGATTGAGAACTGAGAAAAGAATGTCCAAAGTTTTTTTTTGTTTTGTTTTGTTTTTGAAATTAAAGACTCTTTCTTAGCCCATGGTCATTGTCGCTTTTAAACCTTATGCTTGTCACGGCACAGCGTATATAGATCAAAAATTTTTACGCATGGTGCACTGTTCAAGTAAGGCACGAGAACAAGGAATTATTGTCAGTCCACGCAACGTCAGATTCTCCATTTGTACATTATTGGAAGTAGTTGGTGTGGGACCTGTTTCGATGCTCATTTTGACATCCACCGGCAGATCCTCCATTGCTTCATGGGCTTGAAGGGGAAGTTTTGAATGTGATTAATGAGCTCAAAGATGAGAGATGCAACGAAGATATATAACCTATAAAAAAGAAATTTAATTATAACCCTTCAACGTAGATTCTTAGAAGATTATGCAGCCTAATTTTATCCGACATGCTGGATATATCTTAAAAGATTGTTCTGCATTACCAAAAAGAACAAAAAAAAAAAAAAAAGGATTATTCTCCATTTCCGGCAAGATCGCTCTAGATTGAGGAATCCGGGTAGCTTTGCTTCCAATAGTAGGTTTAGTTATTCCCTATCCATTGTTTTTATGATGGAACAAAATCAGAACATGAATCCATTCATCTATTTCAATCACATGACCGTTCAAGGAAGAATGGTATGACTTGGTCAGACTCTTCGATGGGAACAGCAAAGACTGCCATAATTTGTTTTCTCCGGAGAAAGATAATTCACCGCAAAAATAATAAATTTGAACGTCAAACTTGGTTGCTAACTTTGACCCTCCAAATTTTTTTTGAAAGTTGGTATGCAAACCATCGCACATGAGAGTATGAAACAATTGATATCATTATTGTTCTTCCACCACGACTCTCACGTCGAGCCAAGCAGTTTGGTCATGGTTTGGGGTCAATCGAGCCAGTTCAAGTCGAATGGGCTTATTTTGAGGCAAGCCCGACTGCGTTTTGGAACGTGGACGACCATTGGCCTGGGATTTGGTGCCACGTCTTATATCGTTTCGGTCTTGTTGAGCCATTGCGTATGATAAGTATCATTTTTAGTTGTCTAATTTTCTATTTTAATATCAAAACAAACCTCAAAGTGCGTGAAGCCCCATATCTTCTGGTTGCTTGTCTCCAATCTTCCAAAGCAAATTATTATTTTGACTAAAATAAGAGGAAGTGCACTTGAGTTTACATTTATCATACTATATAGATGGATGCTACCTGCGCATTTTTTGCGCCTGACTCTAATTCATGTATAATTTGTAGCGGTGGCGATTACCTCGGATTAGGTCAAATGAATCGGATTGACGTGGATCAGATCAAAAGATTATCAATCTAATCTAATCTATTTATTAAATCAATAGTTTAATCTGATCTATTTAACATATTTTAATTAAATTAAATTATATTAAATAAATTAAATAAGTTCAATAGATTTTTAACATATTAAATAAATTAAACAAGTTAAATAGATCAAATTAAATATATTTAAAAAGAATAAAAATATTTTAAATAGATTAAATATATCTTAAATAAATTAAATAAATCAATTTATTTATGACTCAAATTTATTTAGTCTAAATCAAAATCTATTTACGATCATATTTTATCTCAGTTACTAATAAAAATATTTAAAATTAAATATTTTGTGTCTCCTTTGCAGAAAAGGAGGGCACAAGAGGTCTATTTTCTCAATAATATATTTATTTTTTTGGTACATAATACCGATCTCATTATTATGTCCTTCAACATTGCTGTTAAATATGCTCATAAGACAGCTCGGGTTGGGCGAAAGGTGGTCTGGAGCTTTCATTTGGTTACGAGACATCTAATCCAAGCTCAGCCCATGAAGGTATAAATGAGCTCAGACTGAATTTAGCGAGCAAATATTATCTTGAATGGGCTACACCTGTTGCATTGTCCACCAATCTAATCTAACGTTCTATCAAATTTTTGTTAAATTTTAAATTTTAGTGGAAGGAATGCAATAAATTACTAAAGGATCTAAGCCATTCATTGTGTGTTTGGTGCGAGTACAGATCATGCAAGATCAATAAAATCTCACCCCTTAACACAAGATCAATAGTCCACGAAAACCTGCACAACTATCTTTTGCAAGTAATAATCAGCGTTCGAAAAAGAAAAGATATTCCAACTCTCGAGGATGTGTGTAGATACCCAAGATAATAAGACACAAGAGAGGGATAAATAAAACAAGAGGCCACCGGTGAAAGTGAATTCTTTATACTGTGATTGGGCAAAAGGGTAAACGTGTGCCTAACTAGATAAGGAAGTATTCCTGTTATGTATAGAAAAATTCATCAGGCCAACAAAATACTGGCTTGGCAACTTCATAATTGAAACCTCTCATGCGAGTGGCACGAATTCTGGCGACCTGGCAAGTGACTTTTTCTTATAATAGCAAGTTCAAACAAAAGTTTTTTTTTTTTTTTTTTTTTTTGGAGTGAGGGGGCGCGCGCGGAGAATACGAACATAAGAAACTTGAAAATGCTATTTTACAAAACTTTTATATTAGATGCACTATTTTCTCTTAATATTAATATTTGCAAATACAAATATAGCAATACCGAAATAATCTGTTTCCATATTAATCATGAATGGGATTGCAATCTCGTTATGTATTGGGTGTTATATAAAAAGACTTTATGAATGAGATTGCAATCTCATTATTTATTGACTGTATTTGGCATGCAACTGTAGTTATAGCTGTAACTATTATCTGAGCTGGAAGTTGTAATTATATTAGTCTTAAGTATTTAGTAAAAATTAACTATGCCAGTAAACTATCATGATGTATAAAAAAATATTAAAAAATATAATTTTATTTTATTTATTTTTAACATCACTTCAAATATTCAATTCAATTAAATATAATAGATATAATAAAAATAAATTTTATTAAATTATAAAATAAATAAATTATAAAATAATAAAAATAAAAATCATGTGATATTTTTTAAATTTGAATTAAGAATTAATGAAATATATAATTGTTTATAGCATGACTTTTGCATATAGATTTTAAAAATTTAAATTTATAATAAAATAAAGATTTTCTATTATTATAGGCTAGAGGTTGTTTATAAAAAATAAAATTTTTAATATATATATACATCTCATATGATTTATAGTGATGAATAAAAAATAAAAATAATATAATATTATCATACTAATTTAAAGATTTGATAGTTAATAATTTTTTTTTATTTATATCTTATGATTCTATTTAAAAATAAAAAATAAATAAAAATAATCATAATTATGTAAGTGAATAATTTTAAAAATAAATAAAAAATAAATTTAAATATATATATATATATATATATATAATTATTAATTTTTGAGTTTTTAGATGAAAAAGCTGTCAATAAAAATTAATTTACAGATTATATATCTGCGCCCCCTACCCCCCCCCCCCGGCCGCGGCAAGCAGTCAATTACCTGCACAACACGAATTCCAAAGCACTGCCCGGGCCCAGGTAATGGATCATGGGATTACAAGGGAAGAAAATGCTCAACACGAAGTCCAAAGCACTGCCCGGGCCCAGGTAACGGATCATGGGATTACAAGGGAAGAAAATCCTCAAGTATCACTGTATCAGATAACCCGAGGCCGCTTCCTTCCCCCGACGTTACTTATCGAATCCCGATGGCGATGGCGGCTTCCACCCTCTCCACCGCCGCGGCGCTCCTCTTCTCGGCCAAGCCTATCGGCGGCCGATGCCCTCGCCGTCGGATCCGGTGCTCTGTCGCCAGCGAACGCGCCGTGGCCGGCGGCGAGGCGGACGCGGCGGCGGCGGGGGGGCGCCTGACGGCGGAGTGCGTGGTGGTGGGCGGGGGGATCAGCGGGCTGTGCACGGCGCAGGCGCTGGCGACGCGGCACGGGCGGGGGGAGGTGCTGGTGACGGAGGCGCGAGACCGGGTGGGCGGCAACATCACCACCGTTGAGCGTGACGGCTACCTCTGGGAGGAAGGCCCCAACAGCTTCCAGCCCTCCGATCCCGTCCTCTCCATGGCCGTACGTAGCTCCTTTCGCTCTTTCTTATTCACCAGTCCCTGACGTTGTTAGGAATGATGCAATTGTGACAAAACAAAGGAAAAAAGGAATCGTTCTTATAATTTGGGCTAATTATAAGATTTTTCTAGAAAAAATTTCAGCTAATTGCTAGAGAAAATAATTAGAGCCTCTCTCTCGAAATTGCAACAATCCTATACAATTATCCAACCTAGTCACCATACATATATGTTCGTGTATTAGAGGCCTTTGATGTAGCATGAATCGTTGCTTTGCGCAATTTGAAAAGTTAGCTAAAATTTCTAGGTTAAGAACCACTGTTCAAATTTAGCATTATTCTTGAGTCTAACAAGTTCATCAGATATGATCCTTGATCGATCTTGCAATGTTCTAATCAATATGACACATGAGCTTGCATACCCTAGCATCATACTTCAGCATTATACCATCCTTGTTTGTTCTCTATTGTGAATATGCAATTTTTGATGTCATGTTTATCTTAGAAGAACCATGTGAAGGTGACCGTCAATTCTGTGCGTATTCTTTCATGTTCCCTAATTCAGTGGGACTATACTAATCTCAGCACAATTAGTTTTCATACCAATTGATTGACTTTTTTTCATAATTTGTTCTTAATAGTTCGAATATCAATATTATCTTCTTCCCTTATTCATGCCTGCATCTCCAGACTTCAACATATGTAGAGATAAATTAGATTTTCAAATCTCATTCATCTCCTGCATTTTGCTGAGCTTGGTATCTATATTCCATCTTTTTCATACCTGAGATGATCATGCCAAGTCTATTCTGGGATAACAATTCTTGTAATTTTGGACCATTGGGTGTTGCTGGTATAATTACCTTTTAGGCTCATAGGTAGTGTTTGGTTGCAGAATAATTTTTTGAGGGAATGAGAAATAACAATCTGGGTAATGTAGAGGGTATAGGATTTATTCTGCGAGTTAAGGAATTTTTGGTGTTTGGTTGGTGGTGAGCCTGTACTAGCTGTTGGAAAATGACCAAGTATAGAGGCTCTACATTGTAGAAAATGAAGAGCCACCCACACCCCACAAACCTCCATCATGTCCAAAACCATGAACTCCCATGTCCAATCCCCTTGGTCTATAGAGGGGGTCCATTTCCTTTTCTGTGACAAAATTGCTACATGTATAAACATAGAATTATTTGGTTCCCACCTATCAGATCAGCAGCCTTGCACAATAATCTTTTAGTAATGCATAATTGCATATAATGGTAATCAATACTACCTGCATGTGAATATGCTTAATGTCATATAAATTAAGAATGGGAATTAGAGATAGTTTATTATAGCTATATGTAAATAAATTATCAGGTGTTGCATCTACACCAGTTATGAACCAAAAGCATATTTCTAACAAATTATGCCATGCATACGTTGGCTACACCAGCAGGAAAGGTATACAAGATAGCTATAAAAAAACAGAAATGGTACACTAAATCTATTGATGCTTAAATACAACAGAACATAAACTAATTCTGTGAAAATGTATGCTGAGAGTCTTTCTTTTCTGGGGCATATAGTAAAAGGATTTACAAGATAAGTGAATCATCATGGCTGCTAGCCTGAATGCCAAGTATAAAGAGCTGATCATCATCAGCTATGCAAATTATCAAAAATATGGTGCTGCAGTGGGCATTGGGCCAAAACCAGGAGTAAGACATCCAAAATTCCATCATCAAACCCATAGACATCCAAAACTTGTTCATTAAACCCACAGTCATCCGAAACTTCATGGTTGAACCCATAAATGGCAAAAATAAAATCAGGGGAGAAAGCCAGAAATTCCTGAGATGATCATACCTATCAAGCAAACAATTTTTTGGGGGAGAGCATAGCATCAAGATCAGATGAAGGGTAATGGTGTCTAAGTCTTTCCGGAGACAAGCATGGTGATCACAACATTGTGGAGGGAGGTACCGAACTAGAGCATGGTGAGCCATCATGAGGAAGCACCAGAAGCCCTGAGATGGAGCTCAAGGACCTTTGCCAAGTTAGCGAGCAATGGTGGTGCTGAGTCGGGTTGATGATACACGGTAAGCCAGTACTAAGATAGTGGAAGCCCGGAGAAGAGCCAATCTGCTATGAGGTCAACCCATACACCACACTTTTGATAGAAAAATGAACTTCTTGTAGAAATGAATATTCATAACTTACAGGAGCAGGTGTCACTTCAAGTGCAGAAGTGAGGAAGCATAACTCTAGAAGAATTACATTTAGTGTGGAAATCAAATTTTGGAGAGGTTCAGATGTGAGTAGCACCCAAGATGGAACATTCTAGCCTCTAAGGCCATCATCAATTGGCTGGTCTTCTCTAATCATCTGCACTGTCAAATTTTAGCTTTATGTGATCTTTACATGACACTGAACTTGATTGAACCCTTTACTGAATCCTCTTTGTTGGGGATCTAGAAAAGTTGAAGTTTTGTTTAGGTGGCTGCTGACATCCTAATAATGCCTGCATAGGCTAATTATAATTTGCTAGATCCATTGTCTGCACACTGTAAACTTGCATGAAGCTAATTGGTGCAACTTGCTCATATTGTTGTTGCAGGTGGATAGTGGTTTAAAGGATGATCTTGTATTTGGTGATCCAAATGCTCCACGTTTTGTTTTGTGGAATGGAAAATTGAGGCCAGTACCTTCTAAGCCAACTGACTTGCCTTTGTTTGACTTGATGAGCTTTGCTGGTAAACTGAGGGCTGGACTTGGTGCTATCGGCATTCGGCCTCCTCCACCAGTTTGTCCTTCCCTTTCCTTTTTATACATGCTTTGAATTATTCATTTGTGCTAGATTGCCCCTCATTTCTGGTGTTTTACAAAGGTTTCAGGGTCATGAGGAATCAGTAGAAGACTTTGTGCGCCGTAATCTTGGAGATGAGGTTTTTGAACGCCTGATAGAGCCATTTTGTTCAGGTGCACAAAATGTGCTTTGTATATTTTATTAGATGCATGTACAGAATGTTTGTGTTCAGAAAGTGTAAAATACTGTGTTTGTGATATGGTGATATAGATTTCAGGAAAATTGGTTAAATTAGTTAATTTACTATGGTGGGATTTCCCTTGTCATTCTTTATGTTTGTAAATTTGACATCCACTGCTTTGAGGAATCTTCTTCCCAAATACAGTTTTGAATTATGTATGTCCTTTTAGACATCTGTTCCACATTTTCAGATATGATAGCTCTTTTCTTTTCATTTCTCACGTGGTCTCGAGAATTTTATCTGCATCTGACCACAATATTAAATGTTGTGCAGAAGCTTCCAGTTCTTTAGCTGTGTGTACATGTTTCCATTGCATTTATTAGCATTTTCCCTTTAAGACCTTTGTTGTTTATTTTATTTTATTTTTTGTGTCTGTGAGATAGATAGATAGATAGAGAGAGAGATCACTCAGAACCTCTTCCGAACATTGGTGGGGTGTGATTCTGGGGCATCGCTAAGTTGATGATAGATAGATAGAGAGAGAGAGAGAGATCACTCAGATAGATAGATGGATGGATGGACGGACGGATAGATAGATAGATAGATACAGACCGACCAGACAGACAGGACGGACCGACCGACGGATGAACGGATGGATGGATAGATACAGACGAGACAGACGGACGGATAGATAGATACAGACCGACGGACGAACGAACGAACGGATAGACGGAAATAGATAGACAGACGGACGAACGAACGGACAGACGGAGATAGATAGACAGACAGACAGACGGAGATAGACAGACAGATAGATAGATAGATAGATAGGGCAGAACCTCTTCCAAACATTGGTGGGGTGTGATTAGATAGATAGATAGATAGATAGGGCAGAACCTCTTCCAAACATTGGTGGGGTGTGATTAGATAGATAGATAGATAGATTGATCACTCAGAACCTCTTTCAAACATAGATAGATAGATAGGGATAGATAGATAGATAGATAGATAGATAGGGCAGAACCTCTCCCAAACATTGGTAGGGTGTGATTAGATAGATAGATAGATAGATAGATAGATCACTCAGAACCAGATCACGCAGAACCTCTTCCAAACATAGATAGATAGATAGGGCAGAACCTCTTCCAAACATTGGTGGGGTGTGATTAGATAGATAGACAGATAGATAGATAGATAGATCACTCAGAACCAGATCACTCAGAACCTCTTCCAAACATTGGTGGGGTGTGATTCCGGGGTATCACTAAGTTGATGATTGCAATGTCTATTTTTGGTTGAACACCAGACTTATAAAAAAAAGGTCCCTATAATAGTTTGAGTTTACAAATGTCTAGGCATCAATGGCCTAATTCCCTTTTTAGTGATACCATTTCCTCTAGTCATTTGTATTATCAAGTATAGATAGATGAATAGATAGATAGATAGATAGATAGATCACTCAGAACCAGATCACTCAGAACATCTTCCAAACATTGGTGGGGTGTGATTCCGGGGTATCACTAAGTTGATGATTGCAATGTCTATTTTTGGTTGAACACCAGACTTATAAAAAAAAGGTCCCTATAATAGTTTGAGTTTACAAATGTCTAGGTATCAATGGCCTAATTCCCTTTTTAGTGATACCATTTCCTCTAGTCATTTGTATTATCAAGTATAGATGGATAGATAGATAGATAGATAGATCACTCAGAACCAGATCACTCAAAACCTCTTCCAAACATTGGTGGGGTGTGATTCCGGGGTATCACTAAGTTGATGATTGCAATGTCTATTTTTGGTTGAACACCAGACTTATAAAAAAAAGGTCCCTATAATTGTTTGAGTTTACAAATGTCTAGGTATCAACGACCTAATTCCCTTTTTAGTGATACCATTTCCTCTAGTCATTTGTATTATCAAGTACTTAAGATTATGCGATACAGCTTTTACATTCTTGGGTGAATGCTTTCATTTTTCATTTTGGTGGAGAATAACTTTGCATGCAGGTGTATATGCTGGTGATCCTGCAAAGCTTAGTATGAAAGCAGATAAATAGATAGATATATAAATAGATAGATAGATAGATAGATAGAGAGAGTAAGAGATCACTCAGAACCTCTTCCAAACATTGGTGGGTTGTGATTCTGGGGCATTGCTAAGTTGATGATTGCAATGTCTATTTTTGGTTGAACACCATACTTATAAAAAAAAGGTCCCTATAATAGTTTGAGCTTACAAATTTCTAGGTGGCAATGGCCTAATTCCCTTTTTAGTGATACCATTTCCTCCAGTCATTTGTATTATCAACTACTTAAGATTATGCGATATAGCTTTTATATTCTTGGGTGAATGCTTTCATTGTTCATTCTGGTGGAGAATAACTTTGCATGCAGGTGTATATGCTGGTGATCCTGCAAAGCTTAGTATGAAAGCAGATAGATAGATAGATAGAGAGATAGATAGATAGGTAGATGAGAGAGAGAGAGAGAGAGAGAGAGAGAGAGAGAGAGAGAGAAAGTGAGAGAGATCACTCAGAACCTCTTCCAAACATTTGTGGGCTATGATTCTGGGGCATCGCTAAGTTGATTTTATATATATATATATATATATATATATATATATATATATATATATATATATATATATCTATGTGTGTGTGTATGTATATGTATATCTATATGTATATGTATATGTGTGTATATATATGTATATATATATGTATATGTATATATGTATGTGTTGACGCAGAATCTGGTCGTCGTCGGAGCCCGCTGGAGTGGAGGCCAATAAGATCGCCGTCAGGGACCTGCAAAACAAAGTCCCGTCTGGAGCCGGAGGGGTGGCTCCGGCAGGACCCTTCGACGATCAAGTCAGCTCTGGCCAACAGGAATGGAGTGCTCGGAATGAGTTCCGGAGCTTGGAGAAGAAGGAGAGAGCTTAGAGATCAGAGAGATTCGAGTGAGCGTATCTGGAGGGTCCCTTTTTATAGCGGAGCTTGATGGTGACAGCTGTAGCCGTATGCTGGCGGGCCGCTCGAGGTTCGGCAGAGTCAGTCTCATGGGAAGGTGCCGTGTGCGGCGGATTGATGGTGACAGCCATCGCCGCCTGATAGCGGGTCGCCATCGCTCGCGACGGACTGATGGTGATGGCTGCAGAGCTTGCGGCGGACTGATGGTGATGGCTGCAGAGCCAACCGAATGAAGGGTTAAAGACTTTCGTCGCGTGCTCATTTTGGAGGAGCTCGGGCTCCTGAAGAGGAAGCTTGGAAGGAGTTTGGCTCCCATAGGCGTCTGGCTGGAGGTATGTGGCTAAGGGACGACCGTTGAGGAGTTCGGCCAAAGTTCGACCGAGGGACGACTGCTGAGGAGTTCGGAAGGAGCTCGGTCGGTGAGAGGTCCGAAGGAGCTCGGCTGAGGCCCGATTGAAGGACTTCGATTGAGGCCCGGCCATTGGGAGTTCGAAGGAGCTCGGCCGGCCGAAGGGGGTGTCAAGGAGGGGTCCGGCTCTTGAAGAAGTCCGTCCGAAGGGCGTCTGGGATGAGTCCAGCTCCCGAAGAAGTTCGGCCGAAGAGGAAGCTTGGAGGGGAGTTTGGCTCTCGTATGCATCTGGCTGGAGGTATGCGGCTAAGGGACGATCGCCGAGGCTCTTCTGCGGCTACTAGTTGCATCGGGCTGAGCATCGAACTAGATTTTGGCGGGAGCGGGGTTTATCCCCAATACTAGCCCCCCACTCTCGAGTTCGAAACTCGAAGGAAGGGAGTGCAGGAAAGGCGACTGCCGAAGTCTTTCTCTGAGCTCCATACTGGTCCAGGCCGAAGCTCGGGGGAGATCTTATTTCCAGCTGAGGTTGAGGGAGAAATCGTCCGCTGCGATCGAAGTCGGAGGTTGAGCTAATCGGGGGCGATATTGTTTTCTACAGTCGAGCTTTCCTCGGGAGAGATCTTATCTCCTGCAGCCGAGCTTTCCTCGGGGGAGATTTTATCTCCTGAGATCGAACTGGGCACTCGGGGGAGATCTTATCTCCTGCAGCCGAGGTTGCCTCGGGGGAGATCTTATCCCTGCAGCCGAGGTCGAACCGGACACTCGGAGAGATCTTATCTCCTGCAGCCGAGCTTTCCTCAGGGGAGATCCTATCTCCTATACCCGAGGTCGAATCGGGCATTCGAGGAGATCTTATCTCCTGCGGCCGAGCTTTCTCGGGGAGATCTTATCTCCTGCGGCCGAGGTCGAATCAGGCACTCGGGGGAGATCTTATCTCCTGCAGCCGAGCTTTCCTCGGGGGAGATCTTATCTTCTGCGGCTGAGGTTGCCTCGGGGGAGATCTTATCTCCTGCCGTCGAGGTCGAACTGGGCACTCGGAGGAGATCTTATCTCCTGCAGCCGAGCTTTCCTCGGGGGAGATCTTATCTCCTGCGGTCGAAGTCGAACCGGACACTCGGAAGAGATCTTATCTCCTGCAGCCGAGCTTTCCTCGGGAGAGATCAGCCGAGCTTTCCTCGGGGGAGATCTTATCTCCTGCAGCCGAGGTCAAACCAGGATCTCGGGGGAGATCTTGTCTCCTGCAGCCGAGCTTTCCTCGGGGGAGATCTTATCTCCTGCGGCCGAGATTGCCTCGGGGAAGATCTTATCTCCTGCAGCCGAGGTCGAATCGGGCACTCGGGGGTGATCTTATCTCCTGCAGCCGAGCTTTCACTCGGGGGAGATCTTATCTTTTGCAGCCGAGTTTTCCTCGGGGGAGATCTTATCTCCTGCAGCCGAGGCTTCCTCGGGGGAGATCTTATCTCCTGCGGCCGAGTTCGAACTGGGTACTCGGGGGAGATCTTATCTCCTGCAGCCGAGCTTCCCTCGGGGGAGATCTTATCTCCTATAGCCGAGGTTGCCTCGGGGGAGATCTTATCTCCTGCTGCCGAGGTCGAACCGGGCACTCGGGGGAGATCTTATCTCCTGCAGTCGAGCTTTCCTCAGGGGAGATCTTATCTCCTGCTGCCGAGGTCGAACCGGGCACTCGGAGGAGATCTTATCTCCTGCAGCCGAGCTTTCCTCAGGGGAGATCTTATCTCCTACGGCCGAGGTCGAACCAGGCACTCGGGGGAGATCTTATCTCCTGCAGTCGAGCTTTCCTCGGGAGAGATCTTATCTCCTACGGCCGAGGTTGCCTCGGGGGAGATCTTATCTCCTGCAGTCGAGGTCGAACCGGGCACTCGGGGGAGATCTTATCTCCTGCAGCCGAGCTTTCACTCAGAGGAGATCTTATCTCCTGCGGCCGAGCTTGAACCGGGTACTTGGGGGGATCTTATCTCCTGCAGCCGAGCCCCTCGGGGGAGATCTCCTGCAGCCAAGGTTGCCTCGGGGGAGATCTTACTCCTGCTGCCGAGGTCGAACCAGACACTCGGGGGAGATCTTATCTCCTGCAGCAGAGCTTTTCCTCGGGGGAGATCTCATCTCCTGTGGTCGACGTCGAACCGGACACTCGGAGGAGATCTTATCTCCTGCAGTCGAGGTCGAACCGGACACTCGGGGGAATCTTTCTCCTGCAGTCGAGCTCTCCTCGGGGGAGATCTTATCTCCTGCGACTGAGGTTGAATCGGGTACTCGGGGGAGATTTATCTCCTGCAGTCGAGCTTTTTTTGGGGAGATCTTATCTCCTGCAGCCGAGCTCGAACCGGGTACTCGGGGAGATCTATCTCCTGCCGTCGAGGTTGCCTCGGGGGAGATCTTATCTTCTGCCGCCGAGGTCGACCGGGCACTCGGGGGGAGAATCTTATCTCCTACAGCCGAGCTTCCTCGGGAGAGATTTATCTCCTGCGGCCGAGGTCGAACCGGGCACTCGGGAGAGATCTTATCTCCTGCAGCCGAGCTTTCCTTGGGGAGATCTTTTTTCCTCGGCCGAGGTCGAACCAGCACTCGGGGAAGATTCTTATCTCCTGCAGCACGAACTTTCCTCGGGGGAGATCTTATCTCCTGCGCCGAGGTTGCTCGGGGGAGATCTTATCTCATGCCGTCGAGCTTTCCTCGGGGAGATCTTATCTCCTGCAGCCGAGCTCGAACCGGATACTCGGAGGAATCTATTCCTGCAGCCGAGCTTCCCTCGGGGGAGATTATCTCCTGCCGCGAGGTTGCCTCTGGGGAGATCTTATCTCCTGCCGCCGAGGTCGAATCGGCACTCGGGGAGATCTTATCTCCGCAGCGAGCTTTCTTCGGAGGAGATTTATCTCCTGCGGCCGAGGTCGAACCGGGCACTCGGAGGAGATCTTATCTCCTGCAGTCGAGCTTTTCTCGGGGAGATCTTATCTCTGCGGTCGAGGTCGAACCAGGCACTTGGGGGAGATCTTATCTCCTGCAGCCAAGCTTCCTCGGGGGAGATCTTATCTCCTGCGGCCGAGATTGCCTCGGGGAGATCTTATCTCCTGCAGCGAGGCTTCTTCGGAGGAGATCTTATCTCCTGCGGTCGAGGTTGCCTCGGGGGAGATCTTATCTCCTGCGGCCGAGCTCGAACCGAATACTCGGGGGAGATCTTATCTCCTACAGCCGAGCTTTCCTCGGGGAGATCTTATCTCTTGCAGCGAGGTTGCCTCGGGGAGATCTTATCTCCTGCCGCCGAGGTCGAACCGGGTCGGGGAGATCTTATCTTCTGCGGCCGAGGTCGAACCGAGCACTCGGTGGAGATCTTATCTCCTACAGTCGAGCTTTCCTCGGGGAGATCTTATCTCCTGCGTCGAGGTTGAACCGGATACTCGGGAGAGATCTTATCTTCTGCAGCCGAGCTTCCCTCGGGGGAGATCTTATCTCCTGCAGCCGAGGTTATTGCTCGCGTTAGGACGAGGTTCTCCTCCTGTTCTTAACGTAGCAATCTGCTTCTTCCCTGTCATCGCATAGTTTTCGCATCCAGAAATAACATTATTGGAAGGAAAGAATTTTACCGAAGGAAAGTTACGGGCAGCACATCCCCGTTTGAGGGTCGTCAGGACGTTGTTCCTCGGAGTTCCCTCAGACAGTAAGTCCCATCCAAACGACCTCCTCTATCTCATGTCGGCCTCCTCAATTTGGAGCATGCTTCTCTTGGCTTTGATGCTGGGAGGTGACGAATCGCCGATGTACCAAGCTCCTCCTGGGGGCGATGTTGATGACGCCGCAAGGCGGCCGACCTTTTTATCGTTTCTGGCTACGGTAGCACCCTTGACCGATCATCTCCTGCTTCAGACTGGCGTCGAAGGAATTTACCCGGCCGCCCCTTTTTGACGAGCTCTTCTATTTCGTCTTGGAGCAGAGCGTATTCCTCAGTATCGTGGCCGTGGTCGCGATGGTAGGGGCATTACTTGCTTCGATCGCGTACGTTTGGAGAGGCCGTAGTCCTTCCGGTCTTGGCGGCTGGCTCTTAGCTTCGCTGAGAATTCGAGTTAGAGGAGCGGGGCGTAGTTGCGAAACCTTTCGGGAGGGCTTCTTCGCGCCCTTTTGTCGGGGCCTCCTTGGTGGCGAGCTCGAGGAGTTCGGGGTTGTAAAACTTGTGGGAGAACATTCTGCCTTGCTTGAGTGTATTCCGTCTTGGAGCAGAGTGTATTCCAGGGTGAGTTCGGCGGCCTTGCTTCCGCTGGGGAGGTCGTGAGTGCGGTCGAACTTCATTCCGCCTCCCGTGAAACCTTCTGCGGGAGAACTTCCTTGATGACGAGTTCGAGGGAGAGTTCAGCCTCGGCCGAACTTCATTACGCCCTCTTTTGAAACCTTCTGCGGGAGAACTTCATGCCCTTTGTCGGAGCTTCCTTGGAGTCATACTCGAGAGGGAGTCCTCACTTGCCCTAGGGCGGTTGTGAGCTCGGCCGGACTTCGTCTCACCTCGTGTGGAATCTTTGTAGGCGGCTTCCTTGGTGACATAATCGGGCTGGAGTTCGGCCTCACTTGCGCCAAACTTCATTCCGCTTTCCTGCGAAAGCCTCCGCGGGAGGACTTCATGCCCCTTCCTCGATGATGAGCTTTGAGGGGAGCTCGGCTTTCTTCGCACCGAACTTCATTCCGTTTTCCTGCGAGACCCTCCGCGGGAGAACTTTCTGCTGCTTTTGTCTGGACTTCCTTTAGGACGAGCTCGAAGGGAGCTCGGCTTTGCTTGCCTGAACTTCACTCCGCCTCCGGTGAATTCTTTGTAAGGGGTTTCGTTGATGACATACTCAAAGGAAAGTTCGGCCTTGCTTGCGCCGAACTTCGCTCCGACTTTCGCCGGGAGCACTTCATGTTCTTTTGTCGGGGCTTCGTTGGTGGCGAGCTCGAGGTGGAGTTCGTCCTCACTTCCGTCGAACTTTACTACACTTTCCTGCGAAGCCTTCCGCGAGAGAACTTCGACTCTCCGTTTCTCCTTCCCAAGTGCGAATGGTATGCCCAAACGCTTTTCCTTAAGGCCGGTTCCTCGCGTCCTCTGGCAAAGCCCCCGCTGGAGGTTGTCGCACGGCCAGCATCATCTCGGCGGGGCCACGGACCCGACCAGCGGGTTAAACTGCTCCACGTCTGTCAAGGCTTCGTGTGGAAACTAGACTGCCGGGGCTGCAACGTGAGCCGGTCGTCGAGTCGAAGCTCTCTTGGAGGCATTTTCTCTTCGGAAGAGAAAAGGGAGGTCTTCAGAGAGGGAAGGGAAAGATCACCGCCGAGCACTCCTTTAAGAACAAGGGAACCTCGAAGGTTCAGGCCCTCCTAACGCCATTCTGTTGATGCAGAATCTGGTCGTCGCCGGAGTCCGCTGGAGTGGAGGCCGATGAGGTCGCCGCCGGGGACCTGCAAAATAAAGTCCCATCCGGAGCCGGTGGGGGTTGGCTCTGGCAGGACCCTCCGACGATCAAGTCAGCTCTGGCCAACAGGAATGGAGTGCTCGGAATGAGTTCCGGAGCTTGGAGAAGAAGGGGAGAGCTTAGGGATCAGAGAGATTCGAGTGAGTGTATCTGGAGGGTCCCTTTTTATAGCGGAGCTTGATGGTGACAGCTGCAGCCGCATGCTGGCGGGCCGCTCGAGGTTCGGCGGAGTCAGTCTCACGGGAAGGTGCCGTGTGCGGCGGGTTGATGGTGATAGCCATCGCCGCCTGATAGCGGGTCGCCATCGCCGCCTGATAGCGGGTCGCCATCGCTCGCGATGGACTGATGGTGATGGCTGCAGAGCTTGCGGCGGACTGATGGTGATGGCTGCAGAGCCAGCCGAATGGAGGGTTGAAGACCTTCGTTGCGTGCCCATTTTGGAGAAGCTCGGGCTCCTGAAGAGGAAGCTTGGAAGGAGTTCGGCTCCCATAGGCGTCCGGCTGGAGGTATGCGGCTAAGGGACAACCGCTGAGGAGTTCGGCCGAAGTTTGGCCGAGGGATGACCGCCGAGGAGTTCGGCCGAGGGACGACCGCTGAGGAGTTCGGAAGGAGCTCGGTCGGTGAGAGGTCCGAAGGAGCTCGGCTGAGGCCCAGTTGAAGGACTTCGGCTGAGGCCCGGCCGTTGGGAGTCCGAAGGGGCTCGGCCGGCTGAAGGGGGTGTCAAGGAGGGGTTCGACTCTTGAAAAAGTCCGTCCAAAGGGCGTCTGAGATGAGTCCAGCTCCCGTAGAAGTCTGACCGAAGAGGAAGCTTGGAGGGGAGTTCGGCTCTCGTATGCATCTGGCTGGAGGTATGCGGCTAAGGGACGACCGCTGAGGCTCTTCTGCGGCTACTGGTTGCATCGGGCTGAGCATCGAACTAGACTTCGGCGGGAGCGGGGTTTATCTCCAACAGTATGTATATGTATATGTGTGCATATATATATATATATATATATATATATATAGAGAGAGAGAGAGAGAGAGAGAGAGAGATCACTTAGAACCTCTTCCAAACATTGGTGGGGTGTGATTCTGGAGCATCGCTAAGTTGATGATTGCAATGTCTATTTTTGGTTGAACACCATACTTATAAAAAAAAAGTCCCTATAATAGTTTGTTTCGTCCAGTCATTTGTATTATCGACTAAAGATTTTGCAATACAGCTTTTATATTCTTGGGTGAATGCTTTCATTTTTCATTCTGGTGGAGAATAACTTTGCATGCAGGTGTATACGCTGGTGATCCTGCAAAGCTTAGTATGAAAGCAGCTTTTGGAAGGGTTTGGAGGCTAGAGCAGAATGGTGGTAATATTATTGGTGGAACTATAAAGGCAATTCAGGAGAAGAGCAAAAGTCCCAAACCACCTCGAGATCCGTAAGATAATGAATTACCACAGTTGAAGATTTTTTACATCTTAATTTGATGAGTTACTTAATGTTCTAGTTGTCTGCTGGCTAATATGTAGACGCCTGCCGAAACCAAAGGGGCAGACTGTTGCATCTTTTAGCAAAGGGCTTGCCATGCTACCTAATGCCATCTTTTCTAGGTATGTCTGTTGTGCTATCCATATCTTTCTACACCCATGTTAATTTTAATTTTAATGTTACCAATGCCTAGCAGAATTTAAACTTGTCCATAACACCTATTTAATTAAAAAAATGATGCTTTATAAGTCTAGTCTTCACAAAAGGTATATTCTGGTCCACAGACTAAGGGGTCAAGAACTATCTTGGGTTCAAGGTCTTGTGGCATCTAATTTAACTACAGAAATTTATGTTGATGACCTCACACACAAAATCTCTTAACTTTCCTTCTATTTCCAGGTTGGGTAGCAAAGTCAAACTATCATGGAAACTTACAAGCATTGAGAAATTGGATGGCCAGGGGTATGTGTTAACATATGAAACACCAGAAGGATTGATTGCAGTGCAGACCAGAAGTGTTGTCCTGACGATTCCATCTTATATTGCTAGCAATTTGTTACGTCCTATTTCTGTACGTATTCCATGTTGAATTATGTTTCAGAATCAAGGAGGTTGTAAATTTGTCCTGCCACTTTTCTGATTAAGAAAATAGTTTCCTGCATAAACACATTTATACTTCTAGTAGTCATTAATTATCTTGATTACACTTGCATCATTGTTGGAAACTCTGAAGCATGGTATCTGCTTCTCATTTATTACACAACTTGCAATATCCATGTTGCAGGTTCATGATATTTAAGAAGCAATAACATGTAGCTGATGCTTACATCTTATTGTTCTGAATCCTTTGGTAGTGTCAGTTTAATATTTCATCTTCTTTCCTTGCAGATAAATGCCAAATAATGTTTTAAAGTCCAATATTTATCTTTTCTTTGATCATGCAGAATCTTATTTTGACTTTGTTATTTCTGGTCGGTTCGGATCTTTGAATGGTCGACATCTGTAAGCATCATCTAGATGAAAGGATTTTGTTATTAGACTTCTTGCTGCATATTTTTGTAACTGCTAATGCCTATGTGGTGTTCAGCAGTAATTTAGAAGCAACAACCATGATATTTATTTGAGCATGCTTAAACTGAACATTTGAAAACTACCATCCATAATATATAGTGGCTTTTGCCTTCCATTTTAGATGTTCTGCTGAGTGAAAAAATTGCATACTGCAATCTGTAGAAAACCATTGTCTGCATGTTCACTTAATAGGTCTCTTGTCGCATCTGGTGATTTCTTTTAAGGGGTCTGCAGAGAGAACGGACAATTACAGAAGCTTAACATAGAGGGAGACCTTTTTAAGTAGTCACTTCAATTCTCTGAAGGGGAGTTCTTGACCTCAGTAACTTATTCATTCCCAAGTGCGCCTAAAACTCCTTGTCTTTATACAATACAGTGTCTCTTATGCTGCCAGTTGAACAGGTTACTTTATAATCGAGTATAATTGATTTTGGCAACTAAACTGTAGAACTTGTATCATGCATGAATAAGTCTCAGTAATCACTTAAGATGTATGCTAGCTGAAGCCATACAAAGGGCTATGACTTATTGAAGTTTTCACCAATTGCTGTTTGAAAGCTCTCAGTGTCTGTTAGCAAAAGATATTTTGAAATTTATTATTGTGATTCTTTCCAGAGTGATGCTGCAGATTCTCTGTCAAAGTTTTATTACCCTCCAGTTGCAGCGGTTTCTATTTCATACTCAAAGGAAGCAATTCGTAAAGAATGCTTGATAGATGGTGAGCTTAAGGGGTTTGGCCAGTTACATCCACGCAGTCAAGGATTGGAGACATTAGGTACAATTCCTCTATGTTATTTGTACCACTAGTGTTAAATTTATATCTTAATGCTTTTTAAATTTTCTAGTAAATGTGTCTGTTTTATCTGCTATAGCCGATTAGCCATAGCTTTGTCCAGCCGTACCTGTTCATATATTCAAGTTCAAAAAATTTTGCTGCAGATTTGTCTCTATAATTACTCATACTACAATGTAGGCATTCTCTCTCTCTCTCTCTCTCTCTCTCTCTCTCTCTCTATATATATATATATATATATATATATATATATATATATATATATATATATATATATATATATATATATATCTTTTTGAATTCATAAAGTGTATCCACTTTATTTACTTATGTGCAATCAGATTCAAATAGAAGGTAATAAAATTTAAATGTTTTTCTGTTTATGACTGCACGAAGCATATAATCTAGTCCCAAGAAAAGGAAATTTCATGGTCATTTAGGAAGGTTTGCCATATTGTTATAGCAAGATTACTGAGACTTCCATATAGAAGCAATGTCTAGCTTTTGAAGCAATTACTGTATTGCAATAATTTGATAGCTATGGTGGACCTACTCTATGGGTCTCAGGGAGTTTTAGGTCCTTTTACTTTAAATTTGCAGATGATGCTTTTCTTTATACTTTAAATTGGGGAACATCACTAGTCTTCCTGTCCTTGAATTTTCAATTTTTTTGGAAAACTTTCAGATGGATTTTAATCTCAGATAAATCATTAGTAGAAAAACCTTCAACCTAGTGTAATGAACCTGTTTTGGGAACTCCCTAGGAATTCAAACCTGCATCTGCTCCTTAAGTGCTTCCTTACATTGAAAGTTTTTAAAATGTCTGCTTCCCCTGTCTTCTTTGGTTCTAGCACCTAAAAATAAGTCTTTAGATAGCAATATTGGTGACCTTCATTCTGGTAACGTCTACCACTTTCGTGATAACCTGATTTTTTTTAGCACCAATCTTAAAGCAAGCAAAAAAAAAAAGAAAAAAGAAAAATGAAGACTCCCGACAGGAGTCTTCTTCTTTCCATGCTCATGTGGGATTAGGACTCCTAGGGCTTTCCAAACCCTAGGAGATCCTCTATAAAAACCTTCCTTTCCCTCCTCCAAAGCCAATCACAATTCACTGGCCCTTCCTTCCTCCTGTTTCTCTCTCTTTTCTTTCGATTGAAACCATGGACACCCATACCATTTTCACCTAAAGATCACACCAGAGAAGACATTGGAACTCGAGGTAAGCCCGACCCCTCTTTCTCTCTTTCTTCTCCTTCTTCCCATGCCACTATGCTCGCCACCGGATTTGTCGGAAAGATCTCACGAACCAAGCCCCCTGTTTTTCCCTATTTAAACCGACCCTTGTTTCTTTTTTTGGCCGCCGGCACTGCCGCTCGCGGTGCTGTACCTATGGGTCATGACCCCCCTCCTACCAGCTACCTTCTTCGAAAGTTTTGGCCTTCGGCAATCGACCGAAGACCAAAAAAAATTGAAAAAAAGGGGACGGTCCCCTATTTTTCTAAAATTTTTGGGTTTCTTTTAATAGCCGGCCACTTGCTGCCAACCGTCCATTTGCTCCATCGCCGTCGGCCACCCACTACCACGGCCTGTCGTTGGTCTTCCGATCACTAGCCACCACGACCACCACCAGCCCCTCCCTTCCCTGTTCGGTTAAGAGAGCAAACGAAAAAGAAAAGGAAAGGAAAAAAAGAAAAGAAAAGAAAAGAAAAAGAGAAAATATTTTCTCTCCCTTCTTCTCCTTCTCTCTTTAGGGCCCTACTCTCTCTCTTTAGCTGCATCATAGACCTTAGGATGAACCTAAGATGAAATCAAGATGACTAGGGATTGCTCTGAAAACCATGTAGTAGGCTAGATCTAGTCTGACTTTTTCATAGTATCTGATCATAGTTAATCCACATTGAATCATCTTGATATGATCCCTGATGATCCTGATCATGATTGCCTCTTTTGTCGGATACAGAGATTCTCTCCACTTTCTCTCTTTTGATCGACTTTCTCTCTAAGAAGATCTATGAATCCTGTATCGAGTCATGCCTTCTCTTCTAGGGACTCATGTTAACTCCAAATAAGATGATCTGAAGCCATTTTGAAATCCGTGCCAAATGTCAATCCTACTTTGGCTATGTCTAGTATCTTAAGAACCCATCATTGATGAATCATATTGATTGATCTTGGCTTTGATTCGATTGTTCTTCATGATTTTCTGATCAAGTTGCTTAGATTTGGCCCTCGACTAGGAGATCCCAAATTCTTGGGTGTGCGAACGGTCCGACACATCCGGCCAACAATCCTCTTTTCTTATGATTTAAATCTTATTAAATTTATCAGATAGAAAATTGATTATATTTTTGACATTTTAAATAGGATTACCTATGAAGTCTAAAGATCTAGGGCAATCAAAGTAAGTGGAATCTTACGTTCTTTACTTATTTTTAAATTATCATATCTTTTTATGCAAATGAACTGTTGTTATAAAATCATGTTTTTCATAAATTATGGATCAGTATATGAAGTGTGAAAATCATGTTTTATTATGATTATTGCTTTTATGAACATGTTTTATGAAAATGACATGTTTTTATGATGCATGAATTTTAATGTTTTTCCATCTAAGTATATGTATGTTTTAAAAAAAAGAAATAAGGATTTCAAATGCTCTTAGATGGCTATAAATGAATCCTTTTTGGGAAAGTCGACATCCGGAGCTAGCATCCACAAGAAACATGGCTGGGTGTACAAAATTTCATGCATTTGTACAAAATTTCTTAATCTTAAGTTTGCTAACACCCGGAGCTAGCATCCACAGATGTGTACTAAATTCTTAATCTTAATTTATCCACAACTATAACAAGAATCCTGTCGATTAAGAAACATGGCCCTGTCCAAGGTACAATAGTGACCTCAGCATGAATATTTTTGAGCAAGATTTTGAAACATGACATGAACAAATGAATAAGAATGATTTATAAATCATGTTTATGAAATTTCATGGATTATGCATGCATGATGGATTTATGATCTGATTTATATTATATTCTATGAAATGCTTTATTTGCTATAATTATTATTTTTGAAATAATGTATTATCATGAATAAACTTATGTCTGATCCGATAAGAAAATGTAGAATTTTACTTACTGAGCTAGTGTAGCTCACATCTTTCTATTTTTCTTTATCTTTATAGAGAATTAAGATTAAGAATGATGAAGGGTCCAGGCTTGGAGATCTGCATAGCAAGCTTAGAAATTTTGTAACTGAACTTAGTCTGATCATGAACTTATAGTTGTTTATTTATAAATTTGAGATATGGGTTTGGTGTTTGTTTTTTTGGATTTAAATGCTCTAAACCTATATTGGTTTAATTACTTAATAAATGATGAAATTAAATCTTTATTTATGTTTTATTATGATTAATATTAAGTGATTATGAATGATAGGCTTCGTATTATCGAGGGCGGTACCCCTCGGTAGTATGGCTGTGTTATGTCCCGGATTTGGGGCATGATATTTTATGGTATCAGAGCAAAGGGTTCGATAATGAGTAGAACTTAAAGTATAGCATTAGGTTTGATCAATAGTAGAATATAAGTTTAGGATTGTGATTCATAGGAATGGGCAGATAAAGAGTATAAAAGAATTGATCAAAACTAGAATTGTACAATAGAGAGGATTCAAAAAAAATAGATTTTGGACCAATAGGTATTGTGATAGAATTTATGAATAACTGATGAGTTACATTTTGGATATCAATAAGTAGGATGACCTAAGTTTAAGAAATGTTGACCTTTGAATATGGGATGTTATACTGATAGATTATGTTATGTTATGAATACCTATTCCATTATTATGATTTTGAAAACTCTAAATTAGATATGGGTAAAGGTCTTGATTACTTTTTGATGTCGATTATCTGATCATTATAATTTTGAAAAAGAAGCTATTTAGGATGTGGCTTAAGAAAGAATTGCGATGTATGGAGAGGAATATTTTTCAAGCATTGAATCTATAAAAGGATCATGTATGAAATTCACATGTAAATGAAAATTATATTTGGTTCTGTTGGTAGATTGGATTTTATCATGGGAGCATGACATGTATGTTTTGATAAAAATTTTAATAATTCATATTACTATCTATAGATTGGATTACTTTATCTTCATTTTATTTGCTAGAGATAATGAGGTGTATTAATTATTTCAAGTCAAAATTTAGGTTGCTAAGTTGATCGAAGGTATCTTACTATCGTTAAATTTTTGAAGACTCAATAAGTTGTAAAATGTAAGTGGTAAGATCTTATGTCGATTTATTGATGGAAGCTCTAGGAGATAATCGAGTTGATTTTATTCATAGGAAGTTGACTTGAGATCATCTAATTTGTTGGAGTTGGAGTTAATTCTTTTACAAAGAAATATTAGTTGAAGCTATCTAATTGATTATCAGGTGAATCTAGGATCAACTCACTCTAATTATTTTAGATTTATGAGATTTTAGATGAGTCATGAAGTTTATGCAAGGACTTCAAATATGAAGGTAGATTTAAGATTTAATGAGATATGCTTAAGACATAGTAAGGGATAGAAAGAAACTTAAAAGTTTTGCTTATAATCTATCGAAAAATTTGGAAGGTGGATCTTTTGAGATTCTGATGTAAGACAATATTTTAGTCAAATTCATCTGATAACCCTAAAGAATTTGATAAATTTAAATCAGAATATGCAGTGGAATTGTGATGGTTGAACTGATTAGAAACATTAATTCTTTGATTCAAAAGATATTATGATGGAAAATATTAGAGGACAATGCTATTGATTCATGACCTACGCTGAACACCTCAATTTCATTATTAATGGATTGATGGTTCATTGGTTAGACTTGAATCTAGAATGCTTTAATATAGATATCATTTTTTTTTTCAAGATTCGATTCAACATTGTTACTCCATATGGTTGTAAGGGCTTGAGATTTTCTTAAGATTAAAAGTTTAGTCATTAAATCATGGAAGGTTTAAAAAAAAAAGAAGAAAAAAGTAAAAAGTGAATAATAGATCACGAAGAGTGTTCGATGCTCAAGTCATCTTCTGAACCATTTAGAGTACTTTGGGCTAAACATGATTTGTATATAGAGTTAACCAAGAGCAATACATTTCATGGGCAAAGAATTATATACTTTAATCTAAGGTGGAGATATTAGTGCTCATTTGAAAAAGAGATCGAGATAACCAGATATGTATTGTTGATAAAAGAATTTGATTTAAAAATGCCATAAAATTTTGTTTAATACAGAGATTTTATGAAGCAAGTAAGGGAGATTAATTGATAGTTTAAGAATGACACGAAGAATTAAATACTTTTAAAGTTTAAGCTCAAAAATATGTCAAGTTTCGAGGATGAAACTTTTTGTAAGGAGGGTACAATGTGATAACCTGATTTTTGAGCACCAACCTCAAAGCAAGCAAAAAAAATAAGAAAAAAGAAAAATGAAGACTCCCAACAAGAGTCTTCTTCTTTCCATGCTCAAGTGGGATTAGGACTCCTAGGGCTTTCCAAATCCTAGGAGATCCTCTATAAAAATCTTCCTTTTCCTCCACCAAAGCCAATCACAATTCACCAGCCCTTCCTCCTGTTTCTCTCTTTTTTCTTCCGATTGAAACCATGGACACCCATACCGTGTTCACCTAAAGATCACATCGGAGCTTGAGGTAAGCCCGGCTCCTCTTCCTCTCTTTCTTCTCCTTCTTCCCATGCCACTGTGCTTGATCGTTGGCCACCGGATTCATCGGAAAGATCTCACGAACAAAGCCCCCTATTTTCCCCTGTTTAAATCGACCCTTGTTTCTTTTTTTCAGCCACCAGTGCCGCTGCTCGCGGTGCTGTACCTATGGGTCATGACCCCCCTCCTACCAGCTACCTTCGTCGGAAGTTTTGGCTGCCGGCGATCGGCCGAAGACCGAAAAAAATTGAGAAAGGGGGACGATCCTCTATTTTTCTAAAATTTTTGGGTTTCTTTTAATGGCTGGCCACCTACCGCCGGCCGCCCTTTTGCTCCGCCGCCATTGGCCGCCCACTACTGCGGCCTGCCATTGGTCTTCCTACCACTAGCCATCACGACCACCACCAGCCCCTCCCCTGTTCGGCCAAGAGAAAAAGAAAAGAAAAAAGGAAAAGAAAAGAAAAGGAGAAGATTTTCTCTCCCGATTTTCTCTCCCTTCTTCTCCTTCTCTCTTTAGGGCCCTACTCTCTCTTTTTAGCTGCACCATAGACCTTAAGATGAACCTAAGATGAAATCAAGATGACTAGG
Organism: Cocos nucifera; assembly: GCA_006176705.1. Classification (NCBI taxonomy): domain Eukaryota; kingdom Viridiplantae; phylum Streptophyta; class Magnoliopsida; order Arecales; family Arecaceae; genus Cocos; species Cocos nucifera. Next base: position 7,914,408 of record QRFJ01000002.1, on the reverse strand, counting down.
GATTGCTCTGAAATCCATGTAGTAGGCTGAATCCAGTCTGACTATTTTATAGTATCTGATCACAGTTAATCTACGTTGAATCATCCTGATATGATCCTTAATGATCTTGATCATGATTGCCTCTTTTGTCGGATACAAAGATTCTCTCAACACTCTCTCTCTTGATCGACTTTCTCTCTAAGAAGATCTATGAATTATGTACCGAGTTATGCCTTCTCTTCTAGGGATCCATGTTGACTCCAAATAAGATGATCTGAAGCCGCTTTGAACTCTATGCCAAATGTCAACCCTACTTTGGCCATGTCTATTATCTTAAGAACCCATCATTGATGAATTATATTGATTGATCTTGGCTTTGATTCGATTGTTCTTCATGATTTTCTGATAAAGTTGCTTAGATCTGGCCCTCGATTAGGAGATCTCAAATTCTTCGGTGTGTAGACGGTCCGACACATCTGGCCAATAGTTCTTTTTTTTATGATTTAAATCTTATTAAATTCATCGGATAGAAAATTGATTATGTTTTTGACATTTTAAATAGGATTATCTGTGAAGTCTAAAGATCTAGAGCAATTAAGGTAAGTGAAATCTTACGTTCCTTATTTTCAAATTATTATGTCTTTTTAGGCAAATGAATTGTTGTTATAAAATCATGTTTTTCATAAATTATGGATTAGCATATGAAGTGTGAAAATCATATTTTATTATGATCATTACTTTTATGAACATGTTTTATGAAAATGACATGTTTTTATGATGCATGAATTTTAATATTTTTCCATCTAAGTATATGCATGTTTTGAAAAAAAGATATAAGGATTACAAATAGTCTCAGATAGCTACGAATGAATCCCTTATGGAAAAGTCGACACCCGGAGCTAGCATTCACAAGAAACAAGGTCCCGCCAATGGGTTCCAAGTTGGCACAAGAAACAAAAATCTTATCGATTAAGAAACATGGCTCTGTCACGAGTACAATAGTGACTTTAGCACGAATATCTGTGAGCTAAATTTTTAAACATGACATGAACAAATGAACAAGAATGATTTATAAATCATGTTTATGAAATTTCATGAATTATACATGCATGATGGATTTATGACTTGATTTATATTATATTCTATGAAATGCTTTATTTGCTATAACTATCATTTTTGAAATAATGCATTATCATGAATAAATTTATGTCTGATCCAGTAAGAAAACGTAGAATTTTATTTACTGAGCTAGTGTAGCTCACATCTTTCTATTTTTCTTTATCTTTACAGAAAATTAAGATTAAGAATGATGAAAGGCCCAGGCTTGGAGATCTGCATAGCAAGCTTAGAAATTTTATAACTGAACTTAGTCTGATCATGAACTTATAATTATCTATTTATAAATTTAAGATATGGGTTTGGTATTTATTTTTTTGGATTAGATGCTCTGAACCTATATTGGTTTAATTACTTGATAAATAATGATATTAAATCTTTATTTATGTTTTATTATGATGGATTTTAAGTGATTATGAATGATAGGCTTCATATTATCGATGACGGTATCCCTCAATAGTATAGCTGTGTTATGTTCTGGATTTGGGGCGTGACAACTTTCTACCCCAAGTCAAACTTCCCAACCATTAGAATATTATTGCACAAACAGGGAAGACAGGCATCCAAAAAAAATCCTAGGTGTTTATGCTTCTTTACTTGGAAATTTACAATCTTTATATCTATCTGCTTAGGAATCCTATCTTTTTCAACTATAATATAGAACTCAAATTCATCTTCAAGTTTTGTCTTTAAGACGAACTATATCCTTGTTAAAGAATTTTTACATCTTATTTTCCATTCCAGAAATTTATCACCAGGACTATACCATCTCTAGAAACTGCTTATAGCTGTGGCCATTGAATTGTTTAGTTTGGCTATTTTGCACTTGTATCCATCTTATTTTCCTCTTGTATCCTGCTAGTATTGCAGTTTATCAGGTATTTATGGCAAGGATTAACTGCTTGACATTGGTTTTGGTTTCTGGGAAGTCGACTTAGTTTTGATTTTAACAGCTTCAATGGTTCCAATTCAGGTTCCAAAGTTTTGGTTAAAAAAGCTAAAAAAAAAAATTCTTAAAAATTCAAAAATTAAAGAAATAAAACCAGAAAATTTGTAAACATCATGTTAAAGTATATTATGTTTTTTCTCCCAATCTTTAAAATGATTTGTATTAATTGTTTTAGGCTGAAATTTTTAATCAAGTATGAATAATAAAGAATAAAAATATCAGAATGCATATACCATGTCATTTTTTGGTGCGTATCATTCAATTGGTTGTTTATAATCATGCGTATGGCAAAATAAATGTCAATAAGCCTGCGAGGTCTCAACTTGAGATATTTGTTTACAAGGAGCAAGAAATATGTTCAACAAACTCATATTTTTCATTAAAATAAGTAAAATTCCACAAAATACTTTATGATCAATATCCAGAATTTGTACATGAAGACAATTGATGTGCTAAATTTGTAGAGATGGATTGAGAAGTGTAGTTAAAGGTTAAAACTCTTTCGGGTTTTTGAAACTTGGAATCCTATAGTGGATAATTGAGCCAATATCACAAATTTAGGCTTAATTTTTTGTAAATTCAGTATTCAGGAGTTCAATCTAATCTGCAAACCCCACCAATTTCCTTTTTTTAAAAAAAACTCCTAGAAATGCTCAAAAAAATCTTAAAAACCTCGTATAAATACCTTTCTCATATAGATCTCTTGCAACCAAGCATCTAAATGCTTGGTATCATTAATTTGTAAAATTTTGAGTAAAATATGTTTTGGAAAAAAAAAGAGTATAGTTTTGGCTTGTTTCCAAGCAAGACCAAATTGTTCAACCTCTGATTTTTGGACTTTCAGCTGAAACTTAAAATCATGATTTATGTTATGCTAGTGGAGATTCTATCCATGTTCATAACACTTGTGACCTCCTAGGCATCACTCAATATTCTAAATGCTGTTGGTCAAGAACTATATATTGTTGGGTGCATGAATTTCCCAAATTTTAGAATGGAGCATTCCAAATTTTTAGGAAACATGATTTGAGACTTACAGATGTATGAACGATAGCTGCTTAAAGTTGCAGATATACTGTGCAAGAGTTAATCAAGTTCTTTAAATAGTCCAACTAGAATTTGTACGTGGATTAGACAGCAAAAAATTATTTCTTCTCTTCTCTATCTTTGCTTTCATCATTTCGTATATCTGAAGCATTCCTGCTGCACAATCTGCATGAAGGCTTAGGTTTAAACTGGCAACCTCATTTTGTTATGTTTCTGCATTTTTCCTTTAATCAAGGCTAGGACAGGATACCACTTGTTCTTTTTTCCTTTTTTTTTGTACTTAAATGCACTGTCATTGCTTTGCTACTTCTGAGATATGATATAACGTGCCTCGTGTTGCCATACAGGAACAATCTATAGCTCATCACTCTTTCCTAATCGAGCTCCCCCGGGAAGAGAATTGCTACTGAACTACATTGGAGGTGCTACAAATACTGGAATCATTTCCAAGGTAATCCATCGCTGTGTCATTTTCAAGTTATATTAAGATGTCCTTAGCCACGTAGATCATCCATTGCAGATGCAAAATCTAATTTCTAGAAGATATAAGTCACTAGGTTGATGATGCTCTAGCACAAAAATCCTTGAATGGATTTTCCATGGATAGAAATATCTGTGGTGGATATTGAAATGTTAGTCTAAGATGTCTGACTGCACATTTTCTTACTGCTATTTTTGCATGCTTACACAAGGTGCTCAAATTTGACCACTTTCCACATACACCTTGTATTCTACTAGTTCTCTTCATACGGAATTTTTATACATCTATATGTTGTTGGATATTGCTTGTTACTTCTGGCTCTAAGGAACTTTATTTTCTATATTTTCAATAAAAAACTATTTCTGGCATTATTCACCGAGAGCAATTGTTGCTGTATCTAACTAGTGAAGTATGACCGGCTGTTCCATCTTTTTTCAGGATTTGCCTTCATTCTTCTTATATTCGTATTCATTGATTTGGTGCGCACATGCACACGCACACGCACGCGTGCACACACACACACACCAAAAAAAAAAAAAATGCAAATTGACATCCTTGCTAATTTTCATATTTTGTGCTTGAAGACTGAGAGTGAACTGGTGGAAGCAGTTGACGGTGACCTTAGAAAAATTCTGATAAATCCAAGTGCTGAGGAACCCCTGGTTCTTGGTGTGAGAGTTTGGCCACAGGCCATACCTCAGTTCTTGGTCGGTCATCTCGACCATCTTGAAGCTGCAAAGAATGCCCTCCAGAAAGATGGTTATGAGGGATTTTTTCTTGGAGGCAACTATGTAGCAGGGGTTGCCCTGGGCCGATGTGTAGAGGGTGCATATGAGAATGCCTCTCAAGTATCGGAATTTTTAGCCATGCGTGCATACAAGTGACCAACCATGCAGACTACGGAGTCTACATTTCGAAGTCAGGTGTGGCAGCAGCCCTCGAGGAAACATTCTCTTTTATTTTTTTAGTTTTGCTTTTGTTTCTTGTCATAAGATTTCTATGGTCAGCTTATAAGGCTCAGGATTGCTGTTTTGTATTCTTTTTAGTCTTACTTCTCTCTCTCTCTCTCTCTCTCTCTCTCTCTCTCTGTCTCTCTGTCTCTCTGTCTTTTTATTTTTTTCTTTTTTGAGAATACTCTGTAGCTTGACTTGAATTGCAAAATAATAGCCGGAGCTTCCGTACAAGTTCCTCCTTGAGGGTTTATTTTGTATTTGTAATTCTTATCTTAATTTCAACATCGATCGTATGCCCCTGAAAGATCAATTTCACCGAGTAGCCCCATGATGGTCACTTTTCTTTATCTTTCCTCGTCATCATCAATGTTCATGTTCTTGTCAGGCATAAATGATGCTTGAATATTTACCTACCAAAAAGAGAGAGGATGCTCTTTGTGAACTGCGACATGTTGAACGGATTCTCTCTTCTTCTTTTTTCAATTTCAAAAAATAGTGGATGAAAATAGATAATCCATCTGAGAAGTTTGTTCTAATGCATTGCAGAAATTTATCCGAGCTGCACAATTGAAATTAATTTAGCTAATATATCAAGCAATGATATGGGCCATGTTGATTATAAGATAAGGTAGGAGTTGTTGGTGAGAAGAGGGTTTTTGGATTTTTGGGTTGCTGGCATAGGAAAACAAGGGCTGATTGCGCGCGGTTGTGCACCACCCCCGCGGTGCACAAAGAATTTTTCTAAGAATTATTGAAGATAAAGTAGAACACTTCTAGAGGAGCACATGTTATGTATTAGAGTGTAGAAGAGTCATCAAGTTGGAGGTTATGATCTATAGAATTGATTAGACCAACCATCACTGTTACGAGAAAGTTGCTGAAATTTGTGGTCCTTTCTCTCCTCAATTGAGAGCTGATGGCTGGAAGCATGAGAAAGTTGTCATCCACCTGGAATAAGTGCTATTCAAATGTTAAGCCTTCCCATCTGTCGTACGTTAGGTTGCGACCCACCCACATAGTGGAGTCCGACTTTTTGCTGAGCCCAAATAGGCCGAACATGAGTCAGCTCAAGCTTGGAGGTTGAGCTCGGAAGGCTGAGCTAAAACACCACCACAACAATCTGGAAACAAGAAGAGTTAGTTGCAAATTTCATCTTGAAGGTGCTTCAAGGATCGAGATAGGGAAGAGCAATCTAAAGGTCAAATGTTTGACGTTTAAGAGAAGGATGGTGGGTGGGAGGACAAAATGCGAGAAATGGGGGATTTGGGGGCACCAAGAGAGAACCACGGCAGCATCTAAGCCCTAGTCTCCACATAATACAAGCCGTTGGATCGGGATCTAATAATCTTTATATATATATAGTGTATGACCATATTTTTAAAGATGCATCGTCCAAAAGTCAAATTTAGAACAAGACAAATAGAGGAGTGTAATTACTGGTACAGGCCCCGGTTCACACATGCTCATTAAGAGAAAATGGCTAACAAAATAAAAAGTATTATTATAAAAATAATAGATCTCCACTCAAAATTTTAAATCTCATGATGTTCATTTTTTATCCAGCAAATTTTTTTTACGATCTAAAATAGTCTCTATTTTTTTTGGAAGGAAAATGGTCTTTGTTGTTTGTCAAAGTTATCAATTCCATCAAAAAAACATAAAATAGGTTTTATATAAAAATTAATCTTTGTTAGGGCACATATTACCTCCTATCTTTTTCTTTCTTTGTTTTTTTTTTTGATGACGATGGATAGTTCATACAAGCCTAGTGTATACAATAAATCAAAAAAAAAAAAAATCCTTGAAAGCTCTTGGAGCAGCCATCATATTGTTCCGTAAGACGCCATTTAAATGCTACGCATGAAAGAAGCAATCCAATCCATCATATTGTTCACCTCATGATAGATATTGTTCACCTTATGATAGATATGTCGAACGACTAGAAAAGCACAACCCCTTAAAGCACAACCTCTTAAAATCCTTCGAATATCACATAGCAATTGATGGCTATGAGTCACCTCCGCCAAACCTTGGATCTACCCTACGATCGTGACTGAGTCCTTAACAATCAATCGATTAGCTTGAAGGACTCGCCATGCATAAATGATGCCCGTCCATCCTCAACTCAGCTCTAGGAACTGATGTGTCAAAAAGATGTCTCTCTTTCGCAGCCACAAAGCCCGCATTCAGGCCATGAATCACAAAACCAACATCATTGCTTCCATCAGTCAAGCTACTATCAAAGTTGACCTTGAGAAAGGTCAAGGATGGAGCCTTCCAAGTGATGAAGACTAAGGAGGAGTCTCAGATGTCCTGATCTATTAAAGTCATTCTGTCAAAGGAGAGGCCAATGATCTCTGTAGCCTAGGTCGAAGCTCTCTCCAAGATAAATCTAACCAACTACCTTCTACCTTCAAACACTTAGCAATTCCTAGTTAGCTAGATTCAATAAGCCATGTACGCTGCTATGATGCACCAAGATCTGAAGGAATCACCATGGATACTCTTCTGTAGTAGCTAAAGGAAGGCTTGAACTGGCATATCCTCCTCAGTAAATATAAAGAGAATCCACACCTATATAGCCCTTAGATATTGGAACAACATGTGCGTGACCATCTCCATGTCACCCTTGTAGCACGGAGATCTCAAATGGATATCCATCCCTCGCTTCCTCAGCACTCGCATAGTCAGTAGACGGCTCAATGTGACCTTTCAAAGGAAGAGGCCAACTCTCAGATGCACTTGAAGTCTCCAAATCCAAGATGCCTCTAGCCTCTTAAGCAGTGTAGAGCTCATACAAATCCCTGAATGGTGCCGTAGTACTGTAGGTAGACCACCAAACTCTCATATCCAGACACTCCTGAACTAGAATCGATAGGTTCGAAATCAGCTTTGCTAGCTGAGCTCCAAACAAATGATTCATCGGATCGGTGTTCCACCTCTCCTCCCCAAGATAAAGCAAATCCCTAACCTGACCACCTACCATCTCATCCATAAAGACCAATGTTAGCCATCGAACAAGTAAGAGGTCAGGTGATTATCCATTCGATAAAACATCCACCATATGTCTATCACCAATCAATCACCTAGTATGAGAAAAGACCTCTAGTATATGAGCATATATATCCTGCCACAAAAAGAAGCTATTTCTGAAGGTACGATGTCAACTTCAGTGGTCCAAGACCTGTACTTAGCTCTAATTATTGAGCTACAAAGACTTTCTAGCTCCAACAGAAAGTGTGCCAATGTTTGGCTATCAATGCCTCATGCCTGGCCATGAAGGACTAGGCATCCAGCCCATCATCATCCATCGACTAGTAAAGAACAACCTAGATGTTGGTGCAGAATTTGATTGATGTCAGATTGAACTAGAATTGAGGAAGAAAAGGTTGCTACTGATGACCTACAAAACAAAGTCCCATCTGAAGTCGATGGTGGTGGCTCCGATAGAATCCTCCGACGATCAAGTCAGCTCTTCTGGCCAACAGAAATAGAGTGCTCAGACAAAAATTCAGCAGAATTTTGGGAAGAAGAAAAGAGCTTAGAGAAAACGTATCTGGAGGATCTCTTTTTATAGATGGAGCTTATCGTAACCATCCGATAGTGGACCGCTCGGGACCACATGGAGTTTGTTACGGAGAGAGGTATCTGTTGTTGTGATGTAGCCATTCGATAGTGGATCGTTCGGGGCCATGTGGAGTTTGTTATGGAGAGTGGTGTCCGTTGCCATGAAGTAGTCTTTCGTTGAGATTTAATAGTCAAAATTCAGAGGAAGAAGATGTTGGATGGTGAAGAGCTTTGACATACATCAATTCTAGAGGAGTTCGAACTTCTAAAAAAAATACGGCTAGAGGAGATCATCCGAGAGGAATGCTAGTCGAACTTTGAAAGTAATCCACTAGAGAAATTTGATTGAAGAAAAAGTTTGGAAGAAGTTTGACTCCTATAGAAATTTGATTGAACGAGAAGTCCGAAAAGAGTTCAGCTTCTGGAGGAACTGGACTGAAGGAAAAATTCAAAAGAAGTTTGGCTCCTAGAGGAATATGAATGAAAAAAAAATCTGAAAGAAGTTCGGCTCCTATAGAAATTCGACTAAAGAAGAGGTCTGGAAGGAGTTTAGCTCCTAGAGAAATCTGAATGAAGGAGAAATCTGGGAAGAGTTTGGCTCCTAGAGGATCTGGACTGAAGAAGAAATCCGAAAGAAGTTTGGCTCCTGAAGAAATCTGATTGAAGGAGAAGTTTGACTCCTGTAGAATCTGATTAAAGAAAAAGTTCGAAAGGAGTTCAGCTATTTGAAAAGAGTTCGACTCCTAAAGAAACTTGACTGAAGGAGAAGTTCGGAAGGAGTTTGGCTCCTATAGAAATCCGACTAAAAAAAAAATCCAAAAGAAGTTCGACTCCTGTAGAAATTCGACTGAAGGAGAAGTTCAGAAGGAGTTGGGCTCCTATAGAAATTCGACTGAAGGAGAAGTTCGAAAGAAGTTTGGCTCTTGGAGGAACTGGACTGAAGAAAAAATTTGGAAGAAGTTCGGCTTCGGCTTCTGGAGGAATCCGATTGAAGGAGAGATTCGAAAGAAGTTGGGCTCCTGAAGGAACTTGACTAAAGGAGAAGTTCGGAAGGAGTTCGGCTCCTGTAGAAATTTGACTGAAGAAGAAGTTCGGAAGAAATTTGGCTCCTGTAGAAATCTGATTAAAGGAGAAGTCCGAAAGGAGTTTGGCTCCTGAAGGAACTTGAGTGAAGGAGAAGTCCGGAAGTAGTTCGACTTCTGAAGGAACTTGACTGAAGAAAAAATTTGAAAGAAGTTTGACTCCTGTAGAAATTCGACTAAAGGAGAAATCCGAAAGGAGTTCGACTCCTATAGAAATCCGATTGAAGAAGAAGTCTGAGAGGAGTTCGGCTTCTATAAAAATCCGACTGAAGAAAAAATCTGGAAGGAGTTTGGCTCCTATAGGAATTCGACTGAAGAAGAAGTCCGGAAGGAGTTTGGCTCTTGAAGAAATCTGAATGAAGAAAAAATCTGGGAGGAGTTCGAAAGGAGTTCGGCTTCTATAGGAGTCCGACTGAAGGAGAAGTTCGAAAGGAGTTCGACCCCTGTTGGCATCCATCTAAAGAAGAGATTTGGAAAAAGTTCGGCTTCTGTAGGCATCCATCTGAAGGAGAGATCCAGAAGGAGTTCAGCTCCTATAGACATCCGACTGAAGGAGAGATTCGAAAGAAGTTCGGCTCATAGAGGAGTTCGATTGAGAGAGAAGTCCGGAAGGAGTTCGGCCATTGGAGGAGTTCGGTTGGGGCTCGACCGCTGAGGAGTTTGGTCGGCTAAACAAGTTTGGCTAAGATTTGGCCGCTGGAAGAGTTCGACCGACTGAAGGAGTTCGGCTAAGGTTTGACTGCTGGAGGAGTTCGGTTGGGATCCGACCGCTGGAGAAGATTTTTTGATCGAAGCTCTTCCATGATTACTAGTTGTATTAGGCTAAGCATTAGGCTGAACTTCGGCGGGAGCAAAATTTATCCCCAACAAAAGTTTTCCTATTTTCGAGTTTGAAATTCGAAGGAAGATAGTATAAAAAAGACGACTGTCGAAGTCTTTTTTTGGGCTCTATACCGTTGAGGTTGAAGCTCAGGGAGAGATCTTATCTCCATCCGAGATTGAAGTTAAAGTTGAGGCTCAGGGGATATCTTATCTCCATCCGAGATTAAAGTTGAAGTTGAGGCTCGGGAGAGATCTTATCTCCATCCGAGGTTGAAGGAGATCTTATCTCCTTCTGACGTTTAAGCTCAGGGGAGATCTTATCTCCAACCAAGATTGAAGTTGAAGCTCGAAAAAGATCTTTTCTCCATCCAAGGTTGAAGGAGATCTTATCTCCTACCATTGTTGGGCATAATAGGGCTGTTGTCGGGGCCTCTCCTCTCCTTCCATCTAAAATGAATGAGGCCTTCGACTTTGCTCACGTTAGGACGTTTTCCTCCTATTTCTAATAGACTATGGGGGCACATAGGGCCATTGTCAGGGCCTCTCCCCCCATCTCATCTAAAATAAACGAGATCTTCGACTTTGCTTACGTTAGGATGAGGTTCTCCTCCTATTCCTACCAGGCTGTGGGGGCACATAGGGTTGTTGTTAGGGCCTCTCCCTCCATCTTCGTCTAAAATGAACGAGGCCTTCGACTTTATTCACGTTAGGACGAGGTTCTCCTCCTATTTCTAATGGACTGTGAGGGCACATAAGGGCCATTGTCAGGGCCTTTTCTTCCATCTCGTCTAAAATGAGCGAAGCCTTCGACCCTGCTCATATTAGGACGAGGTTCTCCTCCTATTCCTAATATGGCCACTTTTGGTTACTTCTTTCCTGTCATTACATAGTTCTTGTACTAAAAAATAATAATGTTGAAATGAAGGAGTTTTATTGAAGAAAAATTACTGGTAGTACATCCTCAAATTTTCTGAATTTTAAGGTCGTAGAAGCGTTGTTCCTCCGAGCTCTTTCAGGCGATAAGTTCTGGGCTGGACGACCTCCACCACTTCATACAGGCCTTTCCAATTTGGGACAAGCTTTCTCTGATTCTGAGGCTGAGAAACAGTGGCTCACCAAAGAACTAAGTCCTCCATTCTGAATGTTTTACTTCTGACTCTGGAGTTATAGTATCGGGCCACCCTTCATCTATAGGCCGTTATTCGAACCTGGGCTTCCTCTCTTTTTTTTTTCAGGTCGAGGTTGATTCTGAGGTCCTGTGGATTATGCTGCTCGTTGAAGGCCATGACCCATGCTGATGGGAGCTTAAGATCGATTGGGATGACTGCCTCCATTTTAAAGGCCAAGGTGAATGGTGTTTCTCCAATCGACAGCCTTTAAGTAGTTTGGTACGCATAAAGAATGTGGTAGAGTTCGTCCACCCAGTCCTCCTTTGCTCTGTCGAGTCTTGTCTTGATGCCTTGCAGTAGAGTCCGGTTGGTCACTTCAGCATTTTCATTTACCTGTGGGTGAGCTACCAATGTAAGATGATGGGAGATGTTTAGGTCTTCGCAGAACTCGACGAATCTCGTCTCAGCGAACTATCATCCGTTATCTATTATGAGAGTTTAAGGCAGACCAAACCGATAGACTATTAACTTTCAGACGAAGTCCTGTACCTTGACTTCGATAATTTTTGCTAGTGGTTCGACTTCAATCGATTTGGTGAAGTAGTCGATTGCGATCAGGAGGAACTTTTGTTGTCCGGATGCCATCGAAAAAGGGCCAAGTATGTCCATTTCCCACTGTGCAAATGACCAAGGTGCGCTTAGTGGAGTAAGCTTGAAGGCCGACTGCCTTTGTATGTTTGCATTCTTCTAACAGCGGTCATATTTTCTGACATATTCCATAGAATCATGGTATAAGGTCGGCCAATAGTTTTCTTACCAAAGTAGTTTTTGTGATAGAGACCTAGCTCCTATATGACTTTCATAAATTTTCTCGTACACTTCTCATAATGCGAAGTTGGCCTCTGAAGGTCGGAGACATCTCAGTAGCGACAGCGAATACAACCTCTTATATAATTTGCCCTCATACAAAATATATCGAGAGGCTTGATTTCTGAGTTTTCGAGCTTCTTTCAGATCATGAGGAAGAATTCCCTCTTTAAGGTAGGCAACCAACGGGTCAATCCAACTCGGCTTGAGCTCCATCTGCATAACGATCTGTGATTTCTTTGAGCTTGGGCATTTTAGAGTTTCAAAAAATACTTCTTTAGATAGTTCAACTGGGGTTAAAGTGGCCAACTTAAAGAGGAGGTCGGCTCTTGTATTTTCTACCCTCAGAATCTATCGAATGCCAAAACTATCGAAGGTCGGAGTCAAATTCTTTACTTTCTCAAAATATTTCATCATATTTTTCTTCCGTGCTTCATAGTTGTCACTAACTTGGCCGATCACTAATTGAGAATCACTGTAGACTTGAAGTCGATCTACTTTTAACTCTCTTGCTATTTTTAATCCGACGATCGGTGCTTCATATTCGATCCCATTATTAGTTACAAAAAATTCAAAGCATAGCGCGTACTCGATGACGACTCCCTCGAAATTGACTATGACTAACCCTACACCTGCTCCAGTGGAGTTGGATGAATCATCCACGTACAGGGCCCAAAAATCTTTGAAAAGGTTGACACTCTCTTTGGAGAGGCTTGATTACGACAACAGAGCACCGATCTCGTTCTATTCAAGCTCAGCATCATCTGGAGTGGTATATTCTACTATAAAATCTATCAATATCTGAGTTTTAATCGATGATCGGGGTTGATACTTAATGTCGAACTCTGTGAGCTCGATCGCATATTTTGCGATTCTTTCGGAAGCATCCGTTTGATGAAGAACTGTTTGTTTTGGTTGATCCATGAGGATCGTTATGGTGTGCCCCTAAAAGTAAGATCGGAGTCTCCTAGCAATGATTAGAAGAGAGTAGGTCAATTTCTCCAGCTTAGAGTACCTGATCTCTGCATCCCTCAGGATCCGACTTATGTAGTGATCTATCGCTGCATCTTTGCTTCCTCCTTGATCAGGACTGCTGTCAAGATCATCGGAGAGATTGCTAGGTACAAGAATAACTCTTCTCCACATTCGAGCTTTGTCAGTAGTGGGGGTGAGCCAAGATAATTTTTGAGCTCCTTAAACGTCCATTGGCACTCCGTTGTCCAACAGAAGTTCTTTGGTTGCTTGAGAACTTGGAAGAAGAGCATGCATCGCTCGGTCGATCTTGAGATGAAGCAATTTAGGAACGTCATTTTTTCAGTCAGGTGCTGAACTTCTTTGATTGTTCTTAGAGCAGTCATCTTCCGAATAGCTCAAATTTTCTCTGAATTTGCTTTAATCCCATGCCTTGACATCATATACCCTAGAAACTTTTCTGAGGTCATATCAAAGGCATACTTGATCGGGTTCAGCTTCATCTTATGCTTTCTGAGTGTACTGAAGGTCTCTTCAAGGTCGGCGAGGTGGTTTATAGAAGCTCAACTTTTGACGAGCATGTCATCCACATACACCTTCATATTACGATCGATCTACTTCTTGAAGATCTTGTTGATCAAGCACTGATACGTTATCCCTGCATTTTTGAGTCCAAAGGGCATAATCCTATAACAGTAAAGATCACGGTCAGTAACAAAAGTAGTTTTCTTCTCATCCTCCAGCACCATCCATATCTGGTTATAGCTAGAGAAGGCATCTATGAAGATGAGGAGCTCGTGGCCCAAGGTTGCATCTATCAATTAATCAATCTTGGAAAGAGGATAGCTGTCCTTTGGGCAGGCTTTGTTCAGCCTTTTGAAGTCTATACATATCCTCCATTTATTGTTTGTCTTTTTGACGAGGACTACATTTGAAATTCAGGTCGGATAGTTAACTTTTTGGATGAATCCAGCTTTGAGGAGCTTGATATTCCATGATCTCGGCATCAATTTCTGGCATATCTGTTGGGGCCTAGGCGAAGATGTTTGCATTCTTCCTAAGGAAGGTGATGAGTTGCTCCCGAATCTCGTCCTCCAAGTTGGAGCCAATCTGTGCAGTGTGCTCCATATTTTCATCGTTTAAGATCATAGATATGAGGTCCTCCATAGGTTCACCCCACTCCTCGGTGAGGTCGTCATGGGTATCCAGCCCCTCAACAGAACAAAGGTCGAGCTAGATATTTTTCTGCTGGGCAATGAAGTAACAGCATCTCGCCAATGCTTGATCTTTCCTGATCTCTCCAATTATGCAGCTCGTTGGAAACTTTACCTTTAGATAATAAGTCGACACCACTGCTCGGAATGCGTTCAACCTAGGTAGATCGAGAATAGCATTATAGACAGATGGAGTCTTTATAACTAGAAAATCGATCTATGCCTTAACCAGCTTCGGATATTGTCCTATAGTCACAGTCAAAGTTATTATGCCCTCAACTAGCATGGCATCGCCAGTGAAGCCTACCAACGGAGAGTTCATAAGTTCCAAGTGGTTATTGAGTAAGAACATTTTTGAGAAAGCATCATAAAATAATACGTTGATCGAACTGTCATTATCTATCAAAATATGGTGTACATTATAATCGATAATGTTTAAAGAAATTACAACTGCATCATTGTGCGAAAACTGGACTCCTTATGCATCTACCTTAGTGAAGATTATAGGTTTTTCAGTCCTCCATCTCTTCACTGATCCCTCAAATCCGTCGATCTTTTCTCGTCGAAGTCCTCCTGAGATAGTATTGATGATGTCGAGAAGCAGTCGATCTTCTTATTGATCCTCCCTCCTTAGTGCTTCAGGCTGCGATAGTGCCCTTGGCCGATCTTCCCATCCTTCAGACCGATGTCGCAGGAATCAATTGAGTCTGCCTCATCTGATGAGCTCCTCGATCTCATCTTGAAGCTGAATATACTCCTCGGTATCGTGATCGTGGTCATAATGATAAAGGCAGAACTTGTTATGATTGCGCTTGTCGGAATGAGTATGCATCCTTTTCGATCTTGATAGTTGCTTCCTGATTTTCATCAGTACTTAAATTTTTGGAGCATTAAGAGGGGCGTAATTATGAAATCTTCGATAGGGAGAACCCCACCGTGTCTTTTTATCGGAGCTTCCCTGCCTCCGAGCCTGGAGAGGAGTTCGGGCTTGCTTGCGCTAAGAGAAAGTTCGAAAGCATGGTCGAGCTTCACTCAACTTTTCTTCCTCAGCGTGCCTGCCTGACTCATCGATTCGTTGTTCTCCAATGACTTCATTGTCCTTGGCTTTGAAGGCCTCTTCAGCTCGAGCATAATCTTCAGTTCGAGCCAGCATATTGGCAAAGTCCCTAGGGTACTTCTTTTTTAGGAAGAATAGCAAATCATTCTTCTGAAGGCCGTCCTTGAGTGCGATCATTGCAACTGACTGGTCCAAGTTTTGGACCTCCAATACAGCAGCATTAAATCGGATGACATAAGCTCGGATGAATTTTTTCTTCTTCTGCTTAATGTTTATTAGAGAATCTGAACCTCGATAGGGATGTCGATTGCTAACAAAATGAGTCGCAAACTGATGGCTTATTTGATTAAAAAAAAAGATGGTATCTGACTTAAGGATTGAGTATCAATTTTTGATTGCTTCCTTGAGGGTGGATGAGAAAGTTCAGCATAAAATGGCGTCTAACATGCCGTAGAGAGCATCATCATTCCGAAGACTTTCAGATGGTCGATCGGATCGGTGGTCCCACCGTAACTCTCAAACTAAGAGAGTTTGAAGTTTGGCGGGATCGGTTCCTACATAATCATCTAAAAAAAAAAGGATCAATGCAAATATCATTACTGTGGATGGAGGAAGCGTGATGGAGTTCTTCGATTCATTAGCTCATTTTTTGAAGCTTTGGATCAAGAAAATCTTCACGGTCGTTGATCTTTAGAATTTTTTGGCCGAGTGGGTGCGAAGCCTCCTTCTGGATTGAGTCATAGTTCGAGCAAGGGTCCTCCATCTTCTGCTTCCTCTTTTTGGAGATCAGTGGCCGAATAGTCCAAATCGACCATCCTAAGATTGGATCATGGAGCTCCGAAGAGACCTGCTTTGATCGAATCGGTGTTGAAGCCTACCGACGTATGGCCTGCACCACCTCCGTAAGATCGCAAACCTACTGAACCAGCAGGTTGAACTGCTCCGCATCAACCATGGATGCAGACGGAGCTTGAGTTGTCAGGACTGGAGTGAGAGCGGATAGGTCTGTACGAAATCTGACTGTAGAGATTGTTGATCATCGGATCAAGGTTTTTCTGAGAGGCATTTTTTTTTGAAGAAGAACTCTAGAAAAGAAGAAGAGAGATCACTGCCAAGCACTCCCTTTAGAATAAGAAAATATCAGAAACAAAGGACCTTTTCTCTAGCGTCAATTCTGTTAGTGTAGAATTTGGTTGATATCGGATCGAGCTGGAGTTGAGAAAGAAGAGATCACCATCGATGATCTGCAAAATAAAGTTTCATTCAAAGTCGGTGGTGGTGGCTCCGGTAGGATCCTCTGACGATCAAGTCAGCTCTTCTGGCCAACAAAAATGAAGTGCTCAAGCAAGAATTCAGTAGAGTTTTAGAAAGAAGAAGAGAGCTTAGAGAAAATATATTTAGAGGATCCCTTTTTATAGATGGAGCTTCTTATAACTGTCTGGTAGTGGGCCACTCGGAGCCATGTAGAGTTTATTACGGAGAGAGATGTCCATTGTTGTGATATGGCCATTCGATAGTAGGCCGCTCGAAATCATGTGGAGTTTGTTACGGAGAGTGGTGTCCGTTGCCATGAAGTGACCGTTCGTTGAGATTTAATAGTCGAAGTTCGGAGGAAGAAGGTATTGGATGGTGAAGAACTTTGATATACATCAATTCCAGAGAAGTTTGGACTCCTAAAGAAAATACGACTAGAGAAGATCATCCGGGAGGAATGCTAGCTGAACTCTGAAAGTAATCCACTAAAAAAATTCGACTAAAGGAGAAGTTCGGAATGAGTTCAGCTTCTATAGAAATCCGACTGAAGGAGAAGTTCGGAAGGAGTTCGGCTCATGAAGGAATTTGAATGAAAAAAAAAATTTGGAAGAAGTTCGGCTCCTGTAAGAATCCGACTGAAGGAGAGGTCTGAAAGAAGTTTGGCTCTTAGAGGAATCTGAATGAAGGAGAAATCTGAGAAAAGTTTGACTCCTGAAGGAACTGGACTGAAGAAGAAATCTGAAAGGAGTTTGGCTCCTGGAGGAATCTAACTGAAGGAGAAGTTCGGAAGAAGTTCGGTTCCTATAGAAATTCGACTGAAGGAGAAGTTCGGAAGGAGTTCGGCTCCTGAAGAGACTTGACTGAAGGAGAAGTTCAGAAGAAGTTCGACTCCTATAGAAATCTGATTGAAGAAAAAATCTGGAAGGAGTTCAGCTCCTATAGAAATCCGACTCAAGAAGAAGTCTGGAAGAAGTTCAACTCCTGAAGGAACTGGACTGAAGAAAAAATTCGGAAGGAGTTCGGCTCCTGGAGGAACTTGACTAAAAATAAATCCAAAAGGAGTTCGGCTTCTAGAAAAATCTAATTGAAGGAGAAATCTGAAAGGAGTTTGGCTCCTGTAGAAATTCGACTGAAGGAGAATTCTGGAAGGAGTTCGACTTTTATATAAATCCGACTGAAGGAGAAGTCCGAAATAATTTCGACTTTTGAAGAAACTTGACTGAAGGAGAAGTTTGAAAGAAGTTCGGCTCCTAGAGGAACTTGACTGAAGGAGAAGTTCGGAAGGAGTTTGGCTTTTGTAGAAATCCGATTGAAGAAAAAATCTAGGAGAAGTTTGGCTCATGTAGGAATTCGACTGAAGGAGAAGTTCAGAAGGAGTTTGACTCCTGGAGGAATCCGAATGAAGAAAAAATTTTGGAGTTTGGAAGAAGTTCGGCTCTTGTAGGAGTCCGACTAAAGAAAAAGTCCGGAAGGAGTTCGGCCCCTGTAAGCATCCATCTGAAGGAGAGATTCGGAAGGAGTTCGGCTCCTATAGGCATCCGTCTGAAGAAGAGATCCGAAAGGAGTTTAACTGCTGGAGGAGTCTGATTGAGGGAGAAGTCTGGAAGGAGTTCGACCACTGAAGGAGTTCGACTGGGGCTCAGCCACTGAGAAGTTCGGCCGGCTAAAGAAATTTGGCTAAGATTTGATCGCTGAAAGAGTTCGGCCGATTGAAAGAGTCCAGCTAAGATCTGGCTATTGGAGGAGTTCGGTCGGGATCCGACCGCTGGAGAAAAATTTTCGATCGAAGCTCTTCTGTGATTACCGATTGCATTAGGCTAAGCATCAGGCTGGGCTTTGGCGGGAGCAAAATTTATCTCCAACACTAGGCAATAAGATAGACTTTTCCTCCACTCCTATGCAAGCTCCATAGGAACCTCTGAGGAAACTGCTCTAGCTTCAACAATAAGGCCCTTGGCGGGATGGTGCAACATATAAAGTAGATCGACATAGAGCATAGAACTGATTGGACCAACATCAGTCTATCCATCATGGATGGTGACTTGGCTTGGTAGCCCTCCATCTTCTCTCTAATACTTTGCTCCATCTCGGTACACTCTGATCTCCATAATCTCCAACCTGTGATTGGGACCCCAAGAAGCACCACACTCCGACCTACTCTACAATCCCCAAATACTTCTTGATCATCTGCCTTAGCTAAGGTTTGGTTTTCAGCTAAAGCAGATAGTCAACTTTAGTAGGTTCATCTTTTGCCCCGAGGCAACACAATAATCCCTTAAAATCCTCATGAAGATCATGGCTTTCCATGCCGTCGCTCGGCTTAGCAAGAGGTAGTCATCTAGAAAGGATAAGTGGGATGTCGGTTGATCCCGGAGTTGGAGTGTATGCATCAAGATCCCAGCTTTAGGTTGCAGCATAGAAAGCATGAGAGAGAGAGGATCAGCATGGACAATAAAAATATTGGAAGAAAGAGGACAATCTCGACAAAGTTCGACTATAGAGTGGAAGAAAATTGCCATGGTATCGGGATGGCAAAAGAATGGGAGCATACACACCCCAAGATAAAATTCTTACAAAGCAACATCTACACCTCTATATGTCAGTGCCCCAACCTATATATATAAATATCAAATTGATACCAAAATAACAAAATTAAGGTTTTTTATCTACAGTTTTGCCTTCACATTGACTTCTCAAATATCAGTCAAATGTTACCATCATATGCAGTGGTACCCAGGGACTGCTGCTCCAAATATATTAGGCAGAACTTCTCCCCGAAGTTTGATATTGTTATGGCTGGAAGAAGATCTAGAACAATTGGCAGAACTTCCAGACGTTTATTATCATGAGACTAAATTAATTTTGGACTTCCGCATGCGTATGGCCATGAAGTTTAACTAGTAACTACGGGTCCATCCTCTTACCTGGTATCTTTTCCCTTGGGCACCAGAGCAGATGGATATTGAGTGTGATTTGGCACGGTTAATCTTAGATCATATCGTTAGGATCGATATTAAGTGTGATTTGGCAAAGTCTGGACGGTGAACTGTGAAGGATGCACAATGCATTAACGTGACTAGCCTTCTTACCACCACCCAAACTTGATGGTTACTTTTTTTTTTTTTTTTTTTTTTTGAGATTAGAGGAACATGGTCACATTGATATCACCAAGTGGGTCAGAGGTCTTGCGTGTGAGGATGGAGTTCCCAATCCGTTGTCATCATTATTTTAATCAAAACTACATGCACTTTTTCTAGAAATCCAGCACTGGAAAAACATCACCCGGACATTCTCAAGGGGATATGCCCACAGAGTCCGCGAAAGCAGATGCCAGGAAGCGGGGTCCTGCCCCTCTCCAAGCCTCCTCCAAGGAGAGGCCCCACCATGGGGTAATTTGTCTACATGGGGAACTCCAATTCAATTCGATCCTGAATCCTTTGGTCTCGACTGTTGAAATCAAAGCTTAAGGAGGGGGGTTGGGTGAAAAGGACCGAGGGAGGGGAGGTTAGACATCATCATTATGATGAGAGACCGACTTGGAATTAACAGCTTGGAAGGGAAGAAAAGTGGGTTTGAGTGCAGGGGGGCTGCTTACTTGTCCTTGCCCCTTTCTATTGGGCTTGCAAAGGGCTGGAAAGATAAAATAAAGAATCCAATGTATGGGATTATGGAGGCAATGTGATGAGATGTAGGGAAAGTGGCCCATGGGGACCAGGACTCTAGTGCACATCATACAAGGCCATTCCTCATACCAATCACATTCGTCCGACATTCATGTCCTCATGCTAATTTGGATTGTACTCACAATCTTCAAAAAGGCCTCCAAGTTAAAATCCATTGGCAGAGATAATTTCTACCTATTAATGATTTTCTATAAGGCCACTTGACAACCTTAATTGTTTTTGATTGATCAATCGAGAGGCCTTGATTGATTGATATTGACATTATGGGAGATGGAATGAAAGAGCTTGTAGAGATCCAAGGAGTGGAACATGTCCACGGAGTACATGCTTGAGGTGTACACAAAGTGCATGCACCAATGGGGAACATTGGACCAAGAGAAAGAGGCCTCAATGGAAGCAACATACGGGGGAACAACCACCCCCTTTTTTTTCCCCCTCGTTACTGCACCATCCTTCAATTTTGCCATTTCTTTAGGAACAAGATAGGCCGGGTGTTCCCTTTAGTAGATAAAAGAAAATTGTCGAAATTACATCTAGTCCTCGTTCACAAAATTTTACTCCCCTTGACTCCCACCCACACTTTGGACTTAAAAGTAGCTTAATTGGGGATCCCTGAAAGGAAAACGTTGCAGGTCTAATTTCATCCCTCTCTGCACAAAGGAGTAACTTGCACTCATTAGGATTCTTGTCAGCAAAAAATAAAATAAAATTTCCTTTGCAAAAGGAACATGCTACCCTCAGCAAACAATGAGAACCTTTAAGCAGAGAAAACTTCATGGCAGTTTCAACTTGCTTCCAACCAAAAATAACAGATTACAGTCTATACTAATTAATTACTAGCACCATCTAAAGTTAAATTTTTTAGTTAAGTTATGCCTCCTGCGACACCGTGACAGATTGAGAGAGAGAGAGAGAGAGAGAGAGAGAGAGAGAGAGAGAGAGAGAGAGAGAGAGAGGGTTGTTGGTTGGTCCAAGGGTCGGTTGGCTTTTTTCTTGTTTTCTTTTTTCTTCTAGTGTCTGGAGATATGGTTGATTGCATGTCTCCTTGAAGTAGCTCTCCTGTCTTTCTTTTGCGAGGATCGTGCGCTTCTTTAAACAATCCAACCTTCTACGAAATGAAAGCCTCCAAGGCTCCCAACTTTTTTATTCCGAACTTCAAACCCCGTGCACACCTTGTCTCTTTCCCTTGTCAATAAGAAAATATATAACAGTGCTTCGTTGTTTCTAAAGTGCACCGTCTCCATAAAGAATGCACCTTTGTTCCTCAACAGCTTTTCCCGTAAGCTTTTGTTTTCCTCCGCTCCTACCACTAGTTTATATTGAGATAATCAGCTACCGGAGATCCATGTTGATTTAGCCACATAATTTAACATTGTGATCGACTGTATCTAATTCCGTTCTTACCATGCTATGTTATTGATTCCGGAAGAAACCAACATTTCTGAGCAGCACCAATACAAGCATGTGATCTTGTTAGCACGTGAATTAATCCAGCAACTTGTCTCACCATCAGAATCCTAAAACTTGTCATTTCCCCCCCCCCCCTAGTTTTTTGAATGCTCAACCACCACGTTCAAACGGCCACTTGCTTGTTTGCATAAATCGGTTAATGCATTTCTTTCAGTATTTTATGCGCGACGACAAATATCGTCATCGGCACGTATCCAGGTACCAGAAAGGCGTCATCAGTAGACAATTCTAGGAGATCACGAGCTTGGGTAGGAGCTGTTCCAACGCTAATATGCAATCTCTAAATAAAAATATGGATGGATGTAGTGGAGGTCTTCTGTTAAGAAAAGTGTAAACAATGAGGAGGATCCCTTTTCTTCTTGCATGTGATGTCAAAGGAAAAGGGAGAAACCAAACAAGAAAGAAGATGGTGCTTTGTCTGCCCACTGGATAGAAATTTACTTTTCCCACTACCGCGCGTCTCGTTCGAGTGTTGGGTCTTTTGAGCGAGTCTCAAATCTGGGAAAACATGCATGTGGCTTTGACCGATCAAACCGTTCGTCCAATGAGAAGCACGGACTAAATGAGAGATCAGTGGTTGAATTGTCCCGGTCGCGTGTCCTGTAACCATCTGTTTAATGCTGAAGTAAGGATTTGCTGAAAAAAGCCGGAAGTGGCCAACTCTTGCCTTGCCGGTCACAGCAATCGTCTACAACTTGTCAAATGGTGCCGATTGTTGTGTCCGTAGTCTAGTCGATCGAGTCCATTTCAATCTCTCTTTCAGATATTGACCCTCTGTTCTAATTTTGAGCAATTGCAGCTATGCCGTGCTGGAGAATTATTGCAGAGATAGCTAGGTCAATGACGGATGATTGCATCACTTAACCATGGTCTCTGTAATCTCTAGACAGCAATTTTTAACCCATCCTTGGGTAAGCCAAGCTAGACTTAGTTGTCGTTAGCCATGCCATGAAATGTACAGTATCACACGTAATTGAGTGAAAAGGAACTCGATGATAAAAGGTGGCAATCAAAGAGTACAGATGAATTTCGTTGATATATAACTAAATAGCTAAGTGGCACCGATCTCGCCAAGGCGAACTTGTAAATAGTCTATTCTTTTCCACTGGTGGAAGTGTTGTATGTAAGTTAGCATCCAAGTAAATTAAATTAAATGAGTGCGACCAAAAGTAAAATAGTCCGAGTCCCACACTTCTTTTCCTCTCCCCGAAATTGGTGAGTATGAAGAGACAAATAAGCATGACTTGGTTCATTGTATTTATATTGACACAAAAAGAAAGAAAGAAAGAAAGAAAGGTGGGAAAGCAGCCCTCGCAAAGATTTGATAGTGTGGGCACATCCCCTCTATGGTCTATAATTGTAATATACCCCCATAACCACCCAACATGTTCATTGATATGGATGGCTTTTATTATAAAACAAGTAGAATGTATCACCTATAGTTTATTCAAGCATCGATGAACTGCTCGGCATGACAGTGTAAAGTGTGATCTAATTAATAGAATGTATAAAGTTGAGGAAAATTGTGGAGAGGGTCGGGAGGCCAACCAACCAATAGCCTAACAAGGTGTCACCCCATTGGCCAAGCTTGCTCTAGGCCTATCCCTTTGTTCTGCCACGTATTCCAGGTGCAGCCTATTCGATGGACCCTCAGAACTCATACACCTAACAGTCAGTTGCAGGGAAGCTCTTATTCCACATTCTTCTTCTGCCTCCCTGTTGTCTGTCTCCATATAAATCGTCCTCCTCTCTTTCTCACTCCTATCTTCTAGAACAAACAAGCGAGGGTGGCATCTCCCTCTCTCTCTCTCTCTCTTTGTGGTTGCAATGGGAGGACGAAAGGACGGTTCACCTTCTTCATCCATTGACAGCAGCAGCCACCCTGCTCTCTCCACTGCATCTTCTCTGTCTCAGCCAAGGAGAGACTTGAGCACAGATCTAAGGCTAGGACTTAGCCTGTCGACCTCCTCTCTCCAGGATGGTTCTTCCAGTGCAAGGTACAGCACTCTTAAAGAAACTTAACGCCAATCGATTCTTTTCATTTACTGTTCTTTTTCTTCCCATCTCTCTCTTCCCTTTTTTTACCAGTTTACACATTTAAAAAAAAAAGTATGCATGCGTTTTCTTTCTTCTGTTCCGTTTCATTAGAACTAAAAGCCTTACCTATAATCAAATTTCATTTAATCTTTATATGGCGTTTCTCTATTTCCTAGCAAATCAGAAATGGAATCCCTTTTTTTTCTCTATGCATCCATGTTTCCTTTCCAAATTCATCTTTTCTTTTTTGAGAGAAAAGAACCAAGTCGCACTGGCTTAATTATCTCGTCGATGATCTCCTGCTCCATACATCATTTGCTCCATAGTTTTTTTTTTTTGCCTTAATTTTTTAGCACTCAAATGTGAATTCTAGTTGATTTTTTCTTTCTTTCTTTTTCATTCCTTGCCTTGCCTTTTAATTCACACCCATCCATAAAATTTACCGTCCTGGTCTCAATTTAGAGTCACTGTTTGCTATTCTTTCCATCATTTACTTCGCTTCTGCTAACTATTCTGTAGTTATAATAGTTTCCACCTTGGATAGTTAATTACTCAAGTCCTACATTCCATCGACTCTTGATTAATTATCTATAGATTAGCTTTCATCCTGATTCAATTTTGCTATTCTTTTTCTCTATTTATTGGTCATTAGGGACGATTGGCCACCGATCAAACCACTTCTTAGGAGCACACTGACGGAAAAAGGACATCAGATTCAGAGGCAATCGGCTACATTCTTCGTCAAGGTTTACATGGAGGGGATTCCAATTGGCAGGAAATTGGATCTGTTCGCGCTTGATGGCTATGATGGACTGATAAAGACACTTCGCCGCATGTTTAGGGCGTCCATTATGCGTAAGCACCGACCCGAGCAACTTGGAGCGTCAAATTGTTCATTGCATACATCTTTAGATGTGATATTTAATTAGCCTTAGATTTACCATTTCGATCACTTGATCAGGCCCTGATATTGCCCAAATGCCTACCAATAAGGATCACGTGCTGACCTATGAAGACAAGGAAGGAGACTGGATGATGGTGGGGGATGTCCCATGGGAGTATGATTTCCTACCACCTTTATTAATTCTTCTTCCATCTATCCTTAATTCTATCTGCCATTAATTGCTCGTTTCTTCCTCTCCCTCTCTCTCTCCCTCCTTTGGTTTGAGCAGGATGTTCTTGACCACTGTCAAGAGACTGAAGATCACAAGAGCTGATAAATGTTAGCGACTCGATCCATTTTTGTCTTGGAGGTTAGTTTTAACAGCAACAGAGAGGAACACGAAGGGGAATACTAGTCTGGTTTAATTAAGATGTACAGCCATTATAGAAATGAGATATCTTGAGCTTTTTTGTGTTGTTTAATTTGCTACGCTCCATGTAAGCTGTGTTGGAAAACTTTGTCGCAACGAGACCCATTACACTCGATGGGGGCTAAAGAGATGTATAAAGCTACAAAATATTTTTAAGGTGGAAGTCTTGCTTTGTTCCTTCTTTTCATTTTTTCCACGTGCTTTTGTTTTAAGAATTGGATGTCGTCCTTGGGCAACTCTGTCATCTGATTGATTCATATTTAACCAATTCGTTGAGCAAAAGAAACTCCAACCATTCATGAATTATGCAAAAGCAGAAACTTTGGAATCCATTATTTATCATCACGATTTGAACAGCAAACTTCAGCCCTAGTTTCCCGCGGTGAAAATTAGGGGAAAAAGAGAGAGGGAGGGAGAGATTTGAATGATAGAAGGTATGGCATGCATGGTGCTCAATTTAATTATGATATAGATGAACTTAATCTAGGAGGTTTTGTATTAGAAGAGCCAAACAAATTAAAGTGTATGGATAAGAGAACAAACTATGCTGGCACGAGGGATAAATAATAAACAAAAGGGAGGGAATACCCATCTAAATTTTTTAAACAAAAAGGAAAATTACATGCACGTCGCTGATACAGATGACAGATAAAAATACGGCAAACCAAAAATAAGAAAGATCGCTAGCAATTGTTTTACGGTTTGCATTTGAAATGGTAGACTTCTTCCAAACGTAAAACAAGAAAAATAAATGACGAAAGAGCTAACTGATAGATTTGTTGAAATAGAAGAATTTTTCGTTGCCATGGTCCAACTGGAACCATCCCTTCGACCTCGTCATATAATCCAGACAAGCGACATTCGTCGCTTTTGTTGTCCATTACATTATTGTGGGGTGCAAATCTTTCTCTTTAAGCATCTAGTGGACCATGTTATCATCATTATGCTTCTGAAACATACAAGGAATAATCCATGTAGAGTTAATCATCATCTGTTTGCACTCTCCTCAGCTGCATGTAGGTGACTTCAAATTCATTCTATACAAGTTGGAATTAATTATTGCATCTTAGCTGAGAGCAAGATGCAACTACGTACCATTGCCTGCCTTGTGTCATCAGAGTAGACTGCCAAGGTTTAATATGGTTCTCACCTTTGTAGCCCATAGACTCGAGCTGAAAGCGGAGGGAACAAATGAACTTAAGCATTATGGGAGCTGAAAGTATAAATCATAAGATGCCATGTATGGAAGATTGGATCCATTTTGTAGATCTCAAAACATTTTACCGGAAGCACTAGTAAAAGGATCTAGTTGATTTCTAACACTCTTTCGTAGAATATCGATCAAAATTAACGCAATTAAATCGGTAATCTCTCACCAATCACAAAGATATGCCACCTAACCATGCTATAGAAATTTTGACAGCTGGCGCATTTGAGGGTTCAATCTTGAGTTCCTGGGCTCTTGCAGATATTATGTCAAACCGCTTGGTTAGGTTTAGGACTGTTGATGGACGGGGTCACATGAAATGGTTTGGCGAGACCCAAAAAATACATTTTAGCTTGACTGGCGCCAGACCGGACTCGGGGGAACACTTTGTGTGCTGCAGGAGGTTTAGAGCACGGTGCGTGATTTTTTTTTTTTTTCTTTTTCTTTCAACTCTGTGAATGCATGAATTTTACCCGAAGTTGAGCACGGAGAGATGAAAAACTCAAAAGATACCCTCGTACGTTACTCGTGCCATCTCATACAATAAAAAATTTGTGCGTCTCTTTGCGTGCACATATAAAGACAAAACATTCAATATTATTGTATTTATGACTATTCCCATGCTTTGCCAACCAGCCATTCATATCCATACATTATTGGTTCCTCTCGTATATACCATGTTCTTTTGAGTGGAGAGCCCTCATTCATCTCCCGCGATGGAGAGCGTCGCGTGGAAATGCCAAACACTGAAATACACGAATAGCTGCCAAAAAGTCGGGATGGAGGATTGTGCGAGAGCCCTCCATTTCAGAGCAGTCCGAGCACATAAAGCTCTTCTTGCGGTGCAGAAGATGGACGGTAGAGGATCAGGACTCTTTAATCTTTCACACAATAGCTTGCAACTCTTTAAGTGTTTTTATGCAAGAAAAACATGAGTGAGAAAATAAGGGTAGCAATGGAGCAGAAAATGTTAAAAATAGGTAATTTTGGTTTTTCTCGGTCAATCTTCTTAACTATATGCTATTGTTTTCTTGCTTTTTCTTTTTTCCTAAAGAAATGGCCTTTTTTTTTTTTTTTTTTTGCGGTAAGCAGGGAATGGCGCCTTGGATACGCTACAAGTTATTTGGCCGAAAAGGAAATGCCATTTGTTAAGATTGATGTCCGTGGCTTTCCACCTAGTGGCCGAAAAGGAAGTATCTAATAGAAAATTGAGAGGGAATCGAAGCAAAAGGACTCGTGAGGGCAATTATTACGCAAATATATACACCAACTAGCATACTATTCCAAGTTTCGCATGATGGAGCTCAAGGAACCCAATATGATGCATGTGACTTCACATCTGAAGTTGATTTTGTCGGCCTTAGGTAGTACAAGGCAATGCATACTGCCTGTGCCGATCACCGCATGCCATCACCATCCTACACCCATCTATATCTCATGTTGACATTTTGTAGTCCTAAGAGACGAGCCCTGCACGTCCGTGGGGGTTCGGTCTGGGGTGATGATTTCACGTATATACCTTGTATTACTTACCAATCATACAAATTTTCAACCCCGTCATATCCACTTTTATGATGGAGAGGAGACGATTACAATAAGAGGGACAACTTCATCAAAATAGCTTTGTGGCTATTTAAAACATTTCTGGAGCATGGATTACTCCAATGAGAGAATGTATGCAAAGCCTCGTGCAAACCGAAGCTACCGCCATTATCTTTTCAAGATGATCGTAGAGTTCCGCTCACGTAATGGAGATGGCCAATTGGTTATCAATTCAGCCTAGAAGATCTGATGCTCTCTATTATCAATATATATATATATATTTATTTATTTTTCCAACTCTCTTTTTTGGAGTAAAACAGATGATTTAAATCAATCGAGAATAAATTTATCCATGGAAATTAGAAAACAGAATATTTAAGAACTGGACGGAAGGATTAGCTGAAAAATTCTAATCAACAGCACCGCTAGCTTCTTTATAAACATGTAAAGATAGCAATGAATGCGTCATTCTTCAATAATTTTGTAAAAATAAATGGAGATTTCTATCAATCAGAAAGCCATCAAATAAGAATCATCCAGTTTCCTTGTAAACAAATTTGAGAAGCTCTCCATATGTATATCGTAAAATTCAATCCTTCTTATGCCACACAATTTTTCTATTGAAACTGTAGTATCAAAAAACTATTGCCATCAGCACACCACTAGTATTTCGAACAACAAAGCCATCTCAACCAAAAGCATCTCCATCCATTACACTACCATCAATCAAAATTGGCCTCGAAAAAACATCACTCAGATCCCAATCCATCACCAGTATTTCCAAGGTTCAAGCATCCTGTGGCTTATCACTCAGCTCGGTTGGTTTCGGATGCAAGATGTTCATTTCGCATATGCCTGCCTGCTAGGCTGCTACAGATTACTCTCTCTCTCTCTCACCCACTGCAATTTGGCACCTACTTTTGGGCTACTCTATCTTGTACAGATTAAATTAAAGAAAAAGGGCTGACAAACAAGACAGCTTCCAAATACGCTATTCCCATCCCATGGCCGAGCTGCACGAATAATGATACCAAGGCATCCGGGACACCCGCACACCATAAGCTGAAGGATGTCCCACCAATTCGAGCTTCAGAAGGCGATGCTACTGACCTTGGAATTCACGAATAAACTCCGTAATGTGATAAAGAAAACTGTTGTTTGTGAGAAAGATTCCCTGCTGCCAAATTGGGCAGCTGGCACGTCCATATAACTGGTTTACATAATAGTCAATTTTACAGAGTTATATGGGGTGGACCATTTTAGAATCCTAACCCATTCTGATGATGTTCCACCGATGGATAATTTCTTCCTGCTCGAAATTAGCTAAGTATACTTGGAAGAAGAGTAACTCTGAGGGCAAAAGTCTGTAGTAGTCCTCATTGCAGCACATCCAGCCACATCTATCTATAAGATTTATCCGGTCTTACTTCCTTTTTGTTACTTCTTTCCAAATATATGAATTTTTTTGCTGGATCGCAGTATTTTTCATCCCCCAATTATGGCTTCTTGGCATCCAGGGGTGAGCACATCCAGATTCACTTCTTTTTTCACCAGTAATCCCCACAAGAACATGATCCACCGGCAAACCGATGAAAGCGGTTCGTATCTCTCAATACAATCTCCCGACTGAAGATCCCGGAAGCAAGCTTCATAACAGTATGGCAATCCCCACAAGTCCTCAGGTTCTTCTTTATCCGGATCGGTGCATCCATGGGCAAACTTATCAGCCCGAATGCCAGGGCCAGCCTCTCACTATGATACCACAACCTCTGCTCCTTGTACTCTCCTACATCATTGACAGCAAACTGGATGTCAGCCACATATCCCTTCACCCTCACCAGCTCCTGCATCCTTCGCAGCATCTCATAAATCTCCCGTGTCCTCGGATGGGATTGGTCGTGCACCGTAAACACATATGTCTTGTTCTTGACATCAATCCAGCTGCAACCAGCCTCCTTCCTCACCCCATTGCACCCCATCAATCTCCTGACCTCCTTCGCCTCCTCCAACCTCCCATGTCTCACGTACAAGTTTGAAAGAAGCACGTAGTTTCCAGGGTTATCTGATTCGATCTCGAATAATCTCTGAAAAACTTCTTTTCCCAGCTCGAGATTTCCGCTCTTACCGCAAGCTCCAAGAAGAGCTCCCCATACCGAAGCGTCAGGCTTGATCGGCATCGTATCAATGAACCGCTTCGCTTCAGCCAAACGGCCAGCTCGGCCAAGCATATCAACAATGCAAGCATAATGCTCGTTCCCCGGTGCCATATTGTGAACCCGAGACATTGACTTGAAGTATCTGAATCCCTGTTCTATAAGCCCATTGTGGCTACAAGCTGAAAGAACGCAAACAAACGTTATGTAATCTGGTTCCATGCCCTCTTCCAACATCTTGTCGAACAATTCGATGACACGGTTACCATGGCCATGCTGCTGGAAGGCTGCAATCATAGCTGTCCACGATACGACATTTTGATGGTGTTTCATCTCCTGAAATGATCGATATGCATCATCCAAGCTACCACATTTGGCATACATGGTTATCAAGGAGCTCCCGACGCACTGGTTGTTACCGAACCCGGTTTTTATGATCAGGGTGTGAATTGCTGCCCCCTGGCCCCATGCTGCTAGGCTGGCTGAAGCATGGAGGACGGTCGAAAAGGTAGCCTCATCAGGGAGAATTTCTTCTCTCATCATCGCCTGGAAACAGCTGCAAGCTTCTTCAAAGTGGTCATTTTGGACCCAGCCCATCATCATGGTATTCCAAGTGACAACATCTCTCTCATTCATAATATCAAACAACCCCAAAGCCTCTTCGAACCGCCCACATTTGCTGTACATATCCATTAGTGAGTTCTTGACATAAGCTACCGACTCCAATCCAAGCTTAACCACATGAGCATGCACTCGTCGGCCGAAATCCAATCCACCAGAGTTTGCACAGGCACTCAAAACACTAGAAATGCTCACTTGATCTGGGCTCACCGATCCATCCAATAGCAATGCCCGAAACGTCCATATTGCCTTGTCATAAAGCTTGTTTCTCACAAACCCCACTATCATGGCATTCCACGATACAAGGTTTCTCTGAGGCATTTCATCAAACATTCTCTTGGATGCATTCATATCACCACATTTGGCATACATATCGGCCAATGCACTCGCAACAAAGACGTCGGCGTCGACGCCGTGCTTGCATGCAAGCCCATGCACCTGCGAGCCATGCAAGACGGAGCGTGTTTCGGCGCAAGCAGGGAGGATGGCGGAAAAGGTATAGGGGTTGGGGCCGAGGCCTTCCCTCTTTAATCGGGCAAAGAGTGAGAGGGCCTCAGATGGTTGGTGGGATTGGGCCAGGTGGGTGATAAGGGACGTCCAGGTGACTATGTTGCTGTGTTTTTGGGTGGTTTTGAAGGTGAGGACGGCTTGGGGGAGTTGGCCGAACTTGGCATAGAGGTTGATAAGCTGGGTGTGGAGGAGGGGGATGGGGAGAGTGTTGGTGGTGATGAGCTGGGCATGGATTTGGGTGGCATGGTTTGGGTTAGGATGGTTGTTTGTGGTGGTAGTCAGGAGGGTGTGGAGGTGGGTGGGAGTGAGGGTGGAGCTGTGGTGGTGATGGACTTGGTGGGAGGTGCATCTTAGCTGAGCGCTTGGCGGGTGAAAGAATTGGATGCTTGGAGAATGGGTTTTGGAGGGGTTTAAGGGGGAGAAGGAGACTCTCATAATGCCTGCCCTTGCTATAATAGGGTGCAATTAGAGGTAAGGATTGAGATTGGGGGAATATATTATGGACAGTGACAATATATACAAGTACCCTCTGAAATAGAAAGCTTTGGTGGAGCATGATAAGCATATCCACTGTTCTTGGGTTATGCTTGGATCTCAAGTTATCCGCTTGATTGGTCCTTTATTCATCTTTTCTTCAATAATATTGGGGGAAACTATATTCTAATGTAGTTTCCCTCCCCTTAACATCATTCTAACCCTACATCTTTGATTTAATTTCCCTTCTAAATCTGCTACTCTTTACTAATTTTTCAGCCTTATTTCGCTTTGTATGTATCGACTTATTCTTTATTAGTAATAAAATTTGGATGGCTATGCCTCCTGTTACGTCGGAAAAAACATAAAAAGGATATTGCATTGTGGTCTCCTGGGTGGTTTAGCACTTGGCACACTAACCACCACCCTAGACCTACCAACGGACACTCCAAGAATTCATGCAAATTATTGCATATAAGGTTGCAATTTAGTAGTTTGATAGTCTATCATATATCATCTTATATCATATTGTCCTGCAATTAGTTTGGATACGGGGAAAAAATATAAAACATGAGGTTGCTGCATAAAATTAAAATATATATATATATATATATATATGGAATCTGGTATCTGTTCATCTGTTACATCTTAAATGCTTCCACTTTGAGGTTGACAACATTGCTATGTGTAAGTGGGACAAATTGTGTATGTGTCACAAAAAAGGTTAGTTATGCAAATATCTAGAACCTAAGCTATTTAAAATCATTTGACTAAGGGACCCAGAAAAAAAAAAAAAAAAAAGACATGGAATTAAACAATCCACCCAGTGCCTTTAAATGCTACATTGATGTTACCAAGAATTCAATGCCTCCGTATCTTTTGATCTTTGTCATTTTTCTCACTGTTATCTAGATAGACAACTCAAGAAGGATAAATTATATTTTTTAAAATTTAAAACTTGATGTGTATGATAATTAAGCTAAATGAAATAATATAAGTGAGAGCTATGCGATAAATAAGGATGTAAGTATGCAATCAATGAGCAATGAAAAGAAAACAATAAGATTCTAGTATATACAAAAAAAATTATAATGATTTGGTACCAAACTCAATATCTATGTCACTCGTCAAGCCATTCTTATAAATTCCATTATAATCTTTTCTTATATTATAACTTGATTATTTTCTTGGGCTCACAATCATATTCAATTGATTTTCTCCATAAAAATCAACCAAAACTATATCCATAAACCAATCCTGGACTCACACAACAAGAACATTCTAATTTGAGGCTTGGATCGGCCTATCTCCAAGTTTCAATCCCAATTAAAACTTATTTATAATAATGAATAGCAAAAAAAAAAAGCTCCTAAAAAAATAAATAGAAAAGATGATGAAGCTCTTGAAAATTATGTCAAGAAAGCTTGACAATGCACTAAAAGCCACTTAAATACTTCAAAAATTTGGTGGTTGAAAGCTTGAAACCCTTTTTTGAATGCTGACTTATTGCACTTGGATTTTCTCTTTATTTTTTTTTTTCTTAGCTCTTCTTTTTGTTTGATAGTTTTTAAAACCTCTTAAAATATCCAAAATGCTATTTTTAGCTGTTGAGAACCAAAAACTAGCTGTTAGACTTAATCTATGTATTTTGAAATTTTTATAGAACTAGCTATGAAAGCTGTTAGCCATAATCGAGTTGACTTGAGCATCAGCTCAATGAAAATAGGGATTGACTTGAAGTCTATTCAAAAGAATATTATTCTCTATATTTTCTAAGAGAATTGACTTAAGACTAATTATAGGTTGATTCGAGGGTAGATTTCACTCTCTATCAATCTGAGAGAGTCGACTCAACAAAAGTAGAGATTGACTCACAAATCATCACTTTACATTTGCATGCCAGAGTCGACTCTTTAAAGCTTGAAGTTGACTATTGACATTTTTTATTTGATTTTTAATGATGTGGCTTCTTCCATCTACTATCCTATACTTCATAACTTGGTATCCATAAAATGCTTTCTAAGAGTGACTTTAGCTTACTGAAATATTTTTAACATGAACTTTAATAATATATTAGTATCAAAATAAACACTCAAATGTTTTATTGACACCATTACTAATTAATCCTATTGTAATGCAGATCATTCTCATAGGGAACATATTACTTTTGCTAATAGTTATGGCAACCAATATTTAAGTTTATCCAAATTTTCTTAGATTAAAATTATCTAAAAGTAAAAGAATTATTGTTAAATGAATATTATGTACTATTAGAATAATGCTATATTTGTAGAAAAAGTTGGCTCCATTAATTAAAACTCATGAAGGGTAGATCAGGATTGTATCTTTCGTATAAAAGAATAATTACTTCTTTTTATGATATGAATCATTGGATTACATTTTTTACATAACTTTCAAAGCATTCCTATGTCTATCTTCCATCCGTTAGTGTAAATCATGAGACAGATGTCGTACTTTGAAAGCTGTACAAAATATAATCCAATAATTTATTCTGTGAAAGAAGATTAATCATTTTTTCATGTGAAAGATACAACTTATATCCATGAAGAACACTGCTTTAAGAACATAATTCCCTCCTAATATGAATTTATGGTGATAACATCCTCAAGGATAAAAGGTTACAAGAAAGGAATTGAAGAGAATGGTGAATAAGTGGAAAAATATGGGAAGAGCTTTCTTGGACTTATTATCCAAGACCTAAGACCTAAAGCTTTTTTACAGGATCTATTCGGAAAAAGGCTCTATTCCAAAGCAATGTAACTCACCTTGAGGCCTTTTATGAAAGCGAGAGAACTTGCTTTTGCACATTCAATGTTGGACTAAAATTTTAAAAAAAAAATAAAAACTTTTAAAATATCCAAAAGGAAGGAGATAAGGTTCCACTTAAAAATTTAAATTTTTTATGAAATAAGAGTTTAAAATTTTCAATGAACCCTACAGACATGGTGGAAGATGTTTTTCTGAAAAGCATGAATTATTGAGAAATCTGAGCTCATTTATATAATTTTAACCACCAAGATATGGTATTTTTAAGTAAAATCAGAAATAAGCTAGTTAGCCTCGATATTTAGAGGACATTTACTCAGATTGTATTCTTCTGAAGAATAATTTGGATGATTTAAGAAGCATTGTGAAAAACAACATGCACAAAGTAAAGCAAAAAAAAAAAAAAAGATCATGATGACGATCGAGGAGCTTCCACAAAATAGTGAAGATCGAGATGCATGCATATAGAAGTATTTAGGAAAGATATGAGATGCATGATATATTATCGTCCACAACATTCCAAGAATTATCTAGCTCTGATACCAAATTGTAGACCCATAATATTGCTCGAACATCAATCATCTTTGACATCACAAGCACTCCAATACCATGTTGCGAAAGCTCCTGATCTTTAGCATGGACCTGAAGGAACCTATGATGTTCTCTATGGGTAGCGCACCACCGATCCTCATCTGAATTCGTGATGGAGCATCTTCCTCCTTAGGCTTGAGGGAGACGCCCCCTTCTCTAAGGCTTCTTCAAGAACCCTAGGACGGCGACTCTAGAGAGAAAAAAAAAGAGAGTTGAGGGAGAAAAAATTTGTATTCCACACCATAATAAAATTCTAATATAATTTATGTATTTATACATAGCCATTAGGTTCGATCAGAAAAATTTTCTGGCTAACTCAATACATGAAAGCACTCACCGAGCCCATATACACCCATGTCTTTCATGCTCTTATCCTCTGGATGTAGACCCGACCCATACATGAATTAGCCCCCTTACGACCTCTCAAACCATATCTTAAAATTTTTAGGATCATCCCAGACCCTAACCCAAAATAGACCCTCGCGTAACTCTGTCCGCGCAGTAAGCCAGCTAAGTTCCACTGGGTCGGCTCAGTCTGAAACTGAGCTGGTCTAGTCCTGTACCGTGCTAGCAGTTCCGAACGCGAAGCTCTCTGTTTTGTTTGTGCACTGAGACTTAGCCGACCCAGTTTTAGATCGAGCCGGCTAACCTGTAGAAAATCTTCTTTCTACAGTCTTGATTCTTCAGCTTTGGTTCCTTGGTTCATTTTATGTCCCAGGTCTTCGAAGCACCAACCAAGCCCCTTGAGGCCCTTAATATCTGAACCTCAAGTCCGTGAAGAGCTACATGCCACCTCCATCCTAGGACAACTCCTATCCTAATCTTAGGACCACACCTATCCTAGCCTCCCTAAAGCTCTCATCCTGACTCTGCTCATGGCCTTCCAAGGCTTGGGAGCACCACAAATCCTCATAATATCCATCTTGGTGCTTTCAAGCCTTGGTAAACCTCTCGACAATGCCTTCCTACATGTTCTCGTTGTCTCTGCGCACTCGATAGCCCCTTGTGCAATCATCATCTCCGCCAATTATCTTCAACTATTGTGCACCCTTGAGACTTTTGGAATAATCGCCTCCACTGCTGAAGACCTTGACTTGCACTTCTGCACCATTCTGAAATTATAGGATCTCTTCTACTTAGCAGCTGCATCACTTTTTTTGGACTTTCTTGGAGAACCCATAACGTTCCTATACTGGCACTCGCTACAAACCCTGACATGGTCTCCTCAGAACTACGTCTGTCCTCCTGCACATGCCGCTCCACTTGAAACTATGCATCACCGATGCTGGTGCTAAGATATCGATCCTCCCGCATCCCTCTGCTTTGAACTCATGTCAAATTCCT
Organism: Cocos nucifera; assembly: GCA_006176705.1. Taxonomy (NCBI): domain Eukaryota; kingdom Viridiplantae; phylum Streptophyta; class Magnoliopsida; order Arecales; family Arecaceae; genus Cocos; species Cocos nucifera. The sequence continues at coordinate 7,878,207 of QRFJ01000002.1, read as the reverse complement.
CTCCAATTGTAAAGCCATCACTATGGAGCTCCATCTATATTCGAAGTCCATCTGATGCCGCAGAAGCAAACTCTATCATCGAGTCCCTCGAGGCCAACCACTTAATGCTGCATTCCTAAGCCTGCCGCTGCACCTCGAATACCATCGCTGCCCCTTCGAATCCTCCATGCTTAGTGGACCCCTTCGAAGCTATCTTGGATACCTCCATTACCCATGGGCACCTCTAAAACTCAAGAGCTCATCCAACTCTTCTGAAATCAGCGACTGAATCCTAAAAAATTTCATCCTAGTCCTTCTCTTCTGCCCCTACACCAGCCATCACTTCAATTGCACCTGGAGAACCATTCTTCATCTGAACCGCGACTCTTCCTGATGCTCCTGCAAAAAAAATCTGATCCATGATACTTTCGACTGCTAGAGAACTTCTGGCACTTTCTGAGACCTCCTAGCTCTCTCTGAGATCTGCTTTCGATTTTTCTAAGAAGCTTCTGACACCATCTGCTGAGATACACTCCTCGGCTGCTGCACCACTGAGCCTCTCTCAGTCCCGTGCCTCTAGGGTAGCGCTCCTGCAGTACTTCAGCACTCTCTGACTCATCTTTGCACCACTCTACAGCCGCTCAGCCCTAACCTGCTGGATCTCCATGGATCATCCATCTCCATCACTCCTAAAGCTTCACAAATTTATGCTCTGATCGAACTGCTGAATACATCTTTGACTACTTCCATCTTTCAGATACCGAAGGACGTATAGTCGCTTCTTCATCCTTCCTTCGATCATTATCCCTTGAAAAATCTCTATTCAACAGTCCTACACTGCCCATCTTTTTAGAGAACCCTGATGCTCCCTGTTGAGATACCTCCTTCGGCTGCTGCATCGTCGAGCCTCTCTCTATCATGCATCTCTAGAAAAATGCTACTGCAGCACTCCAGCGCTTTCTGTCTGTCACATAACCATCATACACCCCGATCTTTCCACCAAGATCGATCAGTAAATCATGCACCAAATTCTTACATCCCAAAAAAATTTCTTTCTATTAATCTTCTCAACCTCCATCTTCAACCTGCTGCTCTCGGTTGACCAAACCATAGCAACAACAAGATAGATTTGAGACATACTATGAAATTCTTATGCAGATTTTTGATTTTATCTTGTACGACTTCTCCTTTTCTTCCATGCATCATCAAGCTTTGAAACTTGACTCTGATACTATATTATCGTTCATAACGTTCTAGGCATCACCTAGCTCTGATACCAAATTATAGACTCATGATATCACTCGAACGTCAATCATTCTTGACATCACAAGCACCCCGATACCATGTTGCGAAAGCTCCTGATCTTTAGCATGGACCTGACGGAACCTATGACGTTTTTTATGGACTACACACCACCGATCCTCCACCTAAATTTATGATGGGGCGCCTTCCTCCTTGGGCTTGAGGGAGACGTCCCCCTTCTCTAGGGCTTTTTTAAGAATCCTAGGGTGGCAACTCTAGAGAGAAGAGAAGAAGAGAGTTGAGAGAGAAAAGGTCTGTATTCCACATCATAATAAAATCCTAATATAACCTATGTATTTATACATAGCCATTAGATCCGATCAGAAAAACTCTCCGACTAATCCAATATATGAAAGTACTCATCAAGTCCATGTATACCCATGTCTTCCATACTCTCATCCTCTGGATCTAGACCCGATCCATACATGAATTAGCCTCCTTAAGACCTCTCAAATCATGCCTTAAGATCCCTAGGATCATCCCAGATCCTAGTCCAAAATAGATCCTTGCGTAACTCTGTCCGCGCACTGAGCCGGCTCAATCTCAGTACTGAGCTAGCTAAGTTCCACTAGGTTGGCTCAGTCTGAAACTGAGCCGGCCCAGTCCTATGCCGTGCCAAAAGTTTCGAACGTGCAGCTCTCTATTTTGCCTGTGCATTGAGACTTAACCGATCTAGTTTTGGACTGAGCCGGCTAACTTGTAGAAAATTTTTTTTTTGCAGTCTTGATTTTTTGATTTTGATTCCTTATTTTACCTTATATCCCAGGTTTCTGAAGTATCAACCAAGCCTCTTGAGGCCCTCAATACTTGAACCTCAAGCCCATGAAGAGCTATATGTCGTCTCCATCCTAGGATAATTTCTATCCTAGTCCTAGGACCACACTTGTCCTAGCCTTTCTAAAGTCGTCATCCTGGCTCCACCCGTGGTCTTCCAAGACTTGGGAGCATCATAAATCCTCACATGATAGACCTTAAATTCACGAAAAGATAGCCATTTCATTGGATGATGCAATTGAGGAAAAGCAAGTCCTACAACTCGATCAAATGGAATCTCTTAAAATTTTTTAAAAAATAAAAAATTCAACAAAAATAAATATATGTTTAATTTTCTTTTATTCATAAATTAATAAGTTGACTTACATCATCTTCTACTTATATTGTCACATTCCATTCTTATACAATTTGAATTAAATTCTTCTTCTGTATCAATTTTATATATAACGTTTGATTGATCTAATTTTTTTTAGGTTAAAAATATACCTAAACAAATTTTTTTTGAAAAAAAAAATTTGTATTGACCTATCATTTCAAAATTTAAATAAAAAAACTTGAACCTAATCATTAGTGCTCTTAGAGAGTAGCGGAATATTGTAAAGCTTAAAGAGTTATCTGATTCCAAAAAAAATATTTTATTTAAATATTTTATAGACAAAAGAATTAGATATATAAAATCCTAGTTAGTTATTAAATTTCATTTTTCTTCGAAAAGAGGGCTTATAGGAATTGTGATCCTCTAATGAGTCGGGGATTATTAATTTTTTAAGTTATATTTAATCAAATTTTTGGAAAGATAGGAAGTATTTTTTATCCTTCAAAAATATTTTTGATGATTATTAATTTTTTTAAAAAATAATATGGGAGTTGTTTTAATTTTATTATGAAACTATAAAAATGTACGGAGTTTTTAAAAAATAATTTTAGATAAAGATCATGGAGCTATTTTGACTTTATAACTTTTACTCTTTTTTTTCTAAAACACTCGCGACAAAACCGTAGAATTTCAATTGTATCCTTACATAACGTGGCGCACGACCGTAGTAGTTACTGAGAATCGCTGCCATAGATCTATGACAGCGATTTTATAACTGCTATCATAGACCTATGGCAGTAGTTCTCAATAACTACTTCCATAGATTTAAGATAGTGGTTTGAAAATCATTATCATAGGTAGTTTTTTTTTTCAATTCTACCTCCAATTTTATTTTCCTTCGAGCGCTCTCTCTCTCCCTCCTCTCCACCGTTGGTGAGGCCCTCCCCTCCGTTTCCTTCCCTGGCTGGCTCCAAGTCCTCCCCTCTGTTTCCTTCCCGACCATCGGTTCTACCACCTCCCCCTCTTTCTCCTTCTTCCCCGTCCTCTCCGCCGCCGGCTCTGCTACCTCCCCGCTTGCCCCTTCTTCCCCGACAGGCTCAACCACCGACCCCGCCACCTTCCCTCCTCCTCCTTCTTCCCCGACCAGCTCGTCCGCCAATTCTGCCACCTTCCCTTCCTCCTCTCTTCCTTGCTCTCTCTCTTCTCTCTTCCTCGATCGGCCCGGCCGTCGGCCCCGACCCCTCCCTGCTCTCTCCTCTCTTTCCTAGGCCCGATCTACCCCCTTCTACTCTCTCTCTCCTTTTTTCCTTGGCCAATCTGACCGCTGGCCCCAACCCCTCCTTGCTCTCTCTCTCTCTCTCCTCTCTTCCCTTGGCTCGATCTACCCCCTCCTGCTCTCTCTCTCACCTCTCTTCCTCGGCCAACCAGGCCACCGACCTCGATCGCAAACCCTCCCTGCTCTCTCTCTTTCTCTCCTCTCTTCCTCAACCCAATCCACCCCCTCCTGCTCTCTCTCTCTCTCCTCTCTTCCCTGGCTACTAGCCCCGACCCCTCCTTGCTCTCTCTCTCTCTCTCTCTCTCTCTCTCTCTCTCTTTCTATCCTCTCTTCTCTCAGCATGATTCACCCCCTCCTGCTCTCTCTCTCCTCTCTTCCCTCAGTCCGACCCGTCCTCTCCCTACTCTCTCTCTCCTCTCTTTCCTCGGCCCGACCTACCCCTTCCTACTCTCTCCCTTTCTCTTTCTCTCTCTTCTCTCTTTCTATCCCACTATCTTGTATTTCTCTTATTTTGCAGGCTATCTTTAGCATTGCCGTCTTCCTATAGTGTCGCTGCTGACAACCCATGGAGCTCTCTGTGCGATCCCCTCTCCATAGCCGTAGGTATTATTTTTTAAAAAATTTTATATTATTATTTATTAATTATTTATAGTATTTATAATAATATTTATATTTTTTATTATAAATATTATAATTATCCGCTAACCATGGGTTCATGTCGGCAGGTAAGAGAACTCTTACCGATTGATTCTGGACCATACCGATGGATTTCGGATCAAGCCATGCCATGTCCGTGGTCATGGACGGCCCTAGGTCGTGCTAGCAGCCTTGGGCCATGCCATGTTGGTATCCATGGATCGCCCTTGGGTTGTGCCAATCGATAAGGAAACCTAGGCCGTGCCCGTGGTCATGAACAGCCCTTGGGCTGTGCCATGCCGACAGCCATGGACAACCCTTAGGCCATGCCATATCGCTCGATAAGAAAACCCCTGCTGGTGGATTCTGGGCCGTGCCGTACTGGCAGCCTTGGACCTTACTGTGTTGACGATAGTGGATAGCCCCGAGCCGTACCGACGACCTTGGGCCATGCTATGTCAGCGAACGTGGACAACCCTTGGGGCATGTCGGTCGATAAGAAAATTCACGTTGGCGGGTTCTGGGTCATGTCGGTGGTTGTAAGATATACCGACTGCTAAGAGAACCATCACCCTAGTCAGCCACTAATAGAAAGTGAAATTATTTGTTGCTCATCCTTAATTATTTATGAATGTAATTTATATTGTAGAATTCATATTTTGTTGTTTTTGTTTATTGCATTGTATAATGATAGACCTATCAATTGATTAGTGTATGTTGGGGATAAACCCCACTCCTGTCGAAGTCCAATCTGATGCTTAGCCTAATGCGACTGATAATCATGAAAGAGTTTCGATTAAAAATTCTTCCTCCAGTAGTCGAACTTCTTTAGCAGTCGAACTCCTTCAGCAGCCGAATCCTAGTCGAACTCCTTTAGCAGCCGTACTCATCCAACGGTCGAACTCCTTCTGGACTCCCTCCAGCGGTTGAATCCCAGCCAAACTCCTTCAAGCACTCAAACTTCCTCCAGCGATCGAATCCCAGCCAAACTCCTTCAAGCACCCAAACTCATCCAGCGATCGAACCCCTCCTAGACTCCCTCCAATGGTCGAGCCCCAGTCAAACTCCTTCGAGCATCCGAACTTCCTCTTACGGTCGAACTCCTCCCGGACTTCTCCTTTAGTCGAATTTCTATAGGAGCCAAACTCCTTCCGGACGTCTCCTTCAGTTGAATTTTTATGGAAGCCGAACTCCTTTCAGACGTCTCCTTCAGTTGGATTTCTATAGGAGCCAAACTCCTTTCGGATGTCTCCTTTAGTTAGATTCCTCCAGGAGCCAAACTCCTTCCAAACCTCTCCTTCAGTCGGATTTCTACGGGAGCCAAACTTCTTCTGAACGTCTCTTTCAGTCAAATTTCTACAGGAGCTGAACTTCTTTCGGACGTCTCCTTTAGTTAAATTTATTCAGGAGTCAAACTCCTTCCGGATGTCTTCTTTAATCGATTTCTACAGGAGCCAAACTTCTTTCAGACGTCTCCTTCAGTCAAATTTCTACAGGAGTCGAACTTCTTTCGGACGTCTTCTTTAGTCAAATTTTTATAGGAGCCAAACTCTTTTTGGACTTCTCCTTCAGTCAAACTTCATCTAGATTTTTTCAGTGGATTACTTTTAGATTTCAAGTAGTATTTCTCTCCGATGATCTCCTCTAGCGGTATTTTCTTTAGGAGTTCGAACTCCTCTAGAATTGATATATATCAAAGTTCTTCACCAACCAACGTCTGCTTCCTCCGAACTTTGACTATTAAATCTCAACGAACAAGCGATCCCACTACTGGACGATTACGACTGTTATTTATTAGGACGGTTATGACTATTATTTATCAATCTACTTAAGGTGACTCCACTACTGAACGGTTACAATAGGCTCTATCTATAAAAAGAAACCATCCAGATATATTTTCTCTAAGCTCTCTTCTTCTTTCTAAAACTCTACTGAATTCTTGCCTAAGCACTTCATTTCTGTTGGCTAGAAGAGCTGTCTTGATCGTTGGAGGGTCCTGCCGGTGCCACCACCACCAACTCCGAATGGAATTTTATTTTGCAGGTCACCGATGGTGACCTCTTCTTCCCCAACTTCAGCTCGATCCAACGTCAATCAGATTCTACACCAATAGAATTGATGCTAGAAGAAGGGCCCTCTATTTCTGAGGTACCCTTATTCTTAAAAGAGTGCTCAGCCTATCCTATGGATCTTCTTCTTCAAGATCCATCTCCATCCTCTCCCTCGATCCTAAGAAATACTTTCAAAGAAGACGACTATCCAGAGATCTATCGCTTCTGCCGTCAGACCTGAGCCAGACCCATCCATTCCTGCTCCAGCACCGGTGCTTCAACCTCCTCCATCGACGGTTATGGCAGATTTAGAGTAGTTTAATCTACTGATGCAACGGATTCAGAGCCTCACCGAGATGGTGCTGACCATGCGGTAGCCTCCGACGGTGATTCCACTAGAAAACCTACCATCGATATGTTAGAAATCGATCTCGAGGAAGAGCACTTGGGCTAGCATACCCATTACCCCTAGGAAGAAAAAATAGAAAGTAGAGGATCCTTATTCGGATCATGATTTTTCTCTAGAAGAGACCTTCTCCATCTACGATCGAAAGTCTTTCAAGATCTGCGATTGAGACAACGTCCTCGATCATAAACTATGAAAGATGGATCGGTGGATCGAGAAACTCCACCACATCGCCCCGGCTTGCCATGATGACGTCTGCATCGATCCCATTTTCTCTCACCGAATTATGCAAGAGCCCATTCCGTCGAACTTCAAGCTTCCCCAATTTGAAAGCTACGATGGAACCTCTGATCCGATCGATCATCTAGAGGCCTTCTGGACTATGATGCTACTCCATGGTGCATCAGACGCCATCTTATGTCGAGCTTTTCCATCTATCTTAAAGAAAGCAGCAAGAAATTGGTACTCGATGTTGAAGCCAGGTATGATCTTTTTCTTTGATTAGATGAGCCATCAGTTTGTGGCTCATTTCATCAGTAATCGACGTCCGCATCGAGATTCAGATTTTTTGATGCATATCGAGCAGAAGGAGAAAAAATCTATCCAGACTTATGTCATCCGATTTAATACTAATGTATTGAAGGTCCGGAACATGAACCAGTCTATTGCAATGGCCGTCTCAAGGGTGGCCTTCAAAAGAATGATTTATTGTTCTTCCTGGAGAAGAAGTATCCCAGAAACTTTATCGATCTGCTAGCTCGGGCTGAAGGATATGCCCAAGTAGAAGAAACCTTCAAATTGAAGGATGAGGAAGCTACAGAAGAGCGGCAGATGGGCGAATCTAATAAACCCACAACTGATGGAGGGTCGAATGAAGTTTGGCCATGCTCACGGACTCCCTTCGAGTGCAAGCGAGTCTGAACTCCTGCTCAAGCTCGTCGTTAAAGAAGTCTCGATAGAAGGGCATGAAGATGTTCTCCTTTTAGAAGATTTTATAACTACGCCTCCCTTAATACTCCACAGACGTCAGCCTGAAGTAAGAGAAGATCGGCTGAGGGCACTACCGCAGCCAAAATCACCAAGAAGTGAGGAACAACAAGGAGATCGACCACCTCTTAGCATCATCAATACTATCTTTGGAGGACTTAGTGCTTTGACGAGCCGCTATCTCTTAGCCTCAGAGCTAAGAAAAGTTTGTCCTAAATTGAGAAGGCCCATATGAAATAGAGGAGGTCGTTCGATCCGAAGCTTATCGTCTGAAGGAGCTTAGAGGAACAACGCTCCCACGACCTTGAAATTCAGAAAATCTAAGAATAAAAGAAGCAATAAAAAATGATCATGTTAATCTCGATAAATCAAAAGCCTCGTTTATTTTAGACGAGATGAGGGAAGAGGCCCTAACAACGGTCCTTAAGTGCCCCTACAGTCCATTAGGAATAGAAGAAGAACCTCATCCTAACATGAGCAAAATCGAAGGCCTCGTTCATTTTAGATGAGATAAGAAGAGAGGTCCTAACAATGGCTCTTAAGTGCCTCTACAGTCCATTAGAAACAGGAGGAGAACCTCATCCTAACGTGAGCAAAATCGAATGATTCTTATGTACTTCTACAATCCATTAGGAATAAGAGGAGAACCTCATCGTAACGTGAGTAAAATCAAAGGTCTCATTCATTTTAGACGAGATAAGGAAAGAGGTCCTGACAATGATCCTTATGTGCCTCTACAACCCATTGAGAATAGATCCTAACGTGAGCAAAATTAAAGACCTCGTTCATTTTAGATGAGATGAGGGAAGAGGCCCTGACAACGGTCCTTATGTGCCCCTATAGTTTGTTTGAAAATAGGAGGAGAACCTCATCTTAATGTGAGCAAAATCGAAAGCCTCATTCATTTTAGACAAGATGAGGAAAGAGGCTCTGACAATGACCCTTAAGTGCTCCTACAGTCCATTGGAAATAGGAAGAGAACTTCGTCCTAATGTGAGCAAAATCGAAGACCTCATTCATTTTAGATAAGATGAGGAAAAAGATCCTGATAACGGTCTTTATGTGCTCCTACAGTCCATTAGAAATAGGAGGAGAACCTCGTCCTAACGTGAGCAAAATCGAAGATCTCGTTTATTTTATACGAAATGAAAGGAGAGGCCCTGACAATGGCCCTTACGTGCCTCTACATTTCGTTAGAAATAGGTGGAGAACCTCGTCCTAACGTGAACAAAATCGAAAGCCTCGTTCATTTTAGACGAGATGAGGAGAGAGGCCCTGACAATGCCCCTTAAGTATCCTTACAGTTCATTAGGAATAGGAGGAAAACCTCATCCTAACGTGAGCAAAATCGAAGGCCTCGTTCATTTTAAACGAGATGAGGAAAGAGGTCCTAACAACAGCCCTTATATATCCTTACAGTCCATTAGGAATAGGAGGAGAACCTCATCCTAATGTGAGCAAAGTCGAAGATCTCGTTCATTTTAGATGAGGTGAGAGGAGAGACCTTGACAAGATCTTCTTCAACTTTAATAAGAGATAAGATCTCCTTCAACCTCAGCTGAAGATAAGATCTTTTCCGAGCTTCAACTTCAACCTCAACAGGAGATAAGATCTTCTTCAATCTCGGTTGGAGATAAGATCTCTTCCGAGCTCCAATCCTTCAATAGAAGATAAGATCTTCTTTAACCTCAGCTGGAGATAAGATCTCCCCAAGCTTCAATTTCAACATCAACATCGATAGGAGATAAGATCTCTTTCAACCTCGGTTGGAGATATGATCTCCTCCGAGCTTCAACTTCAATGTCAATAGAAGATAAGATCTTCTTCAACCTCGACTGAAGATAAGATCTTCCTCGAGCTTCAACTTTAATGTCAATAAGAGATAAGATCTTCTTCAACCTTGGTTGAAGATAAGATCTCTTCCGAGCTTCAATCTGAATGGGTGCAGGGTCTGAAAAAAGACTTCGGCAGTCGTCTTTTTTGTACTCCCTTCTTTCAAATTTTGAACTCAGATGTGGGTTGACTATCGTTGGGGATAAATCTCACTCCCATTGAAGTCCAGTCTAATGCTTAGCCTAATGCGACTGGTAATCATGAAAGAGTCTCGATTAAAAATTCTCTCTCCTACAGTCGAACCCCGATCAAACTCCTTTAACAGCCAAACTCCTCCAGCAGTCGAACCCCGATCAAACTCCTTTAGCAGTCGAACTCATCCAGTGGTCGAACCCCTCCCGGACTCCCTCTAGTGGCCGAACCCCAATCGAACTCCTTCAAGTATCCAAACTCATCCAACGGTCGAACCCCTTTTGGACTCCCTCCAGCGGTCGAACCCCAGCCAAACTTCTTCAAGCATTCGAACTCATCCAGTGGTCGAACCCCTCCCGGACTCCCTCTAGTGATCGAACCCTAGTCAAACTCCTTTAAGCACCCGGACTCCCTCCAGCGGTCGAACCCCTCCCAGACCTTTCCTTCAGTCGGATTTCTATAGAAGCCAAACTCCTTCTAGACATCTTCTTCAATCGGATTTCTACAGGAGTCGAACTCCTTTCAAATTTCTATAGGAGCCAAACTTCTTTCGGACGTCTTCTTCACTCGGATTTCTACAGGAGCCGAACTCCTTCCAGACATCTCCTTCAGTCGAATTTCTTCAGAAGTCGAACTCCTTCCGAACCTCTTCTTCAATTGAAATTCTACAGGAGCCGAACTTCTTTCAGACATCTCCTTCAGTCGGATTTCTATAGGAGCTAAATTTTTTCCTGACGTCTCTTTCAGGCGGATTCCTCCAGGAGCCAAACTCCTTCCAGACGTCTTCTTCGGTCGAATTTTTATAGAAGTCAAACTTCTTTCGAACCTTGCCTTCACTCAGATTTCTATAGGACCCGAACTCCTTCCGAACATTCCTTCAGTCGGATTTCTTCAGAAGTCGAACTCCTTCCAAACCTCTTCTTCAGTCGGATTTCTACAAGAGCCGAACTCCTTTCAGACGTCTTCTTCAGTCGGATTTCTCCAAGAGCTGAACTCCTTCCGGACTTCTCCTTTAGCCAAACTTTATATGGATTCCTCTAGTGGATTATTTCTAAATTTTAAGTAGTATTTCTCTCAGATAATCCCCTCTAGTGGTATTCTCTTTACAAGTTTGAACTCTTCTAAAATTGATATATGTCAAAGTTCTTTACCAACTAACACCCGCTTCCTCCGGACTTCGACTATTAAATCTCAACGAACAAACGATCCCACTATCGGATGGTTACGACTGTCATTTATCAAGATGATTATGACTGTCATTTATCAGTCTGCTTAAGGCAACTCCACTATCGGACAATTACAATAGGCTCTATCTATAAAAAGGGACCCTCTAGATATGTTTTCTCTAAGCTCTCTTCTTCTTTCTAAAATTCTACTAAATTCTTGCTTGAGCACTCCATTTCTGTTGGCTAGAAGAGCTAACTTGATCGTCGGAGAATTCTATCGGAGCTGCCACCACAGACTCCAGATGGAACTTTATTTTATAGGTCACCGACGGTGACCTCTTCTTTTCTAACTCTAGCTCAATCCGACATCAACCAGATTTTGCACCAATAGTGTACATAATCTCCAGCATCCATATATTTATATATTTTTATATGAATGAGAGAATTATATACAATGATTAATTGATTATCCAATTTGGATAGTTTAAAAATTATAAATAATTCTATAGATAATTACAGTAATCAAACGATATGCTAAAGATTTCGAATAAAATTTTGGACAGTATTATTTTTTATTCTCCCTATATGGGAGAACTAAGAAAAAATACTGCCAAAATTTTTTTCGATCCCTATTGTATATTGTTTGATTACTGTAATGAATCTATAGAATTAATGCAATTCTTGAATGGGATAAGACCTATCTTTATCTATTAATTGATGATAGGATGTATTTATTGTATATCTGAAAATGATATTTACTCTAAGTTCTATACATGATATTTTTTTTGATCCCTATTTAAGATGCATTTTTTGTTTATAATGCATATTTGTTTATAATTCATTATTATATAATGTAAGTTCCATACATTATTTAATTATAGTATCATCAATTTTTATAATAGATAAGAAATGGATGAAGTTTAATAGGCTCTCGTTAGAATATAAGGCTGGACTTCAAAATTTTCTATATTTTACTATAGAAAAATTTGGAGACCATGGACTTATCCAATGTCCTTGTAAAAAGTGTATGGATGGGTTGTGGCTACTTCGTCAAGATATAAATGATTACCTCACTATTTATGGTTTTAAACCCGGTTATGAAATTTGTTGAGATCAACATGGTGAGGGCAGGCTGCAAGGAGGCGATCAACATGATTAGAGAGTGGAACAAATAGTTCATGATATTTTTTTATTTTTTGTCCATAATGATGGTGCATCTACATCCATGCCTGATCTTATGGTTGGTGGAATAACAAAAGTGAGGATGTGAAGAAGGTCCGTAAGTTGATGGAGGATGCTAATATCTGTTGTATTTCAGATATGAAAAGATGGAGAAGCTTGAGTTTTTAATTCGATTATACCATGTGAAATGCTCCAATGTGTTTAGTAATAATGGAGTTAACTACATATTGGAGCTTTTGGAAGACATTCTTTCGGATAATGCATAAATTTTGAAGAATAATTATGAGACATTGAAGATTATTGAATAGTTGAGCTTTACTTATACCAAGATATATGCATGTCCTAATAATTACATGCTCTGCTAGAAGGGGGATAACAACTGGAATTAGTGCATGAAGTGCGGTATATCAAGATGAAAAAAGAGTAAAGACAGCACATCGATCCGTGTACCTCAAAAGTTAATGTAATACTTTTCTTGGATTCCGATACTACCAAAGTTGTTGATGTCAACAAGAACATCGAAGGATATAAGATGGCATGAAGAGGATCAAACAAAAGATGACGTATTGAAGTATCCAACCGATGGAGAGGCATGACAGAAGTTTAATGAAATATATTTTGATTTCACAAAAGAGATACATAATATGAGGTTGGGCTTGTCATGTGATGATTTCAATCCATTCAAACATATGAATACCGTTAATAGTGTATGGCCAGTGTTTATTCATATTTATAATCTCACACCATAGATGTGTATAAAAAAATCTTTTGCTTTCATGACAGTGCTCATCCCTGGATCGATTGAGGTAGGTAATGATATTGATGTCTATTTGCAGCCTCTTATTACCGAGCTGAAATAGTTATGGAGCATTCAAGGTGTTCCAACTTTTGATGCTTTACTAAATGAGTCATTCTCCCTACGTGCAACGCTTTTATGGACAATAAATAACTTTCCAACCTATGCCTTAATGTCGGGTTGGAGCATGAAAGGTGAGCTAGTATGCTCAATTTATGAAAAAAATATTTAATTTATAAGATTGACACATTGAAGGAGCTTTAGCTATATGGGATATTGACATTTTCTCTATCGAAACCATCCATACAGAAGGGATGCACGCTTCTTCGATGGCATTGTTGAAAAAGGTGAGGCATCTAGCTAGATGTCTGAGAGTGAGGTGTTGAGAGAGTTGGATGATCTCAGTATTTAATTTGAAAAAGGTGATCCGATTGATGGTAAGAAGAGGAAGCATCGATCAAAGAAAGATGACACATTTTAATTGAAGGAAAAAAAGTATTTTCTTTGACTTGTCATATTAGAAGATAAATTTATTGCGCCACTGCTTAAATGTAATGCATATTGAAAAGAACGTGTGCGAGCTTCTATTGACAATAATCTTGAATATCAAGGATAAGACCAAGGATGACTTAAATTCTCGATTTGACCTAAAAGAATTGGATATTAGGAGATCACTCCATTCGAAGCTAGTAGGAAGAGAATAGTGGAAGCTCCCTCATGCATGCTATGTTATGAATGCCTCCGAACAGTCCACATTTCTTCATGTTGGAGAACATAAAGATCTCAGATGAATACTCAAGCAACATATCAAAGCATGTGAATAGTAAGGATGTCAAACTTGGAGGATTAAAGATCCATAATTATCATGTACTGATACAAGAATTGATCCTAATAGCTATTCGCCATGTGTTGCCAAAAAAATATCAGAATGGCTGTTATTCATCTTTGTAATTTTTACAGAGATACTTATGCGAAAATGTTGCTTAAGAAAGACATGAAGGAAATGAAGGCAAGTGCAGTGACTATATTATGTGATTTACAGAAGATATTTTTATCATCATTTTTTATAGTTATGATGCATCTTACTATACACCTTGTAGAAGAAGTTGCATATGAAGGTCCGGTATTCTGCCGATGGATGTATCCTACTGAGAGGAATATTCAAACTCTAAAATTTTATGTAAGAAATATGAATCGCCTGGAGGGATCCATAGTACAAGATTATTTGGATCAAGAGTATATAAATTTTTGTACCATATACTTAAACAAGCTCGAGATATGTCGTAATCGGCTAATGAGGAATCAAGATGATCAGTATAAGCCAATTGAGCCTGTATTTGAGTCCATTCCACAGCCAGATGGACTTTCTACTTCATACCATCTTACTAATTTGAGCATTAAGCAAAGGAATAAGGTACACTACTATGTACTTTTCAACTGTGATGTCACCGAATCGTACATAAGATGAGTCACTCAGCTTTATTTATTTTATAATAATTAAAAAAATACTTAATTATATCTAAATTTATTTTTTGTGCATGCAGCAAACATAAGAAAATCATAAGAGTAAAATACAATGCTCTAAGTATGTAGGAGAAAAAAAAAATGCACAGCAAAAAATTTTCTGAATGATTCAAAAATCATGTAAGTGATTATATATTTTTGTCTTATGTAGCTTATTTGAACATATTTACTAATTAGGTATCATCTTCTTAATTAGGTATGGAAATTACCACTCGATAATGTGAGTTCTGAAGTACGTGCTCTTTCAATGGTTCTTAATTATACCGTGCATGAGTATAAACAGCTCATTTTTAATGGCTATAGATTTAATATTCACAGCAGATCCATAAACATAGCAACACAAAATAGTAGTGTGATGTTGAGCGCTGCCACTAAGTGATATGCTAGCTCGAGGGATTCACAACCTCGTATGGAGGATTTGAACTATTATGGGATGGTGGAGAAGATGGTCATCTTGGATGATTATTCTAAAGAAAGAATTGCGTTGATGAAGTATGATTGGTTTGACACCTTATCATGGTTAGAGATGAAGACTGATGAGTGTGGTTTTACTCTCGTCAACATGTAATGCCATCTCCACATCGAAGAACCGTATATACTTACCTCCCAAGCTAGTCAAGTCTTCTACATTAGTGATCCCTTAAAGCCTCAATGGAATGTTGTTGTAAGGATGGTGCCTAGGCATATCTTTGATGATATCGAGGTTGATGATGATGTTGGATCATGCATGCAAAATGCTCCTCTAGGATACAACTTACCTGGTACTGTCAAGATCCTAGATACATTTATCAGGAGCGATGGTGATGTCCATATTATATATGTCAATAGGCGATGACTTCAACATTCTGGTATAAATATTAGAGTCTATTTATTGATGCTCAACTAATACTATTATTCAACATGTTATATTGGTTAATGTTCATTAACGTTGCAGGTGATGATGGCACCGAAATGCTATCTCGTATTGATCAAAATGTCTGATATGCGGTGCAACTCTACTAGGAGGAGAAGGAACCCTCCGCGTTATATACTACATTTCTCGAATGTCTACGATGGGCTCAACCTGTATGTAGATATAACAGAAAGAACAAGTATCTAGATTAACCAAAATGAACTTTTACAAATCTTAATATTGATTTTCAATGCAATGCTGCTTGTTTCTCCTACTAGATATGTGCTTTGGTAAGCAGCATTATTGGTAATGCTGCTTACCAAAGCACATATCTAGTAGAAAAAATAAGAGCATTGCATTAAAAATTAATGTTAAAGTTTATAAAAATTTATTTTGGTTAATCTAGATGATTGTTCTTTTTAATATTTCTACATTGATAGATTGAGCTCATCGTAGATATATGAGAAATTATAGTACATGACGTGGAGGATTACATCTCCCTCCAAGCGGAGTTGCACCGCATATCAGGCATTTCGGTCTATGTGGAGCTTCGCATTTGAGTCAAAGGCGAAGCATATCCATCCACCTCAGCATCAGCTGCCTAGGGACCACCGGCATCTACTTCTCCATCGATATCTGAGTCTCTACTATCAGCCACATCTCCAGCACATGCTCCATCCATCGATAAGTCTTCACTGGCATCCACGTTGCACAATTCCATGGCTAGTGAGTATCAATTATTTATTTATTTATATAGTTATTATACACTCTTATATATTTATATAATGTATTTTCATTGTAGGTGTTGATGCAGGCAGCTCAGGCAGAGAGCAGGCTGCTCAGCTATAGAACGTCATGATCGCTATGCTAATAAGTCTCATCACGTATTTTGGAGCTGACTTCATGAGTCTTGAGGACATATTGGCCGATGCTTCAGCTCCAGCTCGTGCTTTAGCTGCTTCCGATGACAGATGACTTAGATATAAATTTAGGAGACTTTTGATATATTTTTTTAAAAAGATATTATAATAAATTTTATTTAATAATAAAATTTGAGCATTTCAGAAATATTCTTATATTTATAATATTTTCTTATATTATATATTGAATTATATTTATTAGGTTAAAAAATATAAATATTAAAAAATTTATATTTTTTATTATTTAAAAGTTACGGCAGCGATTACAAAATCGTTGTCATAAGTTATGTGCCAACCTATGGAAGCGGTTACATAACCGCTGCCATAGACTAGCCTATGGCAGTGGTTGACAAACCACTGTCATAGATGTTTTGGCGATGGTTAACTAATCGCTGTTATAGGCATTCTATGGCAGTGATTACAAAATCACTGTCATAGCCGATCTTTGGCAGCGGTTGATGAAACCGCTGTCATAGGTTACTTATGACAGCGATTTTTATAACCGCTACAAAAATCACTGTCATAGATCTATAGCAATAGTCACAGTGGTAATGGCTAGCTAACCACTGTCATAGCCTATGGCAGCAATTTTTTCGATTATGATAATAATTATGAGCTACTGCCATAGTTCATTTTTATAGTAATATAAGAGATCAAATTTATAGCTCATCTACCAGAAAAGTTAATAAATATGCCAACCAAAGCTATATGAATCACAAAATTATGACATAGTTCCAGCCTTAAATCTCTTATATCACTTAAGATTTTCGCCATCAACTTTTTTTTTTTTTAATTCTTTAAAATATTGATAATAAATATCGGCTTTTGGTCTTTTTCTTTGCTGATCAAGCCCTGGAAAACGATCCAGGATCATTAATCCAAGAGTCAAAGACACAAGGACCAAAAATTCCAATGACTAACTAGAAGGGCTTCTGATTGGCACAATCCAAGTTGGACCCCACATCCACCTCGAACAGCTGGGCGTATCTCTTGTAGTAGCCGATCCGGTCGTTGACCCGGCTGTCGTCCGGAATTCCGCACTCCAGCCCACCATTTATTATGTTCGTCACCAGCCCGAACCCGGCGGTCCGGTTCGCCTCCAGGTCCGCCCCCGTGGGCCGGTAACGGCCCACCATCACGTCGTGGCACGACGGCTTCGGCTTCTGTTCCGTCATCCAGAACCATAACGCCGTCTTGAATGCGATCACCGAGTTATTCCCTACGATCTCCGGATTTTTCAGACCATCAAATCCCAAGGCCCGTCCAGCTGGCCCATAGTTGTAGTTCCTGCCAGGGTCCAATGTTATTAATTAGTGCATATCAAATCCAACCAGTGTTAAGAGTGCTACAAAATGTGGAAACTACCCTTCATCATTTGGTCTATAGGTGTCGGTTTCAACTACTTAGTCTAGAAAAATGAGTTCTCGGTCAATTTATCTTACCACGAGAGCTGGATGGGTCCTCTTCCATTGTAGGACTTGCCAGGATAGCAAGGCCATTGCTTGTTTGTAGAGTCGCAGTAGTTGCTCTGTGGGCTCACCTCTTCCTTGAAGCATAGACCCCAAGCATAAGGGCCATCAGGTGCCGTTGCCCACCCTCCTAATATGGACGCAAATTACCCGCATAATTAATTAGATCATCATATATATCCACTTGTTCCCATGGATATATGATGCTCGAAGCTTTTATCTATATGTATATGCATGTATATATATGTATGAATCCAAGGTATTAGTATATACCTGTTGTCTCGTGGGAGATCTGAGCGAGAAATGCAGCAACCTCGCGCTTTCGGGTAGCTAAGTCCCCAGTATTACCAAACCTTGGGAAGCATTTGGATGCTTGAACAAAAGAGGAGTAGGTGTAGAACCCTTTAGCAGGGCAGGCACCATCATCCTTGTGGAGAAATATAGAGTTGAAGAGCTCCTTAGAGAAGATTGACGAGATGGGGGAGGCATAAGGAACGTGGCGAGCCTCGGCATAGGAAATGAAGGAAAGAATGGACGAAGAGAAGAAGAGGAGTAAGGATAAGATTAGAAGAGAAGAGATCGTAGAAGCCATGGCTTTGAAGGGTTAAATGGATTCTTCATGAGAGAGGTGTATATATAACTCTCTCTTGCACAATATTTTATCATACTTTTTGTTGCATTAATTTAACGCGTGCTGAAGAAAAGAAGGTAATGACCAGAGGGCGTTGGAAGTAGACACCCAAATGAGGTGGTCGACTTTGACCATAAGGTACGAGTTGACATTTTCAAATAGCCTAGATCAAGTTGGGCTTTGAGTGCTGATCCCACTGCCTAGAAGGGGTCGCGAAAAAGGGGATTCCAGAAGGCGACAGGAATCCCGGCGTAGTTGGAGCAAACGTACCTCGAACGTGGAGTGCACCAACATTGAGCTAATTTGCCCCTGTTGTTTGACAATAATCGCACAATGGCAATTTATTCTTTTATTATGGTAGCCTTCAATAACGGATCTGCTTTAATTAATTTATTTATACATATCTTTGAAATATAAGAGGAACAACCTCGGGATACAATTTATTATTTAACGATCAAAATTAATAAAATCTAAGATGCTAGAGGTTGTATCTTTACTACATTTGGAAGCAAAATCTCGATTGAAAGTTCAACCATATAGCTACATCCAATTAGAATATGAGTCGGAATAAAAATCTCCAAATCCGAACTTGTTCTATTTATTAAGCAAGGTAGAATTTGAAATCTGAATTAACCTATCTTATTTAATAAAGAAGTAATTAAATAAGTAATATATTTAACCTACTTAATAAAGAGGTTATTTGTTTATCTAAAGGTCTTGGTCAATCACTAGGGTTTCAAGCACCGAAAAATTACTCACAAAGATGAAAGAGACATTAACTTGTGATGAAGAAGATGAGGGCTCGATTGTCATGAGTAGATAGAGAGAATGGTTAATCTGCAACCGCTCTGATGAGGAAGTAAAGAAAAAGAAAAAGATGTTGATTTTCAAGGATGTCCATAATGATTTTATTGAGAACGTGAACTCTCTACTGCTCCTCCTCATACTCCATTTTTTCCTTCATCTAGAACAATTCCAATCCCATTGTTAACCACAAGAGGAAAAAAAAAATCTAATCCTACGAATCCAAAAGTGAGATTCGAGCATCGGTCCACACGAGTGAGGAGAAAGGAAAAGGGCAAAGGAGCAATTAAAAATCAAAGCCTTTCAAAATCATATATTTGTTTAATAGGTATTAAACAAATATATGATTCAATGCAATCCGATCTGATCCGTATAATAAATGGATTAAATAGATTAATCAGATCAGAAGATTCGAATCCAAACTTGGCCTATTTAATAAACGGGATATAAATAGACCGATCTGTTGACAATCAAAAATTATTTAGGTCAACCCCAAATTTATTAATGACGAACAGATTGAGAGATCAGGTCGTATTTTGCCAGCTCTAAATCTAATCATATCTCATCTATACTTAAGAAGCAAGATGAGCTCAAATCATACTCTAAGCCCAATACAAGCGTGAGGCAACATTGAACATGCTTGAGCATGAATTGGCTTAGCTCTTATAATTAATAGCTTAAGGTTTACCATGCCAAAAATAAAAGATGAAAGCTCCATTTTTTATCATCTTTAGAAGATACACTAGTTGAATGACTCTGGTTGTTGTGCTTGCCGGCAGCACTATTTATTAGCAACGGACAAATTATTTGATAATAGTTGGTTAATAAGATGTCGTTGGTGATGGCCATGTCCACACTTGATCTTAGCCAAAAGGCTGAGAAAGGTATGTTGGTGATGACCATGTCAAATGGTATGAGGTGCTGACCCTGTCTTCCCCCCCAGCCAAACATGCAGGAACTCGGAAAGGACGACCTTTCTAGCCGGTGGGCATGTCGCATGCTGTAGTGCAAATGTCAACACAGCGCACCATCGTTGCGTGGCTCTCGTGCACTCTAAACATTTTTAGAGTACGTTTGGACGCGGCTAATAAAGGAGTCAAATTGGGCAAGTGGTGATGCGTTTTGGTCCACGGCCACCTTGCACGATGTAAGCTTTCTTTACCGGACCCTGCACTCCAAAGTTGCACAAAAGTACACATTTTATGTCCCACTGAGATCTAAATTCGTCTTGTATCTTATTTTTCACTTTTTTATTTTTCAAAAAAAAAATTTGAAAAAAAAGCACCATTTATTTTATTAGAAAAAAAAAGAAAAAAAAAAATTAAAAAAATGAGAGAGAGGAGGGGGAATCTAAACATTTTACCATCCAAATACATGTGCTCCATACATGATTTTAATTATCTGTCTGGGCTATTATTTTTTGAGGTTTAACCTTCTATTTGGTATAAAAAATAAATTAAAAAAATAATGAATGAAAAAAAAAAAAAAGATAGATGAGGCTTTCATATATTTAATGAAATATGAAAGAATGGATGTAAATAATTTCATCCTCCTTTTGATATAGAAGAAATGAAAAGAATGATGGATGATATTTATATAGTATTTTTACTAAACTATCTTTTTTTTAAAAAATTATAATTATGAATTATAACAATAATTTATATTAAATAAATAAATAATATATAAACTTATAATTATTATAATCTATAATTATATTAAAAAATTATAAATATTTAATTTTAATTTAATAAATAATTTTATAATTAAATTATTAATGAATTAATTATATTAAATAAATAGTTAATTAAAAATAATAAATAAAAATAGAAAAAATAAATATAATTTTAATTATTTAATTATAATTATCAAAATTATATATTAAAATTAAAATAATTAATAATAAAATTTAATAGTATATATAAAAATATATAAAAATAATATGAATAAAAAAAGTGAAGAAATATTATAGTTTTATCAAAAATTTATGAAAGATAATTTTGTCAACACAAAAATTCATCCATCAATGCTTCATCATTCCTTCCTTGCATCCTTTTAATTTGGAGGATGCAGATTGATGAGCCAAGATGGATGCATAATTTTTATTTTTTCATTCATTTTTCATGTAATTTTTTACCACATCCATCATTTCTTTTAGGATTCCAATCGGATATAGGATAAAAAATTCATATACTTATGGAGTGAAATGTGAGAAAAATAATTAAAAAATAGAGTGAGCTGGGAGTACAAAAAAAAAAGTGGATGGAGTAAAGAAACGAACAAGGAAAAAAAAAAAAAAAAAAAAGGACCCACGATCAGCCACGGACTGGTGGGTTACATCGATAAAATATATGAAAACAGATCAGCAACTACAAAGCTTTTCCTGCGGCTTAGAAACCTGTAACATGAGAGCAACATTCAAGGGCATCGGTCTTGAACAAGTGCGGGTGCAAACTCGATTTTCGACAATATTTTTCCATGCTCTAGACTTGAGATTCCCTCGTGCAAATGAGACCAAAGGTTAAACATGCCGATGCATTCATAAGCTACGGAACCGAGAGAGAAGCATTTGTGGAGAAAAATTCTTGCATTCCTCTCGTTCCAACAGCTCCAGGTGATTGCCTCGATGAGAGAGAGGATTATAGACCGGGTGGCAGCCGAGAAATTTCTTCTAATCCAGTACCCGCAGAGGCCTTAAAAAATGCAGTGACGTTGAGGAACTCTCAATTGATTGCAAATCACCCTCCACAAGGTAGCAAAGAAGGGACCATCAGAAAATATATAAATGATCAACTGTTTCAATTGGATTTTGGCACAGAACACAACCCCCCCAGATTTTTTCTAATTTTCCCGCTAATGACATGCCTGGTATTGATTCTGTTCTTCCAACATGACCACGGAATGCACTTCACGTTTAGGAGAGCCTTGATGCTTCATAAGGCGGAGCTAAATCTACATTTCACCCCCTAAAATTAATCAAGTCATGCAAAGAAGCTTATGAAAATTCACCTTTGGTGCTTGGTCTCTATTGGGGATAAATTTCGCTCCTGCCGAAGAAGTTCAATTCGATTTTCAACCTAATGCAACCAGTAGCCGCAAAAAAATTCAGCAGACGGATCTTAGCCGTACCCCTTCAGCCGACCGAACTCCTCAACGGTCGAGCTCCTTCGAACACATTCAGCCGGTCGAACTCCCCAGCGACCAAGCTCCTACGGACTCTCAGCAGCCGGATTTTAGCCAAACTGCTTAGCGGCCGATCTCCTTGGACTCCTAGCGGCCGGGCTTTAGCGGAACTCCTTAGCGGCCGAGCTTCAGTCGGACTCCCGCGAGAGCCAAACTCTCTTCGCATCCTTCCAGCCAGACGTCTGCAAGAGCTGAACTCCCTCCAAGCTTTTCCTTTGATCGGACTTCTTCGGAAGCTGGACTCATCCCAAACATCCTTCGGTCGGACTTCTTCAGGAGCCGGACTCCTCCCAGACACCCCTTTCGGCCGGTCGAGCTTTCTCTTCGGAAGTCCGAACTCTTTTGGGATCGATATATGTCGAAGTCCAATCAATGCCTGCTTTCTGAGAGCCATGGCTATTAAAGCTGGACGAACGATCACCATCAATCTGCCACAGACGACAACGACCTACTACCAGACGACAATGGCTGCACCATCAATCCATTGCAGGCGGCACTGCAGACAGCGCCCTCCCCCTGGGACTGACTTCGTCGAACCTCAAGCGGCCAGCCACCATGCGGCTACGGCTGTCGCCATTAAACTCCGCCTATAAAAAGGATCTCCCTGATACGCTAACTCTAACCTCTGATCTCTAAGCTCTAAGCTCTCCTCTTCTTTCTTAAGCTTTGTGGAACTCATTTTCGAGCACTCCATTCCTATTGGTCGGAGCTGACTTGATTGTCGGAGGATCCTGCCGAAGCCACCCTCCACCGACTTCGGACGAAATTTTATTTTGCAGGTCTCCGATGGCGATCTCGTCCATCTCCGCTCTAGCTGATTTCGGTGACGACCAATTTCTGTACCAATAGAATGGCGCTGGAGGAAGGGATCGAACCTCCGAGATTTTTTTGTTCTTAAAGGAGTGCTCGGCGATGATTTTCCTCTTCCCTCTTCGAAAATCTCTCTTTATAGAGTTCTTTTCCAAAGAAAAAATGCCTCCTAGGAGAGCCTCGACTCGACGATCGACGGCCTCCGCATTTCGATCCCGTCCAGATCTGTCTGCCCCTGCTTCAGCCCCGGTAATTCAGGTTCCACCTGTACCCACGGTAAATATGGAGCAGTTCAACCTACTCGTCCGATAGGTTCGTGGCCTCATGGATGCAATGCGGGCCATGCAGCAGCCTCCGATGGCGACTCCATGAGGAAATCCACCATTCGAATGTCAAAAATCGACCCTAAGGAAGGAAACTCGGATCGATGTGCCCGTCGCCCCTTGAAAAGAGAAACAGAGAGTCGAAGATCCGTGTTCGGATCATGGTTCTCCTCTAGAGGAGACCTTTTCCGCTTGTAGCCAGAAGTCCCCCAAGATCTGCGATCAGGACGACGTCTTTGATCACAGACTGTGGAAGATGGACCGATGGATTGAAGAGCTCGGCCACGTCGCCCTAGCTCATCATGCCGTCCACGTCCGATTCCCTTTCTCCTCCAGATTAGCAAGAGCCATCCCACCGAACTTCAAGCCCTCAACTAAGCTACGATGGACTTTCTCCGGTTGATCACTGAGCCTCGACCATGTGTTTGCTCCGCATGCTTTCGACGCCATGCTGTGCCGGCCTTCCCATCACCTTGGGAGCAGCGAAAACTGGTTACTAACACTTGAAGTGATACGATCTTCTCTTTTGCCATAAGTCATGTCAGTGACCCACCATCACAGCACGACTGCCGAGGTCAGATTTCGATGAACCACAAGCAGAACAAAAGAATCCATCATGTTACGTTCATGATTAACGCTACCATTGGAGGTTCGAGACTTGGACCAGTCTGTTGGATTGCCGCACTCAAGGTACCTTCAAAAAAATGACTTGTTCTTCTCCCTGGAAAAAAAAGGATATCCAACTTCGCGATCTCTTCTCGGGGAGAGATATGCCCATGCGGAAAGAAGCTCATTGAAGGAATAAAGCCCTTAAACGGCTAGCAGACGTGGAGCAGCCGAACAAAGTTCGACCGCGCTCACGACTCTCTAGACAGGCGGCCCGAACTCCTAGCTCGCCATCAAGAGTCGAAGAGGGCGCGAAAGCCCTCCTCCCAAAAGATTCCGACTACGCCCCCCTCAATTCCTGAACTCAGATTCTAATCGAATTAAAAACAACTGCCAAGAAAGAAGGAGGATTACGTCTCCCCCAAAACAAGCGCCGATCGAAAGCAAGTACTACACCTCTACCATTACATCATTGATCACGATACTGAGGAATGCCATCCAGCTCCGAGCGAAATTGAGGAGCTCGTTTAGAAAGGGGGCGGCTGGGTAAATTCCTCGACGCCAGCCGAGATCGGCCTAAGGGCGCGCGTAACAGAAATGATAAGGTCGGCGCCACCGCATCATCAACATTACAGAGATTTACATCGACGACTCGTCCTCCCAGCGTCAAAGCCAAAAAGCATGCTCGAATGAGAGGCTAGCATGAATAGAAAATCGTCGATGAAGAATCGGAAAAACGCTACCACGACCTGAGCAAAAAAATGGAAATGCTTGCAGTAACTTTCTTCAATAAATTCTTCCCTTTCAATAGTATACTATTTTGGATGCGAAAACTATGTTTGACAGAAAAGAAGCAGTTAATAGTCGGATTAGAAAGAGAAATCTCATCCTAACATGGGGCAGGCAAAGATCTTCACCAGGCAAGATCTCCAGAGATAAGATCTCTCCAAGAATTAACCGTCAGAATAGATTCCCAGCGACAACCTCGACTAGAGATAAATCTCTTTCGAAAGCAACTTCGATCAGAGATAATTCTCCCAAGGACAACCTCGGTAAGAATAAGATCTCCCGAGCACGCCTCGACTAGAGATAAGATCTTTCGAGAAGCAACCCCGGTCAGAGATAAGACTTTCGAGCGAAACTCGGCCAGAATAAGATCTCCAGTGACAATCTCGGTCAGAGATAAAATCCTCTCCGAGCGACAGCCTCGATAGAGATAAGATTCTTCAAGCGACACTCGCAGGATAAGATCTCTCCGATCGACCGCCGAAACTCGTAGGATAAGATCTCTTTCGAGAAGCAACCTCGATCGAACATAAATCTCTTTCGAGCGACAACCTCGGCCAAGAGACGAGCCAACCTCATAGAGATAGATTCTTCGATCGACCGACCACCTCGGCCAGAGATCGGATCTCTTCACGTCCGTATTTGACCTTGGCTGTAGGAGAGAGATCTCCTCCGAGTCAGCCTCGATGTAGGAGACAATGTCGCTGATGCTCAAACCTCGACTTGATCCAGAGACGAGTCTACCTCACCACGTGGAGATGAATTCTCCTTCGAGCTTCAACTTCGAACATCAACTTTAGCAAGAGAGATCTCCATGACCTAAACCGCAAAGAGAAACTTCGACCGCCTTTCTGCACTTCCTTTCTCGATTCGAACTCAAAAGTGGGAGGGTTTTATTGGGGATAAAATTTCGCCCTTCGAAGTCCAGTTCGTGTCAACCTAATGCAAACCAGTAAGCCGCGGAATAGCTTCAGCAGACGCTTAGCCGTTACCCCTTCAGCGTGATCCTCAGCTGCCGAGCTCCTTCACCTCCGTTCAGCCGGCGAACTCTCCCAGCGGCCTCCTGCGGACTTCCCACAGCCAGCTTTTAGCAAACTGCTTAGCGGCCGAGCTCCTTGGGACTCCCAGCGGTCGAGCTCCTTAGATCCCAAGAATCGAATTTAAGGAACCCTCAAACGGTCAGCTTTCAGTCGGACTCCGCAAAGAGCGAGCTTCTCTCCAACGTCCTTCCAGTCGATGCTTGCAGCAGCCACTCCCTCAAGCTTTTTCTTCGGTCGGACTTCTTGCAGAGCTGGACTTCATCCTAGACATCCTTCGGCCGGAACTTCTTCAGAGTCGGACTCCTCCCAGATACCCCCTTCTCGTCAGCCGAGCTTCCTCTTCGAAGTCCAACTCTTTTTGGGTTCGATATATGCCGAAGTCCAATCAGCCTGCTTTCTGAGAGCCATGGCTATTAAAGCTGGATGAGTTCACCATCAATCTCCACAGAGACCCTGCCACTCGACTCGATGGCTGTCACCACATCCAATTGCGGCGGGAGAAAACCCCTCCCCGGGATGACTTTGCCGAATCGAGCAAAATTGCAGCTACGGCTGTCGCCATTAAAACTCCACCTATTAAAAAAGGACCCCCCTGAAGAAGAAAGTTAGCTCTAACACTAAGTCTGTCAACTATTCGAGCACTCCATTCCTGTTGGCCGAAGCTGACTGATCTGAAGATCCTCTGGAGCCACCCCCCACCGACTTCATGTACAAACTTTATTTTACAGCCCCGACCGCGACCTCGCCACCTCTGCTCTCTGATTCCGCGACGACCATTTCCACCAATAGAATAGCGCGGAGAAGGGATCGAACCTCCGATTTTCTTATCTAAAATGCTACGACCTTGATTCTCTCCCTCTCCGAGAATCTCTCTTCAAAGTTTCTTTTAAAAAGGAAATCTCCTAGAAATCCTCGACCGACGATCGATGGCCTCCATGTTCGATCCACCAGATCTCTGCCTGCTTTAGCCGCAACTCAGTTCCACTTCACCCACACTAAATAGGAGCATTCAATTGCTCGTCGACAGGTTTCTGTGGCCGGTCATGGATGCAATTGCGGGCCATGCCAGCAGCCTTTTGGTGGGCGACTCCACCAGAAAATCCGCTATTCGAATGTGCGAAAATTGGCCCCAGGAAGGAAACTCGGCGTCGGTGTCCCGCCACCCCTTGGAAAGAAAAATAGAGAGTCGAAATCCGTGTTCACAGTTCTCCTCAGAGAGACCTTTTCGTTTTAGCGTAGAAGTCCCTCAAATCTCACAGGCATAAGGAGTGAAGATGGACCGATGGATTGAAGACTCGACCACATCACCTCTCATCAGCTGACGTCCGTACGATCTCTTTCTCTCAGATTATGCAAGACCACCCATCGAACTTAAGCTTCCTCAATTGGTGAAAGCTACGATGGGGACCTCTGATTGGGTTGATCATCTGGAACCTTTCAAACCATGATTGAATCACATTGCTTAAGGTTTGCCGAGCCTTCCATCTATTCTTAAAAGAGAGTAAATTGTACTCGATTTAAGCGAGTATGATTTTCTCTTTGATCAGATGAGCAGTCAGTTCGCGGCCCACTTTCATCAGCACCGACGACCGTACCGAGTTCGAATTCCTTGAACGTCAAGCAGAATAAAAAAATTCATCCGAACTTACGTCATCCGATCAACCGCAGCATTGAGGTCCAGGACTTGGGACAGTCGTACTTCTTTCTCCCTGAAAAAAAAGGTATCTAGGATCACTATCTGCGGCCTGCCGGGTTAATATGCCCCGGAAGAAGCCTTCAAGTGAAGGATGAAGAAACCTTAAGATGGCTCGCAGACGATGAGAGCCGAACGAAGTTTGCCGCATCAGGACTCCTCAGACAGACGGTCGAACTCTCGACCGCCATCAAAAAGCCTCGAACAGAGGGCCAAAGAACACTCCTCCAAAGTTCCGTGACTACGCCTCCTCAACGCTTCCTCGAAAGCTCAAATTCATCATCCAAAGTTAAGAACCCAACGGCCAAGATCAGAAGGGTTACGGTCTTCCCCCAAAAACAACACGACCGAGCAAGTATGCCTCAACCATCGCGACCACGGCCACGATACTGAGGAATGCATCCATTTGAATAAAATTTAAATACTCGTTAGAAAGGGTGGCTGGATAAATCTTCCGACGCCAACTGAAGATCAGGCCAAGATGCTGTCAAACAGGAAACGATAAGGTCGGCCGCCTTACCGTCATCAACGTACCTGGAGGACTTATACATCGCTACTCTCACCTAGCCAAGAGAAGCATTGCTCCAAAGTGAGGAGCCAGATGAGATAGAAAGATCGTCGCATGAAGAAATGGCGGAAGGAACCAACACCACCACATCCCTAAACACAAAAATTCAATCCGTTGTCATAACTTATAATATTCTTCTCTTTCAATATTTATACTATTTGGGCACGAAAACTATTCACAGGAAAAGAACAGTTAATAGTCTCTCGTGTTAAGACAGGAGAAGAACCTGTTAACATGGGCAGCCCAAGACCTTCAACCTCGGTCAGAGATAAGATCTCTTCTCGAAGCGACACCTCGGCTAGAGATAAGATCTCTAATGAGGAAAGCAACCCGGCCAGAGATAAGATCTCTCCGAGCGATAACCTGATCGAGAGAGAAAGCAGACCTCAGTAGAGATAAGTCTCTTCCCAAGCGACAACCTCGGTCAAAGAGATAAGATCTCTTTCGAGCGATAATCTCGGCTAGAGATAAATCTCTCCCAAGAAGCAACCTCGTATCAAAGATAAGATTCTCTCGAGCGACAAAACCTCGGCCAGAGATAAGACTCTCCAGACCCAACCCTCGGGCAGACATTTAAAATCTCTTTCGGCGACAAAACCTCAATCAAGATAAGATCTCTCTCGAGAAGCAACCTCGGTCAGAGAAAGATTCTCCGATCGACAGCCTCGACCAAATAAGCATCTCTCCCAAGCGACTATCCTCGGCCAAGATAAATTTTCCAAGAAGCAACCTCGCTGAATAAGACTCCCGACGACAACCCGGCCAAGAGATAGATCTCCCGAGAAGCAACCTAGCCAGAGATGGCCAGAGATAAATCTCCTCTGAGCGACAACCTCGGTCAGAGATAAGATCTCTCAAAGCCACCTCAGAGAGATAAATCCTTCCGAGACAACCATTAACGCGACAAACTCGGCCAAAGATAAGATCTCTTTCTTCTTCCAGCGATAACCGCCAAAGACGACCAACCTCGGACAAGATTGATCTCTTCGAGCTCCGTATGACTTGCTAGGAGAGAAGATCTCCTCCATTCAGCCTCGCTGTAGAGACATGTGCCCGATACCTCAACCTCACCTGATCCAGGAGATAGTCTACCTCAACCTCGTAGATGATCCCCTGGCTTCAACTTCAACATCAATTAGCAAAAGATGAATCTCCCCCGAGCTTCGATCTAAACCAGCAGGATCTCAAAAGAGAACTTGGGTAGCGCCTTTTCGCATCTCCCTTCCTCACCTTTCAAAACTCGAGATGAGGGAGCTATTGTGGGATAACCTCGCCTGTCGAAGTCCATTCGCTTTACCTAATAACGACCGCCGTGAACCATCCCGGCCAGTGGTCTTACCCATACCCCTTCAGCCGGTCGAATGTTCACCCCCCGACCTTCCCCGCACCCGTTTAGCCGGCCAAACAGCCCACGCCACCGACCCCCGCCAACTCCCAGCTCCTCGACTTTCAGAAAGAATCACGAGCTTCTTGGACCCCAGAAGCTTCCTTGGTCCCAACGGTCCCTCGCTTTTGCGGCCTTGCCGGCTTCACAGACTCCTTCGATCAAGCTGGATCAACAGCCAAATCCTCGACAACTCCCTCCAAGCTTTTCCTTGGACGTTTTCAAAGCACTATCCAGACATCTTCGGTCGTTCTTCGGCCGGACTCCCCCAGACACCTTGCAACGAGCTTCCTCTTCGGAAGTCCAAACTCTTTTGGGATCGATATATGCCGAAGTCCAATCAATGCCTGCTTTTTGAGAGCCATGGATATTAAAGTTGGACGAACGGTCACTATCAATCTGCCACAGACGACAACGACCCACTACCAGATGGCGATGGCTGTCACCATCAACCCATTGCAGACGGCACTGTAGACAGCGCCCTCCCCCTGGGACTGACTTTGCCGAACCTCGAGCGGCCCGCCACCATGCGGCTACGGCTGTCGCCATCAAGCTCCGCCTATAAAAGGACCCTCCTGATACGCTAACTCTAACCTCTGATATCTAAGCTCTCCTCTTCTTTACTAAGCTATGTGGAATTCATTTTCGAGCACTTCATTCCTGTTGGCCGGAGCTGACTTGATCGTCGGAGGATCCTGTCGGAGCCAGCCCCACCGACTCCGGACGAAATTTTATTTCGTAGGTCTCCGACGGCGACCTCGTCCACTTCCGTTTCAATTAATTTTGGCGACGATCAGTTTCTGCATCAACGGTCTACATTCAATCTTATCATCTTCATTAGTAAGAGTTGTTGATGCAAGTAGTGACCTCAACGAGTTCAGCTGATCCTGTAGCTCTGTTGAAGGTTGACTCGTAGGGACCTTGTTCTCCATGTCAACATATAGGGATTAAAATAGTCAGCCATTTTTAAGCAACGAGCATAAAATAACGGGAACATGAGTTTTAGAGGAGCTTCACAAAGCCAACCATCTTTCCAGAATAGAGTTTTTTCTCCATTTCTAATTTTGTAATGAACTCTATTCTAGAGTACCGGGATGGAGCCGATAATGTCTTTCCAAAAATTAGAGCATCTACGAGGTGGCTTCCAATGCCTCGAGAAATTTCGTCTTCCGATGATATGCAAACTTAATTTGCTTCTTCTAAGATCCCGAATCATTTGAAATATATCTCCATCCCCATTTTGCAAGGAGACATGTATTCATCTGACCGTTGTCTTCGATACCGAGACCCTTTCCCTCCTATGAGGATAAGAGAAACCACTAGATAGAGCCCGTCCATAAAAACGACGTTCGGAGCCTTCCAATTTTCTTGAAAAGGGACATATAGCAAGTGGAGGTGCGGTGATGACAAAGTTGACCAGAACAAGCCTCTTTCCGAAGGATGGAGGCAAGCTTATTTTCAATTCTTTGAATCATGGAGATCAATCTGATCTAGTTGGCTTAGATCCATTAAGTGTCGGTCCCAGATATTTGAAACGTATCTTCATTTCTTGACATTTTACACATGCTGATGCTGGGCCGCTAATTCCTTCCCGTCTCTTAATTACCGATGAAAGAGATTGAGCTTTTTTGGAAGTCGATGGATGAACCCAAAATTAGCTCAAAATAATAGAGGATGGTCTTCAACACTGCCAAATAGTTTCTCTCCTTTTTAATGAAAACCATGGCATCGTTAGCATATTAAAGAATTTTCGTACCTCCACAAATCCAAAGGTTGCCCACACCCTCATAGATTCTTGTAAATGCCGTTGCATTCAGCATTCTAGCTAGAGGATCCACCGCTTGGATGGAGAGAGGGAGTCGCCCCGCCTGATGAGACCGCAATTGCAGTAGATCCAATTCCCAACTTCCCCATTTACGGTCACAGCAATCTTTCTAGAGGTAAGAAGATTAGAGATATCCAGCCTACCCATTTTGGAGGAAACTAACTTCCTTCTGGCTAGGAGTTCTGACCCTGTCAAAGGCCTTTGAGAAATTCAGTTTGCAAACGATTAATTTTCTAGCATGGTGCGAAATCTCATTAGCACACGAAATATCATCCATGATGCTTCTTTCTTTTAAACAAGCAGTTTGTGCCCAGTCGAGAAAAAGGCTGAAGCCGGTTCGCTGGGACTTTTGTGAAGATCTCGATACAACCATGGACGAGACTGATCCGCCAAAAGTCAGCAGGTGCTTTCGCATCTTCTTTTTTTGGAACGATGCATGATTCAACCTTTCTAAGTCAAGGTTATGCCCACGCAAGTGCTAAAAAAATTTGAACATGTCGTCTTTCTTTCACGATGTCCCAAAACCATTGGAAGAAGCACATCTAGACCCCGACTTTCGTCACCTTCGAAACTGTCAATTGCTGCCTTGACTTCATCAATTGCGAATGGGTTATCACGAGAACCAACGTCAGGGGGGTCAATAGGATATAAGTGCTGCCAATCGAGATAACTAGGAGTTATAGACGGCTTATCGAAGATCTTCTTGAAGAAATCAAGAAGCAAAGATCATTTTGAAGTCTTTCTTATCTCTATACTTCGCACTCCCCCCATTTTACACTAGAAATCCAATTAAGCTTCCTGTTAAAGTTGACTGATTTATGAGAAAAAGTCGTGCTACCATCGCCCTCCCCGAGCCATTTAGTTTTAGACCTTTGTCTCCAATAGATTTCCCCCGCACTATAGATTTGTTGAAGTTTCTGTCCATATAATTGCCTAAGGTCCCGTTCTTCAGTCGAAAGAGTAGCCAACTCTTCTTTACGATCGAGATCTTGAATGCTATTGAATAACTTCATTTTATCAGTTCTTTTAGTTGCTTTCATATTTGATGCTTACCTTTGAGATAGTTTCTGGCATTTCTAAGCTTGAGGACTAAATTTGCTGCTGCATCCTCTCTAAATCCTGACTCCATCCAAGCTCTGGAGATGGCCTCTTGAATGCCATCATCAGAATATAACCAGCTTCTGTCAAATCTAAATAAGCTACTAGGTTTTTTAAGCCCCGACAAAGATGGCAGAATTGGGACATGATCTGAGCAAGGGTTAGGCAAGGCTTCTTGAAACGGTTATCCATTTCAGTGGTGATCAAAAAGCTGTGGTTGGGTTATTCCTGTAATTGCCTCACGTAAATCTTTGACCTTTAAGAGGTAGATCTACCAAGTGTGCAGTTGTGATAATTACCGTCCTTACAGCAGCTCCAGGATATCCATAGCTGTAATTATATACAACAGGATATTTTGGTGATATTATTTAATTGTTACAGTAGCCCTTCATCAACATCGTTATCTAACTAGTACCGTGCATGTGTAAAAATTTTACACATGATTTGAGAGAGCCCAAAATATGGGGAAAATACAAGGCACGGTCTTGCACCGAGAAAGATCTCGAGTATCCAAAAAAAACATTGAAATAGTCAAGATGAATCTCCGATATCTAGAAGGCTGGGGGTTTCTTACGAGCTTTCGGCGTTCCGAGGTAGACCGGGTCCCCGGCCACCGACATCATGACGAAGCGCACCAAGAAGGCTGGAATTGTTGGCAAATATGGTACCAGATATGGTGCTAGTTTGCGAAAGCAAATCAAGAAAATGGAAGTCTCACAACATGCAAAGTATTTCCGTGAGTTGTGTGGAAAGTATGCTGTGAAGAGAAAGGCGGTTGGAATTTGGGGGTGCAACGACTGTGGCAAGGTCAAGGCCGGGGGTGCTTACGCATGGAATACTGCTAGTGCGGTTACCGTGCGCAGCACAATTCGTCGGTTGAGAGAAGCAACCGAGGGGTGATCAGCTATTGGCTAATGTGCGATGGTGCGATTTTGGTAGAGTGAAGTGTGTTCGGAGTGGATTTCATATGTTGATTTTTAAATCTAGTAACTTGAATTTGACTTTGAATGAATGATAAAGACAATCCGTTCCAAATTTAATCATGTTTAGGCATTTGAATTACTGGACTGCTTGTTTATCACATTTGTTCCTAAAGTAGAAGTCAGATCCTTCTGGAAGTTAAAATAATAATAATAATAATAATAATAATAAATAAATGAATAAACTATAAATTTACCTCAAAAAAAGAATCTCCAATATCCAGAAGGGCTTAGTATTCAAACAGAAAATTAACATAGTGAAGTTCAAATAGGTGGAGTTGGAATGGGAGAGTTTCCATCATAATGGTTAGATAGCATCTTTAATACTCCACTCTATAGAGGTTAAAAGGTGGTCCAAAATCCAAGGATATTCGTTACGAATGAATAGCAAAAATTTTATTTGCTACAGATGTGTCGAGATTTTATAAATTACTCGCTATCCCTTCAGTTGCTAGGATCATGCATAATTTGGTCCGTGGAAGGTTTACCATAGATGGAGCTTTTCTATTCTGTCTTCTTTGTTCCCCCTCTCCTCCATCGTCCATCGTTGCAGTCTACTCTCTATCTTTTTCTTCTCTTTATCGGTTCCAAGCTTCCTGGCATTCTCCCTATTCTATTCTATATATTTCTCTTCCCTCAAAGTTTCCAAGCTTCCCAAACCAATCTAAAGGTTTCAACTCCAGAAACTTAGAATGCAGCGAATTATCCATGCAAACAGACCATTCTCAAACGTACGTGTGATTGTGTCATGCAGCTCAGGCTGCAGTATTGATTGAGTTTCAGCTTTATTTGCAGGAACGTACAAACTGAGTATAATTAACAATTACGACCCAAGTAATATTACGCATATCGCTCTTCGAAAGGGATATTGCGCAAAGCCCTTGGAAGTCGACTTCGGAAAGATATGATTCCTAGTTACTTCATTGCTCATATCTTGCCTTGGCGAACAGGAGTTATCCGATCATCACGGGCAATTCACAAGGATATATATCCTGATTGTTCCCAAGCAAGCAAACATCTGGGTTGCTCTTTTATGATATAATAATTGATTAGCTGAATCCTTGAAGATAAATATATTCCAGATCAATTTAATTATGCATATCTTTGTGATATAAGAGCTAAGAACCTTGTGATACAATTTATCATTTAAAAGCTAGATTAATCATGTGCAAGATGTTATTGGACGTGTTTTCAAACCAAACTATCTGTTCAAATTCAACCAGATTGTTCGACACACAACAATATCCCATCTTGGATTAGAAAGTGAGTTGAGCACAAAATAACTTGGCATAGCTTCTATGATTAATGGCATAAGGTTTAGCATACTGAAATGTTCTTGTTAATTTGGATGATACATATGGAAATCTTGGACATCTAAATCACTTAGAAGATGCACTAGTTGGATGTGCCTTAATTTGGCCTTTGTGCTTGCCGGTAGCATTGTTGGTAAAGGATGGATGGTTTGCTAATAGTTGCTGATTAAAATGTTACTCGTGATGAACATGCATGTCATATGGTCAGCCAAACATATAGAAAATCGAAGATGACCGGTCCCGCTAGCTGACACATTGCATGCTCTAATGCGAATATCAACGTAGCACCATTTTTGGCGCGATCGTCATGGAATCTAAACATTTTTATATATTTTTGCACGACTGATAAAGATGCCAAGGGTTTCGATCTATGTTGGTCAGAGCTTGCATGATGTTTCAAGAAATTAAGCACCATGCAGGGGTTGGGTTTTGACTAGCTTTTTTTTCTTTCTTTTTTTTTTTTTTTATGTCGACCGACCTGCATATCTTAGTTCTCCTGGTATCTATATTCCGTCCAGCTATTTGGATGGTTTTTCTCAAAATAAAATATCAAAAAAAGATCATTACACATTTCATTAAAATCAAA
Organism: Cocos nucifera; assembly: GCA_006176705.1. Taxonomy (NCBI): domain Eukaryota; kingdom Viridiplantae; phylum Streptophyta; class Magnoliopsida; order Arecales; family Arecaceae; genus Cocos; species Cocos nucifera. The sequence continues at coordinate 7,842,879 of QRFJ01000002.1, read as the reverse complement.
TGGATTTAAAAGAAATTAAAAGAAAATTAGAAAAAAAATAAAGAGAAAGGAAAAATTATTAGATGATGACACGTACATGATGATCTTATCCAGTAGCCTCTACTTTTTGATAAATTATTAGATGGACTAAATTCGGTGAACCGTCCAAATCCCGACACCCGTATACAGTGGATAATAGGATGAATTCTCACCTTTGTTTTGATCTTTAATATTACCGTGCATGCGCCTCGAGATGGAGACCGGTTGGTGCATGCACTCGACTTGGTTCATCAATTATTTTTTCCTACTTTTAAGAAATCCATGAATAATAATAGGTATAATAATGTGGACTGGATATTTCTAGTTGAAGCTCCTACTGGGGAAAATCCAAACTCCATCCTAAAACTATGAAATCATGCATCACATTAGCGACTTCGAATTAAAAATTCAATTGATTAATTCTGATGCAATGGCGCCAGCAAGATTCTAAGGTGGACCTGCACATATTAAATTTAAATATCCTACAACACTCACGGCAGCTAGCTAGGAGCATTGCAACTAAGACAGGTGGATGGATACAGAGGCAGGCGAGCATCAACAACTTTTACTTCGGATCTTTATGAAAAAAAATGTTTGGTTTGGAGAGAAAAATGAATCATGACACAGGTATATATTTCATTTTTCATCAACAACTTTTAATCTTTTCTACAGTGGTTAAGTTTAATTGGTCATCTAATTTTATCAAAATTGACCATCGATCAGCAGAAGCAAAAATAAGGCATGTGAGATCAAATTGGAATAGGAAGAATTCTGAAAAATTACCTTCTAAATTTTCCAGCACGTACGTTCTTCCTCCAGACCCCCAACGGACTTGGTAGGAAGGCCGGATTCAATCAACGAGGGGATTCTAAGGCTCGGGATTCGGAAGATGCATGCATGCCTCGATTAAAGGCAAGATACACATCTCATCAAGTCTCGAACCCCCAGTTAATTATATCATTTAAAAGATTATGAGTTGATTATTGGCTGTAAGATGCGTATCTAATCAAGTCTTAATTAACCTTGTTAATTATATCGGATTATTGTGGGGATCATGGGATCCCACGGTTAAAGCCTACCTTTATGATAATAATACCTCCAAATCCTCTCAATGATTTGTTACCTCGATGAGCCCATCAATCCTCCAATCAAATCTAAATTACACCGAATCCCTGCCATCACTCTTCGTATCCCCGTTTTTCTTCTATAAATACCGTCCAAATTAACCTCACCCTCCCATTCCCACACCTCCGCGCCATGGCAAGGAAGAAGGTGAACCTGGCATGGATCGCCAACGACTCCACCAGGAGGGCCACCTTCAAGAAGAGGAGGAAGGGGTTGATGAAGAAGGTGAGCGAGCTGGCGACGCTATGCGACGTGAAGGCGGGCGTGATCGTGTACGGCCCTCAGGAGCCCCAGCCGGAGGTGTGGCCGTCGGTCCCGGAGGCGACGAGGGTCCTCGCGCGCTTCAAGAGCATGCCGGAGATGGAGCAGTGCAAGAAGATGATGAACCAGGAGGGATTCCTCCGCCAGCGCGTCGCCAAGCTGCAGGAGCAGCTGCGGAAGCACGAGCGCGAGAACCGGGAGTTGGAGACGATGCTGCTCATGTACCAAGGCCTCGCGGGGAGGACCCTGCACGACGTCCGCATCGAGGATGCGACGAGCCTGGCCTGGATGGTGGAGATGAAGGTGAAGGCGGTGCAGGAGAGGATGGAGCTGGTGAGGGCACAGCTGGCTTCCAGGATGGTGGAGGCGTCGAGCAGCAGCCAGGTGGCGCCGGTGGCGATGGAGGGACCGGGACCGGGACCGGGACCGGGACCGATGGCGGTGATGAAGGAGAAGACGCCGCTGGAGGCGGCGATGGAGGCGCTCCAGAGGCAGAACTGGCTCATGGAGGTGATGAACCCCAATGACAACTTGATGTTTGGTGGTGGTGGGGAGGAGATGGTGCAGCCCTACATGGATCATACCAACCCATGGCTTGACCCCTGCTACTTCCCTTTTTAACTGGATGAAGAATATGGATCGATCTCTCCCTACTACCGCTGCCGCTGCTTTCTGTTTCACGTACCCCAAGAAGTCCTTTGCTTTTAATTTGTGAGAATAATTGTAGCTAGCTTGACTTCTCCTACTTATGGTTAGGAAAATATGCTGGTCCCCTTCTTCCTTGTGCTCTTTTGCGTAGCATGCAATATATATAAATTAAGAAATCATGAAATGGTTTCTTCTATCATGATTGGCGGTCTCCATCTCTCCACACTCCCTTGTTTATGTTAAATTGCTAGCATTCTTGGACGTCCTCTATTCGACGGAGAGGTGCTCTAAACCCTGAAAGGTTTTCGTCAAGGAACTAGAGGCCAGGTGGTTTCCTTCTAAAAATTCTCCTATGAGGATTGAGCTGGCTGCAAAATCTCAAGAAACTATGACTAATATTACCAAAAAAAAATCTTTTACGCCGGGTTATGCTAGCATCACAAGGCAAACATTCGACGATATTAACTAATTTCTTGGTAAATTAAGAAGCATGAATCTTAACTATTTCTTTTGGTAAAGAAACATTAATATTAATTCTTACTAATCACAAACGAAAATTTTGTCTATATCAATGCAAATGAAACGTATTCTTCTCGACCATGTCCTTGTAAAGCGATACAGTCGCATCTGAACGTATACATCTATGTCTTTCGGTAACTAAAATGGCAAGCATCCAACCGATTAGTTGTCGGAAGGAAGAAGCTACATGTTCTAATAAACAAATGTTTCACGCATGCAGATTGTACGTCATTATTAGCCGGACCAATACGTATCTTTTCTACTTAATGGGTAGAAAATGTTAATTATTATCTGCTATTATGTTACAATCCAGGGGATGAAGATTGGATACGCTAAGACTAAAAGCTGCCAATAATTAGTAGACAGATTTAGAAGATGTGAAAAATCGATTGATACACTGAAACTTAACATTTGAGATATAAATGAGTATTGGTAGTTGTCTATTATATAATTGCTAATTGGGTTACAATTAGGATAAATGTGTTGAACAATATTAACTCAGACAACTAGCATTCCATGGATAATATTTAGGGGGAACAATCTATAGATGGCATGATTGTACTGATGTGCGGGTCAAGTCAAAGAAATAAATATATTCACATTGCAATAATGGTAGAAGGATATTGTGTGCTAGTTCTTGCAATCAGAGGTCATTAAAAAATTTGTAGAAGTAGGATAAGAGGAGAATATTCATTGGACATGGTAAGTATAATGTATCCAAACCACAAGAGGGAGACGACGCGCGACACATATAAGCCAAGGAACCACTTAATTATCAACTCTGTAGAGCAAGATTGGAAAGAAAGTTGCAACGCACAACTAAGGGACTTACATAAGTCCATACATCCATACATACATCTATGGGCTTGTCCATTTTGTGTGACATGAATATAAATTTTTTTTGTACATGCTATGTGTATATTTATAGGTGCATGTATATATAGACGTGCCATGCACATGCATGTGTGAACACGCATGGACACATATATGCGTATATCCATATATGTATGTATGTTTGTATATATGTATGATGTATACTTTTTATAGGTTATGGTGAGAAGTTAAGAGGAAAAAAATGAATAATTCCTTCTTATTGGGGGAACTCTATTGATTATAGAATCCCAAAAATCATGGAATGCCGGAAATCACCTCATACATCGAATATGATGTCCTCCTTTTTATAGATTAGATGATCCGAGAGCTTGCTTAATTGCATCGTATTCTTCTTTCATATTGCTGTGTTTCATCTGAATTCAATTCATTTTGGTGTTTATATGTATACATACATCCAAATAGATCTTAGGGGGTGTTTGGTTCGCGATCGAAATCGAAATCGGAATGAAAATCAAAATGGATTAGAATCGAAATTGAAATAATCTAATTCTCTGAAGTATTTGGTTCGTGACTGAAATCGAAATCAAAAAAAAAATTTGAATCCATAGAGAAGAGTGGGAATTGAGTTTTAAGTAGCTTGGATCATTCTCATTCCATCTCGAAATCGAAATCAGAATGAAACTCCTCCCAACCAAGCGATTGAAATGAGAGTGATTCATTTTCATTCCGATTCCAAACTCCTACTCCCTCCAACCAAGCATCCTTTAATTGTAACCAAAATGAATAACTCGGATTCAACTCCAAACTAAATAAGTTGCATCAAACTTGCATGTATACACTCTCTACATCCACATGATTCGTGGGGTTTAGTCATAACGCACTAAAGCAAAACATCATATTACTTTACAAAGAAAGCGGGAAAGAAAAAAGATTCATGAATCATCGTAAGTTTGCATGTCGGATGTATCAGGTGCGCATAAATTGGGATGCACAATATGACAAGATTTTGTAAAAGTGATATGCATTTGATCGATCCTTCTAAAGCGATTGATTTATCGAGGTATGCATCATTTAAATTATATATTTGTAGTATATTTGTAGTATTGCCACAGCTTGACGTAGCCTTCCCATTCCACTCTCCTTCACAAAAAGGAGCCGAGAACCATGCAACAACAGCTTTTTTTAATTAAGCTGGTATATACTCATCCCTCTTTTTCCTTCTTTTTATTTATTATTGTAACAAGACGTTAAATAAGAGAAAAATAAAAAACAAATAAAGATCAATACAAACACGAGATTTACATGAACTAAACTTAGAGAAAAAAATTACGAACGGAGATGGACAGAGATTTTTGCACTCTTCAACCTGAAGATTATAGAGTAAAAAATCTTAGAAAAGCACTCACATTTCCTCAAGCAACATATTCCTTCAAAATAGATATATAGAGATATAAATAAAATCGAATCAGATCCATACCATGACGGCTCTGACCCTCCACCCTCGGATTTCAGTCGAAGCACTACATGAGGATAAAACGATATTGAGCCTTTCCACTTGTTGGGCTTCGCTCAAGCTCCGCCCAACAAGATGGAAAGGCCCTTATTGACTCCGTGGATAGTGCTAATCAAAATGCAAGCAATTCATTTATGGGAAAGAGGGGAACAAATAACCCACAATCCTCAACCACTTCCATTTCAATCTGTAATGGGGTGGGGAGGGGGGGATGCATTTTTTTTTAAAACTAAAAGCACACGTACAACATACAAACCAAAAGTTTACGAAATCTCACCATGGAATTCAACATGATCCATGGGGATTCAATTAAAAAGCAAGATGGCAAAAGTACAATTACAAGGAGTTGTCTTCTCCATGAAACTAATTATAAAGCAGACAAATTTCCAGCTTCTCCTTCATGCCTCTCCTTTCCTACCAAACTATATATGATTTACATATAAACCTATACACCGTTGTGCAAATTAAGATGGCATTGGTAGCTAGTGTGTTCTTCTTCTGCATACTCATCGATCTGGGCGACCATTATTTTAATTAACCGCCTCAAGAGCTTGAGTTGTGGTTTGTGGGCCTTGATTTGTCCAGGATGGACCACATCACTCGGACATCCTCATACGAACAGGCCATCACCTCCCCATGAAGCTTCAAGCCATGGTGATCATATCCTGCAACAAGATGCAAAGAGGTCATACCCACGTACGTACGCATGCATATATATAGTTAATTTTCGCAAGTCCATGACACACAGCCATGAATATTAGGTAGACGACGAACCAGCTGCCGTCTGGGACTTCTTGTCCCTGGGTGGGGGGCTGAAGAGAGTGCAAGCTTTTCTGAAGGGGGAGGTGATGGCGCGAACCCAAGAACCCATGAGCTGATCAATTATCTCAGGATGAAATGAATCTAATACCTCCCTCTGTCCGTCTATATAGGGGAAGGACGTGGAGGTGGTCAGGGTGGGGCATGAGTGAAGGCAAAGAGGAGGCAAGATCCGTGAGATGAGGCCTGTACATTCTGAATATAGCACGCGCACATGGATCACATTATTCTCCAAAGTGGCATCCAACACATGAAATGTCCACCTAATTAATTTCGGAAGAGCTTTGCATCTAGCACACTTTTATGAGTCTCCATGTGCTTGCAATTGGGTCGGCAGGAATCAATCTTGCCAATGGGAGATTAACAAGTAAAAAGAAAAGAAAAGGAAAATGTAACATGAACTTTAATTAATAAATAAACGTTTCCTCGAACACTTGAGCTAATACTTGCGACTTCTTGCATGTCCTGACTTGGAGATATATATATATATATATATATGGAACGCCCTCAGTTAATATTGTTCGGGTTCATATGTAGCATGGTTGTGTTTTTGGATTGGTGACAAACCTAAGCGCACCTTAAGAAATCTAGATGCTTTACTTGGATCTGAGCAAGATTCACTGCATGGTATATATTCATAGAGATACAGCATCTGATAATTAACAATTAATTATGTAAACAGGTTCCTGGATCCTCCGAGTGTTTAGGGACTTAGGATGACATTTACTCAATGATTGGATAAGTATTATCTCGGTCAAAACAATATTGACTTACCGATGGATCCCCTGGTCATATATATTGTAGCATGGATGATTGCTTATCCTCCAATGATTGCAATTAGTTAATCTTCATCGAAGTAGATGGACTTATCCACGTGATATGTTCTTCTCGCATCGAAAGATTCCCAGCAAGCTAGCCGTACTTCAAAACTTCATTTTCCAATCTGTACGAGATAGTGATGCCTGCCTTATTTATTGAAGGTTTGAATCTGAAATCTCTTTTAAATTTTCTTCTCTTTTGGAGGGACACCAGTGCTCTCGTATCTGAATTGGAAGGACCGCCGCTGTTGGCGGATTTAACCAAAAACGCTGTACAAGTTGTACTCCACTAATTAGGACCCTGATGATTCTCCTGTTCATATGATATCGTCTCACTTCTGTTGTTAAGGATTTCTAAAGAAACCAAACCTCATCAACCATTCTCCCAACTCTCATTTCGATGCATGCCCGCGACAAAGGATGCATTGCATGAACAATCATAATTTTCTAGGGTAGAATGCAGTATATATATATATATATCATTTGATTTTAGAAGAAAAATTAATTATGAATTCAACGGATGGGAGATTTGTCGAGTGAAAATTTGAAATTTTTGGAAAACCGTCTGGCTTTTGACTGTGATCAGCTGGTGGAAATGAAGTAATACTTATCTCAGTTTTTGAGAAAAGGATCATGTAATTAAGATAAAAGAGAGGTTTGGTAAGGCCAAGCTAGGAAATTGTAGGCCCAGGTCTGCCCTAACCCATTAATTGGCACGATGAAATGACTCCTTCCACATCTTAAATAACTAAATATAAGAAAATATATACATGGACATTAGGGAAAAGATCAAGCATTTCGAGACCAACGTTGGCTAACCTCCTCCAAAACTTTTTTTTTTTAATTTAAGATAACGCTCCCCAAGCGATCACTTCCAGGCTGCCAGACCCACTTGGGATTTAATCATATATTGGGGTGAAGAGGTTTGGTGTGGGAATAATGGTGGTTTGTGAGTGCACGTCAAGTAATCTACGGAAGGAATCTGGGCTAGAAAAAGACAGTCTTCTTTTCGTACTAACATGTCCCCGCCCTTCCGTTTTGAAGGTAACACGCTATGGGAGTGGGCCTAGGAATTGCAGGGTAGAGAGATTAAGGAATCCAAAAGCTGATGCAAAGTAAATTTCACCTTGGAGAAAAGAAAGATGAGAATTAAAAAAAAAAAAAGAAAATTGATCAAATAAGTCTCATCCTTGTGTTTTATTTTCTTCCGACTGTCCGACCTTGTGTCATATTAGACACCTTAAATCCTTCCTCTGTGGTGTCTTGTCAAGTATCAAGGGCGGTTAGCCTCAGGTGACGATAGTTGATTAGCCATTAGAAAAAGCCATATGGATAGATCGCATGAGATCACTGCATCCCAAAAAGTACTTTGGTGCAATGATAAAGACTTTGGCTGACAAATGCAACAGCGTGGGTTCGTGTCCGTCCCTTCCAGGATCTCAAATTACTCAGAACATAACTAGATTTTCTGGATAACGGCAAGAGAGACCGTTACTGCCAATTTATTTGATCATTTGAGTATTGGTTAAAGTTAAGCTTTGCTTTATATTATTGGAATATTATATCAAGCAACCACATTATTTTCTTTCCTTTTTCCCCCCCTATTTTTGAGTGGAAGCAAAAGAGTCTGAGGAATTGACAAGAGCACAAGGATATTGAACTAGAAAAGAGAGAAAACGGTGCTGAGCGTTGGAACTGGTATCCATAAGTCCTTAGTCATCTTTACAATCCTCTCACGGAAGAAACAATGCTGCAAGTCGTTGTTATGGTTTCGATCTAGTTTGCCCGTTAAATCACTATTAATTTGATCGTTACTGTCATGACCACTTCCTATTTTCAGCTGCACCCTCTTCTATTGATTCCCAATGTCGCAATTCAGACGTATCTCCCATCACCAGCCTTTTCTTACCATCTGCTTATGGTTTCATTCATGGGTGACCGAACAATACCGTGCAAGTACAAAATTCCTATGAGTAACATATATAGAGAGCAAAAGACTGTTGGGGTATGTGATAGGGAGTATTATTGCTTTGTTTATGATTGCTCCTTCTATTGTTTTGGTCCTCGTTTATATGTAGTCATTAATAAATCTGGGGAAGGCCATCGCTTCCTCCATTCCACTCTAAAAAAAAGAAAAAGAAAGAAGAAGCAAAAGACGCGAGCCTAACACACAAACATTCTTAACGGGAAAAAAAAAAAGAAAAAAAATCATAAGCATCCTACGTGCAGAGAATCTTCCAAGACATGGCATGGAAAATTACAGAGATCATGTCGCGTTATCAAATACCTGCTGCACTTACATGGTTTATAGCACTCAACAGACTAATATACGATAGATACATGGCAAAAATATATTTAGGCATAATTTTCAAAACCTGATAATTAATAGCCAGAATTAAAACACCCATTCATGGTATAAAATGACATATATAGCAGCATAAGCAGTGGTGGAGTACTGATCAAGTTATGTAATGAAAACATTGCATAGGTGGACCAACAATGCGGAGAAGAGCAAGTGAGAAAATGAAGCACTACTATGCGTCAGGGTCCATGCTGCGATGAACTTTGTCGATGAACTCTTTGGCTTTCCGGTCTATATTTGGATCAGCATACCAGTGGTTCTGGTCCTCGTCGCTCGGTCGAACCTTTCTTGGATGCCTTGCTCCATCTTCAACATCTCCTCTCTGATACCGCTTCTTCCCGAAGCCAAGAAAGCCGAGCAAACATTTCTTCCCTCTTCCCATCTCTCCTCTCCCTCTCTCTAACACTCGGTCTTTAAGACCATATAACAAGAACATCTATTTGCTTGTAACAGGGAAGGAGTAACCCAGCATTTATAGCAGAAGCCATCCCCTTGATTGGTCTAAGAGCAAGGGAATAATACTTCAGACCATCGGAACGCGAAGATACCACAGGGTCAAAGATTAGAGAATCCGCACGCCCCTCGGTCTAAGAACAAGGGAAAGAAAGCCGAAATATTCCAGACCACTGGTACGCCAATATTCCAAAGGGTGAAAAATTAGAGAACCCGGCTCTTCTGCGGTGCATTGTACCGACCGTCCATCGTACAATGGACGGCCATGTACGGCCGTATGTGTACGGACATTATTTATTAGCCATCCATCGCAGGATGGACCGCAGGGGATTCACGCTCGAAATTAGATCTGGCTGACCATGGAGACACATGCAAGGCCGTTACTGCATCCCATTTTTTTTGACTCTGACCAGCGTGGTTGGTCTGGTCTCCTCAGGTACATTTCAAAAGGATGATGTTAGTCCCATTTGCGACGATGCTTCCATCTGGTCTTTTTAGGTAGGTATGGTGAAGCATATACAACCCAAAATTAGGATGATTCCTAATGTCAGCAATTAGCATATTTATGTAGCCTTTAATGCTTAACTCTGGTGAAGGAAAAACTTTGGGCCGTGTGTATTTGCGATTGCTCTCATGTAGGCTCACTCTTCGGTAAGTTCCACATTTCTAGAGCACGTCCTCCTACAATGTGAGGTTTAACTAAAACTGCAAATGCTTTTACCAATAGACCTTCTCATTTACTAACAGAAAATGGAGTTTGCTTTGTATCATTTGAAGAGGATCACTTGGAACAATGAACCAAGATGCTGCTAAAGCACGGCAAATTGTCCGCATTGGCAATCAATCTTGCAAGACATCAACACATCTTACATGACCATGTAACAAACCTTTCTTAATTTCAAGGAGGATTATAAAGATCCATACATAAATATATTTAGTCCTACATCAGCTATGGGTTAGATAGATCTTAGATACTTATATAGGGACCGGGGATCTAAATAACACATCTCAACTAATCTTTTTTAGTGAGATCTTAGATTGCTTACTTACTGTCATCATCAGAGCGGATCTAACATATAGCTAATATTTTAATCATGATGTTTGTCATTGAATTTATGATACTTGTGGTTGATTTGAATAAATTTGGACTCTTAGCTTGGCGAGGATGATAGGACCTAAAATCAGATGAATATATGAGAAATCGTGCAAACGTGTATTTAGTTTCATATCGACTATGTACTAGATAAATTTTAGATGCTTATATAGAGTCAATGAATCCAAATTATATCTTATGACTTGCTTTTTTAAGTGAGATCGGTCTTAGATTGTTACAAAAACCATGCAAATAAAATAATCATTAGATAAAATATTAAATATTAACTTTTGTCATTAAAAATTAGTCTTTTGGTAAGGCTAGCTATTCTATCTTAATTAGACCGGTGTCTTTCTTGGAGGGAAGAAAACTCTTCATTACATAAAATATAAAATATAAACTTTCTTCATTAAAAATTAGTCATTTGGTAAGGCTAACTATTCCATCCAAGACCGGTGTCTTCCTTGGAAGGAAGAAAATTCTGCACATAATACAAGTAGTCGGAAAAGAACGTGTGGTCCCTTTTCCTTGTCGGGTTGGTTGATCTCTAATTGGTTAGAAGCAGGGATCTTCAAAAGGTTCTTCCATTACCTCCGGCTAAAAAAATGCAAATCCCTTCTTGCGTACCAATGGTTGCTAGTTCGAGCCGTGGTTTGGTCTGCACTTTGAAGAGGAAGGCGTGACAAGCAACCTCGCTCTTTAGCCTTCGTCGTATTTTTTTAGCATTAATCTACATTATCTTTGTGAAAGTGCATATTAAAGTTCCCTAAGTGTGTACTCTTATTGCTCAGCAAAATATTAAAATTAAAACTCATGAGGTGCATAGTCCTTTCTTTAGGTGACAGGAGCCACCTATTCCTCCGGTGTTAGGTGTAGTCTGCTTGCAGTCTGTAAAATTATACTTCGCTGCTCATCGATGTGCATCTCAGCCTAACCGTGGAAGAGATTTGATGGTCAAAAGCTGATGCATGATGAATTCATATCCCAATTGTTTGCGGTTGGAAGGAGCAAGTGTCACGCATAGAAAAAGTTTTTTTTTTTTTTTTAATATTTTAACGATTAAAAAGGAATCATCAAAGAAATTCTTTATGGGTATCTTTAGCAATCCAAAACCTCAGCTAAAGAGACTACTTAGAATATAATATTTAAGCATCTCATCCAAAAAAAAAAATGAGCCCCAGGATATTATTTAGATTTTTTGATTTGTATTAGATCCTTTCGACAAATAATCATAATATGATTAAATACATATTTATATCGGTCCTCACATACTTATCTCATTTAAGATTCTAAATTCATGTAGATCTATTCATAAATATCATGATCTGACTTGCGGTCAATTCTAAAAAATCTATGCTACGGTATTTCTTAGTTCGTATGGATTATGAGCCAAGTTAGCCATCATATAATTTATAATAATACAAGATCTCATCCAAAAGATATTATTTGAGTTTCTTAATTCTATATAGATATTTAAATTTTTTTTAATAAATAATTGATGATGAAATTAAAAAAAATAAAATTTTCGTATGAAAAGATTGTTTATAATAATTAATCTATCTTGTGCTGCTTTGTACCTTAATCGCTTTGCTCCTGAACTATAAACCGGAACAGCATTTATGCCGACCAATAAAAGTTGGCAATGCATTGGAATCCACCGTGATTGTATAAAATCTTACTTGTTGAACTCAAGCACAGATCATGCGAAATCCAAATTTCACCTCGATAAATTATTTGCTTTGCCTCCGCATAAAGGTCATAGGCATCTCGGATGAGAAAGGCGCATCGCAGACAGTGGAGAATAAACGTGATCAAATCTTTGCATACCGCGACGCAAAACATTTTCCCACAAGACCTTTTTTTTTCCTCATTGTATATCTGATTTTTGGCTTATCACTATGTTCTATTCTATACCTTTCTCTTTTCTATTTTTACAGCTTCTGACTTTGTTTCGAGGGCGGCCGGAGGGTGCTTACCACATACGGTTGCTCTTATAATTAATATTGCTCTCGTTTCACCCAAAAAAAACACACACCAGGCACAAGATTTACATTGGATCTAGATACAGTTGATGCACCACATAGCAATTAACATTTACCATTGTACGTGGCCGTATAAGGACACCTGAAAGCTTTCTTGTTTCAATATTTTGAAAATAAAGATGATTTGTGTGAGTACTAATTTATCATATTAATATTTTTTAAAATTTTTTATCAAATTAATACATGTTTGAACTTGTTTATTAAACTAATGCAAAAGCTAAAAACTCTATTTGGAATGGCATGTTATACTTAGAAAATGCCATTCTAAATGGCATATTTTTGTCCAAGTCAGCAACCCCTCTGCAGCCTACGTAGAACCCAAAAAAAAAAAAGAATCATCTAAAAACAACTTTCTGAATGACGCTTTCAGGCACCATTCCAAATGGCTGCATGAACCTCTGCATCTTAATGCACAGGTGGCAGTTATGCTATTAGTGGCACCGGAACAGTATCGACTGGATTGCTATTTGCTAGGGCTATATCTGAGATTGTTAGAGTAGTACTAACATTTTATTTTGCTTGTGGGACTATTACCTAGATTGTAAGTACTATCTCAATTGGCTTGCTCCGGTGGTGGTGATGATGATGATGATGGTAGTAATGTCGGTGGCGCCTTGGATGGCTACGATGGTGGATGATCATTGTGTCGACTAGGACTCCTGAAAATCTCATAGCCTGCTTTAACTGAAATCATAATATAATACTTAAATTAACTCACAGCTACTGTATATATCTGTTTAAAATTTTTAAACCCAATTCACCTCCCCCCTCTTCTTGGGTTGTCTAGCTAGGCAACATATTTTTTTTGTTGGAGCATTTCTCCTTAACTGACATCTTAACGTGATACATTTCTTCCATACATTAGAGAAGTAGAGCTAATTTATCCAAGCTTGTTTCTTGCTATTTCAAAAGATGTAATTGAATTACTTGATATATTATTATTATTATTATTATTTATATTTTAATTTATATGGTCCTTTTAGCTAGGCATTTTCTTTTCCAATCTTTTGAGGCATATCTGAAGACCTGTATCCATATCTACAAACCATAGTATTCTAACACTTTAAATTAAACAAGCAAAATATCTAAACTAATCTCCGATAAAAATAATAATGAATAATATAAGATAAAATAAAAATATCAAGTCTACAAAAAGAAATCTCATAGTACTATAAGTTCAAAAAATACTAAGTTCCATAAGAGCGTCATAATACTGGTGGTCGCTTAGATCTTCTCAAGAAAGTCATCCTGCTCTTGTATCACCGTACATTCCAAATGATGATATATTCTGCATGCTTGATACATTGGTCAACATGAGCTCTCCCTCGTCTATCAATACGATGAAGTTGCTGGTTAGTATCAAACTACTCTGGCATGTCCTAAATCTGGCCTAATTATGCAACACACGATCTAGAAGGTGCCACATCCACTACATCAAAATAAATAAGCGGCATCCTAGCAGCCCATATATCATGTCTATCCATGCACATATATGGTAATATAGATAATATCTCATCTATGTATGGCTCCCATAGAAACTAATAGAGTTAAAAATAAAGTCGGATTAGTAAGCTCATTTTTTAGTAGATTATGAATATTATAAAATAATATTTATATATAAATCAAAATTATCTATCTATGTGTATCAACTAATGCATCCATCTGGCGTCTATAAGCTCATGCCACCTTCATCGACACATGGTGAATGTTGAATACAATGTTCTATCTGCTTGACAGTGTGTTTATGTTAATTAAACTTCATCAGATTAAAAGCAGTACTAAGTTTCAAATAATTAAACCAATATTTTTATACCTATATCCCCAAAGTGCATCTAGCCTGAATGCAATATTGGGGTCTTGCTGCTCTGGTGGCATTTCATGCAATTATCTCCACAATATATTGATAGTCGGCATCTTCTTCCATGCCCAAATCTACCAATTCCAAAAAAATCATATATAATATATATGCCCAATTAGAGCTACAATAGAATGTAGAAAATTAATATTTGTATATCACATACCTGCAATAATATAATATAACCACCAATCTCTGACTGGTTATAATAAGAACCCCAGCACATAGTCCTATACAGATGAGCTAGTACTGCACTGTCCCAACTGAGCATACGAGCGAAATCTAAATCCCCCAACAATAATAAAAATTTTAACTTTACCTTGTTAGATGAAGTATCAGAAAAAAGGACAACCCCTAGCAACCGCAGTACCTAGCTCCTGACATACTATTGCACCATTTTCTCTGGTGCATCATCTCCAATGTGCAAATACCAATAGTAATCATCTAAACACTCTATCCTCAGTCGTAAATGATCAAAGAACTAGGCCTCGGGCTCAAATCTTAGTAATCGGAAGCACGTACCCTGCTACTCTAGAATGCTAAGCATGGGATCAGCTCCTGTGACTACATTATCATTAACTGGTAATTCGTTGAAGACACTAACATCCTGTAATGTGATGGTCACCTCACCGAATGGAAGATAAAATACGTGTGTCTTTAGGCGCCATCTCTCAAGCAAGGCACTAATAAGAACAACGTCCAACTGTATCTGGCCGATTCGATATACTCCATAGAACCCCAGGTATTATAAATAATCTACAACTCTACCTGGGATGTTCTCCATCCTTCATAAGTCACCATCAGCTCGTTGTAATTGGAGGTATCTGAGCTCCTATAGTAAGATAGAATAATTAAATAACGTATATGACTTTAGCAAGATTCTCTTTATAAAATATAAATAATAAGAGTAGAAAAAAATGTTTACATTGCCATCTAATATGCCTGTGATCGATGGATCTCTTGTAATGAAAAAATACTATGATCTCAAGAGCCTGGATGCCATGGATCGTAAGCCATAACATACTAATGAATCTAAAATAATGACATACATCCCAAGTTTATTGGAACATGAAAAATATGATACTAATTTATTATATAAGAAATATAACTTTGCAATCATACATAGAACAAAAATTCATCTATGGACATGGACTATACAACAGTTCAACTATTGAAAATACATAGAACAATACACAACTCTAAACATAGACTACACAATAGTTTAACTATTGAAAATATATAAAACAATATACAACTCTGAAAATATATAGAGTAATACACTCTGCTGCCTTTAATTTCTTTCACTACTTGAAGTTGATGTGTGTGGAAGTAACCTAGGATAGTGACGACGATCATAACCCCATTTCTTACAAATGCTACGGTGATTCTTGTTTCTTATTTACCTATTGTTGGTGCAGAAATCCGTCGCCGTCGGAGGTCGCCGCAATCGAGGCCGCTGGGTGCCGTCGGGGACCTGCAAAACGAAGTTCCGTCCGGAACCGATGGGGTGGTGGCTCCGGCAGGACCCTCCGACGGTCAAGTTAGTTTCCGGCCAACAGTAATGGAGTGCTCGGAATGAGTTCCGGAGCTTAGAGATGTGGAGGAGAGCTTAGAGAGTCGAGAGTTCAGAGAGCTTAGCCTTAGTATGTCGGGAGGGGTCCTTTTATAGCGGAGCTTAGTTGATGGTGACGGCTGTGCCGTCTGGCAGAGAGTCATCGGGCAGCATGGAGTTTGGTACGGAGAGGAAGGCGTCGTCCGGTAGATCGTGGGAGCCATACCGGCGAGTCGTGGGCCGCATGGAGTCCGGTACGGAGAGGAAGGCGTCGTCCGGTAGATCGTGGGAGCCATACCGGCGAGTCGTGGGCCGCATGGAGTCCGGTACGGGGAGGAAGGCGTCGTCCGGTAGATCGTGGGAGCCATACCGGCGAGCCGTGGGCCGCATGGAGTCCGGTACGGAGAGGAAGGCGCCGTCCGGTCTTGCTGCAGGCGACAGTTCGTCCAATGGAGTTCGGACTTGTAACAGAGTTCGGCCGAGGGGAAGCTGGGGGAGTTCGTCTGGCTGAAGGGTCGGCCATCTGTAGAGTTCGGCCGCTGAGAGGCCCGAAGAAGCTCGGCTGGCCAGTTGAAGGACTTCGGTTGCTAGTTGGTTCGGCCAGGGCTCGCTGAGGAGTTCGGTCGCCTAGGGTCGGTCCGAAGGGGTTCGGCCACTTGGGCTCGCCTGAAGTCGGTCCGAAGGAGTTCGGCCGTGGGGTCCGAAGGAGTTCGGCTGCATGGGCTCGCCTGGGGTCGGTCCGAAGGAGTTCGGCCTGGGTCGGTCCGAAGGAGTTCGGCTGCATGGGCTCGCCTGGGTCGGTCCGAAGGAGTTCGGCCGTGGGAAGTTCGAAGGAGTTCGGCTGCATGGGCTCGCCTGGGGTCGGTCCGAAGGAGCTCGGCCGTGGGAAGTTCGGCGGGCGGAGGGAGTTCGGCCCGAAGCTTGGCGCAGGGGAGTTCGGCCTCTAGGCAGTTCGGCCTTGGTAGGGGCTCGGCCTAGCGCCTGGCGCTAAAGCTCTTCAGCGGCTACTGGTTACATTGGGCTGAGCGTCTGGCCGGGCTTCGGCAGGAGCGGGATTTATCCCCAACAGTAGCCCCCCCACTCCTGAGTTCAAAAATTGAAGGAAGGGAGTACCAAAACAGGCGACTGCCGAAGTCTTCTTCCAGGCTCCGCATTTGTTGCATCTGAAGCTCGGGGAGGTCTCATCTCCAGCCAAGATTGACGCTGAAGTTGAGGTTGAGGCTTGGGGGAGACCTCATCTTCAGTCGATGTTTGGAGTTGAAATGAAACTCGTTTCCGGCTAAAGTCGATGAAGCTGATGTTGAAGCCGAAGTAAATCTCGCCTCCTACGGTCGAGGTCGGATTTGAGCTCCTCGGGGGCGACATTATCTTCGTCGGTTGAAGTCGACTCGAGGGAGACCTCTTATCTTGCAGCCGAGGTTGAAGTGCGCGCTCGGGGGAGATCTTATCTCCTACGGCCGAGCTTCCCTCGGGGGAGATCTTGCCTCCTGCAGTCGAAGTGAAGTGCGCGCTCGGGGGAGATCTTATCTCCTGCAGTCGAGCTTCCCTCGGGGGAGATCTTATCTCCTGCGGCCGAAGTGAAGTGCGCGCTCGGGGGAGATCTTATCTCCTGCAGCCGAGCTTTCCCTCGGGAGGAGATCTTATCTCCTGCGCCGAAGTGAAGTGCGCGCTCGGGGGAGATCTTATCTCCTACGGCCGAGCTTCCCTCGGGGGAGATCTTATCTCCTGCGGTCGAAGTGAAGTGCGCGCTCGGGGGAGATCTTATCTCCTGCAGCCGAGCTTCCCTCGGGGGAGATCTTATCTCCTGCGGCCGAAGTGAAGTGCGCGCTCGGGGGAGATCTTATCTCCTGCAGCCGAGCTTCCCTCGGGGGAGATCTTATTTCTGGCTGAACTTGTTATTCGGGAGAGATCTTATCTCTGGCCGAACTTTGCCTTTGGGAGAGATCTTATCTCTGGCCGAGGTAGCGGTTCGGGAGAGATCTTATCTCTGGCCGACCTTATTGTTCGGGAGAGATCTTATCTCTGGCCGAACTTGTTGTTCGGGAGAGATCTTATCTCTGGCCGAACTTTGCCCTCGGGAGAGATCTTATCTCTGGCCGAGGTTGCGGTTCGGGAGAGATCTTATCTCTGGCCGACCTTGTTGTTCGCGATAGATCTTATCTCTGGCCGAACTTGTTGGCCGAGGTTGCGGTTCGGGAGAGATCTTATCTCTGGCCGACCTTGTTGTTCGCGAGAGATCTTATCTCTGGCCGAACTTGTTGTTCGGGAGAGATCTTATCTCTGGCCGAACTTTGCCTTTGTGAGAGATCTTATCTCTGGCCGAGGTAGCGGTTCGGTAGAGATCTTATCTCTGGCCGACCTTGTTGTTCGGGAGAGATCTTATCTCTGGCCGAACTTGTTGTTCGAGAGAGATCTTATCTCTGACCGAACTTTGCCCTCGGGAGAGATCTTATCTCTGGCCGAGGTTGCGGTTCGAAAGAGATCTTATCTCTGGCCGACCTTGTTGTTCGGGAGAGATCTTATCTCTGGCCGAACTTGTTGTTCGGGAGAGATCTTATCTCTGGCCGAACTTTGCCCTCGGGAGAGATCTTATCTCTGGCCGAGGTTGCAGTTCGGGAGAGATCTTATCTCTGGCCGACCTTGTTGTTCGGAAGAGATCTTATCTCTGGCCGAACTTTGCCCTCGGGAGAGATCTTATCTCTGGCCGAGGTTGCGGTTCGGGGAGAGATCTTATCTCTGGCCGACCTTGTTGTTCGGGAGAGATCTTATCTCTGGCCGAACTTGTTGTTCGGGAGAGATCTTATCTCTGGCCGAACTTTGCCCTCGGGAGAGATCTTATCTCTGGCCGAGGTTGCGGTTCGGTAGAGATCTTATCTCTGGCCGACCTTATTGTTCGGGAGAGATCTTATCTCTGGCCGAACTTATTGTTCGGGAGAGATCTTATCTCTGGCCGAACTTTGCCCTCGGGAGAGATCTTATCTCTGGCCGAGGTTGCGGTTCGAGAGAGATCTTATCTCTGGCCGACCTTGTTGTTCGGGAGAGATCTTATCTCTGGCCGAACTTGTTGTTCGGGAGAGATCTTATCTCTGGCCGAACTTTGCCCTCGGGAGAGATCTTATCTCCTGCGGCCGAGGTGCGCGCTCGGGGGAGATCTTATCTCCTGCGGCCGAGCTTGTTGCTCGCGTTAGGACGAGGTTCTCCTCCTGTTCCTAACGCGGCGATTATTGACTGCTGCTCTCCTGTCATCGCATAGTTTTCGCATCCAGAAATAATATTATGCAGAGGGGAGAATTTTACCGAAGGGAAATCGTGGACAGCGCGCTCTCGTTTGAGGGGTTGACGGGGCGTTGTTCCTCGGAGCTCCCTCGAGCAGCAAGTCCCGTCCAGACGACCTCCTCTATCTCATGCCGGCCTTCATAATTTGGACCATGCTTCTCTTGACTTTGTCGCTGGGGATGACAATCACCGATGTAGCTAGCTCCTAGCTCCTCCCCGGGGTGGCGTTGATGACGCCGCGGGACGGCCAACCTTCTTGTCTTTTCCGGTTACGGCAGTGCCTATAGCCGATCTTCTCCTTGATCGCGCATGTTTGGAGAGGCCGTAGTCCTTCAGGTCTTGGCGGTTGGCTCTTAACTTTGCCGAGAATTCGAGTTAGAGGAGCGGGTCGTAGTTGCGGAACCTTCTGGGAGGGGGGCTTCGTTCCGTCCTTGCCGGCGCCGAACTTTATTTTGGAGGTTGAGTTGAGGAGTTCGGCTTTCCACCGAGCTTCATTTTACCTTGATGCCGAGCTTTGGGGGGAGCCCGGCTTTTCTCCGAGCCGAACTTCTTTCCGCTTTGGCGGGGAAACTTCTGCTCCCCGTTTCTCTCTTCGGGGCGATTGGGCTCTTCCTTAAGGCTGATTTCTCACGCCCTCATGGCGGGCTTGCTGGTGGAGTCGCTACCGGAGGCTGCTGTATAGCGTGCAACGCCTCCGTGAGGCCACGGCCACGGATCTGTCGGACAAGCAGGCCGAACTGCTTCACATCCACCGCGGGTGCAGGTGGAACCTAGGCCGCCGGGGCTGAAGCAGGAACAGACGGGCCTGGACGGGATCGGGTCGCAGAGGCCACCGAACGCCGTGCGAAAGCTCTCCTGGGTGGCGTTTTCTCTTCGAAAGAGAAAAGGAAGATCTCTGGAGAGGGAAGAGAAGGGTCGCCGAGCACTCCTTTAAGAACAAGGGAACCTCGAAGGTTCAGGCCCTTCCTTCTAGCGCCAATCTGTTGGTGCAGAAATCCGTCGCCGCCGGAGGTCGCCGCAATCGAGGCCGCTGGGCGCCGCCGGGGACCTGCAAAACGAAGTCCCGTCCGGAACCGGTGGGGTGGTGGCTCCGGCAGGACCCTCCGACGGTCAAGTTAGTTTCCGGCCAACAGTAATGGAGTGCTCGGAATGAGTTCCGGAGCTTAGAGATGAGGAGGAGAGCTTAGAGATCAGAGAGCTTAGCCTTAGTATGTCGGGAGGGGTCCTTTTATAGCGGAGCTTAGTTGATGGTGACGGCTGTGCCGTCTGGCAGAGAGTCGTCGGGCAGCATGGAGTTTGGTACGGAGAGGAAGGCGTCGTCCGGTAGATCGTGGGAGCCATACCGGCGAGTCGTGGGCCGCATGGAGTCCGGTACGGAGAGGAAGGCGTCGTCCGGTAGATCGTGGGAGCCATACCGGCGAGTCGTGGGCCGCATGGAGTCCGGTACGGAGAGGAAGGCGTCGTCCGGTAGATCGTGGGAGCCATACCGGCGAGCCGTGGGCCGCATGGAGTCCGGTACGGAGAGGAAGGCGCCGTCCGGTCTTGCTGCAGGCGACAGTTCGTCCAATGGAGTTCGGACTTGTAACAGAGTTCGGCCGAGGGGAAGCTGGGGGAGTTCGTCTGGCTGAAGGGTCGGCCATCTGTAGAGTTCGGCCGCGGGACGATTGCCGAGGAGTTCGAGCTGAGGCCCGAAGAAGCTCGGCTGGCCAGTTGAAGGACTTCGGTTGCTAGTTGGTTCGGCCAGGGCTCGCTGAGGAGTTCGGTCGCCTAGGGTCGGTCCGAAGGGGTTCGGCCACTTGGGCTCGCCTGGAAGTCGGTCCGAAGGAGTTCGGCTGCATGGGCTCGCCTGGGGTCGGTCCGAAGGAGTTCGGCTGCATGGGCTCGCCTGGGGTCGGTCCGAAGGAGTTCGGCCGTGGGTCGGTCGAAGGAGTTCGGCTGCATGGGCTCGCCTGGGGTCGGTCCGAAGGAGCTCGGCCGTGGGAAGTTCGGCGGGCGGAGGGAGTTCGGCCCGGAGCTTGGCGCAGGAGAGTTCGGCCTCTAGGCAGTTCGGCCTTGGTAGGGGCTCGGCCTGGCGCCTGGCGCTAAAGCTCTTCAGCGGCTACTGGTTACATTGGGCTGAGCGTCTGGCCGGGCTTCGGCAGGAGCGGGATTTATCCCCAACACCTATCATCCATCTCATTTCATAGCCTTGTTGACTTTGGCCTACCTTTTTGCTTAGGTTTCAAAAGATAATAATTAGGAATACATATGAATATATGTGTAGACCTCCAATAATTTTCATATGGTAATTGATAAAACTTGCTACTTCAAGCATTCATATATGTCGTAACTATGTATATATCATCCATAAATCCACTAAAATGTACAGCAATTTGCTGGCACATAGCTAAAATGTGTAAACAAGGATATCTATAGATGCTCCACTTTTCATAAGAACATTTTCTATCACTTAAAGTCATAGTATAGAAATTTTCTCTATCTCTTAACCCTGCACTTACTCTCCTCATAAGCATTTCATATATGCCTCTTTGGAGGTTGAACATTGTCATCTTATGTCGGTTAGTTTTAACTTGATCTTCTGCAATCTTAATTGCAACATGAGAAGTAAAAAAACTATTTAAATTCTTCTGCATATATCTTAATACTTGGGCATGTCTCGTATTAAAATATTTCATAAGATGGTAAAATATCATCTGAACACAAGCAATAATTGGCACATTTCTAGCTCCTTGTAAGATACTATTAAAAATCTTCGATAAATTTATAGTTAAAATATTATAGCCCATGCCAGCATCATGTGCCAATGTCCACTTTTTTTTCCAACTCAAATAGCTAACTTCAAGCCTCTACACTCACTATCTTGATCCTACCCATGATGAAATCGAGCTTGCGAACTTGATGAGTACTCCTGCTTGCCATACTGCTCTTTTAAGTTGTGCATTTTTAAAGTAAATATTGAAATTGCTGTAGACATATTTTAAATGGTATCGATGATAGGCACGTGGCAGACTCAATCCAATAGACTCATCTGTAATGTCATTTAATATACCTAAATATCTATCAGAAATTAGGTATATTCGATTTCTATCTTATGCGACATATGTTCTGAACCACATAAGAAACCAACTTCAACTAGCAGTCGTCTTTCCATCCATAATTGCATATGCTAAGAGATAAATTCCATTCTCTACATCAACTTCTATTGCAATTAGCATTTTACTTTTAAACTTTCCATATAAGTATGTGCCATCAATGTTGATCACATGACGATAGTGCCTAAAGTCCTAGATGGATGGTCAAAAAGCCCAAAAAACATAATTTAAAATCCACATATCAAAATTTTTAGTTGAAAAAAAAATTCATGAAATAACAGTGCCAGGATTTGCATTTTGGAGTGCAATCATATAATAAGATAAGTTTGCATAAGACGACTCTCATTCCATAAATATCAATCAATGCATTTTATTTTCCATATCATACTTTCCTATATGATAATGTGTATTGAAATTGTTTATTAACGATTGCCATAATAGCTTCAACTTTAATATCTGCATATTTTTTAATAATATGTCAAATAGTATGCCAATCATCCTTTCACTGACATGTTTGTGGTCTCGACTCAATTTCTTAAACAAACAAGTGTGAGAACCTTTATATCTTATGATCTGAAAATATCCATATTTTTTCCACAATGCAGCACGAAGCCTTCATTCACATTCTTATTTATTATCTGATAATGCACATCGTATGGACCATAACTTTAAATATGATTGAACTACATTGTATGCCCGATGCTTTAGAATGTGATAAAAATCAATAACTCTCTTTAGCTCATCTTTACTCTCAAATATCAGACCTATAGAAAATTCAGTCATTAAGGAGTTTCCAAATTAATAGTCAGAGTTCAATTTTCAACCAGCACTAATACCACCACCATGATCTAAATTTAAGTTGTTAAAAAATTATGGAGGTTCGTGCAAATGAGGCTCAGTTTCTCCGACATTAATATTGAGCTGATCATCTTCAACACTATCTTCATCTTCATCTTCATCTTCGTCATTGTTACTATCCCCATCAAGCCATTCTTCTTCAGCCTCATTCTCATCTGACTCAAAATCTCAGTTATCAGAATTTATTCTAATGCTGACCCAATCATCATTTTCTATTTGAGTATCGTATCCCATACTTACTACTACTTTCACTAAAGAAGAAGTCACCATAAGACTTTAAATAATTAGTCAACTAGGGCCAACATTATTAGAATGTTGTTCTGCAAACATAGCCTCAACATCAATGGTTTGCACCATAGGACTTAAGAAAGGCGAGGAAGATCTAAGAGTATTGTTCTTTAAGGTTAAAAGTGATAGAAAATATGCAGGATTTTATGCTTAAATTTTAATTTTTTTTAAAAAAAAATTATAACGAAAGATGTAGATTAAATTATTTAATCTATAAAAATATATAATCTAATTACTAAATTCTATATCTAGAATCTATAACATATCATAATGCATATACAAATCTAAAAATAAATCAAGTAAGATTAGTATTGATCAAATCAATACCTAGATCTAGAATAGTTCTAGATTAAATCCTAGAATGCATCTAGGTGAAGAAGAGATCAGATCTTTTACCTTCGCATGGGTCGAGAACTCCACGGTTGATTCTAGATGTTGTTCTTATTGCTTGGAGCTGCACACGTGTCCAGCCTCTATAGATAGTCTACACGAGACTATAACACAAATCGAAGATTTATCGAATGAAGATCCGCTCAAAGTGCTAGCTTCTCGCGAATCCCTTCTGATAGTTAATTTAAAAAATATTCTTTGGATCTCCTGGACACTCCAAAAGATGAAGAATAAAATTAAAGAAGGAATAAGAAAAAAATTCAATCCTTGAATCTCTCAAAAATCAAAAAATAAAATATAAAAAAAAATATCCTAAGAGGAGACATATCTTCTCTTTCAGGATATCAAAGATTGATGTCCTGAAAGAGATAAGATCTTCCCCGAGCTTCAACTTTAACAAGAGATAGGATCTCCTTCAACCTCGGCTGGAGATAAGATCTCCTCCGAGCTTCTACTTCAACAGAAGATAGAATCTCCTTTAACCTCAACTGGAGATAAGATCTCCTCCAAGCTTCAACCTTGGTTGGAGATAAGATCTCCTCCGAGCTTCAACTTCAACAGAAGATAGGGTCTTCTTTAACCTTGACTGAAGATAAGATCTTTCCTGAGCGTCAACCTCGACTGAAGATAAGATCTTCCCTAGGCTTCAAACTCGGCTGGAGATAAAATCTCCTCCAAGCTTCAACCTCGACTGGAGATAAGATCTCTCCCGAGCTTCAACTTTAACAGAAGATAAGATCTCCTTCAACCTTGACTGAAGATAAGATCTTCCCTGAGCTTCAACTTCAATAGGAGATAGGATCTCCTTCAACCTCGGTTGGAGATAAGATCTCCTCCAAGCTTTAACTTCAATAGGAGATAAGATCTTCTTCAACCTCGGTTGGAGATAAGATCTCTTTCGAGCTTCAACTTCAACAGGAGATAAGATCTCCTTCAACCTCGGTTGGAGATAATATCTTTTTCAAGCATCAACTTCAATAAGAGATAAGATCTCCTTTAATCTCAGCTGAAGATAAGATTCTCTTCCAAGCTTCAACTTTAATAGAAGATAGGATCTTCTTCAATCTCGACTGGAGATAAGATCTTCCTCGAGCTTCAACTTCAACAGAAGATAGGATCTCCTTCAATCTCGGTTGGAGATAAGATCTTTTCTCGAGCGTCAATCTCAACTGGAGATAAGATCTCCTCCGAGCTTCAACCTCGACTGGAGATAAAATCTCCTTCGAGCTTCAACTTCAACAAAAGATAGGATCTCCTTCAACCTTGGCTAGAGATAAGATCTCTCCCGGGCTTCAACCTCGATTGAAGATAAGATCTCTTCCGAGCTTTAGCTTCAATAGAAGATAAGATCTTCTTCAATCTTGACTGGAGATAAGATCTCTCTCGAGCTTCAACCTTGGCTGGAGATAAGATCTTCCTCGAGCTTCAACCTTGGCTGGAGATAAGATCTCCTCCGAGCTTCAACTTCAATAGAAGATAAGATCTCCTTCAACCTTGGATGGAGATAGATCTTCCTCGAACTTCAATCTCAGTAGGAGATAAGATCTTCTTTACCCTTAACTGAAGATAAGATCTCCTCCAAGCTTCAACTTCAAAAGAAGATAAGATCTCTCTCAACCTCAACAGGAGATAAGATCTTTCCTGAGCTTCAACTTCAATAGAAGATAAGATCTTCTCTTCAATCTTAGCTGAAGATAAGATCTTCTCCGAGCTTCAACTTCAACAGGAGATAAGATCTCCTTCAATCTTGACTGAAGATAAGATCTTTCCCGAGCTTCAACTTCAACAGAACATAAGATTTTCTTTAACCTCGAATGTAGATAAGATCTCTTTCGAGCTTTAACCTCAGCAGGAGATAAGATCTTCTTCAACCTCGGCTGAAAATAAGATCTCTTCCAAGCTTCAACTTTAAAAGAAGATAAGATCTCTCTCAATCTCAATAGGAAGAGAAGATCTCCTCCGAGCTTCAACTTCAACAGGAGATAAGATCTCCTTCAATCTTGGCTGGAGATAAAATCTCCTCCGAGCTTTAACCTCAATAGAAGATAAGATCTTCTTCAACCTCGGATGGAGATAAGATCTCCTCCGAGTTTCAACCTCAGCAGAAGATAAGATCTCCTTCAACCTCGACTGAAGATAAGATCTTCTCCAAGCTTCAACTTCAAAAAAAGATAAGATCTCCCTCAATCTCAATAGGAGATAAGATCTTCTCCGAGCTTTAACTTCAAAAGAAGATAAGATCTCTCTCAACCTCAACAGGAGATAAGATATCTTTCGAGCTTCAACTTCAACCTCAACTGAAGATAAGATCTTTTCTGAGCTTCAACTTCAACAAAAGATAAGATCTTTTTCAACCTCGGATGGAGATAAGATCTCTCCCGAGCTTCAATCTTAGTAGAAGATAAGTGTTAGATATATGTGCCCTAGAAGCCAGAATTGGCTGACACTTGTAATACACTTCTAGGGGCAAAATTATAATTTTGACTATAATTAATAAAATGGGTTATTTTCTATCACACATGTGTATTTAGTGTCTGTGATACATCCTTTGAGTTAATGATAATGATAATTCATATTTTCAAGAGTTGAAAATTTAAGACATGAATAATCATTATTAACTCATAAATAGCTTCCGACCATAGGATCATCACGAGGATAGTGATTGATCCGGAAGGTTGGTGTACGATCGCTTCTCTTTAGTAGATGAGTCTTGAGTCTACGGTGTGGAGACACCGGAGCGAAAGTATAGATGCTCGTTAGAGAACGAGGGCACTGAGCGTGACCACCTCGAGTAGTCATTAGGAAGTCTACCTTCTCGTCAATGACTGACTCGATGCTGCAGTAGTGTGTCTGGTTCTTTGACCTGAGATGCATCGGCAGTTCACCTTGAGGGTGTTATAGTTTGACTACACCATTACTCGGTCTCCTAGCCATATGGAATCCCTGAGGTGTATGTTGGCTATAGCATGTTCATTGTAGGAACTGGATTGCATCAAGATGGAATCTATCTACCTCGGTGGTAGAGGAGTAGCCCTATGATGATCATGAGAATCAAGTCCAGAAATCCATGGCCATGGTAGAGTGAAATAATAGAAAGAGTTTCTATTTAGATTTTCATATTGGACTCGAATCGAATGATTACATCATATGACAGAGACTAGGGTTTGACGAGTTCACCTTAACCCTAATCTAATCGGGGCTCAAGATAGAAGTAACTGAATCACATAGGTAGCTGCACCAAGAGGTTCACATTCAGCTCTGATGGGTTGCCACCATATACTGCTAGGTGTCACTGGTGGATTTTGGGAGCAATTAGAATGATTTAGATGATCGATCATTCTAGCTGTTCGAATCAGAAGAGTTCTGATCCATCGAAAGGAGTTTCGATGATGTCAATGATAGAGATCATGACATATCCCATTACCATACAGAACTGAACCTAACTGGGTCACACAAATAAGGGTTTGAATCTGGTGATCATCAATTGAACTGATCTAGTTCAATTGATCTGAATGAGATTCAATTAGGTTCAAGGAAATCGTGCTAGCACTCGATTGAACCTAACGTTCTTCTTTTGCTATCATAAATAAGTTATCCTGTTTGAGCCAAAGGAGTTTGTGCTCAATCAGAGGCCTTCATATGGTCTGACTGGAGGTTGTCCAAGTTAGAATAGGTTGTCTTATTTATAAGACATTACTTGCCATTTTTGGTCACCTGCCATTTCTTGTTCTTTGACTTTGGTCAAAAGTCTACTTTTGACTGATCAAACGTTGATCATTGACCCTTTGACTTTTGACCACATGTCATGCACTTATTGGAGAGCTGGTGGGGGTCTGTCCCCCTGCCAGAACCTGGCAAGGAGAAGGGCGCACGCCAAGGGTGGCGTGAGCCTAAGTTGGAGGTGCCTTGGAGTCCTTGTTGGATAAGGACTCCACCTCCCTTTTGGATTCCAATCAGAGTTCTACTAAGAATCTAGTTTGACTGGTCTTAGACGCCCTCTAAGGAGGAATCCAGGGGTCTCTATTCCAACCAATCAGATTTAGATCTGATTTCACAAAGGGTTGTGATTGGTTGAGAGGAAGAGGATTTGGATCACAAGAGGTCTATAAATATGACCCTGCGCCCAACCCTAATTCAAAGTGAATGCAATTAGACACGCCCCAAGGCTGCCTCTCCCCTCCTTCTCCATGCCATAATCTCTTCTCCCCTTGCTCTCCATGTCCAAAAAGAGTTTTGGACTTAGGTTGGTGCGATTCAGATCAACGAAAGGCGATCAAAAGCAAGAAGGCTGCGCTGCTGCAAAAGGACGACTGTAGATCTTCAAAAGAGTTTTGAAGATCCTCAGATCAGATCCAGATCTGATTTTTGGAGGTGTGATAGAGAAGAAGAGGATCTCCAGATCCAACCCAAGTGGATACCGGTAGAGGCCAGGCGCTTGCGTGGCTAGATCCAGAACCTTCCGCTGCAATCAGGATCATCTACAGGGTAATAGGATTACCCAAATCAGGTAAATTAAATTTGATTTAATTTATCTTATTTTATTTTATTTATTAAAATAATAAGAATTAGATCTGAAATATATCAAGATCTGATTGAGATCAAGAGAAAATTTTTAAAATATATCTCTTGATCTGATCAGATCTGGACGAACCTGGACCGAGAAATCAGGATTTCCCTTCAACTGGTATCAGAGCCATGGTTCTAAATTATTTAGATCTAATTTTAATTTTATTTTAATTAGAAAATAAAGTGATTTTAGATGTCACATGATATGTGATCAGATCTGAAATCAAAAAAATTAAAATTAAATGATTTGGATCTAAGAACATGAAGATATGCATGACTAGTTCTAGAATAGAATAGTTCTATAGAATAGTTTTGCATATCTTTGATTTAATCTGATTAAATCATATTTTAGATCTTCTTATTTACTATTTTTTGATATTATAAGTGTTATAATAACATCTGATAAATAATAAATAAAAATTATTTAATTTTAAATATCATATGAGATATGATTGATGCATGTCTAGACTAGTTGTAGAATAGTTCTACATAATTATCTAGATTAGAATTTATTTTGATTAGATCAATTTAAATCTAATTTTTTAGATTATTATGAGATAATTTAGATCTGAAAATATGCATGATTTGATACATGAGATGTATGCAAAATATGCCATGATTAGATCTACTTTATATATGAGATATATGATATAGATCTGATATTATTTTGTAGTATTGAATGTTCCTGATTAAGGCATTTCTCTTGGCCGTCCGGTCATAAGAATGAAGAAGGGTTTAAAGGCCCTCTCTTCCCATTCGATGGGGTGTTCTTATGACGTGTAGGGGTACTGCGTGTTCATCCTTAATCAGAAATCCAAAACTTACTTTCTGCAAAACCCTAGATCCTGAAACCTAGAATTTATTGTGCATATTTTGTTTATGAACCCTACTTAATTAAGAATTAAGTTTATGGAATATTAATTAGGTCTAAAATTGAGAATTTCAGATCTAAGACATATTCATAATACTGGGTTCGGGCTTGGGTAGCTCAATTAGGTCTAAGCGGTTGATCAAACCAAATCAAGAGTTGGTTAGATGGGATCAACAATGCTTAAATTGACCAGCCTAATAGGATTAAGTCTGGGTCAAGATCGAGTCACGATCAAGCAAGACCTAATTAGGCTCAGAGGTTAGAGTCTGGATTGTAGGCTAACCAATTGGTTCTGACTCAATAATTTGGTGTCTAAGGTAAGTTTGGCACAGATGACCGACTGGTTTTTTAATTGGAAGCTACTCGACCTGAATGCGTTCTTGTGCGAGTTAAACGGCATATTTCCTTCCACCGATCTCACTTACCTGGCCATATCTGTTGACACAGTTCTGATCTGAGGTGGTCAATAATTCCGAGCTAACCCATGCCACTAGGTTAGTCATAATTGTTATGACTAAGCCAAGTCTAGTTTAATGAGACCTGAATCAATTCTCCCTAAGAAAAGATTAAGTCCGAGGTCTTCCACCATTGTAGACGTGCGGGCCCTTCCCGGGGTTGATTGTTCTCGGCTGATACAGTGGCTCAGTTGCACCGGAAAGATGCAACCATGTCTATTAGGCATTGGATGCTATGGGCTGGAGGATGAGTTGGGCTCAATATTTCGGATACGGTGAGAGACTCAATTAGGAACCCAGTCTATGCAAATGGTGGGTCTGACTTAACTAAGGAGTGGATCAATATTCCGGATACGGTGAGATTCATGAATTAGAGATCAAGTTTGGGTGCACCATGATTAGAGAATCATTGAACAAGAGTTGTTCACTCATTGGCTAACCCATCACCAATAACTGTTAGGTGAGGTGATGAGTCAGTTGGTGAGACCGCACCACCCACTAGAAATCATCAATCGCGGAGATTTTCGCATCTCTACAGAGGGAGTGTAGGGATCCGAGAAAATAGTGGGAGCTAATTTGTTTAAAAATAAAATCCCTAAATAAATTGGTCAAGTCAAAATTACAGTATCTAACTAGAATCTTTGACTCTCTACAGAAATATGTCTGCGTCAAACCCACTGGCACGTATCCTAGACACACATAGACTGACTGGACCCAATTATAAAGATTGGCTCAGGAACTACAAAATTATTTTGGATTTCGAGAAGTTAACACATGTTTTGGACCAGGACCCTCCCACCTTACCAGCTCGTCCATCCACTGAACAGAGAGCGTCTCTGGAAAAATGGATTGACGAAGACAATAAGGCCAGATACTACATGTTGGGCTCAATGTCTGATGAGCTCCAGCACCAACATGAAGATATCGGGACTGCTCGCCAAATGTTGGCTCACCTACAGGAGATGTTTGGTGAACAGAGTCGCGCAGCCAAATATCAAGTCACAAAATGACTTTTTAAGGCTAAGATGCGTGATGGGCAGTCAGTCCAAGATCACTGTCTGACAATGATCAAGGACATGGAAGAGCTTGAGAAGCTCGGTGTGAAGTTGGACTTGGATCTGTAGAACGATATTATTCTGCAATCCTTGACTGATGCATATGGGCAATTCATCATGAATTACCACATGCATAAACTTCAAAATTCCTTGGCCGAGTTGATGAATATGCTGGTTACCGCTGAGCTTTCTATGAAAGGTTCTAAAGGCTCAGTTCTTGCTATGGAACGGACTTCTTCCAAAAGAAAGTCTTATGGACAGAAAAAAAGTCTGTGAAAAAGCAAAAGATGGAAGGATCAAAGAAGAAGAAGGCAGAATCGAAGAAAAAGGCCAATGGCAAAGAAAAGTATTTCCATTGCAACAGCGACGGCCATTGGAAGCGGAACTGCCCTACTTACCTAGCCACCCTGAAGAACAAGAAGGAAGGTCCTTCTGGAGGTATGCTTGTTATTGAGTCTAACCTTACGGTTTCTTCTACATCCAGTTGGGTGCTTGACTCTGGTTCTAGTGCTCATCTATGCACTTCTATGCAGGATCTTGAGGATAGCAGGAGGCTGAAGGATGGAGACATGATCCTATGCGTCGGTAATGGAGCAAGAGTTGCTGCAGTAGCCGTGGAAACATACCCTCTGTGATTACCATCTGGTTTAGACTTAGTTTTAAAAGACTGTTATTATGTGCCTGCAGCTAGCAGGAATTTGATTTCTGTTTCATGCTTAGCACAAGAAGGTTATGTGATCACCTTCTTTAAGGACCATTGTAACATTCTTTATGAAAGAAATAAAATTGCAAATGGTTTCCTTGTTAATGATCTTTATCAGTTGCATATTGATGTACCTGTTTTAACTATCGAGCAAAACGTGAATGCCAAACGACCTAGGGATAGTCCAAACGATAGATATCTATGGCACTTGAGATTAGGTCATATAGCAGAAGATAGGATTAACAAATTGAAGAAAAATGGGCTATTGAGTCCATTGACTTTTGAGTCATATCCAACTTGTGAATCTTGTCTTCAAGGCAAAATGACTAAACTCCCTTTTATTGGACATGGGGAGAGGGCCACAGATCTCCTTGCCCTAGTACATACTGATGTGTGCGGCCCATTCGATGTGCCGGCTAGAGGCAATTTTATCTACTTCATTACCTTTATCGATGATCTGTCTAGGTATGGGTATGTGTATATTATGAGACATAAGTCTGAAGCTTTTGAAAAGTTCAAAGAATTCAGACATGAAGTAAAAAAACAAACAGGAAAACCCATTAAGGTTCTTCGATCAGATCGAGGAGGTAAATACCTTAGCCGAGAATTCCTAGACTATCTTAAGGAAAATGGCATAATCTCTCAATGGACTCCACCAGGAACACCTCAACTCAACGGGGTTTCAGAACGGAGAAATCGGACTCTATTGGATATGGTTCGATCCATGATGAGCTTCACAGACCTCCCAGATTTTCTTTGGGGACATTCATTATTAACTTCAATCTATTTACTGAATAGGGTTTCCTCTAAAACCATTTCTACCACACCGTATGAGATATGGCACGATAAGAAACCAAGTCTGAGTCATCTCAGAATTTGGGGTTGTCCGGCTTATGTCAAAAGACAACAAGCGGACAAGTTAGAGTTTAGGTCCTTTAGAGCTCGATTCATAGGATATCCTAAAGAGTCATTAGGATACTATTTCTACATTCCAGAAGACCACAATGTGATTGTGAGTCGACATGCCATATTTCTTGAAAAATAGTTTATTCAAGATAGTGGCATTGGAAAGCAGATTAAGCTTGATGAGAAAGTCTCACAAGCAGAACGAGCTAAGGACCAAGTGGAACCAAATCAAGTTGAGCCAATAAGAACACTACCTCCTCCACCTCGTAGATCGGAAAGAGTTTTCCATCCCCCTGAAAGATACTTAGGTATTATTTCAAAGGATGTAGAGGAAATGTTCCTCGTAGGTAATGGTGCTCATGGAGATGATCCCAAAACCTACAACGAGACGATATCAGATATCGACTCCGAAAAATGGCTTGAGACAATGAAGTCAGAGATCGACTCGATGCACTCAAACCAAGTCTGGACCTTGGTAGATCCACCAGAAGGTATAGTACCTATTGGGTGTAAATGAATCTTCAAGAGAAAGATTGGTGCAGATGGGAATGTGGAGACATTCAAGGCTAGACTGGTGGCAAAA
This sequence comes from Cocos nucifera, assembly GCA_006176705.1. Taxonomy (NCBI): domain Eukaryota; kingdom Viridiplantae; phylum Streptophyta; class Magnoliopsida; order Arecales; family Arecaceae; genus Cocos; species Cocos nucifera. The sequence goes on along the minus strand of QRFJ01000002.1, from coordinate 7,809,924 downwards.
GGTTATAGTCAACGTGAAGGCATTGACTATCAGGATACCTTTTCTTCGGTAGCTATGCTAAAATCCATCCGCACATTGCTTGCCGTTGCAGCCTATTTTGATTATGAAATATGGCAAATGGATGTGAAAACGGCATTCCTAAATGGATATCTTGAGGAAGATATCTATATGGAACAGCCGCTAGGTTTCACATCCAGTGATACTGATTACAAGGTTTGCAAGCTGCAAAGGTCCATATATGGACTTAAGCAAGCATCTCGGAGCTGGAACACTCGTTTCAATGATGTGATCAAAAAGTTTGGTTTCATCAAAAATGAAGAGGAACCATGTGTTTTCAAAAGGGTCAGTGGGAGCGCTGTTGTCTTCCTCGTATTGTACGTGGATGACATCCTCCTTATTGGGAATGATATTCCCATGTTGACATCAGTCAAGATGTGGTTGTCTAAGGAATTCTCCATGAAAGACCTAGGTGAATCATCCTTTATTCTAGAAATTAAGGTCTATAGAAATAGACCGAATAGGATGCTAGGACTTTCACAGAAGATGTACATAGAGGAAGTACTAAAGAGGTTTAGTATGGAAAACTCTAAGAGGGGATTAATACCCTTCAGACATGGTATTCATCTTTCCAAGAAGATGTGCCCCAGCACACCTGAGGAAATAGAACGCATGAGCAAGATCCCTTATGCTTCTGCAATAGGGAGCCTCATGTATGCCATGCTATGTACACGACCTGATATAGCCCATGCTGTGAGTGTCACAAGCAGATATCAGTCAAATCTAGGTGAAGAACACTAGACTTCTGTGAAATGTATCCTTAAGTACTTGAGAAGAACTAAGGATATGATGCTGGTCTTTGGTAACGGAGAACTCCTGGTTCAAGGATACACAGACTCGGACTTCATGTCTGATCTAGATGATCGAAAGTCGACATCTGGCAGACTATTTGTGCTGGAAGAGTTCCTAGCAAACAGCAATATCATCTCATCCGCGATTACCTTGAGAAAGGTTACGTTGAGGTCAAGAGAGTCAACTCTGCAGATAATGTGGCAGACCCACTTACAAAGCCGTTGGGACAACAGAAGATCGAAGCCCACCTTGAGAAGATGGGACTTAGACTTGTAGCCAATTGGATTTAGGACAAGTGGAAAATTGTTAGATATATGTGCCCTAGAAGCCAGAATTGGCTGACACTTGTAATACACTTCTAGAGGAAAAATTATAATTTTGATAATAATTAATAAAATGGGTTATTTTCTATCACACATGTGTATTTAGTGTCTGTGATACATCCTTTGAGTTAATGGTAATGATAATTCATATTTTCAAGAGTTGAAAATTTAAGACATGAATAATCATTATTAACTCATAAACAGCTCCCGACCATAGGATCATCACGAGGATGGTGATTGATCCGGAAGGTTGGTGTACGATCGCTTCTCTTTAGTAGATGAGTCTTGAGTCTACGGTGTGGAGACATCGGAGCGAAAGTACAGGTACTCGTTAGAGAACGAGGGCACTGAGCGTGACCACCTCGAGTAGTCATTAGGAAGTCTACCTTCTCGTCAATGACTGACTCGATGCTGCAGTAGTGTGTCTGATTCTTTGACCTGAGATGCATCGGCAGTTCACCTTGAGGGTGTTATAGTTTGACTATACCATTACTCGATCTCCTAGCCATATGGAACCCTGAGGTGTATGTTGGCTATAGCATGTTCATTGTAGGAACTGGATTGCATCAAGATGGAATCTATCTACCTCGGTGGTAGAGGAGTAGCCCTATGATGATCATGAGAATCAAGTCCAAAAATTCATGGCCATGGTAGAGTGAAATAATAGAAAGAGTTTCTATTTAGATTTTCACATTGGACTCGAATCGAATGATTACATCATATGACAAAGACTAGGGTTTGACGAGTTCACCTTAACCCTAATCTGATCGGGGCTCAAGATAGAAGAACTGAATCACACAGGTAGCTGCACCAAGAGGTTCACATTCAGCTCTGATGGGTTGCCACCATATACTGCTAGGTGTCACTAGTGGATTTTGGGAGCAATTAGAATGATTTAGATGATCGATCATTCTAGCTGTTCGAATCAGAAGAGTTCTGATCCATCGAAAGGAGTTTCGATGATGTCAATGATAGAGATCATGACATATCCCATTATCCATACAGAACTGAACCTAACTGGATCACACAAACAAGGGTTTGAATCTGGTGATCATCAATTGAACTGATCTAGTTCAATTGATCTGAATGAGATTCAATTAGGTTCAAAGAAAATCGTGCTAGCACTCGATTGAACCTAACGTTCTTCTTTTGCTATCATAAATAAGTTGTCCTGTCTGAGCCAAAGGAGTTTGTGCTCAATCAGAGGCCTTCATATGGTCTGACTGGAGGTTGTCCAAGTCAGAATAGGTTGTCTTATTTGTAAGACATTATCCTGCCATTTTTGGTCACCTACCATTTCTTGTTCTTTGACTTTGGTCAAAAGTCTACCTTTGACTGGTCAAACATTGACCATTGACCCTTTGACTTTTGACCACATGTCATGCACCTATTGGAGAGCTGGTGGGGGCCTGTCCCCCTGCCAGAACCTGGCAAGGAGAAGGGCGCACGCCAAGGGTGGCGTGAGCCCAAGTTGGAGGTGCCTTGGAGTCCTTGTTGGACAAGGACTCCACCTCCCTTTTGGATTCCAATCAGAGTTCTACTAAGAATCCAGTTTGACTGGTCTTAGGCGCCCTCTAAGGAGGAATCCAGGGGTCTCTATTCCAACCAATTAGATTTAGATCTGATTTCACAAAGGGTTGTGATTGGTTGAGAGAAAGAGGAGTTGGATCACAAGAGTTCTATAAATAAGACCCTGCGCCCAACCCTAATTCAAAGTGAATGCAATTAGACACGCCCCAAGGCTGCCTCTCCCCTCCTTCTCCATGCCATAATCTCTTCTCCCCTTGCTCTCCATATCCAAAAAGAGTTTTGGACTTAGGTTGGTGCGATTCAGATCAAGGAAAGGCGATCAAAAGCAAGAAGGCTGCGCTGCTGCAAAAGGACGACTGCAGATCTTCAAAAGAGTTTTGAAGATCCTCTAGATCAGATCCAGATCTAATTTTTGGAGGTGTGATAGAGAAGAAGAGGATCTCCAGATCCAACCTGAGTGAATACCGATAGAGGCCAGGCGCTTGCGTGGCTTAGATCCAAAACCTTCCGCTGCAATCAGGATCATCTATAGGGTAATAGGATTACCCAAATCAGATAAATTAAATTTGATTTAATTTATCTTATTTTATTTTATTTATTAAAATAATAAGAATCAGATCTAAAATATATCAAGATCTCATTGAGATCAAGAAAAAATTTTTGAAATATATCTCTTGATCTGATCAGATCTGGACGAATCTGGACCGAAAAATCAGGATTTTCCTTCAATAAGATCTTCTTCAATCTCGGCTAGAGATAAGATCTTCTTCGAGCTTCAACTTCAAAAGAAGATAAGATCTCTCTCAATCTCAATAGGAGATAAGATCTCCCTCGAGCTTCAACTTTAAAAGAAGATAAGATCTCTCTCAACCTCAATAGGAGATAAGATCTCTTTCAAGCTTCAACTTCAATCGAAGATAAGATCTCCTCCGAGCTTCAACCTCAATGGGTGCAAAGTCCGAAAAAGAACTTCAACAGTCATCTTTTTTGTACTTTCTTCCTTCGAATTTTGAACTCAAAAGTGGGAGGACTAGTGTTGGAGATAAATTTCGCTCCCACCGAAGTTCAGTCTGATGCTTAGCCTAATATAAATGATAATCATGAAAGAGCTTCGATTAAGAATTTTTCCTCCAATGGCCAAATCTCTTTCAGACTTCTTCAACAGTCGAACTCTTCCAGCGGTCAAATCCCTCTCGGACTCCTTCAGTGATCGAACTCCTCCAGTGGTTGAGCTCCTTCTGGACTTCTCCAGCGGTCGAACTCTTTCAACGGTCAAACCCCTTCCGGACTCCTCCAGCGGTCGAACTTCTTTCAGACTTCTCCTTTAACTAAACTTCTCCTAGACTTCTCCTTCAATCAAACTTTTTCATCAATCGGTCTCCTTCCGAACTTCTCCATCAGTCAAACTTCTTCTGAACTTCTCCATCAGTCAAACTTCATTCGAATTTCTCCAGCAGATTACTTTTAGATTTTAACTAGCATTCCTCTCGGATGATCCTCTCTAGCTTATTTTCTTTAGGAGTCCGAACTTCTCTAAAATTGATGAATGTTAAAGCTCTTCACCAATCGATGCCTGCTTCCTCTGAACTTCAACTATTAAATCTTGATGAACGTGCACATCACGATAATGGACACCTCTCTTCATAACAAACTTCACATGATCCTGAGTGGCTCATCACCGGATGGTAACGACTGTCACTATCAGTCTGCTACAGACAACGTTCCTCTTCATAACAAATCTCATGTGGCTCCGAGCGACCCGCTATCGGATGGCTATGGCTGTCACTATCAGTCTGCTACAAGCAGCGCTACTCTCCATAATAAATCCCACATGGCTTCGAGTGGTCCGCTATCAGACGGTTATAGCTGTCACTATCAATCTACTCTAAGCTTCGTCTATAAAAAAGGATCCTTCAGATATATTTTTTCGAAGCTCTCTTCTCCTTCCCAAAATTTTACTGAATTCTTTCCTGAGCATTTCATTTCTATTAGTCAGAAAAGCTGACTTGATCATCGAAGGATCCTATCGAAGCCACCACTACTAACTCCAGATGGGATTTTATTTTGCAGGTCACTGACGGTGACCTCTTCTTCCTCAACTCCAGCTCGATCAGGCATCAATCAGATTTCGCACCAAAAATAGTGTAGTTGAAAGGCATTATCACACTTTTAAAGATATGGTTAGAAGTCTGGTAAGTGGGTGCAATTTACCTGTGTATCTTTGGGGTGAGATCTTAAAAATCATCATCTATATCTTAAATAAAGTTTCTAGTAAGGTAATTCTAAAGGCATCTTTTGAATTATGGGTTGGCAGGAAGTCCAGCATTAATAATTTTTATGTTTAGGATAATATTATCCTGTTAAGGTTAAAATTTATAATCTATTTGAAAATAAATCTAGGCCTAGAATCACTCGTTATTTCATTGGCTATCCAGATAACTCTAAAAAAATATAGATTCTACTATCCTAATAGAAGTACAAAAATTATTGAATCTATCCATGCTAGATTTTTTGAAATAGATATGAATGATGATAGATACTCTCATACTAAAAATGACATATTAAAAGAAGGACAGGTTATTGTTTCTATATCTATTATTTAGAAAAATATCATATTTCATCCAAGAATAGTTGAATAGCAGTAGATAATTCAATCGATCACAGCACCTTCACAGTCAGTTAATAATATATCGATAAGAAGATCAGTTAGAGCAATGAGATCTGCTATTTTCAATAATTATATAATTTATTTAGGTAAAAATAATTATGACATTGGTCATGTGGTCGATCCGATCTCTTATGATCAGGCTATTGCATATTCTCAATCAAACAAGTGGATTGAAGCTATGCATGATGAGATGGCTAACAATGAAATATGAAAGCTTGTAGAATTATCTAAAGGATTTAAATCTATAAAGTGTAAATGGATATTTAAAATCAAAAGAAATTTCAATGAAAATATTGAGTGCTATAAAGCCTGACTGGTTGCAAAAGGATTTACACAAAAATAAGGCATAGATTATAATAACAATTTTTCTCCCATCTCTTATAAAGATTCTTTTAGAATAATTATGGCACTGGTGGCCCATTTTGATCTTGAATTTCATCAAATGAATGTTAAAATAACTTTTCTAATCTTGATGAAGAAGTTTATATGATTCAGCTAGAAGATTTTATTGAAACTGAAAAGGTACATATGGTGTGCAGACTTAATAAATCCATCTATGATCTTAAACAAGCATCACAACAGTGGTACCTTAAGTTAGATAACATCATGAATTCTCTTGGATTTACAAAAAATAAAGTGGATTAATATATATATTTCAAGGTCAGTAGGAATAAATTTATCTTTCTTATCTTATACGTAGATGATATCTTGCTCGTCAGTAATAATACAGCTTTATTATATGAGACTAAATATTTGCTATTCAGGACCTTCGATATGAAGAATCTTGGAAAAGCTTCATTTGTACTTAGTATTGAGTTTCACAGGAATAGACGCCATGATTTATTAGGATTGTCTCAAAAAACTTATATTGATCATATTCTAAGAAGATTTGGTATGCATAACCGCAGACCTGGAGACATACCTATGGTTAAGAAAGATAAATTCAGTAAAGATCGGTATTCTAAGAATGACATAGAAGGAGAATCTATGAAAAATATATCTTATTCTAATATCGTGGGTAATTTAATGTGTACACAAGTTTGCACCAAACTAGATATTGCATATGCTGTTAGTGTGCTGAGATATATGTCAAATCGAAATATAGAGCATTGAAAAGTAGCTAAAAAAGTCACAAGATATTTGTCGAAAATCAAAGATTTTATGCTGACTTATAGAAGGACTGATTATCTTGATATGATTGGATATTGTGACTCTGATTTCGTCGGTTATATAGATAATATGAAACCCATTTCTGATTATATTTTTATGATGGCCGAAGGGATAGTTTATTAGAAAAGCTCAAAATAGACTATTATAGTATCATCTACCATGCAAGCAGAGTTTATAGCTTGTTATAGAGCTGTAACTCATGCTGTTTGGTTGAAAAAAAAAATTTTGAGACTTATGATTGTGGATTCTATCTCTAAAATACTTAAAATATATTGTGATAATAGTGCAACTATACTTTTTTCAAAGAATAATAAGAGTTTCAGTGCCTCAAAATATATTGAAATAAAATATCTTACAGTCAGAGATTTGGTTAAAAAGAAAGATATTATCATCGAACATATAGAGACTGATGTAATGCTGGCGGATCTATTAACCAAAGGGCTTAGATTCACTGTATTTGGAAAACATGTTGAAAATATTGATTTATTACAATCTTTTGATATACTTGGTTAGTGAAAGCATTATTTTTTGTTAAACATCATATGGATGTGATACATTTTTATTTTTAATAAAATATGATATTTATATTTGTGCATATATGATTGTTTGTAAATATTATTTAAATTAAAATTTTAAGCATAAAGCTTCCACTTAAGTATAAAGATATTGCTTATGGTGATATAGCTTGTTGTAGCTTTTATTGGAAAGCATAAAAAAATTTTATTAAAAATCATAAAGTGGACTAATGATGAACTTTGTATATTTAGATCACGTAAGTGCAAAGTTCATACTACATGCACTATATCACTGAAATCCATATCGATAAGATTACTAACATTTATAATCATAGAGGAGTCTTATATCAATAAGTGGTATGAAGACTACTATGATTTAATATTAGTAGTTTTAGCGGACCGAATTTTTTGACTAAAGATATTATTCATTCAGGATATTTGCATATATGGCCACATGAGGCATACTTAGCCTGAAAGTCATTTTGAACTATAAATATATATATATAATATTTTCTTTAATTAAAGAATAAATTATCTAAACCTTCCTGAGTTTAGGGGTAAATTATATTTATACCTAGAAGTTTGAAAAATATACCATTATATTCTTAAGATTTATTTTTAACCTACAAAAACTCTCCTCTGTATGGGTTAAAGTGTAAGTTAAAAATAAACCTAAAGGATATAATGGTATATTTTTCAAACTTCTGAGTGTAAGTATAATTTACACCTAAACTCAGAAGGATTTTTATAATTTATTCTTAATTAAAAAAAGGGATCTAAATCATTATCGCTCAAGTGGGAGAATGTTGAAAATTATCATAAGATAGGCTTTCATTGATTATAAAATAATTTTTTATTTCAAATTTATTATGAAATACGGGCTAAGTTTTATCTAAATAAATGGTTAAGAAGCCCATGATTTACATGTGATCATATTATTGATCCTATTATTTTAGTCATGTGATATAGCAACAATTGGTATAGGCCTGACTCGACTAATAGATTCTGTGATGGGTGGACTCATTAGAGTTTTCTATTTGGACTAGGTTCTTGCTCCACTTCTATAAATAAAAAAATCTTAGAGCATTAAGATCTTTATGTTCTTAAGATGGAACTCATTCCATTGAGGAGACAGGCATAAAAAGGAGAAAGAGAGGAAGATCTATCCCTTATTAATTTCATCTCTTACAGGATATTCAGTAGCAATCATCAATGGCTGCTCGAGGATTTCAAGATATATTAATTGTTCATAATCTATTCTGGAATTTTATTTTGTGTTCTAAATCTTCTGCATGCATGCGATCCATAGATGTTTATTTTTCTCCATCAATATTGTCTTGAAAATGCTGAGATTCAACTAGATTTATCTTCCTTGTTTCATGTTTTGTTTCTTGATTTGCTAACCACCATTGGTCATAGCTGTGATCTAGGTTGACTTTGTTGCCATTGCTGAACATTACCATAACCCCCGGCCTCTTTGTTAATATGTTAGAGAGGAGGGGAGGGGAGAAAGGAAAAATCCCCTATTTTGGGAAAAAGAGGAGGAAGAGAGTCGTGCCTCTCTTTATCTTTCTCTCTAGCTGGATCGAGGGATCCAAAGAAGAGGATCCTAGATTTCTTCCCTAGGGACTCAAGTTGACCTAGCTGTGGACCATGAATTGAAGTAGCGACCACCCACTATATCAACATTTACCTCGGCCTTCGTCAAGCATCACCGAATCCTCTTATTGAAAGCATTATTATATCATCCTTGCTTTGATTAGATGCTTGTTTTGTAATCCCTTTAGAACCGACTGATCCATGTAACTCCACTACGTTTTCTTCTTTTACATTGGATCATAAATAGAGGTAAAAATCATGATATTTATTTATTTATTTTGAAATTAGGATAGGATGGAGAAAATTAGAATTAGAAGTACCTCAAATGTTAGAGTTGTAGAGTTCCAAAATAATCAAATAATTAATATTACTAGTGGTTAATGAAGGACATGTTGGTTAACTGATATTGAATTAATTGGACTTGTTAGTTATGCTCATGGACTGATAGATATTGTATATGAGTTTGTTGTCAGTCGAAATAAGAATTCTTGAATATTAATCATCTATTTATAAAAACTATTTTTGTACATTAATGATTTTGCTCGATGTCATTTCTAATAGGTGCATGTTATACACATATTTGTTAAGTATATATATGGCTATGTATAAAATTATGATCGTATATTATTGATCCTAATTTGGATGAACTTGATATTGGTATATGCCGAATTTTGCAAAAAAATAGTATTGAATTATGATTCCTTAACAAGCATAAATTTGAATTATGATTAAATGATGGATTGTGGTGCTCTAGGCTAGCCATATTATTGGTTCTCTACTACAAACTGAAAATATAGTTATTTGTAGGACTAGTCACTATATTGATACCTCGCTACGGACTGAAAATATAGTTATTATAGTTCAAAATTGAGTACTTGTGGTCCTCCGGACTAGCCACTGTTAGTGCCTCCCCATAGATTAGACTAGCCATTATTGGTACCTCACAACAAACCGAAAATATAATTATGTTAGTCCAGAGCCAAGCACCTAAATGTTATCGAATCCGATATATAATAATTTGAGATAATTATTTGATGTTATTTATTGCACAAAAAGATGTATTTGCTATATACGTTTTACGATCATAATATCTTGCATCTTGAAATTTATATGAATAACATTGATTATTAATTTTTTATTTATTATTATTATTTTAATATTAATATTTAAAAATTTTTACTAGATTGTAAAGCTTATAAATCTTTTTTTCTTTCCTTATTCAGCTACAGGATGCATGTATTTAGGATCACCGATAAAAAGATTGAATAGATAGGTAATTAAATAATATAATTATAAAAGTTTTATTATTTATTTGGATTGGAATCATTATTGTTCATAAAAAATATATGATTATAATTAATTTTAAAATTTTATATATTATTTAGAATTTTATCTTCTCGTTATCTATCCGGTGATTCAAAATATGACAGAAACTTTAAAGCGCCAAATATAAAATTTTATATAATATTTAAATATCATATCAGCTTAGATATCAAGATATTTTAAAGGTAGGTTGGGGCTTTTTCTATCTTTTATGTATTTATGTATTTGTTCATGTATTTCTTGACTTCGAAGGATATCCATAACAGTGCTCCAATGCAAGGGTCCAAGATGCCCTAATCAATTCACACTTAAAGTTTTTTATGTAACCGTTAATTGCTTCATTGATATCTGCATCCAGTCATGGGCCCTTGGCCAATCAGTCTTCCACTTGATATCTAACCTTGTAGTTATATCAGAATTGCCATGCGAGTGCATCACTGGGACCCAATCATTGTTAGGGACTGGAATGACGCTGATGTAACTACTTCAATATTATACTCTTTGCTTAGCTCTGAATCCGGGCTGCTTGCAGTAATTTGGGTGCTCGCACTCCAACCGTGGGAGTGCCTTCAAACTTAATCCATCCGTTGATTACGAAGCACAGCTGCTAGGCTTTCAGTTGGAGGCAGGAATACCAAACCTAAAAGTTCCCTCAGGAAAAAAAAAAAAAAAAAAAAAAAACACAGAAGGAAAGAGACAGGAAAAGAATCTCCGACCATCTAAAGTAGAGACAAGGTAAAGAGAAACAGTATCCTTCGATAGAGAAGGGCGTTGAAAAGAGAAGAATAGCCAACGTGGCCTTCCTACCTCCGCCGGTTCCATTCAACTCTCCTAGACCCCACTCAACGGCTGCCAAGCAATTTGGTTGGGTTTGAGCTGTAACCGTAAATCAAGAAATCTGAACACCAATCCAATACGAAGCTTGATAGCAATAGTTATCATGCTGGAAAGAAGTGGTGAGCCGGTGGACTTTACACCAGCAGCCATGTGGGGATGCGTTAGTCTTTTTTAATGGTTTAGGTAGGCCGTAGGCACGGTTGTTTATTTTTTCATGTGTGTGGTAGCCAGAAGAGGTAGCTGCGGGCTCCGCTTTGAAGCCTACCAAACCATCATAAAGGAATCCATGTAGTATGACATCTTCCATCAAAGAAGATGGCTCAAAATCCAGACCCCGAAGGAACATCATCTCCATCTCCAGCGACGATGACAGCGTCCATCGACCGAACCCTCCATGCTATCGGATTCGTGTACGAGCTCGTCTCGCCAAAAAAGGTTACAGGAAGGCTCAAGGTCACCAAAACATGCTGCCAGGTAGAATTCTTCTAGATAATCAATCCTCTCCGCTTTTGGACTTCTTTCTTCCCTGCTAGTTTTTGCATCTGTCTGTACCTCTGTTGGTGGTTGTGTTGATATGAAAAAATAATAATCATCTCTGGTTTCATTCTTTACGTAATTGAATGAAGTATCCTAAGTGCGTTTGTGGATCGTGTCAGCCTTTTGATGTGCTGAACGGAGGAGTGTCGGCCCTCATCTCGGAAACCTTGGCCAGCTTGGGAGCCTACATGGCCTCTGGATTCCGGAGAGTTGCCGGGGTTCAGCTCTCCACAAACCATCTCAAGCCAGCTCTGCTCGGCGAAGAAGTAGAGGCAGAAGCCAGGCCCATTCAGGCGGGCAAAACCATCCAGGTACACAAAACAAGCTCTGCTTTCAATGAATGGCAATTGAGTTCAAATCCAACCGTCCAGTTAGTCCTTGTCTTCTATCAGAAAGAAAAGGAAAAAGAAAAAAAAAAAAAAAAAAGGAAAAAAAAAAAAAGTCCTCCTTGTCTTACCTTTTCTCTGATTCAAAAGTCATATGAGAGGATAATTCTGTGATTAAGGGATCGTGAAGTCATCCATGAGGTGGCCTATGGATAAGATCGATTTTTTAGAGAGGGACTGGTAATGGCAATGGCGGGCAAGGCACGTTAATTGCCTGGAAAACATTAGCTCCTCTAGCTGGATTAAAGAAGATCATCATAAAAAACAAGATAGAGACACCACCTAAACAACACCTGCCTAAGGAATTCCAGAAAGCCGGCTAATTAATTCTGACCAAGGGTTAGGAAGGAACCAAGACAAATAGGTCGGCCAGAAACAATTTCAGCCAGCATGAAGGAGGAAAACAGATCTAGCCAAATTCCTACCTAATAGTCCAACAACAGGGTTGGTAAATCAAGAGTCTGGCAACAAATTCTTTTAGAAAAAAAACAGTTAACGGTCAATTCTAATTCCTTTTTATTTTGGAGAAGGACAATTTAAGGTAGAATCTGACTCCCAAATTGGATGCAGAACAGAGCAGGCCACCTGCGAATCCATCATTCAAACTAAACTAATGCACCCAGGTTACTCGGAAATTATACCTATCATCACCACCAGCACCACCCACCCACCTCGCAGCAGCAGGACTCATGGCATTATGGGAGGTTGCCATGGCACCCTCAAGACATGAGATGCTCTAGAAAAAATCTAGTTTTTTAGATCTAAGTTCAGATTTGATTGGATCAAGAGAGAAATTTCAGAAATTTTTCTCTTGGATGCAGATCAGATCTGAGACTTTTTAAATTTAATATTATTGATCTAATAAATAAAATAAAATAAAATAAAGAATAAATTAAATCTAATTTAATTTTATCTTATTGCGGATAATCTGATTATTCTGTGATGATCCTGATGTCTGCTTGAGGTTCTCGATCTAGCCAAGCAAGTGCCTAACCTCTATCGGTATCCATTCGAGTAGGATCTGAAAATCTCCTCCTTTATCACTTCTCCAAAAATCAGATCTGAATCTGATTTTGAAGATCTTCAAAACTCCTTTCGAAGATGTGAGTTATCTCTTACAACAGTGCTGTCTTCTTCCTTTTCCTGTCGCATTTCTCTTGCTTGAATCACACCAAACTTATGCTCAAAAATTCTTGGGCATGGATAGGAGAGAGAACACCTGAAGGTGGCATGGAGGAGGAAGAGGGGTAGCCTTATGGCGTGGGCAATGGGTCAAGCATCTTTGATCTTGGCGCAGACAGGATTTTTATATATCCTATTGCACCATGTAATGCCACATCATTCCGACCAATTACGGCTTTCTATGCAATCAGATCTAAATTTAATTAATAAGATGACATCATCTGATCCAATCGGATGAGAGCCCCTCTAAATCATCCTTAGATGGCGCCAAGACTGGGTCAAAGCAGTCTTCTAGGCACCATCCAAGTAGAATCCCCAAAGCAACTGGAGTTCCATCTATACGGAACTCCAGATGCTTTATCCATGGGCGCACGCCTAGGGGGGAGTGCGCCCCTTATCCATCTACTTTTTAGCAGGTGGACTGGTCCAAAAACTCTCTCCTATGATGGCTTGACACATGAGCAGATGTCTAAGTATCAAAGATCAACATTTGACCAAATATTCGAAAGAAGATTTAGCAGATGACGAAAAATGGTAGGTGTTATTTTAAATTCATCTCATAAATTAAAATAATCCTTTTCTGATCTAGACAAGCTTCAGTCAGATCAAGTAAAGGTATCTGAGTGAGTCCAGACACATTTAGCTCAATCAAGATAAACTTTAATGATAATTAAAAAAGAACATTAGGCTCAATCGTATGCTAGCATGATTTTCTTGAACCTAATTGAATCTAATTCAAATCAATTAAACTGGGTTAGTCCAATTGATGATATTTAGATCGAAACTCCTATTTGTGTGATCCAGTTAGGTTCAGTTACATATGGTAATGAGATATGTCGCTATTTCTATTATCGAAACATCTTCCGATGGATCAGAACTTTTCTGATTCAGATAATCGGTATGATTGATCATCTAAATCATTCTAATTGCTCTCAAAATTCACCAGTGATACCTAACAGCATATGATGGAAATCCATCAGAATTGAAAATAAACCTCTCGGTGCAGTTACCTATGTAATTAAGTTCTTCTATCTTGAGCCCTGATAGGATCGGGATTAAGGTAATCTCGTCAAACCCTAATATCCGTCATATGATTAATCATTCGATTCAAGTCGAATGTGAAAATCTTAATAGAAATTTTTTCTATTATTTCACTCTACCATGGCCATGGGCTTATGGACTTGATTCTCATGATCATCATAGGGCTACTCCTCATCTACCGAGGTAGATAGATTCCCTATTGGTGCAATTCAATTCCTACAATGAACATGCTATAGCTAACATACACCTCAAGATTTTGAATGGCTAGGAAATCGAGTAATGGTATAGTTAAACTATAACACCCTCAAGGTGAACTACCGATGCACCTCAGGTCAAAAAACCAGACACACAACTGCAGCTTCGAGCCAATCATCGATGAGAAGGTAATCTTCCTAATGACTGCTCGAGGTGATCACGCTCAATGCGTTCGTTTTCTAACGAGTACCTGTACTCTCGTTCTGATATCTATACCATAGACTCAAAACTCATCTACTATAAAGAAGCGATTGTACACCAACCTTCCAGATCAATCACCATCCTCATAATGATCCTATGGTTAGGAGCATTTTATGAGTTAATAATGAAAATTCATGTCTTAAATTTTCAACTCTTGAAAATAAGAACTATCATTGCCATTAACTCAAGGGATGTATTACAGACACTAAATATATATTGTGATAGAAAATAATCTATTTTATTATTTATAATCAAAATTATAATTTTTCTCTTAAAAGTGTATAACAAATGTCAGCCAATTCTGACTTCTAGAGCACACATATCTAACAATGCTCTACCAGATCTTTTTTTGTACCAACACAATCCAAACCCAATAACTATGCACAACATACAATCATCATGTGTTGTTCTACAAAAATGTCATGAGATGTCTATCTAAAGCCGGCGAGAGTAAAATGAAAGAGTAGAGGCATACTAGGAGAGCATTGATGATCTGGATTCACATTATCTCAACTGTGCTTGACCCTCCTCTTATCTTATCCTAATGTTTCGTGCTAAATTTTAGATCATAGTTTGGGATTTTCTTCTCTTCTCGGAGAATTCAAACTTGTACTTCCTTTTTTTCTATAGTTTCATGTGTTGAGAATTGGAATGATGAATCATCCATTAGTGACGTTATCAACCAGAAAATCAACAGCTTTAGTTTCTATTATCAAGAGTGTATTCTAAATATTATTACAATCTTGTGAATCCAATGCCTTCCGGGCAAAGAATCTGAACTCATCCTCATGTAGCATGAATGACAGATCACACACCTGATCTTGAAGCACTATTTCCAAGGAAATATAATCAGCATAATAATGAAGTATAAAGATGGCGGTTTCCATCTTGATTTGCAAATAATATTGCATTCCGAAAACATTGACAAATCCGGCTTATTTTAGGTGCGGACGAAAGTGTTATTCTCTCTCAACAAAGTCCACTGCCAACAGGCCTTTTTGCTTGAAATGAAACACCTCCCCCTCTCGCTCTCTTATAAGTTACAACACTTCTTTTCTCATAAGTTTTCAAAAATTAAATGCCCATCGTGACAAATCTACATAACAAACGAACCACAGAAGTATTAAGAAAACCTAAACAATATCCATCAATTCCATGCAGGGACTCCTTTTCCTATTTACTCATGTCATAAGAAAACACTATTGCTTCACGGTACACAAGAAAGTTAGCTGACCCATTGTATTCTCAACGGACAGTATGTAGAGAGATCACTCTTGGGTACTATTTTCAGATTAGTCAGTGCAGGCATTCCCTCTACAATGGTAAGCCAGCAAGAATTATAAATTTTATTTCATTTGACAGATGATTTAGTGGAATTTCATTCTTTCATCCAAAAATAAAGGAACCAGCATTTAGGGGAGAGCATCTACTCCAAGCAAAGAAGGTAAGATTCAAGGGTTATGTTAAAGATGTCTTGTAACACTTCAAATATCACAGAAAAAATCTTTGAATAGAATTTGACGGATGGGATCATATAGAAATCATCTAATGACTATGTCATTAAGTAGGTCAGACAAGGTGATTTGAACGGTTCTCAAAATCTAGCTAGTAGCCACCTCAGATGGTCTCTTCTAGAAAAAAGTAGTCCAATCCACTTCTTTTGCCTCAGTCACAAGGATATCAGAAGATCTGGTGACTCTTGATAAGGAAATACTTTCTTCAAAGAATCAGATAACCTGCCCAAGCTCATCTCATAATTCAACTTTTTCCCCTTACCAATTAAAATCCTCAACCTCCATTAAAACCCTCTCCACTGACTGCAAAAGCTTTCACCTTCTTTAACATTATCTTCTCGATTCCTTCATAACATTAGTTGTTGACATAGAAGATGGTGCTACATCCCCAGTATGTCAACAACATTCATAAAGAAAAGACTTAGAGTACCAGCTCTCAAATAGCCAGGGACAAGGTCCACTTTACCTAGCTAGTATTAAAATCTCATGCAAACCTTGGAATTCCCACTAACCACTTCCCAAAAGATGTTTAATTGTATATTTACTATCTTATCTAGGATTTTCATTGCCAGATTAGAAGAGAAACAAGAAATTGGGTGACTTAAAATGGGTTGCTCTTATCATCTCAGTCTTCAGCCCATGGAGCACCAATTCATTCTCGGCATACATTGTTTACGCACCATCTCATTCTCAACATACATAGTTTACAATAATGTTTGCCTCCTACTCTTGTTTACAGAAAACCTTGGGTCAACACCAAAAGGGAGATCTAAATATTTAAAGAGCAGTGCACCAAAGAACTTAAGCAACACCTTAATGTGGTCTCCACTAAACTTTTCACCTCATCACAAAGCTCTTATGAAGTTAGCCTTCAGCCTCAAGACCATCTCATAATGGTGAATGCAAATGTCTACATATAGTTGATGTCATTTCCAGCAAAACGAGAATATCATCTGCAAACTCATGTGCGAGATGCAGCACCTTATTCTCGACACGAGCACCTTACTCAAAATGTTGCAGGCATATATTCTTATAGTAAAAAAATGGCTTCTGATTTAATCTTGCTCATGTCTTCCACCCACATTCTATGCATCTTATTTCTTCTTAAGTAGATGGCATTGCTACAAGAAAATGTTATACCATAGAACAACATGGTATTTCCAACTTGCTCAACTAGAAGGTCATTCACAAGAAAGATATTGTTTTTGCACATACAAAATTATTATCAACAGTTTGATGAGTAAAGGGATCTACAGTTATTGAATAGCAGCTCTTTGAGTGTCATGTTATTAGTTTCATTATGAGTTTTGTTTCAATCATCACAAGATATAAAGCTTAAAAAAAGAAATCATATTTGATTGTTCACAAGGATTTAAATACCAAGTGTCTATATGGTGCACCATCCCAAATGTCAGGACAGGATGAGTTGGGAAAAGGACTTGGCCAGGATGAGACATCCACTATCTCAAGTATCAGTACACGAAGCATCCCATTGCATGGCATTTAAAACTTCGATCGTTTGCAAGAAGAAAATTATCAAATCAACCTGATTTCTATCAAGACAATCCTGAACTTTTATTTTTGTTGATTAGTCTATGTTCAATGATGCTATTTTAAATGACAATTAATTTTGGATAGGTATGGGAGGTGCAGATCCAAAAGAGTGATCCTTCAACCACAGGGAGAAAAGTACTTCTGTCAACATCTAGGGTTACTCTAATATGCAATCAACAAGCATCAGAGAACATGAAGAGCTATGAAGAGACTGTAAAGAAGTACGCCAAGCTATGAAACATATACTTGCATCATGAATGTTCTCCAAATTATGACTCATCAGCACTTGTTACAAACATCTTACTATTTTAACTTAAAATCTCCCATTTTGACTCCACTGCATGGTTCAACTCTATTTATTCATTTACTTCTGAAATAGAGTTCTAATGCCTCACTTTTTCTTCCTTTTTCACAGCACATTTATTGCATGAAAAGAACCTCACAAAAACCGTGGATTCCTGTCCTCTTTAGTCCTCAAAAAGCCACAAATTTCTATTAATTTATTTTATTTTTCTCTTATTTTGAAATTCAAAAACTTGAAGATAACTATCAAACAGTTGAAACTGCCAAAATTGAAACACGACCCAAAGGACCGAAACTGAAAATGGTTTTAAAACCTTGGTCCTAAATATTAGGGGTCAATTCTATCAATCCTTACTCATTGAGCCTTCCCATTATGGACTAGATCTAATGTTACTACTTACTACAAGAATTTGAAATTCGATCTAACTTTTGCTTGCTTGGACACACTTTAATTCCCAAATATTACTCATCTTGTTTTTTTTTTTTGTCCATATCATAGGCAAGTTAAAGAGAATATGCTATTAAAAGAAAAGAACTAGGAAGAAAATTTCTGAAGGTTCCATGAACAAAACAATGTTAACTTTTAGCACATAATTTTCCTAAGACAAATAGTAGAGACAAAGCCTTGAACAAAAGCAAATTAAACAATTCTCCTAATATAAACTTAGATGAAACATCAAATAAGCTCAACTTCAAGGGTCTATACCAAATATGTGGTTTTACTTCAACCACATTCTTCTGGCAATATCACTAAGAGTTGTCCAAGAAATAATAGTAAGCAAATGAAGGTTATCAATTGCTGGATTAATTTTCTCATGATGCCATATCACAACAGCCCATTGATGTCACTGTCAGATTCAAGAATAAGAAGACCAGTATTTGTCTGGTGCAATTCATGATCAGGTTTCAACCAAGTCAGCTGCGCTATGGCATTGTCAAATGCTTGTGTCAAAAAATTCTTAAATTGAGTCAATCAAAAAGCATAGTTTTACCATATCCACCTGAAGAATGGATTTCTCATAGTTGATTTCCTTATTTTCAAGCTGTAAACATTTCCTAACACTGCATTTACAAACTTCTGTACCTCTGATATGTTTCAAAACCAACGAAACCCTTCACATGTTACCATACTTCCCATCGAAAACTACTAACAGTCTTCTTCTCTTCCTTCCAGTATTGAAATGAAATTAAATAATATAGATACATGGTATAGCACAATGTGTCACAAATTTGCCAGATATTTTAAGTATATTTCCAAAATATAACAGGTTAAACTATATTCTTCCTGTTTTAGAAAAAAAGGGCCCAGAGAACATATCAGTATTTCAGTCATTTAATCTACAGATTAAACCTGACTGATATCAATCCATATTCCAGAATACAAAATGTGTTCATGGAAGCTTTGAAATCTATACTGACACAGTGTCCTGATCACGATTTCAGCTTTAGACCTAGAGTATTTGCAATTTCCAATACACTTGAATCTAGGAGGGAGATCAGTTTATTATTGGATTACTTCTTCCCCCACAAGCTCGATTTAGTTGTTCTAACTTTCTTTCCATGTTGGTTTCCTGATATTCTTTGCCTTCAAAACATAATGAAGAAAGGGAAAAGTTATCTGGATTAAATAGATATACATTTTGAAGTAATGACAGGAAACACTGACCAGAGGAGCTTACCTTAGATTGTTAAATTGGCAAGTTAAATCATTAATCTCCAAGCCAGACATCTTTAATGAAGACAAAGTTCCGGGTACTTCTGATACTACTTTGGACAAGAAACACTGAGCAGAGAAGCTTATCTCAGATTGTTAAATTGGCAAGTTAAATCATTAATGTCCAACCCAGACATCTTTAATGAAGACAAGGTTCCAGGTACTTCTTCTGATACTACTTCGGACAGTTTATCCACTGCAACTGCCAACCTTCTAAAGGCCTGGCCATGGAATTATTAGGATCACTTCAAAAAATTAACAAACTTGAAATAAATCAACATAAAGGCATTTAAATTAAGACGGTCTTCTTACACTGAGGGCTGGAAGAGAAATGAATGCCAATAAGAAAAATGATCCCATAGCCTGCACAGTAAATAATTCTTTTCCCCAGATAAATTCTCACTAATTCAACTCAAGTAAGAACATAGACTCAAAAACAAGCAAGGATTTTGTCAGATACACAGAGAAGTTCAAAACAACTAAAAACTAACCGCATAATATGGATATATAAGGATTCATGACTTAGTGATCTAGACAGTTGTTACAAGGCTAAAGGTTTTTCAGATATTTGAGCCTTCAAATGCTATATTCATACCCTTTCCTTGCCATCGATATCAATTGTACAAATTAGAAACATATGCAATGAAAAAAAAGACTACACTTCTGTTGCTTAAGTAGTGATTCTATATCACTAAAACAGTAAAGAAAATAGCTTCCATCAAATTCTGAACTGCTTGCACAATCTACATTGTCAGTGTAATTCCAAGTTCACCAACAGCTTCAGCAATAACCAATGAAACAATTATGAAAAAGATGAAAGAACCCCTTTCCAAATCCCTGCTTCCTATTTGTTAGGTTATTACAGTAAAGAAGCCGGCTTGAGGTGTTTTAGAAGCATGGTAAGATGTTGCCGACCCCAACTGGTATGGGATTAGACTTAGTTGAGTCGAGTTGATCTTCAGAATGTAAGATAACAGTATTAACCGCAAAATCATCTAATAACAGTAGCCAATTGTCCAAAACAGCACGCATGTTTATTCAGTAAGAAGGGGAACAATCGCATTTTCGCTCTTCTCTTGTCGGAATCGTCGAAAGACGCATATTAGGGCAAAGAGATGTGGATGGGTACCGCGGAGGTCACGAAAAGAAGGGAGAGAAGCCCTAACTCTGGATCACGGCGAAGCCCTAAATTGGTCACGAGGGGCGAGCGAGAGCATTGAGCGACGAGGATGGGATTCGAGTGTTGCGACGCGAGAGCTCTTGGGTTGCCATCTCAGCTCTCGAGAGAGAACCTGGCAGAGGGGGAGAGCTCCATCGAGCGAGCGTCGGCGGCGGAGGTCGCCGCGTGGAAGGGGACGAGAGGAGGATGGAGGACGAGACGGGCGCCGGAAATTACCGATCGAGGACGGAGGTTTCAAATAACGGCAGTGGGGATGCAGGGAGCGGCGCCAGCGGGGGAGGCGGGGATTGCGGCGGCGGGGGGGAGGTGTGGGGCTTGAGGGGGACGTCAGAGGGAGAGGGGTGTAGGGGAATGCCACAAGAGGGAGAGGAGCGTGGGCGACGTTTTTTTTTTTTTTTTTTTTTTTTTTTAAATGATGAAAGTAGAGAGAGAGAGAGAGAGAGAGAGGGGAAAGAAAGAATTTATTTTTTTTTAATAAATTTTTAGATTGAATGATTTATAAAATTATTTTTTGGGAGAGCGATTTTTTATATACCATAAGTTAAAATAAATATTATTTTAATAAAATTGTTAATAATAAAAATTATCAAAAAAAATATATTTAAAAAAATAATAAATTAAAAAATATATATATTAAAATATATATAAATATTAATATTTATTATTTAAAAAATATAATTTTTCTAACATTATATCCCACCAAATATCTTAACTCATCATTTCTACATCTATATAACAAATTCTAGTTGCCACTATCATTTAAATTTGAAATAACAATAATAAACCACCAAAGTCGATGACATGTAAAATTTAAAACAATGCATTTCCTTCATTCTTATAATCATATTTTATCTTATTTATTATTTTTTCTGAAGGGGGCATTAGATGTGCCTGATTGTTACTAGCTAGTAAATAGCTAATATCTCTATTGCAAGTAAGTAGGAAAGGAATATTTATTTATTTTTTATTTAAAAAATAAAGTTACTGTATTTTGTATCTAGTGCAGGCTTGTGGGTTCATCTTATTTTTATTCAATCTATCCTTGACATCCAGCCCTCTTTATTGATTTGGACCATCTCTTTGCATTTCAGATATTTTTTTAGTACATTGAGTCCAAATTATCCGACTTTGAGTATAACCTAGAGAGTAAAGCAAAAGAAAATCTCTTAAAGAATTAAGTCATTCATTCTCAAAATTAGAACACCATGACCAGCCCTTCATTTCAAATATGTTGGAAATGTATCGAAAGTGAAAAACCGATTCCTTGTTGTTGGTTAGCTTTGATCAGTAAGAATTGATTGAGATTGTATAAGGGCTATAAGAACAAGTGTATTTCTATCTTTTATTGGATTTATGCTCACAAGCTAATGGCGATCATGACTGCCACCACCACTATGAGCATCACATCATCAGAATTGTAATTTAGAGTGATAGAAGATCACAAAAATATGACAAGAATCAAGCAATTCTCATTGATGCGGTGAATGGGAGATATGAGACAAGTCTATCAAGCCCTAGATAAAATAGCTCCAGGACATTAGAGGATGTGCTGGACATGTGCCGCTAAAAAATTATGCAAGGGTTGAGATGTAGATAGACCGCGGATTAAAATGTGGGGTAAGAAAATAAGCTATTGTTGCTTTGTCCTTGTTGCAGTAAGGTTTTAGATTGTTAAAAAGAACTTGCGTTGGAGAGCTGTATTGGATTGAGTCGACATGAATCATGGATCAATCTATAAGAAAGTTTCAAAAATCGATGGGGTATCCTCTAGTTTAGGATCCTTCGATGCTTAAGTCAGCTAAGATCTTGAGAATAGATAGTGGAAAGAAAAGATAAGAAGGCAGTAAGAGAAGGTTTGAGTAGAGAGTAATTCGATCTTCCTTCAGTGGAGAAGTCGAGAATGATTTCGGCAGAGCCTTAACTCTATGAATCAGAACTTCAGCCTTTCCCGAAAGGATATGGTGCCCCTCTATTTATAGAAAAATTTTCTTAGGCCTTAAGAAAAATTTGTTAGGCCGTTAATTTATTTTAATGGAATGGCTAGCTAGATAGCAACTGTAGGCCATTTGTCCAATGGCAATTAGCTATAATATGGCTGGAGGATAGCTCCAATTTGATTGAAAAATAGCTGGCGCTCAACCAATCTTTAGTTATGTCAAGGTCGGTGTTTTGCCGATCTAGCTTGTATGGCGAGATTGGTATTCAACCAATCTCGACGTGACAAAGCTGGATGGTACTCTTTCTTACTGTATTCGCGATATCAATTTTTCATCGATCCTAATGTAACAAAGCTGGTTGCAAGGATAAAATAGATCGGATCTTGCCCTCAACTATTGAACAGATTACTGTTTGTTGTTGAGGTCGATATAAATCTGATCTTCGATGAAAAGACTGCAAACAGAAAGGCGAGCTGCCAATTTTCATAATGGTGAACTACTGATTTCATCCTACATGGCCAATCATAGGTCGATTAAAAATCGATCTTGATTTATGGTGACTCAATCTGAATATCATCGAGGATGGTGATTTGCCAATCTAGCTGATATGATCGGTATATTATCGGTTTGGATCTACTATTAGAGTAATACATCGTACTTGGTCATGGTACGAATTAATTTGAGTTTCAGATCAGTATTTCATTGACCTGGAGCTGATGTTTGTCATTATATTTTTACCAATCATCTGGATTGATAACTTCTCTAATGATGTCACATAGCTAGTGGTGATTGTCCGTACCAATATTTGCCCTCCACTTTTTAGACTGGGAGTGGAATCCTCTACGACTAGTATGGAAAGTTGCTTCCAAAAGACATCTTTTAGTCCCTAGATCGAAAATTGCATTGTGCGGCTGCCAGACTTAACTCTTCTATAATTTAAAATGACACGCCACCTTATTTGAAGGAATTCCATCGGGTATATTGTACTTGGCATTTAAGGAAGCATTAAAGAATGAAAAATCATCATTGGCTATCCTGTTATAACCCAGGCGATATGAGCCATGTGTCACTTTTTCATTGACCAGTTGAATTACCTTGTAGATCGTGCTTTCATGGTTGGATCAAAATGGTGTGCACTGAAATGGCTTTTCTACAGCCTCTCTGGATTACTAATAAATGGATTGAATCCAACGATGGGTGGATTGATCTAGACCATTGCTTCCCCCTATATGTAGAATGGTGTCCGTTTCACTGTCATCCTGGTGCTTCTTTTAGTGCAGAGACTCTGTAACCAACATTCCAAAAGCTTCTTTGCATCTAAATGATCGGAGAAGAAGACCATTTCGGACTCTAAGGAGAGCCATCGGACCTAGAAGACAAGGCTTTCTTTTTTCCTAAATAGATTTCTCTCCCTTGCTTTTAAGTTTAAAGTGTCTTCCACTTATGATTTCTCTCTCTCTACTGTCTTCCTCCTTTAGTCCTTCTTTATCTTCCTTATTTTTTCTTTTCTTCTCGGCCATGTCTTCGCAAGAGAGTACTTTTCTCGATGGTGGAAGGG
The DNA here is from genome assembly GCA_006176705.1 of Cocos nucifera. Classification (NCBI taxonomy): domain Eukaryota; kingdom Viridiplantae; phylum Streptophyta; class Magnoliopsida; order Arecales; family Arecaceae; genus Cocos; species Cocos nucifera. The sequence continues at coordinate 7,785,748 of QRFJ01000002.1, read as the reverse complement.
GGAGATAATCCTAGATGATCGAAAAATCTGGTCGACCCAGTCCCAACTTGCACTTGAGGTGGTGATCCATTTCAGGCGACCGTCGAGACTAGTACTTCTGGCAATGATGGTTCAGAGTCTTTGATAAAAAAAATTTTGGACTATTTTGGTTCTAGTATTGAGCCCTCCATCCTGATCGATGCCGATTTGAAAAAGCTCAGGAAGAAGTATTTTATCCCTGAGAACTTTCAATTGATAGCCTTTAGTCTGAGCAACCATGTCACACAGCCTTCTAAAGGTTATGTGGCCTTCTATGATGAAGCACTTCGATCTGAATTACATTTTTTTCAGCATCCTTTTATTTGCAATGTTTTAGACTTCTATAAACTATATCCGACCCAAGTAACTCTCAATGCTATTAGAATCATCTTAGTTTTCATCTACTATAGCTTTACCACCATAGAGCTTAGAATTTTCTTCTTCAAAGCACTATTCGTCCTGAAGAAGCACCTGACAGAGAAGGATTGGTGGTATTTTTTATCCCAACCTTACTATAAGTTCAGTCCTTCCCTTTCTTCTTCTATTTATAATTGGAAGAGTTTTTTTTTATTTCTTCTGATATCCCTTGAAATTTTAATCATGGTTAGAGAAAACCCTGGCTTAACTAGAACTTCGATATGCAAATTTTACCTAGGAATAAAGAGGCTTTTGAAAAGCTACTGGATATGAAGATGCCTAAGCTTAGCCAGCTGGTGATGGATCAATCATTGTTCGACTTTGGCATCAATCAAATCTCTCTCCAAGATGATAGTCTATTGTTAGGTTTCCTTTAAATTTTCATAGATATGTTTTTCTGATCAGCATATCTCTTTTTATTGTGATAGCATTCATGAAGTTCGACCCTAAGAGGTTGGCAGAGCAAAGAAAAAAGAAATCAGAGCCCTCTGACCTTGCTTCTGTAAGGAGAGAAAAGGAGAAGGATGGTGCTATCTCCACATTGGCATCCATCCAATCTACAGCGATTTCTGCTTCAGAGATACTAGTCATCAATGCGACACCCATCAATACTCTCTCCTCACCTGCATCATCTCTAATGTTTCAAGAATATCGATAGTCTATCGAGGTGGTCTATCCGCCTCCCAAAGAGCCAGCAGCCTATCCGAAGTTGGGCTCATCTTCTACACCATCGAGATCCAGTCCATTAACTGCATCGATTTTGATACCTGCTCATCAATCTCGGCTCTCTGGAGGGTTGAAAGTTTTAGAGGTTGACCCACCGTCGACCTTTGCCAACAGAGTTAACCTCGCCCAATCTTTCCTATAAGACACATCGATGCTCGACCAGGATCTGCTATTCGCCATGATGCCGCAGCGAGACTTAAACTCCCACATGAGGGACCTTGGGCTGAAGGAGCTAGTCAAATATGGCTTCAACAGTATTCTAGATGTAAGATTTCTTTTTTTATGTTTGTTATTTATCGATTTGATATTATTTTTTTTGTTTTGTCAGAGTCATGTACTTCAGACTATTCACTGAGCACATGACGTGGCTTTTTAAGAATAAATAGTCCATGGAGGAGGTGCTACAGTCTACAAAGGACTGCAAGAAGGCAGCGAAAGAGAGCGCCATAAAAGAGGTCAAGATTGTTGAGAAGCTGAAGAAACAGCTCCAGAAGAAATTGGCAACAATAAAGGAGAAGAAGAAAGCCTTAATGGACCACCAAAGAAAGGCTAATAAAGGAGAGAAAAGGCTATTAGAGCTGCAGCAGAAGGTCTTTAAAATTTTCGAGTTGGAAGCCAAGGTCAAGGAACTAGAGGAGATGGTGTCCTCCCGGGATGACATGGTGGCCGCCCGGGATAAGGCTCTCCTAGTCTACTAGGGGGACGTGGAGAGACTGAAGGCCACTACTGATAGAACTGTGTGGAGGATAATAAGTCCTCCAAAGCTTTTCAGGAGGAGATCATGGAGGCTTCAAGAGAGGCCTTCGACTATGGGTTCAACAGCTGCAAGACTCTAGTTTGGAAGCTTTTTTCTAACTTAGACTTGAGTGATGTTATCTAAGAGGTTGATCTCTCACTAATGTCAGAGGTAGTCACCCAACCAACATCAGACGTGGCTCCTCCTATAGATGCACTTTAGCCTATTCTCAAGGTGATTCCTCAGCAGCTACCTCCTACTCTCGTCAGGCTCCAATCGAGGCTCCAACCATTGAGATCATATCATTGGAGGATGACCAAGGGACTATTCTTGCACAAGCTCCTCAGGTAGATGCCTGATTTTTGTTGTTCTTTCTTTTCTTTCTTTTTGTTGGTTGTCTTTTGTATCAATCCAATTTAGGCTTTTTGTAAGAATTTTTTAAAAGTAATAAATTTTTTTTTTGACATCATTGTCGATGTTTGTGTGTGATGTCAGATATTTTCGATCTAGTGTTACCCGATGTAGGCTAGAATGATTTTTTTTCAAAATTTTTTTAAGTTATGCATAATAGATAGTGTTGGACCTTTGGTCAAATTCATCTCGATTGATCTCGATCGGGTCACGATGTGGATTGCCTTAGCAAAAATATGCATGAAATTGTATTCTTCAACTAGGAGTTGAACTTTAATTAAAGCTAGGTAGAAGTTTAGAAGTATCTTTACTTGAATTTGGAATTGGCAGGTTAGCTTTTTCTTTCACCTTATAGGAGCCTAAATGACTGCTTTTTGATTTCTTCCCCTTTTTTTCTTAAAGGTTCTAGAGAGTGTTTGCCATAATTGAGTAGCCAGCTTTTAAGCTTTGGCTCAGGCATTTTCAAGTGTGAACCTAAAATCTGAATCATAGTAATCTCTAAAAATTCAACCTACAGATCGAGTATCCTAAGATTCCGATTTGTGAGGTCCAATCTAGAGATTGGGTGTCTCACAGAATATTTGATCCAAAGATTAGCACTTTATGGGGCTATAAGATAACTTCGATCCATAAATCAGTATTTAATAAGGATTTAGGATAATCTTAATTTGTAGATCGGTATTTAATAGAGCTTTAAGATAATCTTGATCCAAAAATCAATATTTTATAGAGCCTGAAGATAATCTCAATTCGAAAATCGATATCTGATGGAAATGCATGATAATCTTGATTCAGAGATTGGTATTTCATAATACTGCAAAATAATCTCGATTCGGAGATCAGCATATGATAGAAATTCAAGATAACCTTGATTTGAAAATCGGTATTTTATAGTACTGCAAGATAATCTTGATTCGAAGATCAATATTTTATAGAATTTTTAGATAATCTCGATCTAGATATCGATATTTTTTTTATTGATAAGGAGATCTTATCTTCATTTATGTCTTTCAAGGCTCTATCGATTTGAAGATCGACTTTTATAGGAAGATCTTCTTTTATGTCCTTCGGGACTCTACCGATATAAAGATCGATTTTAAATGATAAAAGGATCTTATCTCTTTTTGTGCCTTTTGGGGCTCTATCGATTCGAAGATTGGTTTTAAATGATACAAATATCTTATTCCTTTTTGTGCCCTTCGGGGCTCTACCGATTTGGAGATCGATTTTTAATGATAGAAAGATCTTATCTTCTTTTATGCCCTTCGAAGCTCTACCAATCCGGAGATCGATTTTTGATGATAAGAAGATCTTATCTTCTTTTATGCCCTTCGGATCTCTACAGATTTGTAGATAGATTTTTAATGATAGAAAGATATTATCCTTTTTATGCCCTTTGGAGCTTTATCGATCTGAAATTTGATTTTTAATGATAGAAAAATCTTATCTTTTTTTATATTCTTTGGGGCTCTATCGATTCAGAAATCGATATTTAACGATAGAAAGATCTTATCTTCTTTTATGCCCTTTGGACCGAACTCTATCGATCTGAAGATTGATTTTTAATGATAAAAAAATCTTATCTTCTTTTATGCCCTTCGGGACTCTACCAACCTAGAGATTGAATGTCTCACGATGTAGTCTATCCTCCTCTGGCTAAACAATATAGCCTTATTTGAATTCATTCAGTTCTTTACCGAAGTGGCCGAAAGATGATTTAATATTTTGAAAAAATATCTTCAGTGAGACAAAATTTTTAAAGCCTTTATTCAGGATTTATTGATGATATATTCTGAGATTATCAGCATTCTATGTACTCAAAATATTCAAGCCATCTAAATTCTCGATCTTATATACCCCTAGATATATCACTTCAGTGATTCGATATGGCCCTTCCTAATTTGGGATGAATTTTTTCTATTATAGGAATTTTGAAACTTTGGTTCGGTGGAGGACCAATTCATCTTTATAAAAAACTTTCGGCTTTACCCGGGCATTGTAGTATCTGATCATCTTTTGTTTATAGGCTGTCATACAAATTTGAGCCCTTTTCCTAATTTCTTTCAGTAAGTTAAGATCGGTTCTTGACCAATCTAAGTTGCTTTTCTCATTAAATTTTTTTACTCTTGGTATTGGAAGGCCAATTTTCATGGATATAATTGTCTCTACTTCGAAAATGAGTTTGAAAGATGTTTTCTCAGTTGATCGTTTGGCAGTACTTCTGTATGCCCAGAGAATATTATATAGTTCATCTGTCTAGAGACCTTTAGCTTCAATGAGCCTGGCTTTCAAGCTTTGGAGAATCATCCAATTTTTTATCTTGACTTCTCCATTTAATTATGGATGCCCCACTGAGCTTAAACTATGGTTGATGTGCAACTAAAAATAGAATTCTTTAAATTTTGCATTATTAAATAGCTTCTCGTTATCAGTAATGATCATCTGGCATAAATTGAAACAACAGATGACTGACTTTCAGATGACATCTCTCATCTTCTTCTCTATAATTTGCACCAGTAGTTCAGCTTCCACCCATTTAGTGAAGTAATCAATAGCTACTAGCAAAAATTTTTTGTCCTATTGCCATGAAAAATAGTTCAAGAATATCCATCCTCAAATGGTGAAAGGCCAAGGAGTTTTAATTGATATAAATTCGGTAACTGGTTGGTACTAAATATTTACATACCTCTAGCATTCATCACACTTATTGACGAGGTTAGCAGCATCCTTTTGACTGGTTGGCTAGTAATAACCTTGTTGGATTACTTTATATACCAAGGACCTGCTCCTTAAATAATTACCATAGATTTCTTTATGAATCTCTCAAAGAGCATAATCAATCTTTGAAAGTTTTAGATATCGAGAATAATCTTTTGTATAACCTCTCATCTAGGATGATGTATCACAAGGCTTGCCTCTTGATTTTTCTTACTTTAGTGGGATCATTGGGCAACATTCCCCTATCTAAGTAGTTCATCAAAGAATCTATCCAGTTTGGTTCAAAATTTACCTGAGCAATCATTAGAACTTCTATGTTGGGCTTTTCAAGGACTTCGATAAATACTTTCTGGTTGAGATCGGAAAACCCCAATGTGGCCAAGTGTGATAGCGCATCAGCTCAGATATTTTTCGATCTTGATATTTGAGTGATCTCGAGATCGTCGAAGTTTTTTGGTAATTCTTTTACATTATGTAAATATTATGACATAATAGAATCTTTTGCCTCAAATTGACCTCGTACCTATCCGACAAGCTAGAAATCTATAAAAACCTTGAGTTTCTTAACATTTAACTCTTTTGTCATTCTAAATCCTATGATAAGGGCTTCATATTCAATATCATTATTAGAGGTGTTGAAACTAAATCTCAAAGCATGCTCAGTTACTGCTTATTCGGGGCTAACCAAGATCAAGCCGACTCCACTTTTTTGGACATTAGAGGCTCCATCCATATGCAGAAGCTAATAAGGTTTCCTAATAGCTTCTTTCAGGATTTTCAGGGCTAGTTATTCTTCAGGTATAGAACACTTTACCATGAAATCGGGTAATACTTAAGCTTTCACGAAGGATCTAGGTCGATAACAAATATCAAATTCACTAAGTTCGATGGCCCATTTGACCAGTCGACTAGACATATCAGATCATTGAAGGACCGATCTTAATTAGTTGATCTGTGAAGATGATGATAGAATGAGCTTAAAAATATGGTCAAAGCTATTTGGTCGTTATAACCATGGAATATATCATTTTGTCAACCTTAGAATACCAAGTTTATATATTTTATAATAGTTTACCGATATAATAGATTGATCTATGCATTCCTACATCATCTCGGACTAGAATTGAGCTGAGAGCATTAGGTGAAATAGATAAATATAGAAATAAATTCTCACCTTAAACTGGTTTTGATAATAATGGAATTGAGCCAATATATGTCTTAAGTTTGTCAAAGATAGATTGACATTTCTCTGACCACTTGAAATCTTTAATTTACTTCAAGATTTTAAAGAATAGAAGGCACTTTTCAGCTGACCTGGTATGAACCTGCTGAGTAACGTCACTCATTCGGTAAGTCATTGCACTTCTTTCAAAGTGCTTGGGGGCTTCATTTTAAGTAACACTTGAATTTTCTCAAGGTTAGCCTCTATCCCTCTCTGAATTATAAGAAAATCAAGAAATTTTTTTGCTGTCACTTCGAAAGCGCATTTGTTGGGGTTAAGCTTCATCCGATATTAGCGGAGCTCTCCAAATGCTTCTTCCAGGTCAGTAATGTGCCAATCTTCTTCAATGCTTTTGACCAGTATGTCGTCCATGTAAATCTCCATATTACGATCGATGCTTGAAGACTTTGTTGACCAAGCATTGGTAATGATACCTGTATTTTTCAAATCAAAAGACATCTTTTTATAACAATATAAATCTCTGTCAGTGACAAAAGCCATATTTTCTTCATCTTCAGAAGCAATTCTGATTTAATTATAGCTAGAGAAGACGTCCATGAAGCTTAATAGCTTATGTCCGAAGGTTGCATCAATCAATTGATCAATTTTTTATAGAGAAAAGCTATACATAGGGCAAGCTTTATTGAGATCGATAAAATCCATGCATATCTTTCATTTACCGCTTGCTTTTTTTACCATCACGACATTGGCTATCCAATTCGGGTATTGCACTTTCCTGATGAATCATATCATCAAAAGCTTATTGACTTCCTCATCTATTGCCTTTTATCTTTTTGGATCAAAGCTTCTTTTCTTATATTTTACCGATCAGTGTATGGGATCAATATTCAACTTATGCATGATGATGTCGGCAGGAATTTCATGTATATCTAAAGCTAATCATACAAATACATCAGTATTTTGCTAAAGAAAAGATATTAATTTTTTTTTTAGGTCAATACTTAATCGAGCTCTTATCTGAATGATTTTTTCTGGATCTTCGCCCAGCAGAATGGTGATAAGTAGTTCAGTCGATTCACCTCGATCTTTTTCGTTCTCATTTTTAAGCTCCTGATTGAAAATTTCGATTGGTGGGTTTATGATGGGCTCCTTCATTTGAGAAAATATTACATGGTCATCATTTGATCTCCATGCATTTCTTCAATGTCAAATTTGATCGAAAATCGGACCAATAGATGGTAAGTTGAAACTACTGCCTTAAGGGCATTGAGCTCAGACCGGTCAAGAATGATATTATATATAGATGGTATCTTTACAACTAGAAATATAAGTTGCATAATTGATTAATAGGGTTATCTTCCTATAGTGACTGGCAGCATGATTTCTTCTTTGATTGCCATCGAGTCCTCTAAAAATCCAATTAGTGGGTCACCAACCTGTCTCAATTTATTCTGAGCATTTATTTTTAAGAGAGTATCATAAAATAATATATTTGCTGACTTTTCATTATCCACTAAAATTTTTTTACATCATAATTTGCTATTATCATAGAAACAATAACAGCATCATTATGGAGTGTTTGAACCCTCTAGACATCATTGTTAGAAAAGGATACAACATTTTTGAGGCACTATCTTTTAGAAAAAAAATTCATAGATGCCCCCCAGGAATTATTGTCCTTCGAGATTATATTGATGACTCCAGCAGTCGACTAGTTATGCTCAGCAGAATCATTAGACTTCTAGCGTGGCTCCAAGGCTCGATTTACCCAATCTCTGACATACTTATCGAGATAGCCTTGATAAATCAAAGCCTCAATCTCATTCTTGAGCTGGTGGCATTCTTTAGTATCATGCCCGTGGCCCCAAAAGAAATGGTAGAATTTATTTTTGTCTCTCTTAGTAGGCGGGGCCTTCATGAACTTAGGGCGATGAAGATATCCTTGATTCTCAATCTCCATCAAGATTTACGATCGAGGGATGGATAGAGAAGTATAGCTATCAAATTTTTGAGATGGGCTCTGGGACCTCAAATTTTTTTGAGATGGTTCACCGGTGCTCTCCTGGTTTCTATGTCCTTTTTCATGGGACCGCTTCTTCTCTTTTTTATCTTTCTTCTTCTTCTTCTTCAGCTTTTCTTCTTCTTCTACATGGACATACTTTCTTATTCGAATTAATATTCTCTCATAATTTTTTGAAAAGTTCTTATTAAGGAAGAATACCAGACAGTAGCTCCTGAGTTCTCACTTTAGGGTTGATATAGTGACAAAAATGGACCATATACTCACAGAGGGACTCACTGTCTTACTGCACTATGGAAAAAAGCTATCTGTATACTTCAAGTAAAGACGGTTGCTTCTGAAATAGGCCATGAAGAGCCTATCCAACTGATCAAAGGAAGAGATAGACCCTAGATAGAGTTCAGAAAATTATACTCTCGCAGACTTCTTAAGAGTAATGGAAAAGACCATACAGAGAAGTACGTCGGACGCTCTTTGAAGCCTCATGATGTCTCGATATCCCTCAAGATGGTCTTGAGGGTCCGTAGAATAGTCGAATGGCTCCAATGTAGATATTTTAAACTGAGAAGGAATCAGATTTTTCAGTATCTTAGTAGAAAATGGGGATGTGAGGTGGAAATTCTTCTTACTCTGAGAAGATCCTTCAAGTTGTACCTCTTTCAGTATTTTCTCAAGATCTTAAAGCTTCTGCTCAAGACCTACCTTCCATAGCGGCTTCTCGCTATAAGGAGTTGATTCAACTTCACAAGATTGTTCATTTTAATCAAGAATATGTTTTTAATGGAATTCTTAAGAGGTTGGTAGATGGCTAGTTCATGATGCAATCTCTTCGGGGGAATAGATTCTTACCGTCACTCCGTTATTTATTGAAGCTGTTGTACGACGTTGGTGAGGATCTGAACCTGCTATACTAAAAAATTAAACTGCTGTGGATCGATTGTTGTCAGAGAATGGGATTGGATCATCTCCGAAGGGGCTCATGGAGTAGATGGAGCTGGATTCTATGCCTTTTTTGCCATTTTCATGAAATTTGGATAAAGATATTCTTTTTCTAGTGCCAATCTATTGTAATAAGACTTTAGATCGTTGAAAAGAACTCACGCTGGAGAGCTATATTGGGTTAAGTCAATGTGGATCATGGACCAACCTGTAAAAAAATTCTAAAAACTAGTAGAGTATCCTTCGATTTAGGACCCTCCTATGCTTAAGTCAGCTGAGGTCTTGAGAATAGAGAATGAAAATAGAAGGTAAGAAGGTAGTGAGAGATGGTTTGAGTAGAGAGTGGTTCGATCTTTTTTTAGTAAAAAAATTGAGAGTGATTTCAACAGAGCCTTGATTTTGTGAATCAGAACTTCAGCCTCCTCCGAAAGGATACCATATTCCTCTATTTATAGAGAAGTTTGCTTAGATCTTAAGAAAAGTTTGTTAGATTATTAGCTTATTTTAACGGAATGGCCAACTGGATAGTAGTTGTAAGTCATTTGCCCAGGTGATAATTAGCTGTAATATGGCTGAAGGATAGCTCCAATTTAATTGAAGAACAGTTGGCTTGATCAGTCTTTACTTATGTCGGGGTCGGTGTTTTACCGATCTAGTTGGTATAGCGAGATCAGTATTCAATCAATCTCGACATGGTGGAGCTGGATGATACGTTTTCTTACTATATTGGTGGCGTCGGCTTTTTGCTGATCTTAACATGATAGAGCTGGCAGCAAGAATAAAATAGACTCGATCTTGGGCTAAGTTGTTGAGCAGATTACTTTTTGTTGTTAAGGTCGGTATAAATCCGATCTCTGGCAAAAAGGCTGCGGATAGAAAGACAAGCCACTGGTTTTCAAAATGGTGAACTGCTGATCTCATTCTGCATGGTCAATCATAGGTCGATTGAAGATTGATCTTGATTTATGATGACTTAATGTGGATATCATCGACGGCTGTGATTTTCCAGTCTAGCTGGTGTGGTCGATATATTGTCGATCTAGATCTACCATTAAAATAATATGTCATACTTGATCACGATATTGATTAATTTGAGTTTCAGATCAGTGTTTTGCTGATGTTTGTCATCATGTTTTTAGCAGTCATCTGGATCCATAATTTCTTTAATGATGCCACGTGGCTAGCAGTGATTATCTATACCAATAGCCTTCAAGCTGCTACCATTCCATTGCCTTCAAACTTTTTGACGCAGCCTATAGTATGGCAATCATTGGAAAAGAAGGGTGGAAGATGCACGAAACAAAAGGAACAGAAGAAAAAGAAAGAAAATCTCCTCTCAAAATTTAATTCAATAACTCGAAAAAATTAACTTACTGTAATGAAGGTCAATGGCCTTATTTATGTGTAAAAAAATTAATTCAGAAGCAAAAAAAAATTCTAAACAAAGTCACAAAAAAGATTCTAAATGAAATAAAAAATAACAAAACAAAACAAAATTAAAAACTAAACTCCTACTCGGATTAGAAATTCTAGTAAACTTGTACACTTCTGTATGCCTGTTATTGACGTAGAATCTGGTGGTGGCCAAAATTCGCTGGAGTGGAGGCAGATGGGATCGCCGTCGGGGACCTACAAAATAAAGTTCCATCCGAAGTCGATGGAGGGTGGCTCCGGCAGGACCCTTCGACGATCAAGTCAGCTCCAGTCAACAGGAATGGAGTGCTCAGTGTGAAGTTCGGTAGAGTTTAGAGGAGGAGAGAAGGGTTTTTTAGAACATGTCGTAAGTATATCCAGAGGATCCTTTTTATAGAGGGAGCTTGTTGTAACCATCTTAATTAATGATTGTCGTAACTATCCTGATCAATGCCGATCGTTATTGACTTGATAAATATCGATCGTTATTGATTTGATAAATGCCGATCGTTATTGACTCGATAAATGCCGATCGTTATTATCATGTAACCGTAGCGAGATTGCCTGTGGGATTGGATGTACTCAGCGACAACTCCTTCGGGGCTGACCAAGATCAGCCCCGCACTAGCTCCAGCGGAGTTGGATGAACCATCCACATGTAGAGCTCAGAAATCTTCAGAGAGGTCGACGCTCTCTTCGGAGAGGATCGGCCGCGACAGTTCGGCTTTCATGAAAGTTCGGCCATTGAGAAGCCCATTTGCTGAAGAAGTCCGCAGGAAGTCCGACTTCCGTAGAAGCCCGACCGCTGAAGAAGTCCGCAGGGAGTCCAGCTTCCGTAGAAGCCTTGCCGCTGGAGAAGTTCGTAGGGAGTCCGACTTTCGTAGAAGCTCGATCGTTGGAGAAAATTCAGCTCCCACAGGCGCCTAGCTGTAACGACACGGAGAGAGTTCGGCTCTTGCGGGAGTTTGATTAAAGCTCGACGATTGGAGAGTCAGAAGGAGTTCGGCCACTAAGTAGTTCGATCGACTGAATGGGTTAGAAGAAGCTCGGCCACTGGGGGTTCGGCTAAAGCCCATCTGCTGAAGCTCTTCTGCGGCTACTGGTTGCATTAGACTAAGCATCGGACTAGACTTTGGCGGGAGCGGGATTTATTCCCAACACCAGCCCCCCCACTCCCGAGTTCGAAAATCGAAGGAAGGGAGTGCAGAAATGACAACTGTCGAAGTCTTCCTCTGAGCCTCGTGCTGATCTATATTGAAGCTCGGGAGAGATCTCATCTCAAGATGAGGTTATCTTCAATCTTATCTCTGATCGAAGTGAAAGTTGAAGCTCTCCGATCGAGGTTGGCCCTGTCGCTTGGGTTAAGATGAGGTTCTCCTCCTATTCCTAACTTCGACTTTGCTCGCATTAGGACGAGGTTCTCCTCCTCTTCCTAACGGGCTATGGGGGCACATTCGGACCGTCGTCCATCTCCCCCTGTCTCGTCTAAAGTGAACGAGGCCTTCGATTTTGCTCGCATTAGGACGAGATCCTCTTCCTATTTCTAACGGGCTGTGGGGGCACATGCGAACCGTCGTCCGTGCCTCTCCCCCCATCTCATTCTTTGTGAACGAGGCCTTCGACTTTGCTCGCGTTAGGACGAGGTCCTCCTCCCTAACGGACTGTGGGGGCACATGCGGATCATCGTCCACGCCTCTCCCCCCATCTCGTCCTTTGTGAACGAGGCCTTCGACTTTGCTCACGTTAGGACGAGGTCCTCCTCCTGTTCATAACGGGCTGTGGGGGCACATGCGGACCGTCATCCGCGCCTCTCCCCCCATCTCGTCCTTTGTGAATGAGACCTTCGACTTTGGTAAGGTCTTATTTCCCACTATCGATGTTGACCTGGGGGAGACCTTGTCTCCTACAGCCGAGGTTTAGAGGTCTTTGACCTGCTCACATTAGGAACAGAAGGAGAATCTCGTCCTAATGTGAGTAGGTCAAAGACCCTCTAAACCTCGGCTGTAGGAGACAAGGTCTCCCCCAGGTCAACATCGGCCGTGGGAAATAAGATCTTACCAAAGTCGAAGACCTCGTTCACAAAGGACGAGATGGGGAGAGGCGCGGAGGACGGTCTGTATGTGCCCTCACAGCCCATTAGAAACAGGAGGAGGACCTCGTCCTAACACGAGCAAAGTCGAAGGCCTCGTTCACAAAGGACAAGATGGGGGGAGAGGCGCAGACGACAGTCCGCATGTGCCCCCACAGCCCATTAGGAACAGGAGGAGGACCTCATCCTAACGCGAGCAAAGTTGAAGACCACGTTCACAAAGGACGAGATGGGGGGAGAGGCGCGGACGATGGTCCGCATGTGCCCCCACAGCCCGTTAGGAATAGGAGGAGGACCTGTTCTAATGCGAGCAAAATCGAAGACCTCATTCACTTTAGACGAGACGAAGGCAGATGGACGACGGTCCGAATGTGCCTCCACAACCCGTTACGAATAGAAGGAGAATCTCGTCCTAATGCGAGCAAAGTCGAAGTTAGAAACAGGAGGAGAACCTCATCCTAACCCAAGCGACCGGGCCAACCTCGATCGGAGAGCTTCAACTTCTACTTCGGCCAGAGATAAGATCGGAGATAACCTCATCCTGAGATGAGATCTCCCCCGAGCTTCGACATGGACCAGCACGAGGCTCAGAGGAAGACTTCGGCAGTTGTCATTTCTGCACTCCCTTCCTTCGATTTTCGAACTCGGGAGTGGGGGGGCTGGTGTTGGAAATAAATTCTGCTCCCGCCGAAGTCTAGTCCGATGCTTAGCCTAATGCAACCAGTAGCCACAGAAGAGCTTCAGCAGACGGGCTTTAGCCAAACCCCCAGTGGTCGAGCTTCTTCTAACCTATTCAGTTGGCCAAACTACTTAGCGGCCGAACTCCTTCTGACTCTCCAATCGTCGAGCTTCAGTCAGACTCCTGCAAGAGCGGAACTCTCTCCGCATCATTACAGTCAGACACCTACGGAAGCCGAATCCAACTATCGAGCTTCTATGGAAGCCGGACGACCTGCAGACTTTTCCAGCGGTCGGACTTCTATGAAAGTCAGACTTCATGCGGACTTCTTCAGCTGTCAGACTTCTATGGAAGCCGGACTCCCTACGGACTTCTTCAACGAATGGGCTTCTCAATGGCCGAACTTCCATGAAAGCCGAACTTCTTATGATGGATTCCTACAGGCAATCCCGCTACGGTTACACGATAATAACGATCAACATTTATCGAATCAATAACGATCGGTATTTATCAAGTCAATAACGATCGATATTTATCAAGTCAATAACGATCGGTATTGATCAGGACAGTTACGACAATCATTAATCAAGATGGTTACAATAAGCTCCCTCTATAAAAAGGATCCTCCGGATACACTTGCGATAGGTTCTAAAAAAACCCTTTTCTCCTCCTCTAAACTCTATCGAACTCCACACTGAGCACTCCATTCCTATTGATTGGAGCTGACTTGATCGTCGGAGGGTCCTGTCGGAGCCACCCCCCATCGACTTTGGATGGAACTTTATTTTGCAGGTCTCCGGCGGCGGCCCCATCTACCTCCACTCCAGCGAATTTCGACGACTATCAAATTCTACGTCAACACCTATCAAGCAATATAATTAGGCTCCAAAATCTTTAGTAACGGTAAAGAAGTCAGACCTGTAGGACTCAAAGAGATATTTTTAGAATGGAGTTGTTGGAAATAAATTTCGCTCCCATCGAAGTCTAGTCTGATGCTTAGCCTAATGCAACCAGTAGCCATAGAAGAGCTTCAGCAGACGGGCTTTAGCCGAGCTTCTTCTAACCCATTCAGCCGGTTGAACTACTTAGCGGCCGAACTCCTTCTGACTCTCCAATCGTCGAGCTTCAGTCAGACTCCCACAAGAGCCGAACTCTCTCCGCATCGTTACAGCCAGGCGCCTGCGGGAGCCGAATTCCCTCTAACGACCGAGCTTCTACGGAAGCTGGACTTTCTGCAGACTTCTCCAATGACCGGCTTCTACGAAAGCCGGACTCCCTGTGGACTTCTTCAGTGGTCAGGCTTCTATGGAAGCCGGACTCCCTATGGACTTCTTCAGCGAATGGGCTTCTCAATGGCCGAACTTCCATGAAAGCCGAACTTCTTATGATGGATTCCTGCAGGCGATCCTGCTATGGTTACACGATAATAACGATCGGCATTTATCGCATCAATAACGATCGGTATTTATCAAGTCAATAACGATCGGCATTTATCAAGACAGTTACGACAATCATTAATCAAGGCGGTTACAACAAGCTTCCTCTATAAAAAGGACCCTCCGGATACACTTACACCAGATTCTAAAAAATCCTTCTCTCCTCCTCTAAACTCTACCGAACTCCACACTGAGCACTCCATTCCTGTTGACTGGAGCTGACTTGATCGTCGGAGGGTCCTGTCGAAGCCACCCCCCACCAGCTTCGGACGGGACTTTATTTTGTAGGTTCCCGATGGCGATCCCATCTGCCTCCACTCCAGCGAATTTCGATGACTACCAGATTCTACGTCAACAGATTGGTGCTAGAGGAAGGGCCCAGCAATGATTTCTCTCTTAAAGGAAGCCGGGGTTCTCTTATTCTTAAAGGAATGCTCGGTAATGATTTCTCTCTTCCCACTCCAAAAATTTCTTTTCCTCCTCTTTCGGATTCCTTTCCAAAAAGAAAAGATGCCCCCCAGGAGAGCCTCCACCCGAGGATCAGCGACCTCCACGGCCCGATTCCATTCAGATCCATCCGCTCTCGCTCCAGCCCCGACGACCCAGGCTCACTCTGTAGCCGCGGTAGATGCTGAGCAGTTCAACTTGCTCATCCAGCAGGTTCGTGGCCTCACTGAGGCAGTTCAGGCGGTGCAGGCCATGCACCAGCAGGCCTCAGTACCAGCTCAACCGGCGTGGGATTCTCTAGAGCCGTGTGGTCTAGTCCAGGGGCAATCGACATGGGCTACCCGACCTCCAATCTTCGGAAGAGGAAGGCAACGGAGGGAGAGCCCTTGCTCAGACCGCGGCTCGACCCAGGGTGAAGCTTTGCACCCATTCAGCAAGAAGACCTTAAAAATTAGAGACCGCGAAGATCTCCTGAATCAAAGGCTCTTAGAAATGAGCCGATGAATCGAAGAACTCCATCACACTCCCTCCTCACGTGGTAATGACATCTGCACTGACCCTCCTTTTTCACAAAAAATCATGTGGGAATCGATCCCATCAAACTTCAAGCTCTCACAATTCGAGAGCTACGATGGGACCATCGATCCGATCGACCATCTGAAAATCTTTCGGATAATGATGCTACTCCATGGCGCGTCAGACGCTATCTTGTGCCGGGCTTTCCCCTCTACCCTTAAAGGGGTCGCTAGAAACTGATACTCGGCACTTAAGCCAAATACCATCTTATCGTTTGATCAGATGAGTCAACAATTCGTGGCCCACTTTGTCAGTAGTCGACGTCCACGTCGAGGTTCGAAGTCCTTAAAGGCCATCGAGCAGAAGGAGGGAGAATCCATTTGGGCCTACATTATCCAATTTAATACTGCTGTACTAGAGGTCCAGGTCCTGGACCAGTCGGTCGCCATGGTCGCTCTCAAGGGCGGCCTTCAGAAGAACGATCTATTATTCTTCCTGAAAAAGAAGTATCCCAGGGACTTTGCCGACATGCTGGCTCGGGCCAAAAGTTATGCCCGGACAGAGGAGGCCTTCGAGGCTAAGGACGACGAAGTCGACGGCAAGCAGTGAATCGGCAGGCCAGACAGGCCCATCGAAGAAAGAAAGCAGACTGAAGCTCGACCGCGTTCTCGGACTCCCCCTAGTCGCGGGCGAGTCCGGACTCCCCCTCAAGCTCGAAAGCGGGAAAGCCCTGACGGAAGGACACACCGAGGTTCTCCTCAGCACCGAAGTTCTCTCCGATGACGACGATTTCATAACTACACCCTCCTTAACACCCCGAAGACTCAAGTATTGATGGAGATCCGGGAGCGACTTCCAAGATCGGAGAGAATGCGTTCCCATCCTAGCAAGCGCAATCCCAACAAGTTCTGCCTTTACCATCGCGACCACGGTCATGACACTGAGGAGTGCATCCAACTTCAGAACGAGATCGAAGAGCTCGTCAGACGAGACAGACTAAGCCAATTTCTTCGAAGATAGCCTGAGGAGAAGGAAGATCGGCCAAGAGCGTTACCGCCAAGTGGAAAAAATCTACAAGAAGATCAGCTGCCCCTTGGCATCATCAATACTATCTTAGGGAGACCTCAGCAAGGGGAGACCAGTGAATCCAAAGGATCGGTGGAGAGGCGAAGGATCGTGGAGCCCGTGGCCTTCACTAAGGAGGACGGTCAGGAAATCCAATTTTCACACAATGACGCGGTTGTAATTTCTTTGAACATTGCTGACTACGATGTATGCTGCATTTTGGTAGATAATGGAAGCTCAGTCGATGTATTATTTTACGATGCCTTCTCAAAAATATCCCTACACGACGACAGATTAGGGCCAATGAATTCTCCGTTGGTAGGATTTGCTGGCAATGCCGTACCAGTCGAAGGCATAATAACATTGACCGTAGCGGTAGGGCAGCGCCCGAAGCTGGCCAAAGCTCGAGTCGACTTCTTAGTCGTAAAGATCCCGTCCGTCTATAACTTGATCCTTGGCCGACCTGATCTAAATGCACTCCGAGCGGTAGTGTCAACCTATTATTTGAAGATGAAGTTTCCGACGAGTCATGGGGTCGGAGAAGTCAGAGGAGACCAGGCTCTGGCGAGGTATTGCTACTCGATCGCCCTACATAAGAGGGATCAGCCCAACACTTATCTTGTTGACGGACTGGACGTCCGCGACGATCTCACTGAGGAGCGGGGTGAGCCTATGGAGGACCTCATCTCTGTGCCCTTGAATGACGAAAACTCGGAGCATATGGTGCAGATCGGCTCCAACTTGACGGTCGAAGTTCGGGAGCAGCTCATCGCTTTCCTCAGAAGAAATACGGACGTCTTCGCCTGGACCCCAGCGGATATGCCGGGGATCGACACCGAGGTCATGGAACATCGGCTGGCCGTCGATCCGAGGCACCGATCGATAAGAGAAAAGCTGCGCCACCACGCTCCGGAGAGGCAGAAAGCGATTGCCGAAGAAGTAGACAAGCTCCTCAAAGCCGGACTCATTAGAGAGGTTAACTATCCGACCTGAGTCTCAAACATGGTTCTTGTCAAGAAAGCAAATAACAAGTGGAGGATGTGCATCGACTTCAAGAAGCTGAACAAGGCTTGCCCGAAGGACAGCTACCCCCTACCCAGGATCGACCAGCTGGTGGATGCAACCACGGGCCATGAGCTCCTCACCTTTATGGATGCCTTTTCTGGTTACAACCAGATACGCATGGTGCCTGAGGACGAAGAGAAGACCGCCTTCATTACCAACTAAGGTCTTTATAGATACAAGATCATGTCTTTTGGACTCAAGAACGCAGGGGCAACATACCAGCATTTGGTTAATAAGATCTTCAAGGAGCAGATCGGCCACAACATGGAGGTGTACATAGATGATATGCTCGTCAAAAGCCAAGCTTCAATAGACCACTTGGCCGACCTTGAAGAGACCTTCGGTGCACTCAGGAAGTACAAGATGAAGCTGAACCCAACCAAATGTACCTTTGGTGTAACCTTCGAAAAATTTCTTGGGTTCATGGTATCGAGATGCGAAATCGAGGCAAACCCCCAGAAAATTTGAGCCATTCGAGAAATGACCACTCCAAAGACGATCAAGGAAGTTCAGCGCCTGGCCGGAAAGGTGGCATCACTAAATCGCTTCATCTCAAGATCGGCTGAACGATGCATGCCCTTCTTCGAGGTTCTCAGGCAATCGAAGGACTTCTGCTAGACGATGGAGTGCCAACAGGCATTCGAGGAGCTCAAAAACTGCCTCGGCATGCTCCCGCTGCTGGCAAAGTCCGAACCTGGGGAAGAATTATTTCTGTATCTAGCTGTCTCTTCAGTGGCCCTGACGGTAGTCCTCGTCAAGGAAGAAGCAAAGACGCAGCAACCGGTCTACTACATGAGCCAAGTCCTAAGGGACGCGGAGATCAGGTACTTTAGGTTAGAAAAACTGACTTACTATCTCATAATTACTGTCAGGAGGCTCTAACCTTACTTTCAGGAGCACACCATAACGGTCCTCACGGACCAACCAATAAAAGCAGTTCTCTACCGAACAGACGCTTTCGGAAAAATCGCAAAATGGACAATCGAGTTCACAAAGTTCGACATCAACTACCGACCCAGACCGTCGATCAAGGCCCAGATACTGACGAATTTTGTGCTAGAATGCATCATTCCAGTTGAAGCCGAGCTTGAATCGAGCGGAACCAGCACCAGAGTGAGGCCAAACTTCGACGAAACCGAGTTATCGCGGCCGATCCTCCCCGAAGAGAGCGTCGACCTTCCTGAAGATTTCTGGGCTCTACACGTGGATGATTCGTCCAACTCCGCTAGAGCTGGTGCGGGGCTGGTCTTGGTCAGCCCCGAAGGAGTTGTCGCCGAGTATGCGCTGCATCTTGAGTTTTCCGCGATCAACAATGGGGCCGAATATGAAGCACTGATCGTCGGATTAAAGATAGCAAGGGAATTAAAAATAGATCGGCTTCAAGTCTACAGCGATTCTCAGCTGGTGGTTGGTTAAGTCGGCAGCGGCTATGAGGCACGGGAGGAAAGCATGGTGATGTACCTCGGAAAAGTGAAGAATTTAATCCTGGCCTTCGATAGTTTTGGCGTTCAGTACATCCCAAGGGCGGAAAATGCAAGAGCTGATCTTCTTTCCAAGTTGGCCACTTCAACGCTGGCCAAACTGCCCAAAGAAGTATTTTTGGAAACTTTGAAGTGCCCGACCATAGAGGAATCTTAGGCCATCCTGCAGACGGAATTTGAGCCCAGCTAGATCGATCCGTTGATCACCTACCTTCAAGAGGGAGTCCTTCTCCGCGATCGAAAAGAAGCTCGAAAGCTCAGAAATCAGGCCTCCCGCTACGTCTTATACGAAGGCAGATTATATAAGAGGCCGTACTCCCTCCCATTGCTGAGATATCTCCGACCTTCAGAGGCCGACCTCGCGCTACGGGATGTGCACGAGGGACTCTACGGAAGTCATGTAGGAGCCAGGTCCCTATCGCAAAAACTACTCCGGCAGGGGTATTACTGACCGACTTTATTTCGCGATTCCGTGGAATATGTAAAGAGGTGCGACCGTTGTCAGAAGAACGCCAGCGTGCCGAGGTAGCCAGCATCCGAACTCACTCTGCTCAGTTCACCCTAGCCGTTTGCAAAGTGGGGAATGGATATACTCGACCCCTTCCCAACTGCGTCTGGGCAGCAAAAGTTTCTCCTGATCGCGATCGACTACTTCACCAAGTGGGTCGAAGCCGAATCACTCGCAAAAATTATCGAGGCCAAGGTGCAGGACTTCATTTGGAAGTCACTAGTCTGCCGATTCGGCCTGTCCTGAAATCTCATAACCGACAATGGGCATCAATTCATCGAGACGAGGTTTGTCGAGTTCTATGAAGGACTAAACATCTCCCACTGCTTCACATCGGTGGCTCACCCGCAGGCCAATGGGAAAGCTGAGATAACCAATCGGATCTTGCTGCAAGGAATCAAAGCGAGACTCGATAGGGCAAAAGGGCCCTAGGTGGACAAACTTTACCATGTCCTCTGGGCATACCGAACTACTCAGAGGGTGCCAACCGGAGAAACATCCTTCGCCTTGGCCTTCGGCACTGAGGCAGTTATCCCGATCAAGCTTATGCTCCCTTCTGCACGAGTCATGGGCTTCAATGAGCGGCACAACCCCCAGAACCTCAGAGTCAACCTCGATCTTCTGGAAGAAAAGAGGGAGGAAGCCCGCATCTGGATGGCAGCCTACAAACAGAAGGTGGCTCGGTATTATAACTCCAGGGTTAAAAGCAAGACGTTCAGAGCGGGGGACTTAGTGCTCCAGCGAGCCGCTGTCACTCAGCTTCAGAGTCAAGGAAAGCTCGTCCCAAACTGGAAAGGTCCATATGAGGTAACGGAAGTCATCCGACCCGAAACTTATCGTCTGAAGGAACTCGGAGGGATAGTGCTTCCCCGACCATGGAACTCAGAAAATCTGAGAATGTATTATCAGTAAACTTCCTTTAAAAACTCCTTTGCTCTGTATTATTGATTTCTGGCATAAGGATTACGGGATGACAGAAAAAAAATGAGTAAAAGTAGCCCGTTAGGAACAGGAGGAGAACCCCGTCCTAACGTGAACAGGTCAAAGACCTCTAAACCTCGACTGCAGGAGACAAGGTCTCCCCCAGGTCAACATCGACCGTGGAAAATAAGACCTTACCAAAGTTGAAGGCCTCGTTCATAAAGGACGAGATCGGAAGAGAGACGCGGACGATGGTCCGCATGTGCCCCCACAGTCTGCTAGAAACAGGAGGAGGACCTCGTCCTAATGCGAGCAAAGTCGAAGGCCTCGTTCACAAAGGACGAGAGTGGAGGAGAGGTGCGGACGACAGTCCGCATGTGCCCCCACAGCTCGTTAGGAAAAGGAGGAGGACCTCATCCTAACGTGAGCAAAGTCGAAGGCCTCGTTTACAAAGGACGAGATGGGACGAGAGGCGCAGATGACGGTCCGCATGTGCCCTCACAGTCCGTTAGGAATAGGAGGAGGACCTCATCCTAATGCGAGCAAAATCGAAGGCCTCATTCACTTTAGACGAGACGGAAGGAGATGGACGACGATCCGAATGTGCCCCCACAGTCCGTTAGGAACAGGAGGAGAACCTCATCCTAACGCGAGCAAAGTCGAAGTTAGGAACAGGAAGAGAACCTCATCCTAACCCAAGCGATCGGGCCAACCTCGGTCGGAGAGCTTCAACTTCCACTTCGGTCAGAGATAAGATCGGAGATAACCTCATCCTGAGATGAGATCTCCCCCGAGCTTCGACATGGACCAGCACGAGACTCAGAGGAAGACTTCGGTAGTTGTCATTCCTGCACTCCCTTTCTTCGATTTTCGAACTCGAAAATGGGGGGCTAGTGTTGGAAATAAATCCTACTCCCGTCGAAGTCTAGTCCGATGCTTAGCCTAATGCAACCAGTAGCCGCAGAAGAGCTTCAGCAGACGGGCTTTAGCCGAACCCCCAGTGGCCGAGCTTCTTCTAACCCATTCAGCCGGCCGAACTACTTAGCGGCCAAACTCTTTCTGACTCCCCAATCGTCGAGCTTCAGTCAGACTCCCGCAAGAGCCGAACTCTCTCCGTGTCGTTACAGCCAGGCGCCTGCGGGAGCCGAATTTCCTCCAACGATCGGGCTTCTATGGAAGCCGGACTCCCTGCGGACTTCTCTAACGGTCGGGCTTCTACGAAAGTCGGACTTCCTGCGGACTTCTTCAGCGGCCGGGCTTCTACAGAAGTCGGACTCCCTGCGGACTTCTTCAGCGAATGGGCTTCTCAATGGCCGAACTTTCATGAAAGCCGAACTTCTTATGATGGATTCCTGCAGGCGATCCCGCTACGGTTACACAATAATAACGATCGGCATTTATCGAGTCAATAACGATCAGTATTTATCAAGTCAATAACGATCGGCATTGATCAGAATAGTTACGACAATCATTAATCAAGGCGGTTACAACAAGCTCCCTCTATAAAAAGGATCCTCCGGATACACTTACGTCAGGTTCTAAAAAACCCTTCTCTCCTCCTCTAAACTCTATCGAACTCCACACTGAGCACTACATTCCTATTGACTAGAGCTGACTTGATCGTCGGAGGGTCCTGTCGGAGCCACCCCCCACCGGCTTCGAACGGGACTTTATTTTGCAGGTCCCCGGCAGCGACCCCATCTGCCTCCACTCCAGCAAATTCTGACGACTACCAGATTCTACGTCAACATGAGTCATAATAAGGATTCTGACATTGAATGACAAAGTTATGATCGTTCTAGCTCGACAGTGTTATAATTCCATAGAATCGGTACAATCAAGTTGAATTCGCACTCTTTCAGATTCAATTTCTTAAATTCATATATTTGTCTGCTGCGATGTCTACGCCACTTTCTAATGCCAGTTTCATTAAATATTTTTTTTTAAAAAAAAAGAAAAAAAATTTTCTAAATGCTGGCAATGTGGATAGGCTACACTATTCGGGAACTCTCAGCTGGGAAGATTAACTGAGGCCTTGGAAACCTTTCAGCTGCCGGCTAAATGAGTTGCTTTCAACACCTCGACAGCAGAATAATCAACCTCTTGTCCCTACTCCAGCAATTATTCATGCTTCCAAAAATTTATCAACAGAATGCTCATGATTCCCTTCTAGGAAGAAAAGTACAAAAATACAAACACAACTAGAAACGCAAAGACAACCTTCTTCCTTGTAAAGTCATCATACTTTCTTATTTAGCTCAGTTCTTATGTATGTCTGAAGATTCTTTACTTCCACTAATAATACTGATTCCTGGAGATACTTATAGCTAAGCTTGATCAGAAGAACACAAGATAGGTAAAGGGGAAGAAAAATTAATAACTGAATGACAACAGCTGAGCTATGGTTTTGTTCAAAAGAAAAAAAAAAAGCCTCCTGAGCTATGGTTAATCATATCTTAATTTGAATCCTCGAGTACAATGGCTGATTTAACTGTTAACACCACTGCACTCACAGGCAAGCAAAACTGCTTGCTTGCATACTTTATATGAAAATGGGTAATACCACAGGAACATATTAACGTATCATTAATTTCCTTGACTCGAACCTCTCATGTCATTTAATTAAATCCTATAATAAGCAAGCCAACAGTAGAGAGAATTGTATTAAGAACACAACATTCTTCCAATAAATTAAACTAACTACAAAATAACTGCAACGAAATTCAGAAAACTTAGGTGTATTAATTTGTCCCTCTAACCCCTTAGCAAAACACTTCTTCTTCTTCTTCTTGGATTGGAAGGGAGGTCAAGGAGCAATCTGGTTTATGAAGGCGAGAAGAAAGAATAATTAATACAGCCTCTTAATTAGGGTGATAGTTCAGAGATTACATAACTCCTCAGGAAGTCTGGAAAACTAAGAGATTGCTTCTGGTTACTTAGAATCAACTAGTTATAAGCCATTGTGGAACTAGGAAAAAAAAAAAAAATTTCCGTCATAGTCTTCATGATTCAATTTTTTCTATTTTTTATAACATGTTTATTGGTAGAAGTCACCGTAGCCCAGGTTAAGGGCCACTCAGATCCTAACCGGCCGCTACCAGACTAATGAGCAGTCAACCTTAGCATGGCCCAACACAGACCTGGACTTAGATCTCCCTTGACAATTTCAACCAATATATTCGGTTGCGCATGTTCTTCATGTAAGACAGATGCCTCTAAATCCAAAATAACCTTATTTAATGAGAAATTTTGCCATCCATTTCGGTATGCAACCTCCAGCTAGGAATTTCTAATCTGAATTAATTTTTGTTTTTTCCACTGTTAGTCGTAGGGATGACGAGGGGATGAAAACTGGTAGTACTAACTACGCAAAATTTACATTAGGTCAAACTGGATTAGATTGGAAGACCTATTACAAAAATTTAAGTTTTAGATTAGGCTTGAATGAGGCTAGACGAGCTTCTTACTTTAGCTATACAGCGGAACAAACCAGTACCATTTATTATCGAGATAGCCTCCCCCATGAACTAAATGGGGAAGGATATATCATAGGCCAAATGGATAGGTTAGGCCATGAAATAAAATTAAACAGGCCACTAAGTTCTGGATCACCTGACTTTGGATCCCCCAACCTCAGTGGCTGAATCGGATCATAACCACCAAAAGCCAAAGAAATTATTGGCAATCCTGAATCCTTGAACAAGTAGTCACATTTGTTTTCTACTACATGGGTCCTGTTTGATGCCATCACTGTACCTGGATCCTCGCAGCTCCATCTCACTTCAATCCATCTAAGATCTCATTAGCTTCGAACCAGTTCAAGTTATGCTCGCAATTATGTAGAAACATGAGACCTCACACATTTGTTATATCAAAAAACCATCACAGGTTCACAGGAAAAAAGAAAAATTAATAGAAACCCCCTTAATTGGTACCAATGTTGCATTGCTACAGGCCATTCTGGTCCGAAAAGGATGTATGTTATGTTCTATTATGATATAAACTAATCCTCGCACTATTATCACTCGATGTGATGATCATTTCAGATGGGCACTTGATGGGGTCATTAACTTCAATTAGAGATCAATCATGTTGACAAACCATTAAAAATTATAGCAAGTATGCATCTTGACGGTTGCACACCTCCATCTGACGTTTCTTGGTATATATTAAGATACGTGCTTTGGATGACTTGCGTGCTAACATGTATGCATGAATCTTGGCACACGCTAGTCATGGTAGGTGAGTGGACACGTCTGGGAAAATTGAGCAACTGTATCCTTCAAGCAGGTAGAGATGGCTTCATGAATATGTGTGTGTGTGTGTGTGTGAGAGAGAGAGAGAGAGAAGGTAAGAGAGGGACAGCTCAATAGATTGTGGCACACTAGTGGTCCTTCATGGTCCTCCAGCTATGAGGATAAGGAAATTAATCAGAAAGGAGACTAATTAAGCCAATGAGACAAGGACAGAACGGAGGGCTCCATCCATCCCCCTACCACTTGTTCTTTCTTGTTTGACAAGAATAACAAGCCTTTGTGGTCCCTTGGGATGCTTCCAAACCATATGTTAAACGTCCACAGTTCTCTTTCATGACCAGACCACCTCTCTTCTTGCAATTTGCATCTGCGATAGCCCTTGAAAGCCAAAGAGGAGTCCATGACACGCCTCGTGACCTCTTTCACCTCTTCCAAACTATTGATTCCTCAAATGACCATCTTTTGATTTGTCCTTTCCAATATTATTTTTTTGACTCTTTATATAGCCTTTATTTCGTCCTCGGTGATGTTCATTGATTTTTTTCTTGGATCCATGCAAGCCATTTGGCAAATTACATTAAAAAAAACCATCATGAAAAATAGTCCATCTAAACAAACAATAGTCTTCATGTTATTGAGAATGATTGATCCAATTGGAAAAAAAGAAAAATCCCCTTATACCAGTCAGACCGAATCTTTCAAAAAAAAGTTAGACAAGGATGGAAAAATTAGCAAAACCCCCATCTTTTTTTTTTTGTTGATGATGATTCAAAAATAAAGTATACATTTCTTATTTATAATAGCAAAATCTTTTGTATAATTCAGATAAGATTTCTCTCCTAGTTCGAATAGGAATAGCTTTCCAAAAAAATATTAACTAGTATAAATAAACATAAAAAAGCTAAAATTTTATAAGAGATGGATCTCCACTTCTATATCAATTTTGTCTTCTATCACTCTACTAATTCTTCCTAAATTAAAAGATATATCCAATAAAATATTTTCTAAAAATAAAATGTTTGATTTGATCCACCTGTTTCAAAGCTTAAATTTTTGAAGGATTACTGGATGGCTTATATCTTGCATTTCATCTTTTTCATGAGAAAGATATAGGTACGATCATGACTTTTATAAATGCTTAAAATGAACAAAAGTGTTGATTTTGTAGGAATTTATTTAGCTCATAATGCACTTCAATTGTGGTTATTTGCAAGTCTTGAACAAAAGAATATAGGATCGGTCTGGTCTGAACCGTGTCTAAAATTATCTACAAAATCAAGGGCAGTCAACGAAGGCTTAAGTAGAGTCACCCAGAATTCTTCTAAAAGAAGTAAGGTGGTGATGCTGGTCTAGGATGCTAACCTATTTGACACAAACGCCAAGGAGAGACAAAAAAGGCTACAAGACAAACAAATGCAACATGCAAAGCCAATGGTAGGTCAAGTCCTTTAGCATGGAAGCCAATAGAAAAGAAAATAAAACCTGTGAGTTCAAAGAGCCTTCAAAGTCATATGCTTGGGAAGTTGGAATACCCCAAGAGAGAGAGAGAAGTTCCTTTCTAAGGTCACTCGCGTTTCAAACATCTTAGAAAAAGAGGACCGCGTGGGCCAACCACTTGTGACTTCTTCCGCCTTCTGGAAACCCTATCATATCTTGAACCCTTTCGCAACGGTACAAAGGAAGGGTATAAAGGCGAAAGCATCGCTTTGTCACTTCCCATCGCGTAGGAGTGTTAATCACGGAACGGTTGCCAAATCCTGGAAAGACTTAAACACCCTTTTACGTAAAAGTTTTATTTTATTATATTTCGTAGTTGCATAATTAAGTGACGCTCTTTTGCGTTCCTTTGAGCTACTAATCCTGCCTTCCCAAGAGGGAAATTTAATGACCGGTCCCTTCGTGGACCGGACTTTAACAAAAATTCTAGCACACGGTCCACCAGCTGCAAAGCATGGTATTGTGATCAATGGGAGAGGTATATATCCGAAATTAAAAAAGCTGGTCCACGATCCTTCGTCATTTCACACAGGTCAAAGAAGGGACTGTGTATTTAAAATGCTCCTCAAAATATTACTCTTAAACCTTACAACGTTTTTCCTTTTTATGAGAGCTAGGGTGGGCTAGCTTATCATCATCTTAAATTGAATTTAAAGTCTTTTCGTACGTTGAGAAGAGAGTCATGAGCAAACTCAGGCAAATCTAGAGGACAAACCTTTCGAAGTCTAATACACACGTAAATGAGTGTGGCTTAACCAGGTTGTGTTAATTTGGATCAAACATTTATTACTACATTCTGATGTTCTCTCATGGACTATGAACCAGCGTAGGATTATATGTGACAACCAAGACCAACCTTGAAATTTTATGACATTGTTTTGGTGCTCCCATGAACATGCCTATAACACCATGCCATTTCTAAAAAGAGATCCCATGCGTACACCTCTTCGGATTTTCTATACTTACTAATTAACACTTTAATTCTTAATAAATAAAATACATATTCTAAATTTATAGTGCTAGTAGACATAGCTCCTTGACATTAGCTCTATTATAATCATAACTAATATTCCTGAAATATTTGTCCCCCATTGTTGTTAATGTTAGTTAGCTTCACGAGCGTATTTATGTATGAATAATGTGTCTACATGTATAGAAAGAGTTTGGTGGAAGAAAAATACTGAAATATCAACGATGTTAGATTGTTGCTTTGAGAGGTATAGTGGTTGAGTTAAAATGGAATCCTAGGTTTGCATAATTTCAAAGATGTGTGTTTCAAGGTAATTGACTTCAAACTTGTTTTTCCTAACAAATGGGACATCTAGGTGAGAAGATATCTTATCCCTGTTCCTTGCCATAATTAGGGCAGAGGAAGCCTTTGAGTTTTCAACATAAGGTGTGTGAAAGAATAGATGTACCATCTAACATATAGATCATCCTGATGTTAATACATTTGACCAAAACGATAGATAATATATAATAATTGCAAAAATGTTTTAGAAAGATGTTTGTCATGGACAACAATTAGAAAGTTCAGCAGTCAGTATAAAGAAATTTTAAGGAACCTATGCAAACGCGCCAGATATTTCCTTCCACTATTTTAGCAGGAAGGAAATTAATTTTTTTTTTTAAAAAAAAAAAGGACATAAAGTATCTGTGTCATGCAAATTTCGTGCAATTATCCATTGGCGTCCCTATGATGTGGACGTAGTGAGGTCATGCGTGGGGGAGCCCGTTCAACTCGTTTCAAACCAAAAAAGATAGGACGGGAACCGGCGAGAGGGTAAATAAGTCCAAACATCTCTCTCGCACACACACACAACATCCAACACCATTCCCCTCTCGATGTAAGGTTGGTCTTGACCCCTTTGTTTTTGAGTGCCGGCTCGGGCGCCGCTTTCGTTTACCACAGCCCTTGTCCTCCCTCCCTTAGCTTTCATTTCCTTGTTGGCTTTTTGGCTCCACCGCTTGACTCCAACCACGTCGCATGTGACCCCCCAGGACCATCCATACCCATGGGTCTTTCTCCCTTCTTCCGAAGCCATCGCAAATCACAATTGGAGAAGAGAAGCTATATGGCCCTAATTTAAGATCTCTATCACTCGCTAAGGACTAACTAACTAATTCCTTTAAAGCCCAATTTAAAATTAGTGCGTGTGACCCTCGTCGACTACCCATTCGACATTTACGTGCAAACAAAATTCGAAGATTGGTAAACAGATCAACTTCGATGACTCTTCCACAAGCAACCAAAAATGGAGTTATTCGTTGTTTTATTTGTTGGCAACAAGATCATTATTTCAAGAAAAAGTAATCTAATCTTGATTAGTCCAATGTATATGCCACGTAAGGGTAATACTGGGACCAACTCTATGGTCACATATGGTCAATAGGATGGTTAATTACTTCAAATTACCTAAACTTCTATGAATACTAATATGCATGTTAGTAAATACTACTATTCACAGGTTTAATACTACCATACACCAATTATATTATATTATGACATGGGAGAGTTAAGAATGTATAAGGAGTGTCTCAGGGAAATAAAATTGAGAATAAAAGGAATATATGTAGGAAGATTTGAGATCCATGGCTATTTCTTTCTTTTCTTTGCTTTTTTATTTTCAGATATTATCAGAGACGAAAAACTTGGAAATGCATGAAAGTTAGCAAACAACCGAAAAGTTTCATCCAAATATCTGCATATAGAAATAATCACAAGAAGATAATGTTTACTAGTTTTATGCAAATTAAATATTGCATCATTTTGAATTGTTCAAACAATTGTTTGCGTGCTCATCAATATGTGCAACAAAGTCTTATATTAAATCAAATATTTAAAATATTAGAATATATTATCATATCTATATGATAATTTTATAAATAAAATACCCTCTATTTTGTCAATTGGTTGGTCTTAGATACTATGTTATAGTGAGAGAGAGT
Organism: Cocos nucifera; assembly: GCA_006176705.1. Classification (NCBI taxonomy): domain Eukaryota; kingdom Viridiplantae; phylum Streptophyta; class Magnoliopsida; order Arecales; family Arecaceae; genus Cocos; species Cocos nucifera. Next base: position 7,756,258 of record QRFJ01000002.1, on the reverse strand, counting down.
GTAGAGCTGTTATTCACATCATTTTATTTTTTTTCTAGCTTCATCCAACCATTATGGCACTTGGGTCATCATCCCGATTCCATCTCCATCACTCAGACTTAGTATGTGCTTGGCATTCTGGACTATTTATGATGATGGTATATCTTTTTCAGTACTTTTTTTTTTTTTTTTTGTACAAGTGGACGGTCACACCATTCTAATGTGAGAAAGAAAAGAAGCAAGTATGAGCTAATGTTAGAATTATACATTTTGGAATATTAGGTATTGGATATTAAAGATGGTCATTGACTTGTATATAGTGTTTTGTAGGTCATTTTGAGTTGGAGGTGGTCTTGCACGTCATTTTCACTTGATGGGGAAAGTAGGTGCCCTTCATAAAACATGGCATTGACTAATGTATAGTGTTCACATGTAAAGAAACAACCAAGCCTTCCTTTCTTTAGTTTGTGATGCTAGCTAGCTTGTTATCTTACAAAATAATAATATTTACTAGATAACAATACAACTAGCTCAACGGATATGTGTATATTTGAGCCATCTCACAAATATAGAAGTAAGAGAGGAGTCTTCTCCCTTCTTCCACGTCCTACCCAACCTTTCCTTTTTGGTTCATCGATCGGATATTTGATAACATTAAATTATGATGCAAACGTGCGCCTCATGGCTCTATCCAAGCCTTCAACAGGAAGAAGGCTCTGCCTGTCATTTCTCTTGTAAATCTCCCCATCATGAATTGATTTTCTCCATTTTAAATAATCCTTCATCATCTGAGTCATGCATTAAAATACAATTGTGCTACACAAAGTACATTTGTTAGGTAAGTTTCCATTTGATTAATGGTTACCCATTACGTCATATATTGTATAACAAATATATTCCTAGTTAATTATTTAGATATATAACTTTGATTAAGCCGATGGCAGTGCTCCTCGTGGTAGCATCTTTTCGATGCCTCTACTCGATGTGTGTGACATCTTGAACAAGCCTAAATTTTGAAACAAACACTATATGATAATAAAAGAAATAAAAATTTTGTACTTAAAGTCCATATATCAAATATGTGGATAGTTAGCTTGTTCGTTCTGTGTTTTATAACTCAAAATTATATATATAATTTAATATTTTATTAAAAATTTTGAAAATAATTAAGTACTTTTCTTTTTTTTGACCGGTTGTAAATTGGGTGTCGACATTAAGTTATGATTTTATCAAAACTGCCCTAATCAAATCTCCTTATCACATACATCAAGCTAAAATTTATTTAGATTCTCATCTAGATTTGGCTTGTAGACTTCAACTTATTTAGATTCTCATCTAGAAAATGTTAAGCTTTATATCAACGTCATGAGATATAACTGTAAGAGATTGGTGAATTGATATGTCCACCTAATAGTTACTTATGCTACCATACATAATCTAATTCACCACATAAAAATAAGTTACTGTCAAACAACAATAAAGGGGTGGAATGAACAAACTGTCTAAATCATTCAAGATTTTCTCATAAGAAGTTATTCCTTAATAAAAGAAAAGATTTATTCTTTAGATAGTTGTCTTTAAATTAAAAGAAAAGGCAATACAAGAAGGATGAAGAATAAGATAAAAGTTTGGAAAACATTTTTTTTTTCCGGTAGTAGTTTGGAAAACTTATTTGAAAGAAGAATGTTATTCCTTTTTTGGGGTGAAGGAGGAAGAAGAATTGTAAAACGCTGTAAGTTGTATGAGTCCACTAACGTCCACACCTTTTCCAACCTGTATGGTAGCTTGATAGATGTATATATATATATATATATATATATATTTTGCGTGCACGTGTGAGCAGATATATCTAAGCCATGCCTTTTTTTTTTCCAGCAAAATAAAAGATTCATCAAGTACACTTCCCCCTTCTTTGATAGAAAGATTATTTTCCATAGCTACTGGAGTAGAACAAAGGCACCACATTAAAAAAATAAAAAAAAATAATATATATATATATATATATATATATATATATATATATATATATATATATATATATATATATATATATAAATGGAGAGCACGACTCTGAAAGCATGAGCCCAGCGGCGTAGCTCTCCCTCGCTGACGACGTGTCCCTATCACGTGACGTGGTGCTCCACGGAGTCAAGGGGGATTAGGTGGTGGTGGGCCCCACCTCTACCCACCGTCAGAGAGCCGTGCCGTCGAGGGCCGACCTCGTTGACCCCCCCACGGTGGGATTCCCCCCCGACGCCGTCAGATCTAACGGTGGGGGATATTTTCTCCGTTCCCGCCGTTTCAAGCCCTGACGGGTCCGCTACGGCGCCAGCTGTCACGCCGACGTCAAAGTTGACGTCACCTGGGTAGACCCCACGGAAAAGAACGCCTGGTCCACCTCTGCCCACGCCTTTAATTGGCTCGAACTGCCTTTCTTTCAAAGACTCCAATCCTGCGTCTCTCTCCTCTTCTCTTGCTTTTGTTTTGTTTCTTGCACCACTAGAGCACTCCCTCCACCCAACCTCCCCCTCTCTTCATCTCTCCCTCTTCCTCTCCCAGATGGAGAGGCCGAAGGAAATGGCACTCTTATATTCCGACAGCTTCTCGAGTCATGAGCGTGGTTGCAGTGTCGACGAGGGTATCGATCGGAGAGACGGGATCAAGGAGGTCGATTTCTTCTCGGAGAGCCATCGGAGAGACAAGCATGGTGGTGCACGAGCTGGTGTTTCGCATGATCCCCAAGGGGAGGACGTTTCACCTCAGGAAGATACAAGCATCAACGTAAGTGTTGAATTATTGGGCAGTCAAATCTTATCTCGATATAAATCGATCGAGTTCCTCTCTATCGTAGTTCTAATGGAAAGATGACATGCTTTGATAACCGCCTACTGCTTTCTCTTCTTTTTCTTCTGCTGCTGTTTTGTATGAGATATATAAATAATTAGGAATCTGTTAGACTGACTGCTAAGAGTGCTTTTTCTTCTTTTTTTTGGCAGACCGCGTTGCATCTTTTGACCATGAGCTCACGGGTTGGCCAGGGAGCCGAAGAGGAGAAGAAACCTAACAACAAGGTGTGCTTTGACTAATTGTTTGGTCGACAAGATGGAATTCTTCATGTAGATTAGGGATCAATCGTGAATTATATATGCGTTTCTTTGTTCGAATCCGTAGCTGGTCATGCTTCAAGGGGAGCTAAACCGATTGGGAGAAGAGAACCGGAGATTGAGGATCATGCTGGATCAGCTCACTAGAAGTTATGGCGTTCTTCAAAACGAGTATATTTTAGCCATGCAAGAACGAGTACAGGATTTCCGGCATGGACAGGTTTTCTTTCATCGCCCTTTTTATTTTTTTTTTTATCTCACTCGTTTCTTCTACTTTCTCTTTTCGAAAATCTTATCTGCCTCACCGCAGAGAAATTGATGCCATAAAATCCCAAGAGAGCATAAATCGCATCTAGACAAGAGCCTTCTGATGATTTACCTGTCTCTTCACTTATGTTCACATAATCTATTGAATATCCTTGCATGTAGACGCAAAATTATTGCTGAAAAAGAAAAGAAAAGAAGGAGATTATTTGTACACTTGAAAAGACATTTTTGTTTCTCCAAAAAATTTCAAAAAATAATTATGGAGATTGGTAATTTTATTTTATATGAAAATGACACAAGTTAGGTTGTGGCTTCTCTTGCAAAATAGTAAACATGACATAGTTCTTTTTATGAGGAAACAAATGTGACGTAGTAAATAGGATTTTAATTGCTTGAAGAAATGAATTTGCTCTCGCCGTTCATCTTTGAATTATTTTGATATCTGACTTGGAAAAATAGAATCCTTCTTTGCTTTCTCAAAAAACACTTCCCTCTTTGCATTGTTTGTATACGGCCAAAGAAAGGTGTTCTATCTGACAATTTTCTAAAGTAAGATAGCGTGAGTTTCACCGTGCATTTCTTTCTTTTTGAGCAAATTCACCATGTGTTTCATTGCAGTATGAAATCATGAAATAAAATGGTCAAAGAACTGGTATATATATGGTTACGTAATCCATGGATTTATATTTCTCTTGATTTGTTTTTTTCCTGTACATATTAATATGATCATGCATCATGCAGAATCATCCTACTGAATCTCATTAATTTGAGGTGCCTTTCAGATCAAATCCGCACAATAGGCTTTGGATCATAACAATCAATTGTGGGCCAAATTGCATATTTCGTCTTTCTTTTTCTTTGCTAACATATTATGTCTTCCTAGAGACATCTTGATAGTTTCATTATGACCTCTAATTACTACAACAGATCGGTTAACATGTTTCTGATCCATCCATAGGACAACAAGACCGACACATCGAGTCCGGTGGCAGTATCTGAACACCAATTCATGGAACCTGGTCAAACTAGCGTGCAGAACATAGAACATTCTGGTGCTGAAGATGAAGAACAATCACAATCCAACATCGTCAACAGAGGTTCAAGGGAGCAAGGCATTATTCCATTCACCAAGAGACAGCTACCTGTTGATGATGGTCCCTCGGAGCAAACATCACCTAGCTGGGGGAGCAACAAGAATCCTAGGCTAATGCAAGAAACAAGCACTGACGCTGAGCTCCCATGCCGCAAAGCAAGAGTCTCGGTGCGTGCACGGTCTGATGCCCCAATGGTAAACGCAGACTCGCATTACGTTATAATTCTGCATGCATTAACCATTTGTGCAATCAGTATTGACTCTATACATAGAAACAGTTGTGAACTAAGGTATAAGGTTTTCTGCCTGTAGATTACTGATGGATGTCAATGGAGGAAATATGGTCAGAAGATGGCAAAGGGCAATCCATGCCCACGAGCCTACTATCGTTGCACCATGGCTGTTGGTTGCCCCGTTCGAAAGCAGGTGAGTGCAATCAGTAACAAACTTGCCTTTGGATATATAGCAGTTATCTACATGAAAAGCTTCTTCTACCAACGATCCTGCCAAAAGGTTCGTTATCTGTGTAATAAAATTACCTTTGGTGTCTGCAAATTGTCGTACTTAGTGCAATCCTGGAAGACTTGTTCTAATATTGTAGGCTTAAATACATAAGCAAGCATAACCACAGCATACTTTGGGTTTGGTTACTTAGGTCCCATCTCACCGTTCTTCCAAAGGTCAGTTCATTGCACATAGAAAGTCTTCATCAACAGTACTTGCAAACCTTTCGGTTAATCTTCCATTATTATATATTTCTGGACATTTTGAACTATTTTTCCAAATTCCTTCCTCATGAGGCATCTTTAAATATTCCGTTGTTTTTGAAAGTGTTAGGGTGACTTCAAACAATTTATGTGGCAGATCATCAACTCTCACCATTAATTGGTTGTGCATTCACCAAGTCAAAATTTGTAGTCAAAGTCAACTAAAAATTTCCTTGGTTGTTAGTCATGGATTGACAGATGCCTCATTTATTGCCTTCATCTTGGGTTGTATGTTTGTTTAACAAGTAAATTGCTCAAAGTCTCGGATTACAGCTCAAACAACAAATATATAGTTTCTTAATTCAAAAGATCGAACATTTAGTTTTCGATTCCAGCCACAAAAGAGACAACCCTAAAGCTTGAGATCTCTTTAATTTGCAATGCGGAGGATGATTTTTTTTTTTTTTTCCTTTTTATTCCTCCCCTCTGTTTGCTCCACTATGATGTCCTTGATTATTGTCATCATTAGCATTTTAATTAACTCGATATATTTTTATCAGAGCTTAGTCAAAATTTTGATGTAGGATTTTCTAAAGCCTAAAACTACAACTGCAGTACCACTGTTTCTGGTCTCTCCCCATCTCTCCCTCCGCCAAAACTCAAATAAAACCACCAACACCACACACGTACGTAGGCATATATATCATATCCCGGATTGACATGGTAACCTATCTAATTATTACACCAAATCACCTAAAATACTGTTACAGTCTTTGATGATTTCTCTATAATTAGCAATATTGGTAACTGAGGTCTACCCATTGATTGACCATTATTTTTATTTAAAATTCTTATTGATTAAAATTATTTTATTCCGGCCGTTGCTTGATTTTAATTAATAGGAATTGTACGTTTAGTTCTTAGCCTTGTACATACTTAATCACAACTTGTACAAAGACAACAGTATACAGAATCAGGATAGGCCTGGTAACAGCACCACCAGGCTCGCAAGGTCAAGAAATTAAATATGTCAACCGTGTATAAGCTAAACATCAAAAACTAGTCAAAAAAAAAAAGGTAGCAGGCAAAGACAAGACTGGATTTCAAACCTCTTATAAACATTCTTGTGAAGGTTTTCCTTTTTCCTTATTGCTTTTATGAGTGGGACTATCTCTGTTACAAAAATTTATGCTTAATAAACTACTCCATTCTTTCGCAAGAAAATACACTACCAGTCCGATAACTTGGCCACCAGAAAATTTCTACAGTTTTTAGCATGCAAAGATAGAGTTTTTGTATAAAACTTATTTGGATTCCTTTCTAGAGGTCAACCTATTTATGATGATTTGTTTTGGTGCAATAGGTGCAGAGATGTGCTGAGGACAAGAGCATTCTCATAACCACCTACGAGGGCAACCACAACCACCCCCTCCCCCAAACCGCCACTGCCATGGCCAACACCACGTCCGCCGCTGCCGCCATGCTCCTCTCCGGCTCCACCACCAGCAAAGAGTCCCTCATGACCCCTGGTGGCTTCTTCCAATCCGTACCCTATGCTTCCACCATGGCCACCCTCTCCGCCTCCGCCCCATTCCCCACCATCACCCTCGATCTAACGCAGTCCCCGAGTCCACTCCAGCTCTCGCGGGGCCATCTACCGTCACTTCCGTTCTCGATGCCGCCATCGATGTACCTTCCCCATAAGCTGCTGCCTGGAGTGGTGGTGCCGCCGGCGGTGCAGTTTGGCCCAAGGCAGCAGTCAATGGTTGAGACGGTCACTGCAGCTATTGCAGCAGATCCTAACTTCACTACAGCCTTGGCTGCCGCTATCAAATCAATCATGGGATCTCCGCCGAGCACCAATGGTCCTGGTGGTAGCAATGGCTCCCCTGCTGGACCTCAGGTAGGGCCTGGACCACCTCAGTTTCCTCAGTCTTGCACCACATTTTCCACTAAATAATTACGGGCGTTAGAATAGGTGCATGTCTTGCAGCTATCTACAGCTTCCAACCAGATCGGCCTACACAGGTTGCATATACTGTGAGAGTAAGTGTTATAAATAACATTTTTCGTTCATCTTTCTATAAGCATACTGTATTATCACCAGTATACTTTGATACTATCAATGTTGTAAATTAATGGTGTTGCCTAACTGATATTTATGTCAAGCCTTTGAATTAGTTGGGCAAGGAAGGATATCTTGTACGTAAATATTTCCAAGAAACGATGTGTAAGAAAGAGAGAGAGCTCTTATTCTACTTTTATTTACCTTTATCGGTGGCTAGCTTGGCGCGCGTTTCATGTTATAACTTTGTCATGCCATCATGCCAAAGTTCGCAAAACATCTCCACCCTTTCAAATGATTAATGCATGGACTCCCTTGACCTCTTATGCGGTTCGTGTGGGTGTATACCCATGAAACAACGTCCAAAAGCTCATTACTAATTATGATCTGAAAAGAAAATTAAAGGTCTATTTGGATATTTGTATAGGATTGGGCCATCCATTTAAGCATGGCACTATTTCAAGAATCCGTTCAAGTACGTTTATGAAGTAGTGAGCTATTATAATTTGATCTTTATAAATAGTTCCTAGATATAAGAATTTAATGTGAAATGACTACCGAAAAAGCAATCTTACAGTATTCAGGTATTAAGCTTCATTTTGGCACTTTGAATGCTGAAAAAGAATACTATATGAGAAAATTGTGTGACCTTTAGAAGTTAGGGTTTGCGCTTAGTTCCTAGATGCAATGGATCTTGCAAAAAATCACATTCAATTAAACTTGCTCGTGTAACCAAATTAATCCACAATGGACCTAATGATCCTCTTGCAGTAAAGAAGTCTAGCTTAATGGTGACACCTCTTTATGTTGCAATCAGAGGTTCTTTTTTCATTCTTTGATGGTGCATCTCTAAAACCATGTATTTAAATGTACTACAATAGAAATGGTCGATCAAATTAAAATAGCAAGAAATATATAAAATTTTTATCTATGTTTACAATTTTAAATGTGAGGGAAATCTTATATATATATACAGACCTACAACAGATCAAATCTAAGACCTCTTAAATTATTGCTCACTATTCAACTACTATGACAACATCAACTTCTTGTATGATGTTATAAATGGTTTATTATACTTGTTCAAAACTTGTCAACATTAGAAAATATATTCATTTCAAATATATTAAGATATTTGATATTTTAAATTAATTATTTTCATAAAAAATCAAGCATCTTCTTTGTGATAGAAAAATAAAAAATAAATAACTTCATTTTATTCTTTATAATATTTTAAAAATATTTTTATTTAAAATATTTAAGAATATTAATAATTTCAATATATTTCTAAATCTTATATAGTTTTCTAAAATCCTTTAATAGTTGATACTCCATAATTCTTTTTAGAAAAAAATATAGAAATATTCTATCAATTTTAGCCCTATTTCACTTACATCCCATATATTTTAAAAAAATGTCAAGTGGACCTTTCTATTTAATGAACTATTTGAATATGGCCTTGGCGTTCACTTAAATGCTGTTGGCGTTTGCTTGCCGTTGCAAAGATAAAAATATCCCTTCCTTATTTGAAATCAATTTTAATAACAATTCTTCCAATTCTGAGGGTTGTTTGTTACTGTCCGTTCAGGTACGATGGTCTCTCCTCCATGTAGGAGCATAGCAGCCTCTCAAGAAGCTTATTTCTCTCTATCATGGCAATAAAGCACCATCTTCTCATCTCATTTGGTCAATAATGTCTCTTTTCTTAAATTTTTTTCTTGTAAAATCATGATTTTGGTTAATATTGTATTCTTATTTATCTCTTTAGCGTCCAATCTAAAGTAAGACGTCATAACGATAGATTTAGAGATGGAATTTAGTTTTTTCTTGCACAATGGTGTGTATACTGTGGATTTTTAGATGTGACATCATATTTTTATCTTTATTATTTATATATAATATTTATTGGTATGTATTATGTAATAATCCCTCTTATTTATGATCTTTATTTTAGTTATCTCATAACCCATTAATAAGATATTGTAGTCCCTCTGTGTGTTGTGGTCCTATTTTTATTGTGCATATATGTAAAAAATGGTTTTTGGACTGATGTGGTCCACCGTAAGTTTTTTTTTAAATCCATGATCCTTTGTTATGGTCCCACAGTGAACTTATGTCGTGTCCCTTTCAATATACAATGAAAGTATTGAAAAAATATCCAAATATATTTAAATTCAGTTTTTTAAGTATCTTTAAAATGCACAATGCACAGTGAAAATAATTTTTTAATTACTTTTTGGACTGATGTTAAGTACTTTTTAGACTATTATTTGAGTTTGTTAACATTGGAAGCATTAAAATTCTGATTGGACTTATATTTTTAGTTTGTTAATTATGGCTTTTCCAATGCCCAATAACTCTATTTTAGATTTTTTAATTGAAAGTTAAATTTATATGTGTATGAATTTTATGTATTACTTGTTTATTATTACAGAGACGGATAGCAATTTTTTCATTATATAGATTTATTATGATGGATCAATCAAGTACCATCTGCACTATTACTATAGTGGAGTGTATGTCAGATACTTGATAACTATAACTCAAATAGATTTAGTATTATAAAGATAGAGGATATATTGAATCAGTTAGGATATATAAATTGTACCTACTTTTATTACCTTATGTCTTAATAGACATTTGAAAATAGCTTGAATGAATTAAAATATAATACAAATATTCTAAATATATTGGCTTTCATGAGAAAAACTGATATAGTACAAGTCTATGTGAAGCATCAAGAGGATGAAACTACTTATGCCACTATTGGTGCCATTTGAAAAGCTACTCTAGCTATTACAGAGATGCTTTTAATTGCTGCATCTCCTCTAACTATTACAGAGATGCCTCCTCAAGGGGGCAGTAAGAGTTAGTGGGTGTCATGGTCATCACTACTGCAGAGATGCTCATTATCAAGAAAGCAGCTGCATCCACACTAAATACCCAAATCATGAGAGTGGCGGTAAAGGATTGGTGGAAGAAGACCACCTATACTTGGAAGGTCTAAAGTTAATGAAAAACTGAAAGAGGTTGCAGTTGTCACTTTAGAGCCTACACTTGGTAGTGGCAATAGTAACGATGCATTACTTGGTCAGCTAAGTAAGTTAGACGATGATAACGATGATGATCTATTTGATGAGTATGTAAATAGAGATAATATCGATGAGAAGTTGAGATCTTGAACACAGCATTCTCCTCTCCATGGAGGTGCTAGTTTTTTTGGAGAGGAGCAATCCAATGGTAGAGAATCAGAGAGCAGTAATAGCTCTCATCTCTACAGCTTGAGTAGTTATAGTGATTCAGATGCTGAGATTTTGATTTGTAATTATCTCGAATTCAATGAACCTATGATAAAAGAATTTTAAAGTTGGAATGAGGCTTAGCAATGCCGCACAGTTTACAAAAATATTGCAACTTAATTTATGGTATACATGAGGATGTTGATTTTGTATACAAGAAGAATAACACAAGTCGGATTACTGCTATATACCAATAGGAATGTGGGTGGATGATTCATACTTCATCAGTATAGAGAGAGAATACTTATTAGATAATAACCTTCCAGCCTGTGTACAATTATGGAAGGCAATTTGAAAATCCTAATATCACATTCAAGTTTCTAGTAGAGCAGTACCTTCAGGAGATTAGATACTATACAAAGTGGAATGTCAAGAGCTTTCGAGAGCAAGTAAGGGGGAGTGTGAAGGTTTATATTTTGAGATCACGGTGCTATGGAGCCAAGACTATAATATTAAAGATTATTCAGAAGAGCCATAGGGAGTAGTACTATATATGCATGCCCACATGTGGGAGTACTGTCACATCCTCAGGCAAACTAATCCTAGAAGCACGATGTTGATGAATATCAATGGGCCTGATGAGACTAGTTAATCTTCTTTAGGAGGTTATATTGTTGTCTTGCAACATGTAAATATTGATTCATTAAAGATTGCAGATCTATCATTGGACTCACTACTACAGGCAGCAGGTCTAAAAAATTGCTGCCATAGACTATGGTACTAGTTACTTAACCATTATCACTATCATCATAGAATCGTTGCCACTATCACCATCGCCGTAGATGTATGACAGTAATTTTTGTAGTAGTTACCATAATCGCTGCTATAGACCACCTATTGCAGCAGTTGGTGAATCGTTGTCATAAACAACCTATGGCAGTGGTTACATAACCGCTGCCATAGACCACCTATGGCAACTGTTGCAAAACTTCTTTAATAGTTTCTATGGCAGCGGTTCACCAACCGCTGCCATAGGTTGTCCATGATAGTGGTTCATCAACCATTGTCATAAGTTATCCAGCAGTTCACCAACTGCTGTCATAAGAGTTTATGACAGCGGTTCATCAACCATTGCAATATGAAGTCTATGACAGTGACTCCATAACCACTGTCATAAATCTAATGTAGTGGTTGGCACGTGATTTACGATAGTGGTTGGTAACCACTGCCATAGATTTTGAATAATAAAAAAATAATTTTTTAAATTTTTATTTTTTATCTGATAAATATAGTTTAATATATAATATAAAAAAATATTATAAACATAAGAATATTTTTGAAATGCTCAAATTTTATTATTGAATAAAATTTATTATAATAATTTTAAAAAAATACATCAAAAGTCTGCTAAATTTATATCTAAGTCATCATCATCGTAAGAAGATGGAGCACGAGCTGAAGCTTGAGTTGGAGCTGGAGGGGCTGGTGCTGAAGTACCTGATGGAAAATATATAGAATTCATGCATAGATTTCAAATTTTTTTTTAAATTAAAGCAGCGGAAGATATACATTAAACAGTTCAATCTACAATATGCATGTAATCAAATTATAAAACCCTACTTCAAGGATCTATAATATGTCATGATGTAGATATAAATCTAAAAATAAATTAATCATAATTGATATTGATTAAATCAATACCAAGATCTAGAATAATTTTAGATCTAATCCTAAATCATATCTAGATTACCAAGAGATCAGATCTCTTATCTTTGCACGGATCGAAAACTCCATGATTGATTTTTATTATTATTTTTAGAGTCGCACATGCGTTCAACCTCTACAGATGATCCACACAAATCTACAATATAGATCGAAGATTCGTCAAATGAAGATCCACTCGAAGTGCTAGCTTCTCACGGATCCCTCCTGATGGTTAATCAAATACATATTCTTCGGATCTCTTGGACACTCCAAAAGATGAAGAATATGAGAAGAAATGAGGGAGGAATCCAACTCTTTGATCTTTCATAAATTAAAAAATAAAATAAGAAAAAATAAATTCTAAGAGAAGATAAATCTTCTCCTTTAGGACATCAACGATTGATGTCCTGAAAATATCTCTATACTAGAACAAGAGGAGACCTTCTCCTCTAGATTTTTTCTATGTTTCTAGATCTAACATCTCTGATTTTTACTCCAAAAAATTCTCACAAAAATAAGAAGAAGAAGGATTCTAAAAAAAATCCTAAGAGAAGATCTTTCTTCTCTTCTCCTTCTCTCATCAGGATATGATCAAATAATGTCCAAAAAGAACATCATACCTCAACAACTTGGAGCACTTATCCCCACGCCCTATTTCTCTCTCTCTCAAATTTTTATCACATAAAAATCATAAAGAATAAACAAAAAAAAAATAAAGAGAAGACAATCTTCTCTTACCTTGTCTCTTCAAGACATCAATTTTTGATGTCTTAGTTGAAGGCTCTTCTCCAAGAATCTTGGCACCACAAACCACCCATACCTTCTCCTCCTTTTCCTCTTATTTTTTATAATTTTTTTTGAAATTTATCACGTCCTCAAAGGGCCCTGAAAAATGGCATGGGTTAACAACCAAAGACTAGGTCAAAGACTAGTCTTAGAAAGATTCTTGGTGGCGTCCAACTTTTGGATGCCACCCCATCCCTTTCTCAACATGGAGAACTAGCAAAAACATTCCTAAAAGGATGGGAAAAGGCCGCACAATAATATGGGAGGCATGGAGTTTATTTTTATAGAGCGAGATAGAGTTTTAGGTTTTAAGGACTCTATCAAATAGAATCCCATGCATAATTATTTTCCAATTTTGATCAATTCAAAATTTATTCCAAAACCTCTAGATTATGGGGCATGGGAAAGCTTCTTAGACATGGGAAATCTCACATAAAAATCAGGAATTAAAAGATGTGGGTGTCGACTCTTAGGCGCAAGAGAAATAGAGAGAGTCCTAGTCCAACTAGGACTCCTCTATCTTGTTTAACTAGATCAAAATAGATTTGAATCTAATTTAAATCTTATTTAAATTAGATTAAATATAATCCAATTAAGGATGATCCTAGTCCAACTAGGAGCTCAATTAAATCAGATTAAATTAAGATTTAAATTTAATTTAAATTCTAAATTAATTATGTGCACCCAAGTCCTAGTCAAACAAAAAATTATTCTTTCTTACAATTGGATTATCCAATAAACCAACTAGACTTAATCTAATTAAGTCAAAATTAATTTTAATTGAATCTAATTTAATTAAACTTGATCTTAGTCCGATTGCTCAATCAAATTAAGCTAATTAGCAATCCAATTGCTAATCTATCTTCTTGCAACACTTGCATTAGGTCAAACATTAATCATAATGATGGATTAATCTTAGAATAATTTTCAATCATCGATTAATCATTTGATCAAATTACAAGCTCTAATGTGTGTGATCACATAGGTTCGAACTTAAGTCAGTAGCATAGGAACCAATTTCTGTACCAATTGAAGTTACCATCTAGCAATGATTTTCGACATTCAGATAGATCGAATGTATGCAAAAAAAACATTCTTAGAACTGTGGTCCATGATTACCGTATAATTCATTCCTATGATCAATAATGCTCAAAACGACTTCGAGTATGCTGTCAAACACTCATACAAGTCATCTCTATTGTGTCTCAAAATTTCACAAATCCCGTGACACCTCATAAGGATTACCCAGGCCTAGATTTTGCTAAATTAAAATATAACAAGATATTCTTTTTTTGAAGTTAATAAAAAATGATCAATTCCATCTTGACTTATACATCGATTTTATAAGTACTTGACTGTATTCAAAAATCTTTTGAACTTATATTAAAAATACAGGCAGTCTGACACTAAAGTACAGTGAGTTGCTTGTAAGTTACCGTGGTGATCTCAGATCAAAGGAATACTTATATCCATTGGCCTTAGCTAGCTACTCTTAATAGTAGAGTGCTACATTAGTCACGTTCAATGTAGATATACTCCTACATCTCATCAGGATACCATACCAGTGTCTTCACACCATTTGGTTATGAGAACAACTAACGCATATGACATACAACAACCTACACTCGATAAGTTATCATCCTTATTAATAACTTATCATTTAGTCGTGAACAATTTAAGAACCATTCGATAAATCGTTCTTTATCGATTGATTGTGGTTCTAAGAACTTCATCATAATTTAAGAGTTTATTTAAGAAAGATAGAACTTTTATGATGAACCAACTAAATAACTATTATTATTAGATAATTCATATACTAATTTCAATCATCTACCACTTAGATGATTGGCTTTAGGATATATTTTTCAACAACTTTTACTTGAACTAAAGTCAATCAGAATGATATCAAATATCTTATCTTCCACTTGAGTTCGTAGAACTCTTTAGTTCGGAGGCCTTAGCAAATGGGTCAGTCAATTTTTTTTTTACATTGATCTTCTAAAGATCGACATCATCCAGATCTAATATCTAAGATGAAAGCGATGCAGAATATGCTAGTCCTTGAATTTTTTAGCCTGAGCTATGGCTCCAGTGCTACGATAGGACTGGACAATTGGTAGATAGTACCACTCCCAATTTGCTAATGACCTCAGCAACTATGCAGTTTACATGACAGCATCATATGCCACGATGTACTCTATATTACTATTGGATAGGCTAAAGTATATTGCTTGGAACCTTTCCAGCAGATTGCTTCTACAATTAGAATATGACCCGACATTCTCTTATTATTATCTTGTTAAAATATTCACATATTTTAAGTCAGTACTTCCATATTTGAGTCATTGAACCTTAGTATTTTTTAAATATTTAAGGATTGTCTATACAATCTTTTAGTGACTCTTACTTGAATCAGACTGGTATCTGCTCACTATCTCTAGTGAGTATACTATATCTGATCTTATACATGGAGAAATAAGATGATAGCTAAATCTTTATTTCTTATAATGCTGAAATGTCATTTTCAATTAAGAAAATTTCATTCTCAAATATTACAAGAAATAACACTATAAAATATTTTGCTTAATTATAAATATAGGGTTAATCTTTGTTCGCAATAAAGATGTACGTTCAAAACGTATATTCCAAAATTAAGATAATAACCAAACGAACTTTACATGTCTTTACCTTTCTATCTGTGCTACTCTGATCCTTTCAAAAATTCATTCACATCCAATGAGTTTTATCCTTTCAAGTGAATCAACTAGTATCCATACACTATTGATTTTCATAGACTTCAATTTGGATCATGTGGCTTCAAGCCACATCTCAGAGTCAGATCACTGCATTATATTCCTATAGGTGATCAGATCCTTGTTATTCTCATCGAGCTCAATAGGATCGCCGTTCCGAACCTAGATACTGAAGTATCTATCCAGCTAACATGGTACTCTACTAGATTTTTTTAAAGATGATACTTTAATGGGCATTGGGTTTGATCTGATCAAATCTGATTTTGTAGGCTTACTAGATCACGTCGGTTCTTTTCTATCAGTCAAACTTTTTTAAGTTCAACTTTATAGACATCAGTTTCTTCTCTATGGAACTTCCTTCCAAAAGAAATGCCCTTACTACTGATGAACATCTCATGCTCTTCAGTATAGTAGAATTAATCACTCTTGAATATCTATTGGATCAGGATTCAAGTTTATCTGTATGCAAATATTTGACATAGGCAGATCAACTCCAAACCCGAAAGTAAGAAAGTCTAGGTCTATGCCCAATCCATATCTAATATGGAGTCTATGCAACAAATTCACTTGGTATAAATTTTCAGAGTAAACAAGTAGTCACAAGAGCATAATCCTGAAGCAGGCAGACAAGTGAATCCTATCATAGTTTGAACCAAGTCTAATAAAGTTTAATTTTCTTTTCTTAGATACACTGTGTTTCGAAAAGAAATCTACTGAGAGAGAATCCTATTCTATCCTAGATATGTCATAAATTTCATTGGATAAGTATTCGCTTTTTTGATCTAATTGAAGAGTTTTAATATCTTATCCAGTTTATTTTTCTATTTTATTATTAAGTTATTTAAATATTTTAAATGATTCAGTCTAGACACACCCATGCCTAGATAGATCGTTTGTAATAAAATATTAATATTTTTTTTCGGCACTTAAGTTCACAGGTCCACATACATCACTATGTATGAGACTTAAAACTTTATCGGCTCCTTCATCTTTTCTAGTAAAAGATGACTTTATCATCTTTCCAAGAAGACAAAATTCATAGGCTATCAATGATTCACAGTTATTGATGTCGAGGTTTTCCTCTCAAGCTAACTCGTTTATTCTATTCTTATCAAGATGACTAAGCCTATAATGTCAAAGATAGATATCCATGACATAATCTAACTTGGGTATGTACATTATACTTAATAGGCTGTGTAAATATTAAATGTTATTTCTTTATTATCCATATATTATTATAACATTATTCATAATAATATCACAATAATCCCTTTTATTGATAAATGATAACCATCCTTGACCAAAAGGCCAACAGAGAACACATTTATCACAAAAATGGACAATAGTAACAATCATTCAAAATGACATCTTTTGAAAATAAGCTTGATAATTTCTAAAATTAAAATTAGAATAAGACTTTCATCCCCAACGTTCAGGAATTTTTCACCATTTTTAAATATCCCACTTACTTGTAGTTTTTGCAACAAATTGCATAAGACTACCGGCATCTAATACCCATGTAGTAGAGTTATATACAGAAAAATTTTAAGATGTTATCATATAATATTCTTAATGAGTAACTTTTGCTCCTTTCTCTTGTTCAGCCTATTATGATTAAGAAAGCAAGACAAATTTTCTTCCTATGATCTTGCTTCTAACATTAGAAGCACTATGCCTGATTTGGATTAATCTTGGACTAATTATTTTGATTAGACTTTGAAGCTCCAATACGAATCCATTCATACTGTTGAACCAAATTTAACTTTCGATATTAATTATCAAAGTTGGGTCCCATAAGTTATCACTTTCTAATAGTGATAGGAGCAATTAGGGTTTAGCCTTATTTTAAGAAAAGAGAATAATGACCTAAGTATATGAATTATATTAAGCCTAAAGACTTGGACTTTAGTCTAAAAGTTCTTTCATTATTTTATTCAAATTAGTAGCCTCTACCTCTAATTCAAAAAATTACTTTAATTTTTTAGTAGGTACTAGAATCCACATAGACTGCACATAAGCCCAACTATGGTTGGTCAACCCATGTACATCTAAAGATAGGTTCATAATCAATTATTTTTTTAAATAACTTTTAGTAATTTAATTTTGCTCCAAAAACTTAATCAGTAGGTTAGGATTTCCACTATAAGGATCCGATTAGGTCCAATCATTAACATGACTATACTTGGTGCATCTAACCAACGAATGATTAAGTCCAACTATGGTTGATTAACCTAACCACCATTAGAGAAATACATCTAAGTCATCATATGATGAATAATAATTTTATTAGTCAACAAGCACCAGGCCTATGGACCTCCAATGATTATTGAATTAATGGACTCATTATCAAACACCTTAATGAGAGGCTATGACTCGGTTATCTTCATAATTACTTCATCATTTTAAGGACCTAATAATTTTAGAGAATTTAAATTATTAGCGATTTAAGGATAGAAAGAACATGAACCAATTTGCTCCCATTGACTTCATTAAGTCAAGTCCTCCCACTGACTTCTTAAGTTATTGATGAGGATTAGGATCAATTTTGGTTCATGGGCACCTATATCAGTCTCACTGAGTAAAAACAGTCTCACTAATTTTCTATGTGACATGGGTTAGCATGAATCAATGAGCAACCTAATCAAAAGCTGATTAACCTCATTGGCCAAGTAAGTGAGATTGGTGGGAAGGTCTGCCAAAGCTTATCTTAGACACCATCAGAAATGGCCAGATAAGCAGGCTACTAATTAAAAACCATCGATCTAGGATGCCAGACTTATCTTAGACATCAATCGATTTATTAATTTTGATTTGGTTTGCCTAAAGACTCAGACTCGACCACTAAGCTACGATCAGTATCCATTTGTTAGATATATAAACTTTGATCAACTATAACTATTAAATTGATCTAAAGAAATGACCTAATCCTAATTAACTATTAATTAGATTTGATCAATTTCTTAACTAAGTTCATATTTAATCTAACCCTAGGTCTAATCCAATTAAGGATCTGATCAAAGCTAATCCATTACCCATTAATCCATGTTTTATGAAATTATCTTAGGATCTTTAAATCACAAACCTAGATGCTAAACAATCACTTAATTCTCAATTAAGTTCAAGCTCATGAGTTTTAGGTTTATGGAATCTCAGAACTAATTTTTGATTTGATCATTTAAAATATTTTCAAATTGTAAACACTTTACTTTGAATCAAATTCAAATGATGGTTTTAGATCCGATTTATTTCAATATTTTGATCATGTCCTAGGATTTTGAGTTTAGAATTTTGTAGAAAGTAAGTTTATAATTTAAATTCTATAAAACTTATATGTCATACATATAAATACTAGATTCAAAAATGAAGCTACATATCAACATATGCAACATAAAGATCTAGATCAAAATATGAAACATATCACATGGATCTCATCTAAATGATCAAAATCAGATCATAAATTATTTAATATTACATATAAAATTTAAAAATAAATCATAAATTATTTTAGATCTCATCTAACATATTTATGATTTAGATTTTTTGGATTGATATATACTAGGACAATCTTTTCACTGTAAGGGATAAACCTTATAGCAGGATAACCTTATTGCAGTATATGCAATCCTGATATTATTTAGATCTAATCTAAATAATCTAAAATAGATCTAATATCTATTTAATTTTATATTTAAATCAAAAAATTAAATCATAATTTTTTTTTAGATCTAATCTAAATTATTCATGATTCATATTCAGATCAACACATACTAGGATAACCTTTTCATTGAAAGTGATTAACCTTACAATAGGACAATCTTATGGCAATATGTACGATCTTTAATTAATTTTAATTTTTAAATTTATTTTAAAATATATATGAATATGTTATAAAAGAACCTAGATGCTCTGATACCACTGATGAAAAATATGCAGGATTTCATGCATAGATTTCAAAACTTTTTTGAAATTAAAGCAGCAAAAGATATAGATTAAACAGTTTAATCTACAATATGCATGTAATCAGATTATAAAATTCTACATCAAGAATCTATAATATGTCATGATATAAATATAAATCTAAAAATAAATTAATCATAATTGATATTAATCAAATTAATACCTAGATCTAGAATAATTCTAAATCTAACTCTAAATCATATCTAGGTTATCAAGAGATTAGATCTCTTATCTTTACATGGGTCGAGAACTCCACAGTTAATTTTTATTATTATTTTTAGAGTCGCATAGATATTCGACCTCTATAGGTGATCCATACGAACCTGCAATACTGATCGAAGGTTCGTCGAATGAATATTCGCTTGAAGTGCTAGCTTCTCACGGATCCCTTCTGATAGTTAATCAAATACATATTCTTCGGATCTCTTGGATAGTTCAAGAGATGAAGAATATAAGAAAAAATGAGGGAGGAATCTAACTCTTAGATCTTTTATAAATCAAAAAATAAAATAAGAAAAAATAAATTCTAAGAGAAGATAAATCTTCTCCTTCAGGACATCAATGATTGATGTCTTGAAAATATCTCTATACTAGGACAAGAGGAGACCTTCTCCTCTAAATTTTTTTATGTTTCTAGATCTAACATCTCTGATTTTTACTCTAAAAAATTCTCACAAAAATAAGAAGAAGAAGGATTCTAAAAAAAATCCTAAGAGAAGATCTTTCTTCTCTTCTCCTTCTCTCATCAGGACATGATCAAATCATGTCCAAAAAGAACATCATACCTCAACAACTTGGAGCACTTATCCCCATGCCCTATTCCTCTCTCTCTCAAATTTTTATCACATAAAAATCATAAAGAATAAACAAGAAAAAAATACATAAAAAAAAATAGAGAGAAGACAATCTTCTCTTACCTTGTCTCTTTAAGACATCAACTTTGATGTCTTAGTTGAAGGCTCTTCTTCAAGAATCTTAGCACCACAAACCACCCACACCTTCTCCTTCTTTTTCTCTAATTTTTCATAATTTTTTTTGGGATTTATCACATCCTCAAAGGGCCTTGAAAAGTGGCATGGGTTAACAACCAAAGACTAGGTCAAAGACTAATCTTAGAAGGACTCTTGGTGGCGTCCAACTGATGCCACCCCATCCCTTTTTTAACATGGAGAACTAGCAAAAACATTCCTAAAAGGATGAAAAAAGGGCGCACAATAATATGGGAGGTGTGGAGTTTATTTCCATAGAGAGAGAGAGATAGAGTTTTAGGTTTTAAGGACTCTATTAAATAGAATCCCATGCATAACTACTTTTCAATTTTGATCAATTCAAAATTTATTCCAAAACCTCCAGATTATGGAGCGTGGGAAAGCTTCTTAGGTGTGAAAAATCTCACGTAAAAATTAGGAATTAAAAGATATGGGCGTGGGCTCTTAGGTGCAAGAGAAAGAGAAAGAGTTCTAGTCCAACTGGGACACCTCTTGTTTGACTAGGTCAAAATATATTTGAACCAAATTTAAATTTTATTTAAATTAGATTAAATGCAATCCAATTAAGGATGATTCTAGTCCAACTAGGAGCCTAATTAAATTATATTAAATTAAAATTTAAATCTGATTTAAATTTTAAATCAATTAGGTGCACCTAAGTCCTAGTCAAACAAGGAATTATTCTTTCTTGCAATTGACTTATCCAATAAACTAAGTAGACTTAATCTAATTAAGTTCAAATTAATTCTAATTGAATCTAATTTAATTAGATTTGATCTCAGCCCGATTGCTCAATCAAATTGAGCCAATTAGTAATTCAATTGCTAATCGATCCTCCTACAATACTTGCATTAGATCAAACATCAATCATATTGATGGATCGACCTTAGAATGATTCTCAATCGTCGATTAATTATCTGATCAGATTACAATCTCTAATATGTATGATCCCATAGGTTTGAACCTAAGTCGATAGCACAAAAATCAATTTCTGTACCAATTAAAGTTACCATCTAGCAATGATTTCTACCATTCGGATAGATCGAATGTATGCAAAGCAATATTCTTAGAACCTTGGCCCATGGTTACCATATAATTCATCCCTATGATTAATAATGCTCAAGATGACTTTGAGTATGCTGTCAAACACTCATACAAGTCATCTTTATTGTGTTTCAAAATTTTGCAAATTTTATGACACCTCATGAGGATTATCCAGATCTAGATTTTGCTAAATTAAAATACAATGAGACATTCTCTTTCTGAAGTTAATCAAGAGTGGTCAATCCCATCTTGACTCACACACCAACTTTATAAGTACTTGACTGTACTTAAAAATCTTTCGAACCTATATTAGAAATACAGGCAATCCAGCACCAAAGTACGGTGAGTTGTTTGTAAGTCACCGTAATGATTTTAGATCGGAAGAATATTTATATCCATTGATCTTAGCTAGCTACTCTTGACAGCAGAGTGCTACATTAATCATGTTCAGTGTAGATGTACTCTTATATCTCACTTGAATGCCATATCAGTGTCTCCACACCACTTGGTTATAAGAAAATCAATGCATATAGCATACAGTGACCCACACTCGATAAGTTATCGTCCTTGTTAATAAATTATCATTTGATCATGAATAATTTAAGAACCATCCTATAAATTTTTTTTATCGATTGATTATGGTTCTAAGAACTTCATCATAATTTAAAAGTTTATTTAAGAAAGATATAACTTTTATGATGAATCAGCCAAATTATTATTATTATTAGATAATTCATATACTAATTTTAATTATCTACCACTTAGATGATTGATTTTATGATATATTTTCTAATAGTACCGATCAACATGTCCTCAAGACCCATGAAGTTAGCTCCAAAATGCGCGCTAAACCTTAATATCATCGTGGTCACGATGTTCCATAGCTGAGCAGTCTGCTCCCTAGTTTGAGTTGCCTGCGCTAATGTCTCCTCAAACTGCTTCCAACTGATGATATTGAAAGCATGTGAAGAGATGCTCACCTCAAACTAGTAGCTCATCGGTGTATATCCAAGCCTGCATTGGATCCTTCCAAAGTGCTCAGACCCCAAGATTTGAGATAGATAGTCATGGAGGCCAGATGTATCCAGGCCCTTACCTACGAGCACGTCTAACTGCTCCTATAATTATAAATTTAAATAAAATATCATAAAAAATATTATAATACTAATCATACTAATATCCTATTTATTACTTACAAAAATCTTCCCTATCGCGACGTTTATTGGCATGCCTTTCTTGTCCGTACGACTAGATCAAAAGATGGTACTATGGGTGGACATCACACTCTCTCTCATCAGCTAAATAAATGATTTGTTTATTAATTAGAAACATACAAAAAATATATCAATTTAATTTATAAACTAAGATTCAAAATTTAATACCTCTCTATATACATGATTGGTTATAAACTCACGGTAGAGAGTGTGCGTGTACTCCTGAGCTGCCCAATTCTCTCGATTTTGATGAAGGATAGTCTAAAAAGTATTTAAATAAATAATAAATATTTAAAAAATATTTAAACATAATTATTAGTATATTAAAAAATTAAAAATTAAAAATTAAATCTAAAATTTCTAGCTCCTCCAATGCCTAACCATCCCCTTTCACTGACTCGAGGGACAATCTTGAATCTAAAGAACAAGCTTCTTTGGATCATCCCGTCAATGCTCGAGCCACCCTCTATGGAGCTTGACCTTATAGTTTCGATATAACTCTCCAATCTTCTTCAGTCGAGCATCTCAAGCTCTTTTGTGATCTGAAAAATCGTACCTCCTCTACACAAAGTTATCAGAAGTCAGTTATAAAATTATTCTAATCAAATATAGTATAAATATATCAAATATATAAATATGATTAAAATATACTTACCCATATCTCTCACACCCGATCTTTGATACAAGCATCCATCAATCGTCAGTCTACGGACAGTACTGGAATGATGTCAAACCGCCTCACAAACACTCCAAAAAAGAAACGCATCTCTCGCATGACCTTCTCAATTAACCTTTCTTCCTGATCATACTCCACCATCATCTAATGTTGACGGTTTCACATATGCGACATGCATGTGGGATCGTAAAATATTTTACAGGATGATGCACCTGCAATGATAATACATTATGCAAATATATAAGAATATACAATAATTATATAAATAAATAAATAATATAATATAATAAAAATATATACTCATTAGCTATGGGATTGTGCAATGTGGATGCCAGTGGAGACTTATCGATGGGTGGAGTATGTGCTGGAGATGTGGCTGATGGTGGAGGCTTTGATGCCGATGGAGGAGTAGATGCCGGTGAAGGAGTAGATGCCGCTGATCTCTCAGCAGTCGATGCGAAGGTGGATGGAGTATGCTCCACCTACAACTAAGATGCGGAGCTCCACATAGTTCGTTGAGGGACGAAGGTGAAAGTTAAATGATATTTCGGTGTCATCGTGACCTATAACATTAATGAACATTAATCAATATAATATGTTGAACAATAATATTAGTAGAGCATCAATAAATAGACTCTAACTAATTAGAGTTTATTTAAATCTTACCATAATTTTACATCATGCTCTATTGATAGGAAATGCCAAGCGGGTATGCGATACCGAGCTTAGCATTGTATAGCAATGTTGCTTACCAAAACACATATCTTGTAAGAAAAGCAAACAATATCTAGAAAATATTGCATTGAAAATCAATATTAAGGTTTATAACTTTATAATAAGTTTATTTTGGTTAATCTAGATGATTGTTCTTTCTGATATATCTATATGGATAGGTTGAGCTTATCGTAGATATCCGAAAAATTATAGTACGTAATGAGGAGGGTTTTCTCCTCGTCCAAATAGAGTTGTACCATATACCGGGCATTTTAATGAAAGCTAGATGATATTTCAGTACCATCATGATCTATAATGTTAATAAATATTAATCAATATAATATGTTGAATAATAATATTAGTAGAGCATCAATAAATAGACTCTAACATTTAATGCAATCCAAATTTTTTTTGGAACCCTTACCATATCATTTGATTATTATAGTTACCTACAGAATTATTTGTAATTCCTAAATTATCCAAATTGAATAAATAATTAATCATTATACATAATCTTTCTATTCGTACAAAAAATATATAAATATACGGATGTCAGAGATTATATATACTAATCAATTAACAGATCTATCATTATGCAATATAATAAATAAAAGTAATAAAATATAAATAATAACCATAAAATATTATGCAATAAATTTTATAACATAAATTACAACCATAAATAATTAAGAAGGAACAACAAATAATTTTATTTTCTATCTACCTTCCAAGATTAAGAAAAATCTTTGCCTCTAACATTTCCATTATATATCATCGAACTAATCATTTTTCAACTAAAATCATCACAATCTTTTTTTAAAAGAAATAATTTTAAAAATAAAATATTATAAAAAATAATAAAATAAAAAATAATATAAGATAAGTCAACTTGAAAGCTTATCAGCCTAATTGAATAATTTAAAATATAATATTAAGTTATGAATATATTTTAATTTATGAATATAAAATAATAAATAATTTATAAATAATATTAAATTTAATAATTTAAAATAAAATATTAAATTATGAATATACTTAAATTTATAAATATAATAATAAATAATATATAAATAATATAATAAATTTAATATTATATTTATTAAGCATCAAAAATTACATCAATTAACATGCTAGCGATCCAAATCATATAATATATATACTTAGAAAAATAAATAAATAAAAAATTTAAGAAATATAAATTAATAAATAAATTAATAAAAATAGCAGGATCAAAGGGTACCGATGAAGGCGATCGACAGTGGGGCAGGGCCAAAGTCGATGGCGAGGCAAGGTGTAGGGCTAAAGAGGGTTGGCTGTGGGGCGCAGCCAAAGGGGGCTGGCTGTGGGGCGTAGCCAAAGGGGGCGATGGGGCGAGGCATAGGGCTGGTGGTAGGGTAGGCTGGCGGTGGGCAGGCTGATGGCGGGGCAAGGCGCAGGGCCGGGACTGATGGAGGCAGGGCCTACAGTGACGTTAGAGGGAAGGAGGTGGCGGGACTGAGGGAGGCAGCAACGGAGGGAGGGAGCTGGTGCGGGACTGAGGAAAGGAGGGAGTCGAGGGAGCTAGAGTCGAAGGGAGCTAAGAGAGAGGCCAAGGGAGCCAGAGCCGATGACAGGCGGGCCGACGCAAGGTGGTAGCTAGGGCATGGGTAGCCAAGGCAAGAAGAGAGAAAGAGAGAGGGAGGGAGGGAGGCGTGTGGGGAGGCGGCTGGTGGAGGGGCGGGTCGGCGATGAGGAGAGTAGCTAGGGCTCAGGTAGAGAGGAGAGAGAGTGAAGGCTGGGAAGATGAAAAAATCAGCACGTAGGAAAAATTTTATGCCAGACCTAGGATAGCAATTTTCGAAATCGCTGCCATAGGTCTATTACAGTGGTTATTATAATAGCTACTACTATTTGGTCTATAGTAGCGATTATCAACCGCTGTAATAGAATCTACAGTAGTGATTTTTGCTAACCATTGCTATAGATGCAAATATAAATTTTTTTATATTTTTTTTTAAATATGGCATATATAATTTTAAAATTTAAAGCTCATCTTTACCATTTATTATTTAAATAATTATTATTAGAGTGTCATCACAAAAGACTATCTCGATCTGACAGTCCTAGCTATGTCGATCGATAAAATTTGATTTTGATGGTCATGAAAGACCGCATGATGATCTGATAGATAAAAACCATCGCTACTATAAAAAAAGACTACGGCAGTGGTTCGTAACTGCTGTCGTAGCCCAAAAAATTACTATCATAAACTATGACAGTGGTTATTTAATCGCTGCAGATTTAATCGCTGCTACTGCAGCCGTCGCCATAGCTCTATGACAGCGATTATTGCAGTGGTTGTTTGAACCGCTACCATAGATAGCATATAGCAGCAGTTTATAAATCGCTGTAATAGATCGACCTATAGTAACGGTTATGTAACCGCTGCCATAGGTTATCTATAGCAGCGATCATATAACTGCTGCAATAGATTATCTATGGTAGCAATTTTTTAACCGTAGCCATAGGTCTAATGCAGTTGTTGATACCGTTTGCATCAGGAACCTATGACAACCGTTGGTATGGATATGGCAGCAATTATAAAACTACTGTCGTAGATTTTGAATAACTAAAAAAATTAAAATTTTTATTTTTTTTATATATTTTATCTGATAAATATAGATATATAACATAAAAAAATATAATAAATATAAAAATTATTCTAAAATACTAAAATTTTATTATCGAATAAAATTTATTATAATATTTTTTTAAAAAAATAAAATATATCAAAAGTCTTCTAAATCTACATCATTGTCGTCGTCATCCGGAGTCGGAGCCAGAGTTGGAGCTGGTGCTGGAGCCAGAGCCAGAGCTGAAGCTGAAATGTAGGCCAACTATTCTCAAAGCCCGTGACTCCAAAATGCGTGCTGAGCGTCGACATCATGTCTCTCACGATGCCCTCCAGATGAGATGCGCGCTCCTTAGTCCGATCTACCCGTATCGCAGCATGATCTGTCCGTGCCAATGCCTCCTCAAGCTCCTTCCGACTGACGACACCGAAAGTCTATGAGGAGATGCTTGCCTCAAATCAGTAACTCATCGACGTGTGTTCGGGCCTACATCGGATCCTCCTAAAGTGCTCAGGCCCCAAGATCTGAGACAGATGATCATGGAGCCCAGAGGTATCCGGGCCCTCACTCATGAGCGCATCTAACTGATCCTATAATTATAAATTAAAATAAATTTTATAAGAAATACTATAATACTAATCATATATACTAATATATTTAATATTTACAAAAATACGCTCGATCACGACGTTCATCGGCTTGCCTGTCTTGTCTGTGCGGCTGGATCGGAATATCTCGCTACGGCTGGACATCATTCCATCTCTCATTAGCTATAATAAAGAATAAATTTATCAGAAAGATGATAAAAAATATGAATTTAATTTATCTAGTAAGATTTAGAATTAATTACCTCTCTATGCACATGACTAGCCATAGACTCACGGTGTAGAGTGTGTATACTCCTGGGCTGCACGGTTCTCTCGGTGTTAATCCAGAAACCTTAGTGTTAATCCAAAAATTTGAAAGAAGAATAAAGTAGATGATGGTGGCACCTTAGAACTTAAAGTTGGAACCTTAGAGAGATATATCAAATTCTATTCGCTCAGAAGCCGAGTCGACTCCGTGCTTGAGATAGCTAGCTCTGTGCCTGAGATAACCGGCTCGAGTCCTCCCCTAGCCGGGTCGATCATGGCCTGAGTCGGTTTGACTAGTATCCGAGCCGGCTCGATTGCGTATCCGAGCTGGCTCGACTGCGTATCCGAGCCGACTCGACTGTGTATCTGAGCTGGCTCGGCTATGTGCCATCCTCTTGACCACTCTCTCTCTCTCTTCCTCTCTCGATCTCTCTCATCAGCGATGGTGGTGAGGCCGAATCCCTCCCTCCCAACTTTTTCATCTCTCGATTTTCCTCGTCGACGAGGTCGGACCCCATCCCTTTCTCTCTCACTCTCTCGATCTTCCTCAATCTTTCTTACCGGTAAGGCCAGACCCCATCCCTCCTAGTGATGCCGGTGAGGCCGGCCCCTCTCCCTTCCTCTCTCGCTCTCTTGATCTCTCACTCTCCCTCTCTCAATCTCTCCCTCGTCGGTGAGGCCGGACCCCCTTCCTTCCAATGATGGCGGCGAGGCCGGATCCCTCCCTTCCTTCCTCTCTCGATCTCCCTCGTCGGCGATGGCACCAAGGCCGGACCCCTCCCTCCCTTCCTCCCACTCTCGATCTTCCTTGCCGATGGTCGGTGAGTGACCGGCCCTCCCTCTCTCAATCTATCGTTCTTCCTCTCAGTCTCTCCATTTCTTAGTTTCGGATCCCAAAATCGGGTTCAGCCTTCCGAAATTCATTAGGGTCCGGGTTTGGTACTTCAAGTATAGACCCATCGGATATTTGAATTCGAATCCAGTACCAGTAATTAAAATAGATCTAATCCATAGCCGTCGACATGGCACAGTCCAATGCTACCACCACGGCACGATCCAAAAATTATGGTATGCAGATAATTATAATATTTATTATAAATATTTTATAAATTATTATAAATATACATGATTAATAAATAATACTATAAAATTAAAAAAAATTATATCTATGGCTATAGAGAGCGTGTCGCACCGAAAGCTCCGAGGATCGTCGGCGACAACACTAGAGAAGGACGACGACACTAGAGATAACCTATGAAATAAAAGTAAGATAGTGAGATAGAAAAGAGAGAAAAAGAGGAAAGAGAGAGAGTAGGGGTGGTCGGAGATGGGGGGCTAGGGGGATGGGGGCACAGTGACAAGGAGGCTCGAGAGGCATAGTGACAGGAGGGTCGATGATCGGGAGGGAGAGTGTGGGGGGGGTGGAGGGAACGGATGGGGGGTGGCGGGGATGGGCGACCGGGGGTGGCCGTCGAGGATGGGGGGCTAGGGGTGTGGGGGTGGCAGGGTGCGGGAAGGGGCGGCCGGGGATGTGGGGAAGGAGGAGCGGTCGGGGGAGGGTGGGGGGCCGGGGATGGGGGTGCTAGGGGGTGGGGGTTGGTAGGATGGCGGGGAGGGGCGGTCGGAGAAGGAGGGTGAGGGCGTGGGAAGATGGGCTGGAGGAGGTGGGAGGGCGGGAAGATGATGGAGAGGAAGGAGGGGGAAGGGGAGGGATGGGGAGGGAGGGGAGGGAAAGGGTGGGGGGGTCGGATGGGGGGGTGCCGGGGAGGAACGGTCGGGAGATGGGGGAAAGAAGGGGCGGTCGGGGGAGGTGGGGGTGGCGGAGAGGAGCGACCGAGGATGGGGGAGGGAAGGAGGCGGTCGAGGGGAGGGTAGGGGGGGGCGGAGGATGGGGGGGGAAGGAGGAGCGGTCGGGGGAGGTGGGGGGCGAGTGGGGTGGCGGTCGGTGGGGGGTGGTAGTGGAAGGGGCGGCCAGGGATGGGGGGAGGAGCGGTCGGGGAGGGTGGGGGACTGGGTGGGGGTGGAGGAGCAGCCGGGGATGGGCGAAGGAGGGGCGGTTGGGCGGAGCATGGGAGGTGGGGGGTGGCGGATTGCGAGGAGGGGCGATCGGGGATCAAAGGGTTAAACAGCATCCAATTATGAGATAATTTTTTAATTAAATAATTTTTATTATAATTTTAAATATTTTATACGGTGATGATAGTAAAATTTAAATTATTTTCGTATAAACTATTCATATTAAGCAGATATTGCAAAAGCACGAGCATAACAATCAGTGAAGTTTCAGAATGGTTATCAGGAGACGTATAGTTTTAGATCATTCTTCATCTCACGAGTTGAATTTTATAATCACGATCATAAAAAATGATTAAAGTAGTAGCCAAGATCATTTATAAAAAAAATTATCTCATAATCGGATACCGTTTGGTCCTTTGATTACTCATTTATCATTTAATGGCCGAAACTAATTTATACCAAATTGACCAAGATAACGATATTCGATTAAAGTAAAATTTTGATAGTACGCTACAAACATCATTGAGATTATTGTTGCAGATTTTTGGATCCATCGAAGATCTCCATCTATCAAATCATCACATCATCGTTCATGGTCGTCGAAATCAAATTTTTCTGATCGACGAAGTTAGGGCCATCGGATCGAGGCGATCTTTTGCAACGATACTCTAATGATAATTATTTAGAAATGATGAAGATGGACATTAAATTTTAAAATTATATAATATTTAAAATATATATATATATGGCAGCGGTTACAATTAACCGCAGACATAAATAAGCTTATTGCAGCGATTTCTACTAACTGTTACCATAGGTCAGTAGTGGTTTTACTAACTGTTGCTATAGGTTTGACCTATAGCAGCGGTTATAATGAATCGCTGCTATAGGTCCGACCTATGATAACGATTTTCGTTAACCGCTGCTATATTTTGGACTTATGGTAGCGGTTACAAAAATTACTGTCATAGGTTCGATCTATCACAGCAGTTAATGAAAACCATTGGCGTAGGATCTATGACAGTGATTTCAAAAACTGCTATCGTAGAATCTATGGCAGCGGTTTCGAAAATCGCTGCCATAGATCATTTTTGTAGTAGTACATCGATTAATCCAAAAACTTACAATGATGATCTCGATGATGTTTGTAGCACACTATCAAGATCTCACTTTAATCAGACATCATTATCATAATCAATATAGCATTAGATGATTTCGATCGTTAAATGAAAAATATGTGATCAAAATGCCAAATAGTATTTGATTAATAGATGATTTTTTAGATAATTGATCTTTGCTATTAATTTAATTATTTATACGATAGTGATCATAAAATTCAAACCATATCTATATAAACTATCCACGTTAAATATATCTTACAAAAGCACAAGCATAATTATATAAGGTCTTTAAAAACGAGTACCAAAAAACATATAGTTTTGAATCGTTCATATATACACAGTTTGAATTTTATGATCACCACTGTACAAATGATCAAAGTAGTATCTAAGATCATTTATTTAAAAAATTATCTCATAATCGGACATTGTTTGGTTTTTTGATCATCGTTTCTTATTTAACGTCCAAAATTATCCCATGCTAAATTGACCATGATAATGATGTCTGATTAAAGTAAGATTTTGATAGTATGCTATAAATATTATTAGATCATCATTGTAAATTTTCGAATCAATCGATGATCTTTATCTATCAAATCATCCTACAGTCATCCATAGCTGTCAAAATCAAATTTTATCGATCGACATAGCTAGGGATATTGGATTGAGACGGTCTTTTATAATGACAGTCTAATAATAATTATTTAGATAATAAATGATGAAGATAAACTTTAAATTTTAAAATTATATCATATTTAAAAAAATATAAAAAATTTATATTATGCATCTATAATAGTGGTTATACGTAACTGCTGTCATAGATAGAACCTATGGTAGCGGTTAGGCAAAATCGTTGCCATAGATAAGATCTATGGCAATGGTTACATATAACCGTTATCATAGATCCAATGTATGGCAGTGGTTCTGTGTAATCACTGCCATAGATCCTTCACTGATTCAGCATATAAAGGCGGTTGACTAATCGCTGCAATAAATCAAATCTTTGGCAGTGATTAAATATAACCGCTACTATAGATTTGACCTAATGCAGCGGTTATACCTAACCGCTGCTATAGATTTTATCTATAGCAGCGATTTTGCGTAACCACTATTATAGGTCAACCTATGGCAGCGATGCTGCGCAACTACTGTCATAGGTCGACCTATGACAACGATTTTATGTAACCAGTTTCATAGGTCCTATCTATGACAGTGGTTAGATAACTGTTATCTTAAATTCTATGATAGTGATTTTTAAAATTGTTATAATTATATGTATTATCATAGCCCCATTCTATAGTAGTGACTGGATAGATATCACCTGAATGACTCATTTGGAGGATAGCTTCTAATTGCAATAGAGGAAGATGGTAATAAAAATATATTTTCATCACATGAGCCATGATCGAGATAGAGACGAATGACAACTGGAATTGATTTTTGACATATTTATTAGAAGACATTGGGCCTCTAGAAACACATGGTAGAACATTTATGTCAGATAGACAAAGGTAAGTTTGTATTATTCAATACATATATTTTTTTACTTTTAATTACTTAATTTTTTATAACTTGTTTATTTGTTCAATATTTGTATAAAGGTCATGTTGAGACCTTTCAGATTGTTATTTATAGTACAAATTATAGATTTTGTGTGCGATATTTGCATGTCAATTTTATAAGTAGTAGATTCAAGGGTAAGAATTATAAAGATGCCCTTTAAAAGTGTGCTAGCATAACTATTCTTCTTCTTCATATGACTTGATTTAGGATTTCTTCTTCTCCACCTAATTTGATATAAGTTTCTTTTCCTCCCCTTAATTTAGGATAATCGGCATCTAAAATATTGATCATGTGAGGCACGTACTTTGAGATCTTTGGCATTATGACTAACACGCTACTAGTAACCGATAATAAGGATCCTATTGTGATTTCATAAAAATATAGCATCATGTCAAGGTCATATGACACCATTTCATTAACGAAGATATACCATAGAATCATATTGGAATATTTCATTAAATAGAATAGTTCGTTTGATACTTTTTAAAGTACAGAAAATGTAAGTGAAATCAAACTAAAGTTAAAAAGTATTCTTATATTTTATTTATTTATTATTGAAAAATATGTTTTAAATCCAATCATCTAGTTTGTCAATGATTGAGATCTTTATGTAAATATATATGAATCATTCATTAATAAAAGTTATTTGGTATATTTCATCATAAGATTATACATCTTCTTAATTGAACTTCATTATTATGATGAAAGTTTTTAAAACTACTTCTAATTAATATAATAAAGAAGGATTTATCGTATAATTCTTAAACTTATTTACGATCAAATGATATGTTATTAACAAGGATGATAATTATATCGAGTATAGATCGTTGAGTGCTATATGGGTTAGTTGTTCTCTTAATCAAGAAGTATATTGACACCGGTATAGCAACAGATGGGATATGATTTGCACTGAACATGACAATTTTGGAGCACTCTACTGTTGAGAGTTTATCCGAGGGAATATGTGTATTAGTGTCTCTTCAACTTGAGATCACCATGATGACTTGCAAACAACTTGTTATACTTTTATACTAGACTACCTAAATTTTTAATTCAATAACAAAAGATTTCTGAGTACAGTTAAGTACTTGTTAAGTCGGTGCATGAGTCAAGATAGAAATTGATTACTCTAAGTAAAATTAGAGAGAATATCTCAATATATTTTAATTTAGCAAAATTTTAGCCAGGATAATCCTTGTGAAAGTCATAAGATTGAGTAGGTTGAAATATTATAAGAATTATTGATCAAAAGTTGATAGTTAACTCTGATATTTTTCTGAGCATTATTGATCAAGGGAATAAATTATACGGTAATCATATTTCAATAGATTATAAATATTGCTTCACTACATTCGACTCTATCCAATTATCAGATACAATGGCTAGATGGTCACTTTGATTGGTACAAAAAGCTTGTTCCTGTATTATTGGCTTAGTATTTGAACATATGGGATCACACATATAGAAATTTCGATCTGATCATGTGGCTAATCAATGATTATAAATCATTGAAGGATTAATTATTAATATAATTGATGATTAATCTAATATAATTAATTAAATAAATTAATTAATAATTAGATTGTTAATTGATTCAATTTGATTGAGTTATGAGGATTAGATCAAGACAAGTTGAATTGGATTTAATTAGATCAAACTCGATTAGGTTATTAGATTACCTAATTACTAAGAAAGATAATATTCTGATTTGATCAAATCTTAGACTCAATTAATCCTTAATTTGATCAAGAGATTAAGAGCTTAATTAGATTTGGTCAACTCATATGTTTGCGTCCCATCAAAGATTATTTGATTTGAATCAAATTGGATGATATCCTAGAGTCTAAACATTGGACTGTACCTCCTTTGCACCTTAACCTAGATGTCGTCCATCTATTCTCCATGCACAAGAGCTTTGTGCATATGAGATCAAGACACCCATCACCTTTGCCTCCCACTCTTTGAGAGGGTTAAGGTTTGGAGAAGTCTTAGTTCAAAAAGATTTTAAATTGGACTGTGTTTCAATCTCCAACTCTATGTTTCAGCTTCTATATAAACAGCCCTTTATGAAAGAAAGGGACGTACAAAAAATTCAGAGTTTTTGAGGCATCAAAAATCCTAAGAGAGAGGCTTGGGCATGAGGTTTAGGGTGGGCTTCCTTAGTGTGTGAACTCCAGAGGAAATTATTTCTCAATTGGGTGAGAGACTAGGATTTTGTTAGAGAAACAAGAGAAGGTTGTTTTCTTGTGATCAACCCTCTTCTTCATTTTTCTTGTTCAGCCATTAAGAAAATCTTTGCAAGAAGCTAGCACTCCGAAAATTTATCGATCGGACTTCGTATGGATATCTTTAGAGGCCGTTCGTGTACGCGATTGAAGTAACGAACGTGATCTACATAAGCAACGATTGTCGCATCAAGTTTATGTATGAGATTTGATCTCATATATTTCTGTTTCAGATTTCATTTGCATGATACCATATCATATGATCCTGGTAAAGGGAGTTTTTAGATTAAATCTAATGCATGCTTAGATTAAAGAATTTAATCTAAGATCTTCCGCTATAATAAATTCAAAAAAAATTAAAAAAACATGCATGAAACCCCCATGCTTCTCCAACATTTATAACATAATTAAAAAGTAATGATATTTAATATTAAATATTATTAATAATTTATATTATATTTTATATAACTAATTTTAAGTTTTCTTATATTTTAAATACAAATCATATTGGATTAGTGTTCCAAATTCTTAGTTAAATCAATCTCCATACAAATAATAGTGTGTCATTTGTAACATTGGTAATGGATTTTATATTAAAAACTATTTTCATCTAATGGTTAAGCTGGCTCGACACACATAATCTATGTAATAAATGGATCATATCAAATTAAATAAGAAATAACATATATATTTAATGCATAAAAAATTTAAATTAAAAATATAATATATAATTAATTTTATTAAATTTACCATTTCTCTCATAACCAAAAAGCATTTAAGATTCTTTTTTCACAATAATAAGTACAAGATATATATACCCTCTAATATTAATAAATTAATTATAATATTTTTTAATTAATTAATAATCATTCACATATATAAAACTATTGCAAAAAAATCTCAAACTAAACCTAATCTACACTTCTCTTACTATTTATCTAACATGACTGACTACGTAACCCATTTAGTAAATAGGTTTGGCCAAATAAAGTTGAAAATAATATATTTAATCTATTAAAAATTATTAAGTATAAATAGGACATATAATAGTCAATGTATCTAGTTGAAACCTCATTACTTCTTAAATTTATTAGATATACATAATATCTATTTTCAAAATTTTAGATGCATATTTAGTGATGAAAAATTATCATTGCCAGGAATCCAAATCAACTTACAACAACACTAATTAATCATAAAAATAAATTAAAAATAATTAGAAATAAAAACTATTAATTATATAATAATGTATAGATAATAGAATTTATTTCATTGATAAATATTCAGTATTCTTTAAGAATACTATATGTTACTAATTAAGTTTTATTTAATCAAAAAATATTATCCTCATAAGGTACCATCACAACATAAAAGATTTTAGCAATATTCACAAACAACTTTTATAATATTATATACTTTTTATGATAACTTTTAATATTTTTAGTATATAATTTTTATAGCAGTTATAAAATACCATCACTATATAATAAAAGTACTTCTGATCAATCATTACTATATTATATATTTTTTATAATATTTTTTAAAACTATTATAAGAAAGCATTTATGGTAATAGGTGCTCTTGACTGTTACTAAAATTCTGTTGCTATAGACTTTATTTATTTTAGTGGTACTTGCAGTTTAAGTGGGTCTACTTTTGTTCTCTCAATGTAAAAGAAATAATTTAGATAGATCTTAATGGTACTTTTAAAAATAATGATCTGAAGTCTTTATTAAGTTTGACCAAAATCCTAAATAGGTAAGTATTTACTATATGACATTTGATAAAAAATTTAGTGCTTTATATTGTGTTTGCCCTATCTTTAAATATGATTTAGACCCTAACCAAGCTAAACTTAGAGATTTTTAACTACTTTTTACAACATTGAATTGGGTCCATCTAGATCCAACAGGATCAAAATTAATTTTGATGTGATTCATACTCAACCTAGTTTGATATTAGTTCTTAATTTAGAGATGGATCTAACTGATAGGTCTTTCGTTAAAAGTTGGCTAAACTTAAATCAAGTAGGCACTAATATGATTTTTTTTGTTTTTTTTTGTTTTTGATATATTTTTACCTATTTTAATTTTTTTCTTTAATATACTATTTTATCTTTTATTTCATGTGAACATTTATAATTATATGTATAAGGTAAGGTGCCGCTTGGCATCACTTTTATATTTTTTTATTTTTAAAAATAAAAAATAAAAAATATTTTTATTTTAAATATAAATATTTAGTATATTAGATTATTTTTTTAAAAAATATAAATTTTATTTATAATAATTCAAAATTTTATTCAAAAAAAATTATCTAAAAGGTATTCTACTCCATATAGATATTCATAATTGATGCGAAACTAAACACATTACTACATAAGTTCTCATGTATATAGTGTAATATAATATATTAAATTAATTTAAAAAAATAAATATCAATGAAAACACAGGCCAAATACGAAATCATATACCTTTATTTTTTCTTAAAAAATATATTTTGTATATATGAAAAAACATCTTTCCTTATCTATTGATCCCATATATTCTATCTTTCTCAACTATACCTCAAATAAGTCAAGTACGAGATTGTATAACCAAGATCTTGCTAGTGGCAAGCTAACAAATGTGATCAACCAGCATGTTTATCTTATAACCATCATTGTCAGAAATTATTACATGGATCAAATTCAGTGAAAATGTGAAATCGACGAAATCTCCCGCATATGTACCATTCTCATTTGATCTTGAGTCGTTTAAATACAATAAATTATGTGGAGAGTGGCTATCGGGCTCGTCCGGTGGACCCGGTCGATATAATAATCAGTCGTTGTTTTGCTAGTCCACTGACTGAGTAATGATACATAGCTGGCACGCAACACGCTTATCATGCGACGTTGCACGAAATGATTGGCCAGATATACTAAGTTGGCGAATAGAGAAGTGCCACGCCATCATCCTGTCCGCAGGTGGACGTTGTCTGGCGACTGCCTCGGCGCCCCATTGCGATTGTCCTTACCGAATTGCGTCGCGGCTTACCCCGGTCCCAAAATTGCAGCTCTGGTCCTCAAAAGGTGTTTTTATATCCCGCGCCCCCCTTCCCCACCGCTTCTCTCTCTCTCTCTCTCTCTCTCTCTCTCTGTTTCTACTGTTCCAGCTTCTCTCCCAACCGGCCCCCACCGCGCGCCACTGCCGCACCACCGCGGTGGAGACTCCGCTGCCTCACCAGCTCCATCCCGCCTCTTCTCTCTCTGCCGTCGGCTTGGCTGCGGTTCTCTCTTTCCTGGCAGGTAAAGACGCGTTCCCTTGCTTCCTCCCATTTTCCTTCGCTTCTAGTGGCGGTCGAAATAGGATGAGTGGTAGTTTCGAGGATCGAATTTGAAATCGGATCAGAATTATTCTGATCGACGTTAAAATGTTAGGCGCGTCCTGAATTGAATTTTGATCTGGATCCGATGGATGTTGACAATGAATTTGTTCCTTGGATCTAATAGTCTCATCTGTAGGTTGTGGGCTTGATCTATGGGATTCTTGATCTCGATTCAATTGTCCGTCTCCACTACCTTTTTATGTGATGGTTCCCCAACATTTATGTTCAGCTGATTATCACTAGATTGACTGCATCGCAAAGTGTCCCCTATTTTTTAAAAAAAAATTGATAGATTGACCTAGATGACTGATATTATTTTTATTCGTCCTAATTTTTATACATATCTTGCTTATTCGTGATTCACAGTAGTGATCATGCACAACCAGCTGAACATAAATTTTAACTTGTGGTTGGAAAGAGTGGGCTGTTCTTGCAGAAATTCAATCAATTGCAGGTTTATGTGGGTGTACCAAGTGATGTAATTCTCGTTGCTGGTAGGCTTTGTATTCCTGCATTAAAGAATCATTAAGGTTAAAAAAACACAACTCCGTTCGGCCACTTCACCATCAAACGTAGAATGCAATGAACATTTTCTCAATTGTTACCATGGTTCATGGGAGATTCTTATCTTGTGCATATGAAGAATGATGGTGCGTCCAAGATTAGGGCTTTTGATATGTCTTCTTGATCTTCTTTCAACTCTCTGAACCCTCAATAAACATTGCATTGCTTTTCTTTTGGTTTACTAATAACCTAATTAATTGTTTAAGGCTAGATGATGGTATTGTATAAACTTTATAGAATAAGGAAATTGACAAGTGGCTTAGGATATTTCCTTTAATTCTTCCTTCTCTTGAGGCTAGATAGTTTCTCTGCTAATATGTTTGTATATTTAGTTGTGTCTGTGTCTGGTTTTTTTTCCTTGTTATTGAGGGAAGTGTGTCTGGTTTTGTCAAGATGCTTTCTTCTTTATTGATTTTCTTTGCTTATCCTTATATAATGCTAGATTCTAATCAGCATGCCTTGCAAGATTTCCTAAACATAATGGTGGAGGAAGAGGAAGGGATGCTGGAAGCGGCACTAGCTAAAGGACATTGAGTTGGAATGTTCAAAATCTACCAAGTTGGCCATCTTTGATGAAGAAACATAGATCAATGTCATTCATATCTACATTTTATGTAGAGATTTGTGAGATCTTATCATCTGGGATGCTTTGTTAGATTCTTGGAGTTCAGATTTTTGGATCCTTGAAAATATCTTATCCTTAACAATCATTAGGATCAAAATTACCCTTTGCCTCTTCAACCTAATCTACTTGATCTGTTTGTGGAATTTGAACATCCTTTATTTCCTTTCTTTAGGGACTTGATCTCTTAGCCAACCTGTTATATCATCCAGCAATTTTTGAGTTGTGGGTGTGCTTCAATGTGTCATGGCTGATTTCTTCTCTGATTCCTAGCCTCTTTTTACACGATCTTTTGAGCCATAAGAAATTTTTGTTCGTAGATCAGCTAAGACATGTTTTGAGTTATTAGAAATTTTTGCTTCTGGATCAGCTAAGACCACTATGAGGGTCAAATGTCATGCTGTCCCTTCTAGCTGGTTCACTGGATGATCTTATCATGAATCCTTCTTTGTTCTCTGTATATGATGTTGTTTTTCCCTCATATTAAATCATCCCATTGTTGGATTGTGTCTCTTTGCACCTTGAATATTTCATTGTAATTAATTTCTAACATCTCTTGACAGACTTAAAGCTTTTGACCATGATCGATATTCATCATCATGTTGTTTTAGATGCCTCAACTTATACTATCATGGTCAAGATTGTCAACCTCTTATGACCAATCTGGCACAACCTGGTCTTCTGCTCTATTTGCACCTTTCTCTTCAGATATGAGAAACTTTAGTTCACAGCTTACTTGGAGTATATCAGGTTGATCCAGCTGTAGGTGCTTTGATCAGTGGAATGTTGAATATATGACTTAAAGACAAAATATGGGACTAACAAAAAGAAAAATGTACAAAGAATAACCAGATCTTTTCTCTAGTTGAAAGGAACTTTTCCCTGTAAAGATAATTATAAAGTAGAGCCAAGGGAAACCATGGTCAATTACTATATATAAATTATTCAGATCTCTTTGAAGCACTTGTTTTATCCAGGTCAACCCATCAGTTTTTAGTTTCGCCCTATGCAATTGATTGTCTTGGGCTTCGCACAAGTTCCTAGTAAAATTGTTTGGAAAACTCAGACATGCTACTTAAACTA
The DNA here is from genome assembly GCA_006176705.1 of Cocos nucifera. Taxonomy (NCBI): domain Eukaryota; kingdom Viridiplantae; phylum Streptophyta; class Magnoliopsida; order Arecales; family Arecaceae; genus Cocos; species Cocos nucifera. The sequence continues at coordinate 7,715,941 of QRFJ01000002.1, read as the reverse complement.
AAATACCCAAAGTACGTTATTAATTTTGATGAAAAGACTTATGTAGATATTGTTCTTTCAAAGGAAAAAGGACTCAGTCATCCAGCCCTCATAACAGCCTTAACTTTTGGATCAGTTACCCTGATCAAGGTCCAAAAGCCATGAGACTACTTTTAGGCATGACATGGATGTGTTGTTTAATTACTGTGAAAGATTTATCATACGATGCATGAGGCTGCATATGTGGCTTCTTATGCATATGTGGTCCCTTGACCAGACCAAATTGCCTATATGCGCTTACTGTATGCAGTCATATCTCATATGCTCCAAAAAGGCAGTCCACGTAGCACTGTGCTGCCATACTTGTGGCTTAATCAGCATCATGCGGCCACATATGCTGCCCAATCTTCAGCTTTTTGGTTTACCTCAGAAGGATAGTGGAAAACATTTAAACTTAGGGTCAGATAATTGGTGATTGAACTATTTGAAAAGATTGTATCATTAGAAATATTTCATTCTGTATCATCTAAAAGCTAAACGCTAGGATAAAGGTCTCATGTTGTCTCTTCTAGTTGATTATGGTTATAATCTTGAGTCTTGACATATAATATGATGATGTCTCTTCTAACTGATTGGTTGCATCATTATGGGGAACTTGATATTGACATGAATCCTTCATCTTTCTCAGTGTGGACATGACCTTGGTGAGTATCTTGTTGGACCACCTAATTATTGGATCTGTCTTTTCAAATTTTGGATATTTAATCATGAGAGCGTTTATGTATTTGAAGCTTCTTCTCATGTTAATGTTAAACAACCTGTTATTGAAGATCCCTCAACTTGTGTTACGATCATGAACGTCTTGATACTTTTAATGGCAGTGGCAGCTAGTAGATGTTTTTGTATTGGTTGGGACCTCTTTTCAAGGACTTTATAGGCATTGTTTTAATATTGAATTTAAACATTTTCTTTCAATTTGGACTAAGTTTGTCTAGACTTTCAGGTTAACAGAATACATACTTATGTAAATGTGTATATATCTAGACATATTTATATTCATATTCATGGCATGATATTTAGGCATGAGAAAAGGCAAGAAAGTGACAGGTGACTAATTCTTTATTTATTTTTCATAGAAAATAAAAAGAATAGTTTGGATTTTTGGGGATGCATCATTAGTTTCGTTTTCTTGACTAATGGCAGTCTCTAATGCAGACTGAAAAATCTAGTTTGGAAATGAAGGACCCTTGTAAATTCTAATTTTCTCTTGATTGATAATCTTGGTAAAAGTCTATAGATGCAACCACCTTTAAAACCAACAGTGGAAGCTGCTTGTAAAATGTTCTTATTGTGCTGTGCATGATGGAATTGTTTTCTCGCATTACACTAATGTAAGGCATCTATATGGATATGGAAGGATGTCAGTGTTTCTTATCCTGGTAAAAATTGAACTGTTCTTGTTGCCTTTCACCTGCTAATAGAGAAAGGAAGGTGTTAGATTTGTTTCCCCTATGCAAGTGTCATTGGAGTTTTGGAAGGAGAAATAAACATACTTTAGGGGAAGGTTAAGGGAACAGGATTTCTGTTAGAAGAGTTGATCGATTTGTTGTGCATGATCTAATGTTTTATGTGTTAGATTTCAGCTACTAATGAGGGTGGGTGGGTTGTTATTTTTCTAGTTGTCTTTCTTGTGTATTAGTTTTACCCTGTACGTGGTCATGTCCTTTTTGCAATAAGTTTTAACAAGCAAGAATCATTTTTTTCCTGTGGCTAATTTTCCCATAATTTGTGATTGCAACCATGATTATTTTATCTGTTCTGTTAGATATACATTGTTCATTTTTAGTGCCAAGTTGCAGTCATCTCTTTATCCTGTATCTTGACTCCCTTTTGCAGATCATAGTAGTTGTTTTATCTTGCCAACACCATAAGGCATCAATGGCTGCATCAGAGGACAACAGCTCTCTATTTCCAATCTTCATCTTAACAATAATGGCACTGCCTCTAGTGCCTTACACAATTCTCAGGTTATTCCGTGCTGTTTCTAAAAAAACAAAGACCATTCATTGCCAGTGCTCCATATGTTCACATTCGGGGAAGTATCATAAATCAATTTTCAAACGGGTAAATATTAAATATATGGTTCCTTCTAGTTTATACCTGGAAGTTGTCACATTTGGTTTAGCATAATGTATACTGTTTGATTTACTTGCAGATCTCAAACTTTTCAACTTGTAGCAACCTGACACTTTTGCTGCTCTGGGTCATCATGGGAATTCTTGTTTATTACATTAAACATATAAGCCGTGAGGTATTGCAAGTACTGTAACTTTTATGAATGTGTTACTTGACTATTTATTGGATTGCTTAGTTGTTGAAAACAAGGTTTTCTGTACCAACCTGCATGGTACTGGGTTTCGGCTTGTCCCTATGTAGGCACATTGTACAGCTGTGTCCCAGCTCCAGCAATGGATCTTGCATCAATATGGGATCTTTGTCACGGTCATCAATGGAAGCCCCAGGGCCCTAGTCAAACTGGAGCCCTGCTCAGCAGACCACCTCTAGCAGCACCATTCCTCACCTCACTCCTGCTCCCCAAACTACCACTCTGCCTCACCTTTTCTCATCACCTCACCTTTTTCCATCCACTGCCTTTTCTGTATGCCTTCTGGCGCTTCCCATGCCAGGGACAGTTGCTGAGTTTTTGCTTGTTTTTTTCCTTTTGTTTATTTTTAGGTGTTGCTGGGAATTGAGTATGGCCTTCTGTAGGAGGCGTGGCTTGTGTTTTTGTATTATTCATGATGTTGTAGGTGTTTAGCTATATACTTTTTGTCACCTCAATGTCTCTGGTGGTGCTTGTTTCTCAAACAACTACTACTAGATATTTTAATAGTGATCAATCTTCATAAGTATTTAACCTTTTCTTTGCATAAATTTAGCCCCGCCAGTTCAACTTTATTTCGCATCATTGCTCAAAATTATATTTTGTTCTCTTGCGTCTTGCTGTTTTTATTCTTGGTCCGTTAATGCAACCTATCAGCTCTTGGCATAACCTTCCTTGGACCATAGTTTCTGCTGTTCAAAAGTTTCATTCGGTTTTCCATTTTACCATTTGTAATATCTGTTAATTTTGGGACTTATTCTGATATACCAATTTCCAATTTTGGTTTGACCCTGTATCCACCTTATTATATCTATTGTTAGAGAATATCTATTACATTTTCTATGCTCTCAAGGGCATGCTGAGATTGCTAACACTTCAAAGGGACCTTAATGTACTCTTCTTAATTTAGTGAAACATGCCTTTGTCAAACCTTTTGTGTATATGTATTGGACATGGACTGTCGTGATCTCAATTTATGTTAGAGGATTAATGCACCTTCACTTTTGGTTGTCAAACTGATCTTATTTCTCTCTTAATCAAGGAGAGAAAAAAAGAGCTAAACCAAGGTGGTTGCATCCAAAAATAATACATATTCACAAAAATTCCTTTAAAGGTTGGAAGTATTGAAAGTCTACTGAAGCAGATATCTAGTGAATTATCCTTGTATGATAGTAGATATATCTTTGTTGTCCCTCTATTCTTTACGTGATAGATCCAAAATAACAACATGAAGGCAGTGCTAACTTATGTTAACAAATTGTTGATAAATTGCTAAAGGCATCTTAGCCACTATAAGTGGTACCATCATGCCAATATGATCTCGCTTTGATTATTTATGCTTGGTGTGGATGCTGTTCTTCAGACTCAACCATTTGAGCCATTTAGCATTCTTGGATTAGAGCCGGGAGTTTCAGATTCAGAAATAAAGAAGGCATATCGAAGACTCTCAATTCTGTACCATCCGGATAAAAATCCTGATCCAGGTTGAAGATCTTCCATATGTTAGACCATCTTTCATAACATTATTTAATCTTAATTATGGATGTTTCTCCTTATTCTGACTTTGATCACATGCTGATGTTCCAGAGGCCCATAAATACTTTGTGGAGTTTATATCCAAGGCATATCAGGCTCTGACCGATCCTATTTCTCGTGAAAATTTTGAAAAATATGGCCACCCTGATGGCAGACAGGTAAAACTTCCCCTTGTTTGAGTTTGCTTGTTCACAAGTATCTATCTGATTGAAGGCTTAATTTTCTATAAATTTTGTTTTATTTTCAGCATTTGCTTTTGAGCTAAAGGTACATCATTTATATTACTTTGTTTAGGGATTTCAAATGGGAATTGCTTTACCTCAGTTCTTACTGAATTTTGATGGAGCATCTGGTGGAGTACTTTTGCTTGGGATTGTTGGAATTTGCATACTTTTGCCTTTGTTGATAGCAGTTATATACCTCTCAAGATCATCAAAATATACTGGAAATTATGTCATGCATCAAACTTTGTCTGCATACTACTATTTCATGAAACCTTCTTTAGCTCCAAGGTATGTAGCACCACTTGATGTTTTCCCTAATATATTTAATGATTTCATCTGCATTGTACTCAGTCTGAATTTAATTATTATAAGTTGCCAATAACGATAGCTGCATAAGTTTATCAGCTTGTGTTCTTATTTGATGGTGACTAACTGTTGCTGAGTGGGCATCGCCATTCTTGAAGCGTTTGTGTCGAGAGCTAAAACATCTGGAAGATCTCATTAGGGAATTTGCCAGCGTATATACCTTAGCAAATGATACACTCCCTAGTAGCAGGAGCATAAGTCACAGATTAAGTGCAATAGATCTGTATAAACGTTAATATTGTTATCAATTCATGTGCAAACTCATATTTTAGAACGAAATTTACAAAAGGCATGGTAAACAAACTATGTCTATGCATTACCATATGCTATTATAATTATCTCTCACACTACTTGGCACGTGCTAGCTCTGGACTCAGACTCAAGGTTGTTCATTGCCAAGAGTCTGCCTTTAAAGAGACTAAACTATAGTATATGGCTTGTGCAATGTATCTGCTAATGAGAGGATGAGAACAGTAGAGTTTTTGTACTTTATGCCTACAATATTGTGGATGACTCAGTAAGGTGTGACTGAGATGATACTTGAAGAAGGTGGGAGGACAATTGGATTATCTTGCAGGAAGCAGTTCACCTTCCTGGACACAGTTATCAGCGATATGCATATCCTAGACAGTGAAGTAGGATCAAGTGCTCCTATAAATTGTGATGAATTGGATGCTGCAGGCAGGTGGGGGTCCAATAGTACTTGCATACTAGGTCTGGAGAGGTAAACCACATTTTATGCTGTGAAACATTAGTGAGACAATTGACTTGAGACAATGAACAAATTTTAGGCATGCTTTATGGGTTAAACATGTGCAATAAGAATGGCATCTATGATAAACGAATATGGACAGGCCAGCCTCAAAGAAAGATATGATGACAAAATTGTGAGGTTTGCAACAACATGTGGATCTCACTATTTCGTAGAGGATTGAAGTACTACAAAAGCTAAAATGAACATACAAAAAACTTTTTGGGCCCTAAGTAACTAGGTCATATTGAACTTTAATATTGCAAAAAAATGACATTGCATGCTAAGCCATAAGTCCCAAGCCATTCTTATGTGATGGAGTAGGAAGCAAGAAGTTGCCCATTCTTATGGAAGCACCAAAACCCAAGGAGGCAAATATTGATGGACCAAAAATATGGAAATGGAGTGTCAAACCCAATGAGGCAAATGAGGTCTTGGTTGTGATGAATCATAAGAAGGCTTTGTCAACTAAAACAGGAACCAAAAATGAAGTATGACAATTAGCAAGTATCATTATTAAAAGAAATAAAATAAAAAAACTGGCACCTAACAGATTGTAATCCTGAAAAACCATAGTTAAAGCCTCATCAGGGATCATATGGAGGAAAAACCTAATAAGGATATTGTAATTTTGTATAAAAGAGGTGGGTCATTAGATAGAACTGAACCAAATTGGTGTCTCTCTGGTAGTTCACTGGTGGTGGTAGGTGACAGAACGTACCAAAACTTGATTGAGGCAGATAACAGCTTCTTGGAGGGAAGGGGTCAAAAACCACCCAAATGAATCAAAGCGCTAGCTCCACGTAAAAAGTATAATTTTGAAATGGTTGTGTTGTAGGAGGTCAAAAAGAATGGCAATCTAACATGATCATTCAATATTTAGAACTCACGAAGATATGAACTGGAAACTGAAACCTTTTTTCTTATAGGCTATTATAACAAGGATCACATGTTATTGTGCATAAAAATCATGCTTATATATATTGTTAATTCATTCTAGTTGTTCTTTAACTTTTTACTGTTTATCATGCAAGGTCTGGAATTATTTTTCAGGGAGATTAATGGGTCTGATAAGATGTTATGTGAACTGGCAAAAATAAATCTATTTCAATTTGAAATTTAGATATTGAAAATGATCCTTGTTGTTAAGAGTTGCAGGGGAACTACTACTGATATCAAAGCTTTTTTAGCTACCATATTCTTAGCCTCTTTTTTGCTTCAAGTTCATTGTTTCCTGTAGCAGTACAAGGATTCTTCTTTCCTCTCTTCATCAACATCTCTTGTGAAACCTGGATAGGGCCCCATTTCAGTTTGGCTCCTGGAACAGCGAAACTTATTGGAAACATCCAGAATGTTCAGGAAACCATAAGGAAACAACCACTACATAATTCCATAAAAGAATGCCGTGTATTTCTCAATATTTTCTCCATGGATTTTTCATAAACTTGCCTTGGTGCAACGTTAAGGTTGCTTCTTTATGACCTGAAGCTCATGGGTTCGAAACACAAAAATAGCCCCTCCGTGCTGGGGCTAAGGTTACATGCATTTGACCCGCCTCAGAGCCCGTAATGGCGGGAGTCTCATGCATTTGGCCACCCTCTTTCAGAAACTTAATGTTCCAACCAGTGTTCTCAGAATCATCTTGAACCGGGTGGTTCGAAGCGTGCCGAACTGGACTAGCAGGGAACCGAGATGGTTTCGATGGAGAAAACGGCACACGCCGGTGTCGGAGAAGAAAGGGAGAGAAACAGATGTAGAGAGAGAGGAGAAGAGGGAGAGGCTACCAAAAGCCTGCAGTGGCCCTCTGCGGCCGTCGGAGGGTGACGGAGACCGTCTGGCGGAGCTGCAGCTGCGGAAAGCGGCGATTGCCCCTGTTCTTTCGTCGGTTTTTTTAAAAAGCCGATGAATAGTGAAGCCGACAAACCGATTGCCGGCTTCATTTTTTTCTATTTTTTTTTAAAAAATTTATGAAACAGGGGTGATCGCTCCTGTCTTACGCCGCAGAGCCACAAGCGGCGTTTACGCCGCCCGACGGCCATGGCGGCCAGTCGAAGGCCCTCCGGCGGCCTCAGCGACGGACCCTCTTCTCTCTTTCTCTGGCAGACCCCCTTCTCTCTTTCTCTTTTTTTCCCTTTTCCTTTCTTTCTTTTTTTTTCTCCTCCTATCGGTTCATGCCGATTGGATTCGGTACGGAACCATACCGAACCATGCCGCCGGCCAACCAAAATGGCCACCAGTACCGGAACTGAGAACCTTGGTTCCAACTATCTATTTCCAAAAGATTATGCCTAGCCAAAAACATATTTATCTTTTATATGGATGTCTGATCATGATAGATGCATATATAATCTCCTGAAGAAAAGATGTATATAAATTCATAGGGAGCTGGACCTACTTCTTAAGTTCATAAATTGACTACATTCTAAATGATATGATATACTTGATAACATTAATGTCTGTCAGTACAAGTGCCAAATGTAAACATTGATAATGGGTACATGATTTGATGGTCTGGAGTGTTAGGAGTGTCATGAGTTGTTGCATGTGTCGTAGTATGGTTCGAAGTTTCTAACTTAGACCTGCCAACCTGGCCAAACCTACTCAAAACTACCCAAAATAAATAGGCTTGGGTGAGGGTTATTTATAATTTGATTGGACTTGGGTTAAATGGGTTGGGTGTGGATTTGACTGTCTAACCTAATGGGTCACAATGGGTTAAGCAAGCCCTTAAAATCCATTCTTGAACCTTTATAGTAGTCGAAATTGTGGGATGGGCCATCGCCGATTAGGAAGGCTGTGCGATTATTTTTAGAGAGAATTGGGCAGACCCTGATCCAATTTATCATAGAGTAGAAAAGAGACCTTAGACCAGGCGAAAGGTTACAGGTCCGACTTAAAGATGTCTAGAGCTGGTTCAAGTAGTGCTTGACTCTTCTTAGAGCTAGCAGCCGTCCAATTGAAAACAAGAAAAAACAGAACTCTTCCCAACCTTCTCCATTGTTCTAGCTTGATTTCTGAATATTTTTTCATTTCTTTCAATCCAAGTACTCTAGCAAAATACTGAGCCAATGCATCCACCCTAGATTGGGGATTGGTTCTAACATTGTGCCGTCTCCACTCCCTCCATATTTCACCCACTGATTTTGGCAGATCTTCAACGTGAAGTTTATCTACAAAATACTTACAAATATTCAAGGGGTAAGATTGCTCAAGGACAAGTGATCTGTAATGTCATCACTTCCTCCACACAAAATGCAAAGCTGGGGAAATGCTGCAAAATTGATCATCAGGGAATGAATAAAATATAATGAAGAAATTTAAAGGGGTAGCATATTGAGGATTTTTTACCCTTTCTTCACTTCAGTTTCTCCTCAGTTTCTCACTTTATTTGTTTTCTCCACACTAGATCCCCAAATTTTTGCCTTATAATTGACAAGTAAGGGACTAATTGGATTGGCAGGTTGGATATGGGTCCATGCTCGTATAAAATAAATGGGTTGGGCATGAGTTATTCCTTCCACTCCAATTATACATGGGTCAGATATGGGTTAAGAATTTTTTGACCTAGACCAAAATTTACCCAACCCAATACCCAATCCATTGTCACTTCTATTTCAAGTATCTAGAACCTTGGCAAACTCAAAATTTGGAACATCTAGATAGTACATCTGTGTCCAGACCTAGTGTGTGCGCTTTGTACTACACTCAAATGAGAGATATATTTTTTTTTTTTAAGTGAAATAGCAGAAAACATGTGAAAGAGAAAATGACTAATATTTGTTTTGTAACCCTAGTGAGATGATCATCCAGCTTTTTGACTAGTAAGATAATTTTTTGTAAAAAAAAGTTATGGAAAGAATGTAGTTGATCAATAAAGCATGAGATCTCTTCTTACAGGAATTTGTTGCAGAGATTGGTGATCGTTAGACTTATCACCATTTTGCACTTTGGCTTCTGCTAATGATGCAAATGCCGTGGAATGTAGCTAGCAAAGAATGACCTGTGAAGATGCTACTTAGGATTTTCAAGTCCAATTTAATGTTATCTTAGGTTTGTCTTGTTGGCAAAAAATTGGTTTCTTATCTAAAATATACTTGTCTTGGTGGGGCTTGTTAGAAAAACTGCTTTTATCTCATCTCTCTGTATCATTTGCCTTTCTTACAATAAGGTCTAAGAAACCGCTTTATTTAAGTACAAGGGCCATGCACCTTTTCATTTTCGGTAGTTATAATTCCACAAAAGCATTGATACAATAAGACATTGATAATGCCTGTTTATGGAAAGGTGGTGTGATAAGGGACTCTCGGATTACTTAGCTAGAGCTGGGGCACAGATAAATTGTAACTTGAGAGCATCCAGTTATTTTCTGGATATTAACATCTCTGCATAACATATCCCTTACTAACTATAGAAGCTGTTCTCTAATTTTTTTTTCCTTCTGTATCTGATGAAATAAATAATGTTACAGCAAGGTTGTCGATGTCTTCATCAAGGCTGCAGAATTTATGGAAATACCAGTTCGTAGAAGTGATGATGAACCCCTTCAGAAACTGTTTGTGGCAGTTAGAAGTGAATTGAATTTGGACCTAAAAAACATCAAAACAGAGCAAGCAAAGTTTTGGAAGCAGCATCCATCATTAGTTAAGGTAGTATTATGTATCTATATTCAGCAATTCATCTTATTGTGTGCTGAAGATGGTGCAATGGCATACAACTCTCTGACCATTCTTCAGCCCTTATGCTATGACCACCTTAGCTTCATTCACAGCCCATAAGAGCATAGCATTCCAACAGCTACTTATACTTCAGAATTCAGATGGTTACCATTGAGCCCATCCTACATGATTCAAAAGGAGTAAGACATAGAAAGCAAACACTTACATCTCCTTGGATCATTGGCCTCGCCAAGATTAATGATACTTCTTGTCCTTATTTTGTACTTGATGTTATCCTTCAAATTCTGTAGTCCTTTTTTGTTGATTTCAGATGGAATTGCTGATTCAAGCCCAATTAACCCGTGAATCAGCTTCCTTATCTTCAGCTCTACAAAGTGATTTTAGACGTATGCTAGAACTTGCACCCCGTCTTCTTGAAGAACTAGTGAAGGTGATTATGAATTCTTTCTTTAACTCCTTACTTCTTATGTGTATATATTCTTCCATAATTAAAGTTACCAGCTTCTTCTGTTCAACGTAGCTATAAAGGTTGTGATTATAATGTCTGCATTCATCATCAGAACAAAGTCCTTGACTGATCTCATGGTTTTCTATGTTCTGAATTTTGAGGACTGAAGGGTGATGCTTCGAAAGGCATAACTAACCTTCCAGTTTCTTTGATAGCCACAGTGATACTTTGGAGGATTATCAAGGATTATTAACTTGTCTAGTCTTTGACCACAACTTGGTGGAAAGTTTGTGGATATTTTTTCTTCAGATTATTTCCTTTTATAGAATTTCAGTTTAATCTTGATATGGCACAGCCTTCTGCCCTTGTTATATAGTGATAGCTAGTTGCAGTAGTAGAATATATGAAAGAAGGGTGCATGTAATTGTTGTAAGCTTTTAGCTCATCTGTTATATCTTTAATTATGGATGGACACATAGATATGAAGTAATATGATAGACAAGCGAAGTAGAGTAAGATTTAAGTTCAAGCAGAAGAAGAGGCAGGCAAATAAATGTGTAACCCACCAAAAAAATATTTAAATTATCTTAAAATTCTAATATCATTCATACATTACTTATGCAATTTTAACTTCATTAGTAGACTCATAGCAGTCCTGATATTGCACTTCAAATCCTAAAAGAAAAGCTATTTATAGCCGCCTTTTTAACACCTGTTTCCAGCTCAGATTAGGTTTCCAGCTCAGATTAGGTTTCCAATTATGGACTGTCATACTGCCCCGTACTGTACCTAGTGGGAACGGGTATGAGACTAGGTTTGGATCAATACAGGCTTTGTACTGAGGTGTACCAACGCATACCGAGGTGGGTACCGACCCATACTAAGGTGTATCGACCCATACACATACTGAGATAAAAAGTGAGAAAAATAGTTAGAGAGCTGTTTTGGTACAGGGTGCATACCATACCATACTGTAAGGTATTTGAATCATACTGAACTGAAAACTTCTCTAGAAACTAGACTTTGTTCTATAAATTAGACATCAAATATAGTAACTTATAGTCTTTAACTGGACTCCTTTTACTACGTTTGTTGCATGAACACTAACCTGTGAGCCAAATCACATGTAGAGAGGCAAGTGGTTGGGGGTGTGGGGGACTTCAGTTCAATGTCAACCAAAATTATATGATACATTCTAATAGTTTAGAACAGAAAATACTACAGATAATTTGATTAGAATGTTTCATCTCCTATTGTTCTATATAATTGGAAGATTCCTTCTCTTGTTGGTAGCTACTAATTAATTATTACTAATTTAAGCACATGTAATGCATGTGACCTAGTATGGATAACATTCAAAAGGTGACCATTTATATGCGATGAACCACTTCATGAAATACTTTAACTACAACCCCTTTATTCTGTTAGGAATGCGATGGTTTTAAGCAGGTACATATGATCACAAATTAGGATATTGGTGCAAACATTTCTCCAGGTTGTTTGTGAACTTTTTTCATCGTAATATACAATATCAGAAAGTTAATAGACTCAGACATCAAGTTGATTTGACCTAGCATGTAGTTTGAACTTGATAGAACAATCTTAATTGACATTCTCGATAACTAATAAAATATGCTTTTCTAGGCAACGGGAAACTTGACATGTTCTCAAGTAGATTTAGATGACTAAGGATTGCCACAACCTTTGTCAGGATTTTTCAAGAAAGCTAAACTATTATTTCTTTTGTCCTTAACCTCTGCTTTTTCCTTTTTAACTTCCATACACTCCCATCTATGAGATTAGTTTAGATGATCTTCCAGAGATGGTTAAAGATTGATTTCAGAGACAAACAAGAAAAAACTTCAATTTTTGAAGCTTTATTCAGTAGCTAAGAGCCAGCATATGCCTTATAGTCAAACAACTCCTAAATTCATCCATAACTACATAAATTCTTACTGCTTATAGCAACCAAAGGATGAAATTCTTTATGACAAAACATGTGCTTTAAAAATAGGATTCTCTCAAGAATATGAAAGTTATGAAGGATGTTGAGTTATTGATTTAACGATAAATTTATCTAAGTCTTAATGACTTGTAATTGAGTCATATATTAAATAATATATGCTCTCTTACATATATTTTTCATTATCTAAACTTTTGAACAGTATTAGGATAATCTTCGAAAAGTTCCTTGAGCTAAAAAAATAGGTTATTTGCCAGATAAACTTGAATTATTGAAAATAGTTGTAACATGTTTAAGTCATTGAGAAAAAAATAAGCAAAAAGAGATGTAAATATTATTAAAGATATTTATAGACTAGGTTAATGATGTTGCATACTTTAATCCTCACAAACATTGATGCATATAGCGAGAATTGTTCAGTACCTTTTCCTAGCCAAAACCTCAACATGGTCATGATGGATATATTACATATAAGAATCTTTTAGAACTCCACTTATTAAACGTCCTGTTAGGATATAATTATGATATTTTTATCTTTCAATGTATAAGAATTCCTATTAGGATAATAACTATGATATACTTATCTTTCAATGTATGATAATTTATCTCAATTAAGAATAGATTACTAATAAGTAATAACATTTAAAAAGTTTCAAAAATTGCAAGCAACCATACATGCAGGACATATCTGGTTGTCAACTCTTGATGAGTATGCACTTCATAAGTATATTCTTCTCAAGTCTTGACCAATAAGTTTGTTGCTCCGTAGATCATGTGATCCTACGGTCTAATATATTGATAATTGTTCAAATTCTGAATTTTTATTGTATTTGGCAAAATGGCCCAAAATGCATACCTGCATACCAGTATAAAATAATGAATGATATATAGCATTTTTAGGACATTAATTTTATTCTAATGAAGGGTATTGAACCCTTCTGTTTAGTTATTGAATTGGTGGAAGTTTATAAAAAAGTTAAGTGCAATTAAATCAAGCTATTTATGAATCATTGGCACACCTAATGACCTAAATCACCATAAATCCATTATATTGTTGTCTTGCAAGTTAAAAAGAAAATATTCTTCCAAGAATGTAGTGCACAAATGGTAAATGGAATGCTCATGTGAAATTATTTTCTTAAAAAAAAAAAATAAAACTAAAGAAAATAAGTTTTTTTTTTACTAACTGATTGAATCCCTTAATTCTTAAAGATATGACAAGTTGCCTCGTCAAACCCATTGATATAAGAAAATTGAAGCCTTCATTCCATTCCCGATCTCTAACTCCACACAAGTCCAACATTATCTATCTTTGATGAGCAAAGACACGGTTGGTTTTTGGAATGCAGAAATTAAAATTAAAATTTTAAAAGCATACATGAGTGTCTAAGTCACAGAGCATTCTAAAGGAACCAAGACACCAAACATGTGCAATTTATGACTTAAAAAAACAAATTAAAACTGAAAAAGAATTTTCTCCTCATGAAAAAGGGGGCAAAAAAAGCTAAGAAGAGAATGAGAAAAATGGGGAGCGCATGAATGTAGATGTTGTCCTTCCCTTTTCATTACTGTTCATTGTTGTCATTAGCTCAGATGGCTGACCACAAAAATAACGAACGATAAGAGTTCTAGATATTGAGCAAAGGGATGGTAGAATATATCATACTCTCTCTTTTCCTCTTCTTATTTCAAAGATAACATACTAACATCTTATATTTCATTCCATGATTGCACTCTCACTCTGATCTGAAATTCGAACATGGTTTAGTACAGTTTTATGAAGAAATTTTTAACAACTTAATAAAGCATCAAATGCTAAACAGTATGAATGTTATGATCATTTTTCCAAGCTCTCAAGAGACTTCACATTAAAAAGTCACCAACCAAATCTAAAGTGAAAACAAGGGGCATGGTGTCAGAATCACTAATTTCCTAGTGAAGAATGCTATGGGGCAATCATTTTTCATGCATAAAGTTCCTAAACCAGCATTTGATGAGACTTGAGAATTTTTAGTGTGCGCTAACTGAAGTGGTCTAGTCCATATTAAGTTTCATTTGATAATAGGTGATTGGACAAAGCCAAGACTATGGATGTTGCATCAGGTCCTATCACCTGTTGCAAAACATGAATGGCCAATGATTTGAAAATGGACCTCTTCTCTTTCAACAAAAACTGCAAGAGATTTAATTCTGTGTTTGTAGGCAAAGTAGTGATGGAGCCTATTTAAAGGCCTAACCATGCAGCTCAATTTATATAAGGTTGTACGTAAAGCTAGCAGAGGGTTAATAGAGCCTAACATTTTAATTCTGAAATCCTATCTTCTTAGTCCCAACGGCACTTTTATCTTACCATGAGAAGGTCCCACAAGTTGGAGGTTTCTTAGTTAAGAGTTCATAAAATGGAGTGAAATATTTGTAATACAAGGAAAATAAACTAATTCTGTGGAGAGAAAACTAAGAGTTAGAATTCATCGGTATGTTGAAAAGCATCCACCACACCATTTAATTGAGAATAATGAAGCAAGAAACATTTACAATTTTATAGTTTATAAAAAAAAGATTCTATATATGAAAATTGTACCACTGAGCTAAAATTTTTGAACCGGATCTGTGCCTGAGAGAGAGAGAGAGAGAGAATGAGTAATTAAGGGAGAGAGAGTAATTAAAAGCATAAGTGCTCTTTGGGATTTTATCTTTGAACCAGATCTGTGTCTGAGAGTGAGAGAGAGAGAGAGAGAGAGAGAGAGAGAGAGAGAGAGATTAAAAATAAGTGCTCTTTGGGAGTTTCTGTCCTTGTGAGCCCCACACACATAATGGTAACAAAAAGAGGTTCTGGAATGAATTCTTACTGGAGAAGCGAAGATCGGAATATAGTAATAAGAGGATACATGTAGAATTTTTCCATTGTATAGAACATGGAAAATGAAATGCAATGGACTAAAACCAGGGTGCCTTTTTCCTTCACATAGTAGTATAGATATTGGTGCATAGCAACAGGATAATGTCACTTTTGATTTCAAGCATGTTTATGACAGTGACATGTCTAACATGTATGCTAAAAGGTGCAACACTAGTAAGTTGATAATTATCTCATAGACCTAAGCTGTGGTGATATTTATTGATCTTGAAATATAAAATTATTTACTTGCTCAATTCAATGACAGCTCCAGATGATGAAATATATGGGAGCATAATAGGTTTGTTTTAAAATGCTTCACAAGAATTAAAGGGTTAGTGTCAAGAAGAATTCTCTTCGGTGGTGCGTTAGATGTTTAGACATGTGTAACGCATGTCCAACTCAGTGTTATGTCTCAAGTTTTTAAGGCATGCAAGTGCAAGTGCTTTTTTTTTAATAACTCTGGTTTTTTGTGAGAATCTAAATGGTTAGGTTTCCTTGCATTAGATATGGTGCCAACTTCATGCAAAGCATAAGTAGATATGAAAGTGAAAATATGAAGGGATTCTCTTCGCTAGTGCATTGGTGATGTGGTTAATGCCAACTCTTTTTATAGGAAGATGATAAAACAAGTTGCATTCATACTGCAAGAAATTTTTTGTTGTTTGTTCTACTAGCTTGGACATATTGACATCTGCACAAACATTGGTACTTGTGAGATTCTCCAAAACGTATCCTCTTAGTTTATATTAGCTCACTTCTGGCCTTATAGTTTGAATATTGTGGGAATAAAATATTGGATGTTGTACCAGATTCTGTACCATCATAATACAAAATAATGGATAATAATTAATGGCGGCAAGATAACAGTGTTATGTCATTATGTCACTGTTCATAGAAGAAAAATGTTATTTTTGGAACTGCATGGAGAACAAATCTCTCTCTCTCTCTCTCTCTCTCTCTCTCTCTCTCTCTCTCTCTCTCTCTCTCTCCCACCCTCTCTCTCTCTCTCTCCCTATATATATATAAATCAAGTCCATTTAACCTGTATTTTAATTTGATCTCATTAGTCAAAACACTTTGCTTTATTTTTTTCCCCTGCTGTCTGAGAAAAGCTTGGCAGTTTCCTAAGTGATCAACATGTACTACTAGATTTACATGTCTGCTATCAGGCTCATTCTACAATTTTCCAACCTTTTGATTTAACTACTTTTACATTTATCTTCTACTTGTTTAATCAAGGATTTTTTTACAAAAGAATATGTTGTACTGCATCCTAATGTGTGTTAGTACATGCAGATCGCTGTATTACCACGCACTTCTCAAGGACATGGATGGCTGAGGCCTGCAATTGGGGTGGTTGAGCTTTCTCAGTGTATTATTCAGGTGCTTAATTAGTTGCATCTCCTATCACTTTTTTCTCTTTTTTTGTATATACAAAACAACGTGCCAATCATAAAGAAGAACAAAACAATGTGATTTCAAATGTTTATAATTTTGACTAGTCATGCAAACTTTTTCTTTATTTAACCTGACTTGTGATTTGAAAATATCAGTTTCTTATTTTACAGAACCTTAAGCAATTTTGCAGATGCGGACTGTGCATGCTTCTGATTTTGACATTCAAGTGTATAATAGTTCTTTTTGTAGATTCTATAAATCTCAGGATCATTGATCTCCAATTTGTGGTTTCAGCTATCTGAATGTTTTCCATAGATGTCACTGTTTCCAGATAAATGGTATTAGACTCTGCTTGGTATGGTTCTCATCAAGAGCTATTCTCTTTAGCTTACAGAGGCATCATTTCTTTTCCTTTTTATGCTCCCCCTGGTTGGGTGAACCTTTTTCATTAAAAGAAAAGAATAAAGAAATCTTTTTCCTGGAAAGAGGCATTTAGCATTGCCTCTTCTCATACTTGACAATAGTCATATAATCCCTTATAGAAAGCATCTGGCAAAAAGCAGCACAACTGCAAAAATGCTGTATAGAATAATGAGCATGAAGAAATGCTAATGCTTTCCTGATTCCTATTCTTAATCTTGGAATTGGTTTTCACACCATATCACATCCTTCATGCTTTGGCAGTCATCTGACTTCTGTTGCCTCTGCTTCTAAGTGGATTAACTGATACAAAGTGATCAAGAAATCATCTCTCCTGTAATTAGAATGTTTTGTGAATTTTTTCTTGGTTTTTCAATATTGTTGAACTTGAAAGCAAGCTGACTAGTAATGAGCAACCACCAAGAAAAGCTACATTGGTTCAAAGTTCTTTCTTTACCATGTTACAAGTAGTGTTCCAACAAGCCTAACTTGTATGCCTCATCAGATTGATGCGACAGTTTGGTCTGTACATTCATATTATCTGTAGCAAGTAAAGAATTTATTTGCAAAACAAAGAAGTGAAAATAAATAAAACATTTGGTGGATCTCAATTTTGTTGCTGGTGATATTGGCCACATGACTTGATTATTTTGGCTTGTACTAGAGCCTTACTCTTCTTGAATTCCTATTCAAATTTCAAAATTCTATGATCATTGGAAGTTGCAATGCAGTGTATCTTTGAAAGTTGATGAAAGTATTGTAACAGTATGTTTTGGATTTCAGAATTTTTTTCTGGAGGTTGTTTAATTTCTGGCTACATGATTTTATCATTTGCATCAGCAAGTACCTGATACAGTATATTTTTAAAAGTTGATGAAAGTATTGTAACTGTATGTTTTGGATTTCAGAATTGTTTTTCTGTGGTTGTTTAATTTCCGCTACATGATTTTAACATTTGCATCAGCAAGTACCTGATTTGTCAATTTCATGGTTGCAAACAGGTTTTAACATTATCTTAATCAACTATTCAATCATGAAATCTTTAAGGGGCCATAGCTTGAATTTATTTTCCATTCAGGAATCAGGATCTTCGAACATTTTATCGATTTAAATTTTCTGGTGATCTTTTCATGTAAACAGACTCATGGTGATCGTGCATTAAAAGTTCTTGCTCCTTACCTGGGTTCAATTTAAACATCTGGTTGTTAATTATAGGTACTTTTAGGAAGTAATGTGTTCCAATTGGCTTGGTGATCTATAATTTTTGCCTTAGAAATGGATAGAATTCCTAATGCCAAAACTTGTCTTTTTCCATTGTCAGTTGGTGGGTATTCCTTCCAAGCCTCAAGGAATTAAGAGGGTCATTTGTTGCATGATTTCAACTTTGTGACTAATAAGTTAGGTCTTCCTGCAAGGGTTGGTTGTTATCTTTCACCGCAAGCCTAATTTCCTACAAAGTTATCTCAGCCAGGATTGCAATACCAAGACTGGATTTGTCTTCCAGTTGTGAGCTAGAAGAATATAGTCAAACTCTGGGGGATCAAACCATGTTCCACAAAGAGTTACCCTTGGAGATAAGACTTGCTGGTTGTATATTAAATGTCCAAAGAATAATTTGTTACATTGACATCATTAAACATCTGAATTTACACCTTTTTACGTTTGAAGTTCGTTTTTGGATGATATCATGCATGCAGAATATTTTGGAAGTGTTGAAGATGGAACTGCATGTTTGAATTTTAAATGTGCTTGACTAGCTTGATCTGATTATGGTCAATTCTCGAGAGGTTTATTCAACTTGTTGAGTTCTCCAAACCTAAGATCTGCTTCCTTATCCTTCATCGTGTCCAATACTTGTCTCTATCATCTAATTATTGACATGTTGAACTAGTAATTGGTGTTGTTTTTTCTTACTTTCCTTTTTTTTTTTTTTTTTTTTTTTACTTTTTTCTCTGCTAGTCACTAGCTGCAATGGTTAACTTCCTTGTTACTATATATTGATATTTGTAAGAGCACTGAATAGTTGCACTATTTTCATGCAAGTTTTCCTAGCTTTTCTGCTTGTTCATTTGTTTATGTTTGATACTACTCTTTGCTGGATTCTTTTGCTGATTTGTCAACAGTCTAATCCTTTTACCCTGCACAGGCTGTACCTCTCAGTGCGAGGAAAACAACTGGAGGAAATCCTGAGGGCATTGCACAATTTTTGCAGCTCCCACATTTCAATGAGACAGTTGTGAAAAAAATTGCCCGCAAGGTAAAGAAAGTATAATCAATAGTAAATAACATCTTTTGCTCCTCTTTTCTGTAGAATGCAGTTAACCATAATATGTGCATTTGACATTCAATTATTGGGAACATTAAACTTTTGCATGGTTGACCTCATGTGGGGCTGAACTTGAGGCTTGGTTGGCCTGAACTGAACCTGGCCTAAACCCAAGATGTAGTTTAGATCAAGGTTAACAGTATCTGTTTAATTTGGGTTGGGCTTGGCATGAAAACATGTCAGCTGATTTGAAGTTGAGCAGGGCCAAGCTAACTGCCTGATTCACTGTCAGGTAGGATTGAGAAATGTTATTAAGACCTGAACTTGACCTAATATGTGAAGTTTGAGTCAAGAATCTGTTTGTGTAATTGAATTTAGAAAATCAAACTATCAAACTCATCTTTCTTCACCTTTGGCCCTAGGATTCCACTCATTCCACTGCATGATGTAAATGATGCACTGTTTAGAAGATAATACTTTTGGTTGATTAATTTAACAAAACAGTTCTATAATTTGTCATAATAGTTTACATGCATTTTCTATCTCCCAAGTAAGTTTATGTCCCACAGTGGATATGGATGTAGGATTATAAATAGGGTTTGGGTCTAACATATGTACTTTGCCTTTTGGATGGATATAGCCAAACTTGAGCAGAACCCTACCAGTTGCCACCCCTATAGCACTTCCTTATTCCAAAGGTTTTTGAGAGTTTGCCTTCGCCGCTTCAGTACACATTCACTCCCATACCCACTCCTAGAAGAGGTAAAGATTGATCCAAAATGTTGAAAAGTATATAATTTCATGATTATTATAGGTAATAAAATGGCCTGGAATGGAGAAATGCTAATGTTAGTGTGCATGTCTATAGTCTTGCATGATGCAAAAGAGTAATTTTAGGTCTTGGCATGGCTTTGCCTAATGGACTAAATATGGAATTCCGTATCGGCCCGAACTAGCCGGTACACCCCATACCAAGCCAAACCAGTAGGGAACCAGGACGGTTCGACCAGGGGGATGGTATACCGGAGGAGGGAGAGGGAAAGAGAGGAAGCAAGAGAGAGAGGAGGGGGAGAGAGAGGAGACACCGCCGAAGGGTCGCGGAAGCCTCCGCGGCTCGATTGTCGCTCGACAGGATTTTTAATGAGCGAAAAAGAGAAAGAGGGGGAAGCGACGTATCGGAGGGAAGCGTAGCCGGCGGAGGAGCCGTCGGAGTTTGTCAAGTGGCTGCCGTGGCCACCGAGTGGTGGAAACCGCGTAGGTGGAGCTGCGGCTGCGGAACAGAGGCAACTGCCTTGTTCCTTCATCGCATTTTTTTAAAAACACAAATGAACAGTGAAACTGGCACTCGGTTTGCCGGCTTCATTTTTTGATTTTTTTTTAGAAAAAAGTCAAAACTTAAGTGAAGCTGGCAAACCAATTATCGGCTTCATGGTTTTTGGATTTTTTAAAAAGAAAATCTGTGAAACAGGAGCAATGCCCCTATTTCATGCCTGCGGTGCTGCAAGAGTGGAGTGTGCCGTCTGACAGCCACGAAGGCCATCCGGCGGCCTCTTCGATGGTTTGCTCTCCCTCATTTTCTTGCTCCCCTCTCTCTCTCTCTATTTCTCTCTCTTTCTCTATTTTCCTCCTGGTTTGCTGCCTTTACCTATGTCGGTTCATGCCGGTCTGGTCCAATACAGACATGTACCGATCCATATTGTCGGCTAGCTGGCACGGGTTCCGATACCGAGTCCGGGAACCTTGGGACTGATAGCAATCAATTATCGTATTTTCTTTTGAGACTTCTCCTATGTATTGCCATAGAGACTATTATGCATCTTGATGCGTTCTTGTACATAATATATTTAGGACAAAGTTCACTCCATGTAATGGTCTTGGAATGGCGTTGCAATGAACTCTTTTAATTTAGAAAAGTCAGATTAAGTTTATTAATCTCATCTGAATGGTATCATATAAAGATTAGATTATATCAACAATGCCCTTGTTTCCATTAGCAGCTTCACTGAAAATATAACTGAGCTTTATATACTAACTGCTCTATATATTTATCAATTTAAAATTTGAAAAAGAGTTGGTTAAGATTTAATTAACCATTCATGACCACAATTGTTTATTAACCATTCAATTTGTAACAACTTCTGTCTGTTACGTAAATGTTCACATCTCATCAAACAACTCCCTTGAAAAGTATAGTTGCCTTCTTTTCAGATTTCAGAACAAGTGCCTCAGTTCTTCATTGGAAAGGAAAATTTGCTATCTTATAATCAGTATATATCTCATGCCAGCTTCAAACAGAAAGCTTAGTAGTAAGTACCCATTTGAGGTCCCTGATTCCAAGTACAGTCTCCACCTGATAACTTTGGCTAACT
The DNA here is from genome assembly GCA_006176705.1 of Cocos nucifera. Lineage (NCBI taxonomy): Eukaryota > Viridiplantae > Streptophyta > Magnoliopsida > Arecales > Arecaceae > Cocos > Cocos nucifera. The sequence goes on along the minus strand of QRFJ01000002.1, from coordinate 7,694,263 downwards.
GAAATGCTTTACCTGGTTTGCCTCTGACATAGTCTACTGTGAAATTGTTGCGGTGCTCAGTTCCTTCAACTTGCTTATTCTCTTTATGAGGTGCCCATTCTCTGTCATGAGCACCTTTTTATTTTTTTAATTTTCATTTATTTTTTCTTTGGTATTGTGGGAGCCCAGAGGCTCAGTGTCTCACAAAAAATGCAACCAAAAAGATCAGCATGAGTAAGTAACAGAAGCTTAGCTGGAACAGGATTGCTGTGACTGAGATCTAGGTTGGTCTTCAGCTGCTAGACAGTCTGCTTCTTGATTCCCCTCATGGTAGACATGGCTGGCCTTGAAGAACGTTAGGGAGTAACAAAGGTTCCTATTCTTTGTCATGAGCCCCTTCTGTAACATGTTAATCACTCATGAATCTTCTTTAGGACACAATGTTTCTAACCAATCCATCCTCATCCACCAGACTTAGACCTTGTAACATGGCCTGTTCCTTGATTTCAAGAGGATTTCTTGCATTTCAAGGGCCACCAAGACATATAATTTGATTCCTAAAGCTTCCCCAATAGCACCTTTTATTCATGTATTAATACTTATTTCTCTGGATGACTCATCTGTGATGCTGCAACAATTCCTAGAAACTGCTTTACATTTCTCTTTCATCTTATCTAACATTTAGCTCCATCTTCTCAGCATCCTGCACAATCTCCTAATCTTCCTGGACTCAGCTTACCCTTCTAGGTTATATATGATGTATTCATTAGTTAGGTGGATAACCTTACCTTGTTTCAGCTTATAGGCTTGTAGATTCGCTTGCTGATTGAATTGGTATAAAGTTAATGACTCACACTAACGTGGATGCAAATGCATATTAGACCTTTCAAATTTTTTCATGAGATTGTTGCCTATATTTTACCTTTAATAAATGTAACGTTTATTCTGACCTCTCTATTGCTGGCAACTTCAGCCATCTCCAAACTAAATTTTGAAGCTTTTGATTTCTGACCATTAATTATGTGATATATATTCCTTCGGGTGCATGTATCTGAGGCAATCAGCACCATGACAAAGATGGTGTGTGTTGAAACTACAAAATCAAATCCTTCCATGTACTACCAGCCATAAAGTGTTATCTTTGGGGCAGCAAATTTCATCAATATAGCTTCCCATGTACAGTGTTAGCGATCGATGTGTATCTACCTGGAAATTGTAATCTGATTCAATCAAAACCTTCCCATCCTTCCCTGTAAGCAGTCTTATTGTTGTATATGAATGTACAATTCTATGGTCTCCTTGGCTATCGGTTGTGGGCATTTTTTGACAATTTTCTCAAGCCATGTTCTTTGTGATTTTCTGTCATTTATTAGGTGAATCCTTAATTTTTGATTTTGTGCATCTTCTACAGAGAGTACGGACACTTCAGGAGCTACGAGACATGACCGTGCAGGACCGTGCTGAGCTGCTGACCCAGGCTGCCGGGCTTTCTGCAGCCGAAGCACATGATGTAGAGCTTGTACTTGAGATGATCCCTTCAATCACAGTTGAGATCACATGTGAGACTGAAGGGGAAGAAGGTATACAAGAGGGAGACATTGTCACGATGTATGCTTGGGTAACACTAAGGCGTGGGAATGGTCTGATAGGTGCCCTCCCCCATGCCCCGTACTACCCATTCCACAAGGAGGAAAACTTCTGGTTGCTGCTTGCTGATCCCATCTCAAATGATGTGTGGATGTCCCAAAAGGTCAGTTTCATGGATGAAGCTGCTGCCATTGCAGCTGCATCCAAGGCCATTCAAGAAACGAAGGAGAGTTTGGGTGCAGGTGTGAAAGAAATAAGTACTGCCGTGAGGGAAGCTGTTGAGAAGGTGAAGAATGGGTCAAGGCTGATTATGGGCAAGTTTCAGGCACCTGCAGAAGGGAACTATAATCTAAGTTCCTATTGTTTGTGCGATTCATGGATAGGTTGTGACAGGAAGACGAACGTAAAGCTAAAAGTTCTCAAGAGAAGCCGGGCAGGAACTAGGGGCCATGTGGCAGAGGAAGGGCCAGCAGATGAAGGCATTGAAGAAGAGGAAGACGAGGAGGAAGAAGACTATGATGATTACGAGAGCGAGTACAGTGATGATGAGGATGATGGGAAGGATAAGAAGAGCAAATTGGCTAATGGTGTTGCCAAATCAAAAGGAGACTCGAGTTCTGAAGGTTCGGGCACCGACGAGGAGTAAAGTTCTCTTTCCTTCCCATGTTTTGTTGTTATCATGCTGATTGACAAGTTTTATGTTTTAATACATGTTACTTCGTGGTAGTTTGATTAGAAGCATTGAGGTTCTTCCTGAATGTTATACAAAAAGAAATCCTTGCATAATTTCCTATCTTCTGCTGATCAGAGGGTTTATGAGGTTTTCCGTATAAAAACGTCGCAATGGGAGAGGTGTTATTGCTGGAATGATCGGGCCATGGGAGATCTCCTATAAAAATAACAATTTGAAAGGAGAGAATTTTGAAAATAATTATTGCCACATTTTTTGTCTAAACTTCCAATGCCGGTAGCAGCTCGGGGTCTCTTTCGGTTCAAGGCTCTGTTTCTCCATCCATGGTTGCCGTTACAAATAATGCAAATGATGCTGAGAAGAGACTTGGACGATCAAAAATAAATTATAAAAATGAAACAAAAATACCATGCGAAACAATGTGAGAAATGCATGGAAATCACCGATTAACTCATTAGTAAACAAGCTAAAATGGATTGTTGCTGATTTCCTAATTACGATCATTCTGACAGGTGGCTGCAAATTGATTTATGAACAATGATAGATTTTCTTTGTTAGCATTTATGCTCTTCCCAAAACAAAAAAAATCAAGGATGTATCAGTGGTCTAATCAAAGAATATCAAGGAAAATTTTCGGTTTGTTTTTCTATGCTCCGGTGAACCCAATTTGTAGGAGATTGTTTTCCCCTAGAAACTGAAATTTTAACAAATTTTCGAAAAAAAAAAAGAAAAATCATTAGGTTCCCAGTTCAATTTCCAACGTTTTTCTCGTAGAGAAGGAAAGAATGATGTAGAAAAGCACCTCTAGAAAAGAAGTTATAGAAAGGTGATACGGTTGTTTTGAAATATGCCGAGAGTGCGACATGTGGTGCCCCTTATGTGTCCAAAATTTGAGAGTGACTACTGAAATAGATGATAAGTTCAAACTCAAGATGGCAAGTAAGTACGAGGGATGTTGCACATGGAAGAACCAACGGACTACTGAAATAGATGATAAGTTCAAACTCCAGATGGATGGCAAGTACGAGGGATGCTGCACATGAAAGAACCAACGGAAATATTTGATAGTTTTTCAAGCAGGACCGGAGGTTGAAAACGGTTTCGATACCGATTGGATGGATGGTAGCGATTATCCGCACATTGATATTAGTTAATGATATGGATACGGAAATAAATGGAGCAAAGCCGGTGTTGAATCCCACCCACGGTCTAAGGTTACTCTATGAGCCCAAAGATTAAAAAAATGGGGTAAGACAAGAACTAAGAGACTAAATTTTTTATTACTTCTGCAAAATTTAATAAAAGACTGAGTCTGTTAAATCTGCCATACTTAAGGATAATTTTAAGCAGATGTTTGGAAGGCTCGCAGGGTGAGTGGCTTACTTCTTTTATAAAGGGATGAAGAAAAGCACACGGATAAAAAATTATTTTTTAAAAAAAACATAAATATTTGGTTCCTGCAGGCCGTCAGTGGGAATGGAGGAATTGTCTCAACAATCGAGACAATTACACATGTCATCTTGCTTGTTGATGATTCCAAAATTGAGAAGTTGGATGATTGACAAAATAAAACTTAATTAATCCATGCATGTCTCAATTTTTTTTCTTTTTTAGTACGACGATGTATTCAAATAAAATATTTCAAAGCCATTCCAAAATGACCTTCCTCATAGTCCAAAGAATTTCTCCAGTATACTCTGCTACAAGTATACTCCGCTACAAAGGATGCTATCCAATCTGTTGTCGAGTTCGCCTCACGACAAACATGCCTGGTGATCAGTACATTGCATCCGTCCGACAACCTCACGACATCAAGTGGCATCGGATGGATAACCCTAGTATGGAAACATCTCAGAAGCCATGCGACCACCATAGCTGAATCACTCTCCACCACCAACTGAGTTGCCCCTAGAATCCATCTGATAAATAAGATTCTGCATCCGTCCGACAACCTCACGACATCAAGTGGCATCTGAATCACTCTCCACCACCGAGTTGCCCCAAGAATCCATCTGATAAATAAGATTCCTACCCAAGCCACTCGGAGCTCCACCTCCAAAACTGAGGGTTCCACTATATAGTGCCCCCTAGCCACCACAAACGTAGCACCCAGTTCCCAGATAACGAAACCAACCCCACCATGCTTGCCTCGGATGCTCTCATCAAAATTGACTTTCAGGTGAAGTAGAGGAGAGGGCTCCCAAGATAATATACACCTGATAGGTTGCTGCATGAGTAGGATGGAAGCTCTAGATCTCTGAAGACTTGTCCGTCACATCCACGAACTCCACTACAATGGCCAAGGCACGCTCAAGGATGAATCTTGCTGAAGATCGCTTGGACTCAAAAACAAAGTTATTCCTAGCAAACCAAATATGAAAAGCCAAGTAAGCCGCACGAATCATTGTTACTCTGGATTGGGCTGCAACTATATTGCACCATAGAAACTGTAAAAAAACTTGGGTTGGATCCTTTGCCCAAGCAAATTGCTAACCAGTTCCTACCAAGGACCAGATTGTAGTCGCCCTCGGGCACCAAAAGAGAGTATGCCCCATAGTCTCCTCCTCGACCTCACAGTAAGGGCACTCCAGTTGAATATCCATGCCATAACTACAAAGGAGGAACTTAGTCAGGAGTCCGCGCCAAGCCATCTTCCAAAAAAATAGTCACACTCTCGGATGTACTCCCATCCACCAAATCCAACCCAAGTCTGTGTATCTACTAGCCTCCCTTTGATAAATCAGATATAGATCAACCGCTGCAACCCTCGAGGTACATGAGTGACCCCAAGCTCTGATGTCCGAACTGATGCTGATGGGGATTGTAAGGAATAGCACCCACTCACTCAGCTGCCTACTAAACAATGGAGTCACCACCGCAGGATCCCACCCCCTATCATCAGGCCGACGAAGATCAGCTACCCTTATAGCTTCTGACACCTCAGTACAAATGAAGGTTGGCCACTAACTAAATAGTAGATCTCCGATCCATGTGTCATGAAGAACCCATATGGAGTGCCCATCACCCAACTGCCATCTCATCTAAGGACATCAGGAGTAAGAGTGTAGATATCTTACCATAAGGAGGTGCACCTCGAACAGACCTCACCCCTGTCCAGCAATGGACCATACCTAGCCCCTATGGTGGAGGTCCATAGAGAATTCAAGTTGAGAAGATGTTGGACTACATGCCTCATAATCAAAACCTTCCTCATAGTAGTAAGGGATTGGATGCCAAGGCCACCCTCCCATTGGGACTGGCAAAGCACATCCCAAGCAAGCAAATGTACCGCCTCCCTCCCCTGGGATGAGAGCTCCACAAAAAGCTCTGAAATAGATGCTCCAATCTCACCACCATAATCCTAGAAAGGATTGTGTGTGAAAGCAAGTAGACGGGGATGAAGCTCCGAACATACCTCATCAGAGTAACTCATCCCATCATGGATAATGCTTAGGCCTGCCATCCCTCCAATCTCTCTCGAATCCTCTACTCGACCTCCACATACTCCATGCATCTCAACCTCCGCTTCGATGATAGGAGCCTCAAAGTACAAGTTCCACTGTGCTCACCAATCCCAAAAATATCCATGATTGCAACCCATTGCCAAGTTGGCATCCTCAGACTAAAAACCACAACTAATTTGAGTAATTTGACTCTCTAGCCTGACGCCATATAATACTTCTCTAAAATCCTCCGAAATCCAATCACATTCCGGACAAAAGCCCAACCAAGTAACAAACAATCATCTATAAATAGGAGGTACGAGATCAACCGAATTTCAGGTAGAGATCCAAGACCATCCCCTAGACCCAGCATGAAGAGCTCATAAAAGAATATTAGCACATATAATAAATAGATATGAAGGTAGGCCTACACTGAAAAACATAAGAGGGAGCCCGAACACAAGCCATAGTCCAAGTAATCTAAATAGAGTGGAAGCCAAACTCAAATAAGACTCTCAAAAAAAAAATCCCGACACATTCGATCGTATGCATGCTCATTCCATGCTCATTCTATGTCAAGTTTGATCATCATAAGCTCACGTTGAAAAAAAATTATCTAAAATCATACATGTAATAAGAATGTTGTCAAAGATGCTTCACCTTCCAACAAATACCCCTACTTCAAACAAATCATGCAAGAGAGAACGGACTTTATCCTGCTCGCCATTAGCTCAGCACAGATTTTATAAAAAAATAATACAAAAACTAATTGGCCAGAAGTGCCTGAGCCTTGAGGCATCAACCTTCTTCGGGATCAGGGCAATAAATATCTGGTTCCAAGCACCCAATATCTGGCCAGCGGTGAAAAACTTCTATATTGCCACAATAATCTCAGACTGAAAAAATAGCCAGCATCTCCTAAAGAATAGCTGTGGCAAGCCATCTAATCCCGAAGCTTTATTAGCCAACGTCCAAAGAGCCCTCCGTATCTTCTCCGGGGAGACATCACGTGTCTCACTTTTAGGTAAGCATTCGGAAGCTAACCCTTACCAAGATACGCATATCTTTGTGCAGCTCCAGATGCATGTTAAAGCATCCTTCTAGTAGCTTCTCAACTCCAGTTGGACCCGTCACAGGGCCATAGTTTCCCTAAAACAATTCGAAAGAAGATGTTCTACGATATACTAGAATTATTTATAATCAGAAACAAATTTGGGCATCGAGATGGCATTTACCTCTGATCAATCTAATGAACACCTACCAGATCAAATGAATTCCTTGCCCAACCATTTGATAGTGATTGACTTACTACAGATGTCCCCATTGTCTCAGCTTTTTAAAACGTGAAACTGCCAACTTCCTGGGACCAAGATCTTAATATCTTTTAATAATTTTTAAGATAATTAATATCGTAAAGTTAAACATTCAAAACATCAATCTACTTGATACTTTCCAATATGAGAATGCCTATTCAACATGGCGAATACACACTTAAATCCAATCCTCAGATAATACCACCCGAGTTATAGAAGAACGATAAATGTTTCCTAAAACCTGACACAGCACTTCCCTATTTCATCAATAAAGCACAATCATGATCATAAACGCTCATACGCCTCTTGCTGATACTGTCATTACAATTTACAACTTTCCCAGCCACCATCGTTTCATAGAAATCTTGAAAAATAATAATAAGAAAAAACACGAAAAAAATGATAGCACAAAATATAAGCAAGCTATCACAACATTTTAGAGTATTTTGGATAGTCTGGAAATATTAAACGGATGGTCCTGGTATTCTTGGACTGAAAGTTTGAATTAATAAAAATATTTTAAACAATTTCAGAAATCAATAAAGATGCTAAAGAATTAGATCATGCATCAAAATACAGTATAATGACGTATCCAAGTATATGATAAGCTGGTAGAAGTCCAATTACTATTAACTATGCAAATATCAAAAAAGTAGAATATTCAAATGTCAAATAGCATAAGAATATGACAATTATCACCATAGATGTGAACATCGTTAATTATATTTTATAGTCCAAAAAAAAATTACGAGTAGATAAATTATACTGCATAGATTTGAGCCAAAATCTGACAAATCCACTCTCTGGTGGGTTTCCAATACCCTGTGCTAGCGACTCGAGTGGTCGGTGGGAGAGATGAATGGAGTCCAATTGGCAGTGGAGCCAAGCGTTAGCATTATAAGAATAGAAGATAGACTCTAGCATCTTCTGTCTCCTTTAAAAAAAAAAAAAAAAAATCTCTAAATCTCTTGAAAACCCCAATACATCTCTTGCGTCCAGAAGACATGCAACCATTCTCTCAAAAGTTATAGGACTTGAAATCACAAATTGCATCCAGCATCTTCAAAAATATTGACGACGACTTGATAACAAGCCCGCTAGGACAACTCTAGACAAACAATTCCTTTTGTCCAGAATTCCTCTTGGATAACAAACAATCCGGAACTTGAACTTGTGCTCTATATCATTGACTTGAAAAATAACTGAAAATCTCTTTTCTACACAGTTTCACAGGTGCTCATTGTTAAATATGAAGGCACCAACCAGATAGTTAAAAACATGATTTAGATGCTAAACAAGAATAAGAAGCTTAAATGATGCTTCTTTTTTCAGAATATAAGGAATCCTTATTTTACCTCCGCCAACTCACGCCAAAACATTGTAACCCAATAAATAACGGTTTCAACTTTCAAGGGCACATGGTGACCCTTTACTCTTTCACTCATAGGTCAATCCATGACCTCTCTGAATATATCAATTATTTCTCAGCTCATTCCACCATCCTACCCAATAAATTATTAGAATTCCTGTTCAATGAGATTCTTTTTCCAAATAACCCTAACAATTATTAGGAACTATTTCAGGCTGTTTCATTTAGTTAGCCCATATTCAAGCAAAAAAATAAAAAATAAATAGAGAAGCAAAAATCCATGGAACAAAATATGTTTCAACTTCAACTCATAAAAATTTATTAAAAAGGTACATGCATAGATACATAGATATATACATACACACGCATGTGTGTGTGTGTCTATATATATATATATATATATATACATGCATAGATACATAGATATATACAAACACGTATGTGTGTGTGTGTAGGTGTATATATGTATCTATGTACATGTATGTATATATGTGTATATATGTATGTGTGTGTGCATACATACATACATACATACACACAAACGTATGTATGTATCTATATATGTATGTATGTATGTATGTGTTGGGGGGTTATTTACCCTTTAGGCCGAAGGCCGAAGACAGGGATCAGCGGGAGAATATGCGATAAAGTCGTCAGGTATAACATTGAAACAACAAAGTTGAAGATGATAGCTTCATCAATCGTAACAATGGTGCAACATTATTGAGAGCATCCGAGTGAATATAGACCTCTTCCAAGATTGGCCAAAGCTTAAGCATGATTCAATCCTTTCGATTTCAACCAATCCTAGCCCTGATCTCCAATTCAATCATCAATTAGATCCCAGTTTCGACAGACAACACAATCCAGGCATCCTGACTTTTATTTGAGCTGATATCATAAGCTCGATCCTTGGTTTCAGCATATTCAACCGATCGGCATAACCATCAGCACCCCTAATTGAAGTTTGCCAATCCTATATAGACCCTTAACCTAATTAACCTAATTACAGAAGCTAATGCAGCTCCTTAATTGGCACCAAAATGAACAGAATTGGCCCAAGCACTCATTTGGCGGGATCTCAATTTAAAATCCCAACACAATCGTGCCACAATGTGCCTCACAAATTTTCCTAACAACCTAACTGCTTTCATGTATAAAAGGAGCTACAAGGGGACCTTCAGAGGTATGCGAAAACTCTCTTTCCCTCTACTCCTCTATTGCCTGAGACTGACTTGAGCATCAGAGGATCCCTACCGGAGCCATCTTCGGCCAGGACTTCTTTTGCAGGTCACCTCTTCGAAAGTGACACGCCATCGCTTCAGCATCTCCGACCGATAGCCGGATCTCAGCGTCAACAGATTAGCATTAAAGGAAGGGCTCTGACCCAATTTTGAGGAGCAATGGATCGAGAAAATGGCTCCATGCAAGAGTTCTTCCCGGCAATCTCAAGCTGCCGGCACTTCAAAGCAAATAGAGGATGCCCCACTTCGTCCCGCTTCGATACCACTGCCGGAGATTTCACAGAAGCAACCAACTACAATCAACATGGAGCAATTCCACCTGCTCTTCTAGTAGGTATAGAATTTGACTACTGCTGTCCAAACCATGCAACAGATCACCACCACGCAAACAACCATGATAGGGGTATGTCAGATAAGCGCTACGCCTGCACCAACAACGATAATGCAACCTGCCAGCATCATTTCAATGGAGTCTCGTCCGATGGTGCCTCTGCAGCAACCAGTTCCACCACTAGAAGAGCAACCATAGATTCCCCTGCGAAATCCTAAGTGGGGGAAAGAGAATTATTACAGTCGTTCTAGCAATCTAGAAAGGAGAAAGCGGCGTTCTCCTAGTCCCTATTCTTAGCAAGGCTCCACTTCCAATTCTCGACTCTCTCCCCAACATCCAGATGACTACAGTACCCGAAATGCAGATATCAGCCTTCAGCTTCGAGAGATGAACGAACGGATCGAAGCATTCTGTAATCGAACTTCGATGCAAGATGATGGGTTTAACCCTGACCCACCATTCGGTGTCCAAATTATATAGAAGCCACTCCCTAGCAACTTCAAATTATCACAGATGGAGAGTTATGATGGGACGTCTAATCCCATGGATTACTTAGGAAGCTTCAAGTCTTTGATGCTATTTCATGAAGCTTCTGATGCTATATTGTGCCGAGCCTTCCCCTCCACTTTAAAAGGATCGCCCAACACTGGTTATCAAGTCTAAAGTCACAGGCAATTCATTCTTTTGACCAAATGAGTCGTTTATTCATTGGCCATTTTGCCAACAGCAAAACACAGCAGAAAGAATCAGACTCCTTAATCAACATCAAGCAGAAGGAAGGAAAGTCTCTCCGATCCTACCTTGGTCGCTTTAATGCAGCTATCTTAGAAGTGCACGACCTTGATCCATCGATCGCTATGACCGTCTTGAAAGACGGCCTTCTGAAAAATGCTTTCCGATATTCATTGAAAAAGTACCCTCGCGATTTTGCAGATATGTTGACTCGGGCGGAGAGATATACGAGGGTAGATGAAGCTTTTAAGGGTGAGCCCTCAATTGATGTGGCTATCGACAAAAAAAAGATGAAGTCTCCGATGAAAGATCGGCGATGCTCTCACTCTCCACCAAAATGCCGAAGATCTCAAACTCCTCCAAGAAACCATCAGCCAAAGAATTCCCGAACGAAGCAGCGTACATCGCCTTTTTCACAAGTTCAACAACTACACTCCATTAGCTATCCCTAGAACCCAAGTAATGATGGAGATCAAGGATCGGTTGCCCCAGCAAGAAAGCTGCGGACTTATCCAAGACAGCGCAATCCTGATAAATATCGCCTCTACCATCGCAACCATGGTCACGATACCGAAGAATGTATCCAGCTTCAAGATGAAATTGAAGAGCTTATTAAGCATAGTCGGTTAGATCGGTTTGTTAGGCAGTGGCAGGATTGGCCAGAGGAACAGCAAAGATCCCCTCGTCCACCGAAGCAGTGACAGAGAGATCCATCTATAGATCCACCTCCTACCGAAATAATAAATGCAATAATCGGGGGGAAGCCAAGGAAGATCGGAGTTGGCCGAACCATTAAAGAGGTGGAAAATTGAAGAACCGATTACTTTTACCATTCAAGATGCTGAAGGGGTTCAATTTTCGTATAATGATGCGATAGTTGTATCTTTAAATATTACAAATTATGATGTGCCTCGTACTCTTGTTGATAATGAAAATTCGACTAATATCTTATTTTATGATGCTTTCTTATAAATAAGCATACCATCGAAACAACTTAAGCAAATGGACACCCTACTAGTAGGATTCACTAGAGACTTTGTACCAGTTGAAAGAGTTATCACTCTGATTGTGGTGGTCAATCATTCCCCTTGCAAATCAAAGGCTCAAGTCGACTTTTTAGTGGTTCGAGCGCCTTCTGTTTACAACATCATTGGACACCCCGGACTTAATGCACTTCAAACTATGGTGTCTACTTATTATCTGAAGATGAAATTTTCCACTAAATTCGGGGTTGGCAAAGTCAAGGAAGATCAATTTCTGGTACGACAATGCTAAACTATTACACTTTGCAGGGCAGGATCATCTAAAACTTATCCGATTGATGGACTAGATATCAAACATGAACTATTAGAAGAAAGAAGAAAGCCAATGGAAGATCTGCAAACCATTTCATTAGAAGATGGCAATAAAGACCATACCTTCCAGATTGGGTTGAATCTCGACCAGATAACTAGAGAACATCTAATATCTTTTTTGCATAGCAATGCTGATGAACATTTAATATCTTTTTTGCATAGCAATGCTGATGTTTTCACCTAGACCCTGGCTGATATGCCTGGCATTGATCCAAAGGTAATTACACACAAACTAAGTGTCAACCCGAACTATCAGCCAGTCAAGCAGAAAAAAAGAAGCTTCGCATCTGAGCGCCAAAAAGTAATTGCTGAAAGATAGATAAACTCCTTGATGCTGGCTTCGTTCGGAAAGTGGCTTATCCAAGGTGAATTGCAAATGTGATCATAAGAAAGAAAAGCAAACATCAAATGAAGGATATGCATCGACTTTACAGATTTTAATAAGGCGTGCTCAAAAGACAGCTATCTCCTACCTTCAATCGACCAACCGATGGATGCAACTTCAAGGCATGAACTCCTTACCTTCATGGATGCCTTCTCAAGATATAATCAAATCCGAATAGCTGCTAAAAATAAAGAGAACACTACCTTTATAACTGACCGAGGTTTATTTTGTTACAAGATAATGCCCTTTGATCTAAAAGATGCAAGTGCCACTTACCAACGTCTGGTAAAAAAAATTTTCAAAAAATCAAATCGAGCACAATATGGAGATCCATACGGACAATATGCTTCTCAAAAGCAGAACATCCTGAATCCATATAGAAGACTTTGAAGAGACCTTTGCTACACAAAGGAAATACCCGATGAAATTAAACCCAAGCAAATGTGCCTTCAAAGTTGCATCGGGCAAGTTCTTAGGATTCATGGTGTCCAATCGAAGAGTAGAAGCAAATCCAGAAAAGATCCAGGCCATATTAGAAATGAATCCACCCAAGAACATAAAAAAAAAGTACAACACCTTATAGACGAGGTGGCATCACTAAACAGATTCACCTCCAGGTCGACCGAGCGGTGCCTCCCGTTCTTTCAAACTTTGAAATAATCGAAGAACTTTTAGTGAACCGAAGAATGTCAGCATGCCTGAGAAGCTGAAGCTATATCTTAGATCTACACAACTCCTTAACAAGCCGAAGGTTGACTAAGAACTTTGTTTACATCTTGCAATTTCCCCGATTGCCATAAGTGCAGTTTTAGTCCACAAACAAGATAAAATCCAGAGACCTATATACTATGTCAGTCGAGTCTTGCATGATGCAAAGACAAGATAGGCGAAGTTGGAAAAATTGATCTTCGTCCTTGTAATCACAACCAGAAGATTTCGGCCTTGCTTTCATGCACATCCGATCACAGTGTTAACTGATTAACCACTCAAAGCTATTCCGCATACGCCTAATACTTTTGAGCGATTGGCAAAATGGGCCATCGAACTCAAAATTTGATATTAAATTCCAACCTCGGTTGTCTATCAAAGCTCATATCTTAACAGATTTTATTGTAAAATATACTATCCCCGATGATCAAGAAGCACCAAGCCCAATTCAAAAAGAAATGATAACAAAAATGGGATCGACAGAAAAATTAGCTAACTCCTCGATAATACGTGTAGATGGTTCATCTAATACAGTAGAATCAGGAGCTGGATTGTTGCTTCTAGGACTAGAAGGGTTTACAGTAGAATATGGTCCAAGGTTCGATTTCTCAGCTACAAACAATGGAGCCAAATATGAAGCCCTCTTAGCAAGATTAAGGATCACCAAAAAGCTTGGGGTATGGTAGCTTAAATTTCGTGCAGATTCACAACTTGTAGCAGGACAAGTGAAGAGAGACTTTGAGGCTTGAGAAGAGAATATAAAAAATATATATATCTTCAAAAGGACTATTCCCTTAAATTCTTATTACAACTATCATTCTCAACTTGTTCATCAAGCATTAACATAAATTCAAAAAACAGGGGGCGAAAGAAGAAAAACTAACTGCAACTATAAAGGCAAAATGTCCATAAAAGAGGACGAAGGCAATACAGGTCTGGCGGCATCATATACGTTATCCAGGCTTTGCAGTTTCCAAAGTCCTGAATGAAATCGACAGCCAAAGCATCGAGGAGCTCTTCCTTGAAAGCCCCGAAAGCCTTGTACTCTTTGACACAGCAAAGTCGGGCTTCCTTAAAGGCCTCCTCTAAAGATCCCAGATGAATCCTAGCAGCAGAAGTAGAAGATCCCTCGCCTAAAACTACTACCGAAGCAGGTGGAGGACTGAGAGGAGCCTCTAGAGATTAAACTCTTGTCGCTTTCCCCTCTTTTATTCGACTTTCTCCTTGGCCATTTCCTTCACTTGACAGGGAGAAAGCACCATAATAACAGACTATTAAAAAAAGTGCGATTTTGGTGAACATATCAACCATACATAGCACCTATTTATAAAAGCATCGTGCAGCACTCGCCTCTAACCAACAATCAGGCGACGCCATGCATCTAATTCTGAAATGCCAATCGTCGCAGCCATTTATTATGTCCACCTATCTCCAAGGAATAATCGACGCAATGCTTCCCGGCGTAATATTTTGGGAACCATCTTATTTATTTTATTCTTTGGAAGCTGTGCTTTACATTAATGATAGACAATTTCCAAGCATGCAACAATTGAACATTTGGACTCTTGATATGACTGTTCTCCTCCCAACCTCCTATTAGAAAATTCGGCAGCTAAGCAGCGGAGGATAACCTTTTAGGACCCTCGAAAGCCAAACCTGCTTTTCAGCAGGTCAATACCCATAAAGACCTTAGCTGCACGAGAAATAACAACATGGGCCAAAGACCTCCGTGACTCAACGAGGGATAACCTATTAGGACTTCTGAAGGCCGAACCTACTCTTCAGCAGGTCAACGCTCATGAAGACCTTAGTCACATGAGAAGGGAGGATAATCTACACAGACCTCCGGAAGGATAACTGTTAAGAACCCTCAACCTCTCAACTTCGACAACTAATCTCGAAAAAGTAACTTACAAAACTCAAATTCGATAACTAAGCAACGGAGGATAACCTCTTAAGATCCCCGAAGGCTGAACCTGCATTTCAGCAAGTCAACACTCACAAAGACCTTAGTTGCACGAAAGAAGTCAAACTTGGGCAGAAGATCTCGATGGCTAAACAGCGAGGGATAACCTCCTAGAAGTCCCGAAGGCCGAACTTGTTTTTCAGCGAGTCAACACTCTTGAAGACCTTAGTCACTCAAGAGGTGGAGAATAATCTATAAGATCCTCCGGAGGGATAACCACCGAGGACCCTCAACCCATCAATCTTGACTGCTAGCTTTGGAAAACTTCACACCCTTAAACGAGGAAGGTTATTGGCAAAACCTAGAAGTACTTGAATTCATCCAACGACAAGGTCACTTTAGAAGTTATGAAATTCAAAATCATGAAGAGAGAAGTTTATACTTTAAAAAGTTCATTTCATTCATAAGTTGAGATGCAGAATTGAGTTACAACGATAGCACCCCAAAGGGCAAACATCTCTACAGAGCAAGATAGAAAATATTACAATAACTAACTTGGTTGAATACTCCTGATAGCTTTGGCCGTCGATGACTCCAAAAGAACGATATCTAGCTCAACTAACTCAGAACCATGAAGCGCAAATAGGGAAAAGTCAATGTCGGAAAAAAGTCACTTGACCAAACACCCGCTTGTTTCGAACCCAGTTTCAATAACCATGACAGCTATATCTGCAACCTCAAGAGCGATAGTCCACCAAATCATGACAAGTAGTTTTTCCGTTCGTTTAAGATCACCTTCAGCCTTCTCCAACCATTTAAGCATGTCCTCAGCTTTCTTGGTAATCGTTGCACTTTTCACCAATTCTATATGAAGATTAAGCAATTCATATCTTCTTTATCCCGATCCTTCATAAGATTGGTGATAGTATCCCGAGCTAAAACTTGCTCTTCCAAAGTATCGCCAATACTCGGACTTCTTGAATCCAACATTCGTTTCAGCTCCACGATTTTATTTTCGACCGAAGGAAGATCACGTCGAAGTTTATCAATTTGATCGGCCGAACTCCACCAAGCGCGTTTCATTGTAACTATCTCTTCTTGGGCCCTCCGCTACTCTTCCTCCAGAGTCTCATCAACACTGGGTCTTCTCAGATCCACTGAACATTTTAACTCCACAATCTTGTTTTCAGCTAAACGAAGATCACATCGAAGTTTGTCAACCTGATCGACAAAACCCCAGTTAGAATGCTTCATTGTATCTATCACTTTTTGGACTTTCCATAATTTCTCCTTGCCTATGGCTGATGTTGCCGCTATCTCCCACTTTTTATCGGCAATGGATTTTAGGAGATTACTTTTCTTCAGTCCACTTGCAGCGCTTCTTGACCCAATTATCCTTTTCCATAGTATTCTTTACTTATACGCTCAACGTCTTTGGACAAGCTCCTAATTTCAAAAGAAGCTTTCTCGCGATCTTTCTCCATCTTCTGAAGTTTATCTTGCACCCCAGATACCTCCCCCCTAGTTCAGCACAGATCCTCTTTCGACCTTAATAACTTGAACCTTCAAAGAAATCGCTTCAAATAAACACCCAACAAGATACCATAAGAATTCACGATCACAACATTCACATCGAATCCACTAAAGAGAAGAACACAAACCAGAGAATACGAAGATAAACATCATCTTCTCATTTGATGAAAAAACTAATACATATAGTAAAAAAGAAACTGGAAAATACAAGTTCAAACGTCTTCAACCTCATTAAGAGGATCGAAAGAACCTGGGATAGCTACAGTCGGCTATTCTACCTCTACAACCCATGCTGCTAGACCGGAATAGCTTCAACCAGAGGAAATACCGACACTTCCGCTGGTGCCAGAACAAGTTCAAATCCATCCGCAAGCTCTTTTTCAACAAGCGATGCTGAACCTCCCCCTTGATTAGCTTCGTCACCAACTAAACCTCCTCCGGCTCTGCCTTCAGCCTCTTCCTCCTCATCCAAAAAGTTCAAGTCCAGCCCCGAAAAGTGCTTCGCCACCCTCTAACGGCAAATATCTCGACCAACAATGAAAACTTCTTGGCTGAATTCAACTTTCTTCCATAAGAATTCTTTGGAGGCTCGGAAAGCTGCCTCCTCCTTAGCTTCGGCAACCCAATCCTCCATCACCTGCTTTGCTTCGGCAGCATAGCACTTCATCTTTTTCTCAAGTTCAGCGGCCTTGGATCGGGCTTTCCACCATTTTTTTCTTCAGGCTTGCCTCTACCTTCACCCTTGAAGTTTCCACTTTTTTCAGTGCCTCCTCCAACTGGGCCACTTTGGCCTCAGTAGCCTTTACCCTAGATTCGGCTACAACAGCCTTGCCCTTCGCTTCAGCATCTGAAGCTTCAGCCTTCTCACATTTCTCTTGCGCCACATTCAATTCCTTCTCGATACCCATTATTTGATTTATAACAGTGGCGGTGTTGTGACCCGTCTGTGTGAAGGAAGAAATGAGTAAAAAGAGAAAGAGGAAAGGAGTCACCAAAAAGGGGAAAAGCTTACCCAAACTATAGAAGTCACCAATCACCTTTGTTGCCTTGCAACACTTATCCTCTCAACCTTTTCCAAATCGGAGTCCAAAAGCATCGCTCTGAAGGCACCATGGAAGATCCTCCAACCGTCAAAAAAATCCTTTGTGCGCGGCAGGATTGAACTCTGCCTCCGCTCCTTGGATCCCTCAAAAGATTCCACCTCCCTTTGGATAGAATTGGCTTGTGAGACTAAAGGCACGATAGACAAACCTTGGATCAGAGTAACGGAAACAACCTCTGGTTGACTAGGACCAAAAGCCGAACCAGCTTTCTTTTAAATCTCACCCAAAGTTTTTAACTTCTTGGAAGGTGCAGCAGCCGATGAAGAAGATGCCTTTCTTTTTACTGCAACCTTCATCAACTAAGCTAGTTCTTCAGGTGTCATGATTACAAAGAAAAAAGAAGAAATCAGTATCAGTATCCATAAAGGAGAAAAAGCTAATTTGAAAAACAAACAAATCACCTCTAGATTCGGCCAAGCTAGGGCCAGCATTAAAAAGAGCCTGCTCCGATGACAGTTTCTTTAACAGAGGAATTTGGTATTCCTTCAAGATCGCAGAACATTTAAGGTCCTCTCCTTCAAGCTTCGAAACTTGAGTGACAGAGTCCCTTGGCTAACCCCAATGAGGAAGTCTCAGGGCTTGTTTGGCCAAGCTTTTGGAGAGAAAAAAGTACTTATTTTTCAAAAAAAATATTTATTTTAAAAAAGTAAGGTGTTTGGCCAAGCTTATTTTAAAAAATAATCTGCTTTTGAGTAGCAGCAGAAGCAATTTTTCTGCTGTGGGGAGGAAGCAGAAAATTAGAGCTTCTTCTTGGAAGTAGAAGCAGAAGCAGAAAATTAATTTTTTAAGACAAAAATATCCTTACTCAAAATCATTATTTATAATAACTACCCCTATTTATTTTCACCTAACCCTCCCATTATTTAGTGATTGATGTATTTTGATGAATTTTGATACATGTATATTATTGTATAAAAATTATGTAAAATATTCAATAAGTATTATCTTTGATTCAATTGTATTTATATTGATTAAAATTTTAATATATTTTTTATTATTTTATTATTTTATTTTAATTAAATAAAAAATAAAAAATTAAATTAAAATTAATCATAATGAATATTTAAAATTATTTATCTATTTAAATAATATTAATTATAAAGTAAATCTATACATATCTTTTTTCATAATTTGATAGTTAAAAGTATTTTTTTTTTTGAAAGATTTGCTAAACACAAACTGCTTCTTAAATACTGATAAAAGCACTTATTAAATGATTTTGCCAAACACAAATTGTTTTTCTTTCACGGTACTTTTTCTGAAACTTCATTTGAAAAAAGTGATTTCAAAATAAGCTAATTTTCACAGCTTGGCCAAACAGGCCCTCAATTTATCAACAAAAAGACCAGAAACAAAGAAGAATCAGTCCTTCCAGTTGTAGACCGAAGATGAAGCCCCTTTCAACAGAGCTTTAACTCCTTGTGGAAAGACATACCACCAATCATCAGTATGCCTTTTAAGAGCATAAAAGGATCGAAATAAGAGAACAGTCGGCTAAACTCCAACCAAAGAATAAAGGACTATAAAACCGATGATAAAGCGAAAGGAGTTGGGGATAATAGAACATAGAGATATTATAGAAGCGAAAAAGTTCAACTACAAAGGGATGAAGCGATAACCTAACTCCGGCTTTAAAGGCTTCTTCATATAACCCGATCTTCTCCGAAGGGGGATTTTCGATCCTACCATTTGGTCCAAGAAATTCTAATTCTATTGAGTTGGAAATTCTATATTGGGCATGAATGCAACTCAAATCCAGTGAACCCAACCTAGACTTTATGACGTCAGGAAGAAATAATGCCATAGGGCAAAACCCTAGGCCTAAACCAGGTTGGATTTCCGCCGAGGGGGTCGACTCGGAGGACCCACCTCCACTATGACTTCCAGAGTAAGCCATTGAAAAGTACGAAAGGTAATCGAAAAAGAAACAAATATAGAGCAGAAGAGAAAGGAAGAATCAAAAAGAAAAAATAAAGCACACCGACCTGCGACAATGCTAAAACGGAGAGGGAAGGCCTAGAGATGACCGCCGGTGACCAAAGAAGTTGAGAGAGAACCGAAGGAGATCTCAAATGAAAAGACCAATCGGAGAAGAAAAAGACACCCCTCTAAGAAGATCCTGGAAGCAAAAATGAGGAAGAGAAGGGGGAGCCTCTTTTTATAAGCAAAATGATAGGGCAACCCTAATATCAGATCCTCTGCCATCGTCCAAAAGACGACACTTGACAAGTTTCGATAGGTCTGCAGATGGTGTCAATCGACCCCATTAAATGATTGGCACCAAAATCGGAATACATCGCTTCCTTTTCAAATTCTGTCTATGGCCCAACCTTTCATAATCATGATTACCCACGATATCACCTATCATCTTTCTCGAAAACCGTGACCGCCATTCCAACCACCATGGGCTGCTATCTTCAACCATTCGGAAATTCATGCTCCCTTCGCTCGAACCGAACTCAAGAGTAGGAGACAAGGGTTATTTACCCTTTAGGTTGAAGGCCAGAGATAGGGATCGGGGGGGCATGCAGTAGCATCGTCAGGTATAACATCGGAACAACATAGTTGAAAATGATAACTTTATCAATTGTAACCTCGGTGCAGCATTATTGAGAGCATCCAAGTGAATACAGACCTCTTCCAAGATTTGCCGAAGCTTAAGCATGACTCAATCCTTCCGATTTCAACTGATCCTGGCCCTGATCTCCAATTCAATCATCGATTAGATCCTAGCTTCGGCAGACAGCACACTCCAGGCACCCTAACTTTAATTTGAGCCGATGTCATAAATTCAATCCTTGGTTTCAACATATTCAATCAATCGGCATAACCATCAGCACCTCCAATTAAAGTCTGCCAATCCTATCTAGATCCTTAACCTGATTACAGAAGCTCCTATAGCTCTTTAATTGATGCCAAAATGAACAGAATCAGCCCAATCACTCATTTGGTAGGATCTCAATTTAAAATCCCAATACAATCGTGCCCTGATCTATCTCACAAACTTTCCTAACAACCTAACTACTTTCATCTATAAAAAAAGCTACAAAGGGACCTTCAAAAATATGCGAGAACTTTCTTTTTCTCCACTCCTCTGTTGTCTAAGACTGACTTGAGCAACAGAGAATCCCCGCCCAAGCCATCTCCAGCCAAGACTTCTTTTGCAAGTCATCTCTTCGGGAGTAACACACCATGGCTCCAGCATTTCAAACCGATAGCCAGATCTCAGCATCAACAGTACACACACACACACATATATGTGTGTACACACACGTATACGTATACCTACGTGTATGTATATATACACGTATTCGTACGTGTATGTATACGTGTATATATATGTATATATATATACATACATACATACATATACACACATGCATGCACGCATATATACGTGTGTGTACACACACACACTTATACGTACGTGTATGTATATGTGTGTATATATATGTATATATATACATACATACGTATATACATACATACGTGTATATATATACACGTATATATATAGATATATAGATATATATGTATGTATGTACACACACGTGTATATGGATGTGTGTGTAGAAAATTAACAGAATGCGAAAAATTAGTGTAGTGAGCCATAAATTTTAAATAACTTGTGTAAATAAATACTCAAGGTACACATGTTCATGTGAAAAGCATATTACCGTGTAGGAAGTATTGAAAAAAAAAAAAAAAGGCACTTTCATTAACAAAAATTATTTAAAAAAATAGTAGCTGGGTTTTCTTAATTGTTAGGGTGAGGACCACTTGACATCAAACGCTGAATTGCTTCAAGGCTATGATTTATACTTTTGATCTTTGGAAATTGTATGCTTCAAAGCATTTGCCAATCCATGGCCAAAAGCACCGATGTTCACACTATGTACTTACCCTTAGAGGTTGTTGGGGATAAACCCCGCTTCCGCCGAAGTTCAGTCTGATGCTTGGCCTAACGCAACTGACAATCACGAAAGAGCTTCGATAGAAAATTCTCCTCCAACGGTCGGACCCCAGCCGAACTTCTCCAACGGCCAAATCTTAGCCGAACTCCTTCAGCCGGCCAAACTTCTCAGTGGCCGAGCCCCAGCCGAACTCCCCCAACGGCCGAACTCCTTCCGGATCTCTCCTTCAGTTAAACTCCTACAGGAGCCAAACTCCTTCCGGACTCCTTCAGTCAAGTTTCTACAGGAGCCGAACTCTTTCCGAATCTCTCCTTCAGTCGGATTTCTCCAGGAGCCGAACTCCTTCCGGACTCCTTTAGTCAAGTTTCTACGAGAGCCGAACTCCTTCCGCATCTCTCCTTCAGTCAACTTTCTACAAGATCTGAACTCCTTCCGAACTCCTTCAGTCAAGTTTCTACAGGAGCCAAACTCCTTCCGAACTCCTCCTTCAGTCAAATTTTTGAAGAAGCCGAACTCCTTCCGAAATCTTCCTTCAGTCGGATTTCTACAGAAGCCGAACCCCTTCTGAACTTCTCCTTCGACCGAACTCCTTTCGGACTTCTCCTTCAGTCGGATACCTCCAGCGGATTGCTCCCAGATGATCCCCTCCAGACGTATTCCCTTCAGGAGTCCGAACTCCTCTGAAATTGATATATGTCGAAGTTCTTCACCAACCAATGCCTGCTTCCTCCGAACTACGGCTATTAAATCTCGATGAACGATCGCCATCAATCTGCTACTGGCGACGCTACAGACAGCGCCCCCCTCCACGACAGACTCTACCAGGCCTCGAGCGGCCCACTACCGAATGGTATGGCTGTCACTATCAGCCTGACAACACCTACCTCTCCGTACCGAACCCCAAGCAGCCCCGAGCGGCCCACTACCGGACGGTATGACCGTCACCATCAATCAAACTCCATCTATAAAAAGAAACCCTCCAGATACGTTTTCTCTAAGCTCTCTTCTTCCCAAAACTCTGCCGAACTCTTTCCTGAGCACTCCATTTCTCTTGGCCAGAAGAGCTGACTTCATCGTTGGAGGATCCTGCCGGAGCCACCACCACCGACTCCGGACGGAACTTTGTTTTGCAGATCACCGACAGCGACCTCGTCTTCCTCGACTCCAACTCGATCCGACGTCAACCAGATTCTGCAACAAAAGAATTGACGCTAAAGTAAGGGTCATCTATTCCTGAGGTATCCTTGTTCTTAAAGGAGTGCTCAATCGACCCTGCCAATCTTCTTCTTCAAGGTCTAAGCCAAATCCATCTGTTCCTGCTCCATCGCCGGTGCTCCAACCTCCACCTCCACCGACAGCTATGATAGATTTGGAGCAGTTTAACCTGCTGATGCAGTGGGTTCAGGGCCTCACCGAAATGGTGTAGGCCATGCGGCAACCCCCGGTGGCGGTTCCGCCAGAAAACCTGCCATCAGGATGTCAGAAACCGATCCGAAGGAAGAGCATTTGACCTAGCATACCCATCGCCCTTAGGAAGGAAAAACAAAAAGCAAAGGATCCGTGTTCAGATCATGATTCTCCTCCGGAAGAGACCTTCCCCATCTGCAGTCGAAAGCCATCCAAGATCTGCGACCGAGACGACGTCCTCGATCAAAAATTGCGGAAGATGGACCGACGGATTGAAGAACTCTGCCACGTCGCCCCAGCTTTCCATGACGACGTCTGCACCGATCCTCCTTTCTCTCTCCGAATTATGCAAGAGCTCGTTCCGCCGAACTTCAAGCTTTCCCAACTTGAAAGCTACGACGGAACCTCTAAATCGGCCGATCACCTGAAAACCTTCCGGACTATGATGTTGCTCCATGGCGCACCAGACGCCATATTATGCCGAGCTTTTCCATCTACCTTAAAGGAAGATGCAAAAAACTGATACTTGACGTTGAAATCGGATACGATCTCCTCCTTTGACCAGATGAGCCATCAGTTTGTGGCTCACTTCGTCAGCAGCCGACGTCTGTGCCGAGATTCGGATTTTCTGATGAACATCAAGCAGGAGGAGGAATCCATCCGGGCTTATGTCACCTGATTTAATGCTGCTGCGTTGGAGGTCTGGAGCCTAGATCAGTCAGTTGCGATGACCGCACTCAAGGGCAGCCTTCAGAAGAACGATTTGTTGTTCTCCCTGGAGAAGTACCCCAGGGACTTTGCCGATCTGCTAGCCCGGGCCGAGAGATATGCACATACGGAAGAAGCCTTCAAGTTGAAGGATGAAGAAGCCATAGGAGAGCGGCAGGCGGGCGAGTATAGTAAACCCGCGGCTGATCGAGGGCCGAATGAAGTTCGACCACGCTCACGGACTCCTTCCGAGCGCGAGTCCGAACTTCTCGAGCTCATCATCAAAGAAGCCCCGACAGAAGGGCGCGAAGAAGTCCCCTCGGAAGGTTCCGCAACTACGCCGTCCTTAATGCTCTTAAAACTCAAATTCTGATGGAAATTAAGAATCAGCTACCAAGACCAAAAGAATTATAATCTCCCCTAACAAGCGCGATCGAAGCAAGTACTGTCTCTACCATCGTGACCACGGCCATGATACTAAAGAATGCATTCAGCTCCGAAACGAAATCGAGGAGCTCATCAGGAGAGGCCGGCTGGATCGATTCCTCAGACACCGGTCTGAAGCAAAAGAAAATCGGCCAAGGACGTTGCCGTAGCCAGAACCACCAATAAGGAACAACAAGAAGATCGACCGCCTCTCGACATCATCAACCCTATCTCTAGGGGGCTTAGTACTTCAGCGAGCTGCCATCTCTCAGCCTTAGAGCCAGGGAAAGCTTGCTCCAAATTAGGAAGGCTCGTATGAAGTAGAGGAGGTCGTTCGATCCAGAACTTATCGCCTGAAAGAGCTCCGAGGAACAACGCTCCCACGACCTTGGAACTCAGAAAATCTAAGGATGTACTACCAGTAACTTCCCTTCAATAAAACTTTTTCATTTCAATATTATTGTTTATTGGTGTAAAAACTATGTGATGATAGGAAAGAAGCAATCAATAGTGGTCATGTTAGGAACGAGAGTAGAACCTCATCCTAACATGAGCAAGTCGAAGTCTTTCAATCTCGACCGAAGATAAGATCTCCTCCGAGCTTCAAAATCTATGTCAACAGGAGATAAGATCTTCAACCTCGGCTGGAGATAAGATCTCTTCCAAGCTTCAACGTCAACGTCAATAGGAGATAAGATCTCCTTCAACCTCGATTGGAGATAAGATCTCCCCCGAGCTTCAACGTCTACGTCAACAGAAGATAAGATCTCCTCCAACCTCGGCTGGAGATAAGATCTCCCCCGAGCTTCAAAGTGTACGTCAACAGGAGATAAGATCTTCTTCAACCTCGGTTGGAGATAAGATCTCCCCCAGCTTCAACGTCTATCTTCAACCTCGGCTGGAGATAAGATCTCTCCCGAACTTCAAAGTCTACGTCAATAGGAGATAAGATCACATTCAACCTTGGCTGGAGATAAGATCTCTCCCGAACTTCAAAGTCTACGTCAACAGGAGATAAGATCTTCTTCAACCTTGGCTGAAGATAAGATCTCCCCCGAGCTTCAACGTCTACATCAACAGGAGACAAGATCTCCCTGGAGCTCGGTTGGAGACAAGATCTCCCCCGAGCTTCAACTTCAACTTCAACCTCGGCTAGAGATAAGATCTTCCACGAGCTTCAACCGTAACGTCAATAGGAGACAAGATCTCCTTGGACCTCGGCTGGAGCCAAGATCTCTCCCGAGCCTCAATTTTAACGTCAACCTCGGCTGGAGACAAGATCTCCTCCAAGCTTCAACCTCAACGTCGACCTTGGCTAGAAGCAAGATCTTCCCGAGCCTCAACTTCAACGTCAACCTTGGCTGGAGACAAGATCTTCCTCGAGCTTCAACCGCAATGTCAACAGGAGATAAGATCTCCCTGGACCTCGACTGGAGACAAGATCTCCCTGAGCTTCAGCTTCAACGTCAACCTCGACCGGAGACAATCTCCCACGAGCTTCAACCGCAACGTTAACAGGAGACAAGATCTCCTTGGACCTCGATTGGAGACAAGATCTCCTCCGAGCCTCAACTTCAACGTCAATCTCGGCTGGAGATAAGATCTCTCCCGAGCTTCAACCCCAACGGGTGCAGAGCCCGAAAAAGAACTTCGGCATTCGCCTTTTTTGTACACCCTTCCTTCGAATTTCGAACTCAAAAGTGGGGGGACTATTGTTGGGGATAAACCCCGCTCCCGCCGAAGTCCAGTCTGATGCTTGGCCTAACGCAATTGACAATCGCGGAAGAGCTTCGATAGAAAATTCTCCTACAGCGGTCGAGCCCCAACCGAACTCCTTAGCGGCCGAGCCCCGACCGAACTCCCCCAGCGGCCCAACTCCTTCCGGATCTCTCCTCCAGTTAAACTCCTACAAGAGCCAAACTCCTTCCGGACTCCTCTTTCAGTCAAGTTTCTATAGGAGCCGAACTCCTTTCGGACTCCTTTAGTCAAGTTTCTACAAGAGCCAAACTCCTTCCGCATCTCTCCTCCAGTCAAGTTTCTACAGGACCTGAACTCCTTCCGGACTCCTTCAATCAAGTTTCTACAGGAGCCAAACTCCTTCCGGACTCCTTCGGTCAAGTTTTTGCAGGAGCCGAACTCTTCCAGAATCCTCCTTCAGTCAGATTTCTACAGAAGCCGAACTCCTTCCGAACTTCTCCTTCGACCGAATTCCTTCCGAACTTCTCCTTCGACCGAACTCCTTTCAGACTTCTCCTTCAGTCGGATTCCTCCAACGGATTGCTCCCGGATGATCCCCTCAAGACGTATTTCCTTCAAGAGTCCGAACTCCTCCGAAATTGATATATGTCGAAGTTCTTCACCAACCAACACCTGCTTCCTCCGAACTACGGCTATTAAATCTCGATGAACGATCGCCATCAATCTACTACAGGCAACGCTACAGGCGGCGCCCCCCTCCATGACAGACTCCACCAGGCCTCGAGCGGCCCACTACCGAATGGTATGACTGTCACTATCAGCCTGACAACACCTACTCCGTACCGAACCCCACGCGGCCTCAAGCAGCCCACTATCGGATGGTATGACCGTCACCATCAATCAAGCTCCGTCTATAAAAAAAACCCTTCATATACGTTTTCTCTAAGCTCTCTTCTCCTTCCCAAAACTCTGCCGAACTCTTTCCTGAGCACTCCATTTCTGTTGGCTAGAAGAGCTGACTTGATCGTCGGAGGATCCTGCCGAAGCCACCACCACCGACTCCGGACGGGACTTTGTTTTGCAGATCACCGACGGCGACCTCATCTTCCTCGACTCCAGCTTGATCCGGCGTAAATCAGATTCTGCAACAACAGAATTGACGCTAAAGTAAGGGCCATCTATTCCTGAGGTATCCTTCTTCTTAAAGGAGTGCTCAGTCGACCCTGCCGACCTTCTTCTTCAAGATCTGAGCCAGATCCATCTGTTCCTGCTCCATCGCCGGTGCTCCAACCTCCACCTCCACCGACAGCTATGGGAGATTCGGAGCAATTTAACCTGCTGATGCAGTGGGTTTAGGACCTCACCGAAATGGTGTAGGCCATGCGGCAACCCCCGGTGGCAGTTCCGCCAGGAAACCCGCCATCAGGATGTCAGGAACCGATCCTAAGGAAGAGCATTTGGCCTAGTATACCCATCGTCCTTAGGAAGGAAAAACAAATAGCAAAGGATCCGTGTTCGGATCATGATTCTCCTCAAGAAGAGACCTTCCCCATCTACAGTCAAAAGCCATCCAAGATCTGCGACCGAGACGACGTCCTCGATCACAAACTGCGGAAGATGGACCGACGGATTGAAGAACTCTGCCACATCGCCCCAGCTCCCCATGACGACGTTTGCACCGATCCTCCTTTTTCTCTCCGAATTATGTAAGAGCTCGTTCCGCCGAACTTCAAGCTTCTCCAACTTGAAAGCTACGACGGAACCTCTGATCCGGTCGATCACCTGGAAGCCTTATGGACCATGATGCTGCTCTATGGCGCACCAGACGGCATATTATGCCGAGCTTTTCCATCTACCTTAAAGAAAGATGCAAAAAAACTGATACTCGACGTTGAAATCGGGTACGATCTCCTCCTTTGACCAAATGAGCCATCAGTTTGCGGCTCACTTCGTCAGCAGCCGATGTCCGCGCCGAGGTTCGGATTTTCTGATGAACATCAAGCAGGAGGAAAAATCCATCTAGGCTCATGTCATCTAATTTAATGCTGCTGCGTTGGAGGTCTGAAACCTGAACCAGTCAGTTGCGATGGCCACACTCAAGGACGGCCTTCAGAAGAACGATTTATTGTTCTCCCTAAAGAAGTACCCCAGAGACTTTGACGATCTGCTAGCCCGGGCCGAGAGATATGCCCATGCGGAAGAAGCCTTCAAGTTGAAGGATGAAGAAACCATAGGAGAGCGGCAGGCGGGCGAGTATAGTAAACCCACGGCTGATGGAGGGCCGAATGAAGTTCGACCGCGCTAACGGACTCCTTCCGAGCGCAAGCGAGCCCGAACTTCTCGAGCTCGTCATCAAAGAAGCTCCGACAGAAGGGCGCGAAGAAGTCCCCCGGAAGGTTCCGTAACTACACCGTCCTTAATGCTCTTAAAACTCAAGTTCTGATGGAAATTAAGAATCAGCTACCAAAACCAAAAGAATTATGATCTCTCCTAACAAGCGCGATCGAAGCAAGTACTATCTATATCATCGTGACCACGACCATGATACTGAAGAATGCATTCAGCTCCGAGACGAAATCGAGAAGCTCATCAGGAGAGGCCGGCTGGGTCGATTCCTCAGATGCCGGTATGAAGCAAAAGAAAATCGGCCAAGGGCGCTGCCATAGCCAGAACCACCAATAAGGAACAACAAGAAAATCGGCCGCCTCTCAGCATCATCAACCCTATCTCTGGGGGGCTTAGTACTTCAGCGAGCTGCCATCTCTCAGTCTTAAAGCCAGGGGAAGCTTGCTCCAAATTAGGAAGGCTCGTATGAAGTAGAGGAGGTCGTCCGATCCGAAACTTATTGTCTAAAGGAGCTCAGAGAAACAATGCTCCCACGACCTTGGAACTCAGAAAATCTAAGGATGTCCTACCAGTAACTTCCCTTCAATAAAACTCTTCCATTTCAATATTATTGTTTCTTGGTGCAAAAACTATGCAATGATAGGAAAGAAGCAATCAATAGTGGTCATGTTAGAAACAGGAGGAGAACCTCATCCTGACATGAGCAAGTCGAAGTCTTTCAAACTCGACTAAAGATAAGATCTCCTCCGAGCTTCAAAGTCTACGTTAACAGGAGATAAGATCTCCTTCAACCTCGGCTGGAGATAAGATCTCTTCCAAGCTTCAACATCAACGTCAATAGGAGATAAGATTTCCTTCAACCTCGACTGGAGATAAGATCTCCCCCGAGCTTCAACATCTACGTCAACAGGAGATAAGATCTCCTCCAACCTCGGCTGGAGATAAGATCTCCCCCGAGCTTCAAAGTCAATATCAACAGGAGATAAAATCTCCTTCAACCTCGATTGGAGATAAGATCTCCTCCGAGCTTCAAAGTCTACGTTAACAGAAGATAAGATCTTCTTCAACCTCGGTTGGAGATAAGATCTCTTCCGAGCTTCAACGTCTATCTTCAACCTTGGCTGTAGATAAGATCTCTCCCGAACTTCAAAGTCTACGTCAATAGGAGATAAGATCTCATTCAACCTTGGTTGGAGATAAGATCTTTTTCGAGCTTCAAAGTCTACGTCAACAAGAGATAAGATCTTCTTCAACCTCGGCTGAAGATAAGATCTCCCCCGAGCTTCAACGTCTACGTCAACAAGAGACAAGATCTCCCTGAACCTCAGTTGGAGACAAGATCTCCCTCGAGCTTCAACTTCAACCTCGACTGGAGATAAGATCTTCCACGAGCTTCAACCGCAACGTCAACAGGAGACAAGATTTTCTTGGACCTCGGCTGGAGTCAAGATCTCCCCCAAGCCTCAACTTCAACGTCAACCTCGGTCGGAGACAAGATCTCCTCCGAGCTTCAACCTCAACGTCGACCTTGGCTGGAAGCAAGATCTCCCCCGAGCCTCAACTTCAACGTCGACCTTGGCTGGAGACAAGATCTTCCTCGAGCTTCAACCGTAATATCAACAGGAGATAAGATCTCCTTGGACCTCGACTGGAGACAAGATCTTTCTGAGCTTCGACTTCAACGTCAACCTCGACAGGAGATCTTCAACCGCAATGTTAACAGAAGACAAGATCTCCTTGGACCTCGGTTGGAGGCAAGATCTTCCTCGAGCCTCAACTTCAACGTCAACCTCGGCTGGAGATACGATCTCCCCCGAGCTGCAACCCTAATGGGTGCAGAGCCCGAAAAAGAACTTCGGCATTCGCCTTTTTTGTACACCCTTCGAGTTTCGAACTCGAAAGTGGGGGGACTATTGTTGGAGATAAATCCCGCTCCCGTCGAAGTCCAGTCTGATGCTTGGCCTAACGCAATTGGCAATCGCGGAAAAGCTTCGATAGAAAATTCTCCTCCAGCGGCCGAACCCCAACCGAACTCCTCAGTGACCGAGCCCCAGCCGAACTCCCCCAGCGGCCCAACTTCTTCCGAATCTCTCCTTCAGTCGGACTCCTACAGGAGCCGAACTCCTTCCGAATCTCTCCTTCAGTCGAATTTTTTCAAGAGCCGAACTCCTTCCGAATCTCTCCTTCAGTCAGATTTTTACAGGAGCCGAACTCCTTCCAGACTCCTCCTTCAGTCAAGTTTCTACAAGAGCCCAACTCCTTCCGGATCTCTCCTTCAGTCAAGTTTCTACATGAGCCAAACTCCTTCCAGACTCCTCCTTCAGTCAAGTTTCTGTAGGAGCCGAACTTCTTTCGGACTCCTCCTTTAGTCGAATTTCTATAGGAGCCGAACTCCTTCCAGACTCCTTCAGTCGAATTCCTCTAGGAGTCGAACTCCTTCTGGACTTCTCCTTTAGCCGAACTCCTTCGGAAGCCAAACTCCTTTCGGACTTCTCCTTCGGTCAGATTCCTTCAGCGGATTGCTCCCAGATGATCCCCATAAGACGTATTTCCTTCAGAAGTCCGAACTCCTCTGAAATTGATATATATCGAAGTTCTTCACCAACCAACGCCTTCTTCCTCCGAACTACGGCTATTAAATCTCGACGAACGGTCGTCAACAGTCTGCTACAAACAACGCTACAGGCGGCGCCCCCCTCCGTGACAGACTCCACCAAGCCTCGAGCGGCCCGCTACTGAACGGTATGGCTGTCACTATCAGCCTGATGACACCTTCCTCTTCGTACCGAACCCCACGCAGTCCCGAGCGGCCCACTACCGAACGGTATGACCGTCACCATCAATCAAGCTCCGTCAATAAAAAGAAATCCACCAGATACGTTTTCTCTAAGCTCTTTCCTCCTCAAAACTCTGCCGAACTCTTTCCTGAGCACTCCATTTTTGTTGGCCAAAAAAGCTGACTTGATCGTCGAAGGATCCTACCGGAGCCACCACCACCGACTTCGGACGGGACTTTATTTTTGCATATCACCGACGGTGACCTCATCTTCCTCGACTCCAATTCGATCCGGCGTGAACCAGATTCTGCAACAACAGAGGTCATGATGGATTTATGACAACCAAAATCTGCCTTCCGTGTTGTATTCTGGATTACTTCTTGATGTAGAAATTCTCCACATCAAATTTTTTAACATAGTCCCAACTTTGGAGGAACTTTGTGCCCTCCAAGGATACCTCCCTCGAAGCCATTTCACACGTCCTTAAACACTACAGTGATAGGCTAGTGGAGAACCCATTGCATTAAGAACCCTTACCTAACACTAGTTCTCGATCCCTTCTGCACCCATCTTCACATCTAAAGACGACTCTTCTTCGTCCAAACATACCATGGACTTGCTCAAAATTCGCAGGACATGTATAACTCTTTTCGATTGTAAACATCTGAGGCCTCACGATGATTGTTAGGTTTTGCAAGGCGATCATAAAATAAATAATATTATACTACCTGAAATCCTTTTTTTCCCTAGCAAGACACACCCCTCTAACATAGCGATCCACAATGAACATCTAAGACTACAGAGGTACTCACACATGGCAAATTTATTACAAGGAATAAGTGATGATGTAGATGAGAACAATGCAGGCAAATTCTTTCTACCTATTCCTCCAGCTAATATTTCCTGTAGAGTAACAGGTCAAAAGTAACTAAACTGAATGGAGATTACTAGTAACTAAAAGAAAGGAAGGATAGTTATTTCCAGAGTCCCTGTACCTTCTAATTAACAAGACAGAATTATCCAAACTAATAATTACGAACGAAAACATCAGATCCACAACTTAAGAAGTACAAGTTCTGAAAGGAAACCTCTTATCAGCTCCCGGAGGACTTGAGCTCCTCCAACGTAGACTTGATCTGGTCTTCCAGGAGCTCTATCCGCTTCAAGTACACCTCCAGCTCCAGGATCTGCTGCTTCTTCCATTTCTCATCCACCGCCGCCCCCGAGCCTGGAAGACTTGCCGTGCTTCCGCCGAGGCAGAATGGTATTGGGTTCAGTCCCGGTGCACCACCGCCTAGCCCTGGCCCCAATAAACTAGCCCCACCACTGAGCCCTGGACCCAGCGGCCCCCCGGTTGCTGAGTATATCAGCTCCTTAAACAGCGGTGAGAGACAACTCTTCACCGTCTCCTCGATGATGTCCGGGATCGCAGTAGCTGACGACGAAGGCATTTGGGTTACCGGGACCGAGTTCCCTACCGGAACCCCTACTGTTGCAGGGCTTGTTGCTGCTGCTGCCGTTGCCGTTGCCTCTTCTGCTGCTCTCCTTCTGAAACGCCTCCGTGATCGTGATCTTGACACCCTTCTGTCTGAATTCATGGCTCCATCGGGAGCGGAGATGGCTTCAATTGTATAGGCGTTGCTCGGGGTGTTGAGATCGTCGTCGTCGCTGTCACGGGCCCTCTTCACGTTGGCACTCCAGATATTGCGAGCTATGTCGTAGATAGCCTTTTCATGGGAGCTCCTAAAGGCGAAATCTTTTCCCATGGACCGCATCCGGTTGACGACGTTCCTGTACTTCTTCTTGAGCCGGCGGAGCTTCTCGATGAGCTGGTTCTTGGTGAACTCCAGCTGGAGCCGCTTCTTGATCTCCTCGTAGAACGGGCCGGTATCGTACTGGTGGGAAGCGAAGGTGGTGCCGCGCCGGGACGTGAACTCGAGAAACCCTTGCAAGATAGTGATCTCCTCCTCGTCCGTCCACAGCCGCTGGAAGAGCCGCCGGGAGTCGTCATATCCGCCGCCAACAGCGGCGACCGCGACAGGGAACGGCTTCCTGTCCTCGGACGGCTGGGTGACGGGATCGGAGGAGGATGGCCTGAAGAGGCCGCCAGCCGCGGCCGCGGCAGGGGTAGAGGGCGCGGCAGCAGACAGGGGAAGAATAGGGATGGCACCGTTCTGCGGGGCGGAGCCCGGATCTGCGGTGGTAGTAGTGTTGGGGTTAGGGTTTGAAGGGGGGGCGGCGCGGTCAGAGGAGGATGTGGAGGGGGTGGAGCCACTGAGTCCCTCATCCGCGAGCTTCGCGGGGAGAGGAGCCGTGGCAGCGCCGGCGAAGGCAGGTGGCGGCACGGCCTCAGCATCGTCGTCCTCGTAGTCTTCCTCTTCCTCCTCCTCGCTGTCGTCGCCCTCCATGTCGTCGTCGTCGTCATCGTCGAAGAAGGCGCGCTCCTCTTCCTCTTCAGCTGAGGGCATGGCTTCTTCTCGGCTTTTTCTCAAGCACTTGGCCACTGGCGCTTTGTGTCTGGATCTAGAGATATGGGTTAAAACTAGGGTTAGCGTCTGAACGCGGTGGCACGGGGTCAGGAAGACTCCTACTATCTGCCCCTACGGCTCTACCACTACCAGACGCGGTGGGGGTGTGGGACCCTTAATATATACACGGTATAGTCCGTGTAGAATCGTTAACCAGAGCCGTTCGATCTAGTCTCAGTTGCTCCAATTCGTGTTTTGTATGGTAGACTCGTTGGGCCTGGGCGGCGAGGGAGGGGTGGGGGTGTGGATTGATGGTTTGGAACCAAGTCCTGTGGGCCGTTCGATAGGTCAACGAGAGATGTGATCGCACCCTGTCTATCGGACGGCTGAGATGTTGGTTGGTGTCGATTCAATGATACGTACTGGTAGCCGGTGACATGGTGCCACGTTATTGCGAGTCAGACACAGAATGACAGGGTCCGAAGAGGGTTCCGGATGAATCCCAGAGCTGAACTAAAAGGGTAATTTCAATGACCCGGAATATCCAAATTATTTATTCCTCTTAGCCAATATAATAAGTATTAGTTTATTAAAGGAGCTGAGTCAGGACTCTTATAGTTAATACAATTTTGTATAAAGGTAAAATAATAACAACTCCAGTAATTATTCCTCCGAGCCAATATAATAAGCATTTGTTTTAAAGGAGTTGGGTCGGGACTCTTAATATGATTTTGTATAAAAATAAAATAATTACAACCCCAGTAATTATATTTTACTATGCTAGTAATCATTGTTATCTAAAAATGATAAACGAAAAGTGGTCAGTGAGTGAGTGGCAAAAAAAAAAAAAAAAAAAAAAATTAATGAGCTTTTCACCGAAAAAAATAGTTAGTGGGCCACAACACTATGAGCACATGGATGGAAAAAAGGCTATCGCTTATGGTCAAAAAGACCATAGATCCAGCTAAGATCTACTTAGTTAGTGGATCATTTAATTAAAAATTTATTTTCCGTAAACCTTTTTTATGTCATATTAAATTTGTATGAACTAATTGAACAGATAAATTTATTTATCAAAAAAATTAGAAAAAAAATAATTATTTAAGTTTTTATATATAACTCCCTAAAATTTTCTACACTTATGCATCAATTTCAAAGTTCTTTCAAAAAAAATATATTATTTTCTGTTGGAGATAAACTTCATTCCCGCTGAAATCCAGTCTGATGCTTAGCCTAATACTATTGATAATTATGGAAGAAATTCGATTGAAAATTCTCCTCCAACAATCGGATCTTAGTCAAACTCCTCCAGGGACCAAATCTTAATCGAACTCCTTCAACCGGCCGAACCTTAGCCGAACTCCTTCAGCCGGCCAAACTCCTTCCGAATTTCTCCTTCAGTTAAATTTCTCCAAGAGCCGAACTCCTTCTAGATCTCTTTTTCAGTCGAATTCCTACAGGAGCCGAACTCCTTCTGAATTTCTCCTTCCGTCGGATTTCTTCAGGAGCCGAACTCCTTCCTAACATTTTCTTCGGTCGAATTCTCCGAGGAGCCGAACTCCTTCCGGACCTCTCCTTCAGTCGGATTCCTACATGAGCCGAACTCCTCCCGGACCTCTCCTTCAGTCTGATTCCTACAGGAGCCGAACTTCTTCCGAACCTCTCCTTCAGTCAGATTTCTACAGGAGCCGAACTCCTTCCGGACTCCTTCTTCAGTCGGATTCCTCTAGGAGCCGAACTCCTTTCGAACTTCTCCTTCTATCGAATTTCTACAGAAGCCAAACTCCTTCCGAACTTCTCCTCCTTCAGTTGGATTCCTCCAGGAGTCGAACTCCTTCTAAATTTCTTCTTCAGTCAAGTTCCTTCAGAAACGAACTTCTTTCGGACTCTTTCAGCCGGATTCCTCCAGAAGCCGAACTCCTTCCAATTTTTTTCTTCAATCGAATTTCTCCAGGAGCTAAATTTTTTTCGAACTTCTTCTTCAGTCAGATTCCTCCAGCGAATTACTTTCAGATTTTAGCTAGCATTCCTCTCGGATGATCCTTTTTAGCCGCATTTCCTTTAGGAGTTTGAACTTCTCTGGAATTGACAATGTCAAAGTTCTTCACCAACCAACGCCTGCTTCCTCTGAACTTCGACTATTAAATTTTGACGAACAAGCACATCACGACACCTTTCCTCCATAGCAAATCACATGCAGTCCCGAGCGATCCACTACCGGATGGTTATAGTTGTTACTATCAGTCTAGCGACACCTCTCTCTCCATAGTAAACCTCATACAGCCCCGAGCGGCCCGCTACCGAATCGTTATGGCTGTCACTATCAGTCTGACGATACCTCTCTCTCCATAGCAAACCCCATGCGGCCCCAAGCGGCCCGCTACCGGACAGTTATGGCTATCACTATTAGTCTGGCGACACCTCTCTCTCTGTAACAAGCCCCACACGGCCCCGAGCAGCCCACGATCGGATGGTATGGCTGTCACTATCCGTCTGCTATAAGCTTCATCTATAAAAAAGGATCCTCCAGATACGTTTTCTCTAAGATCTCTTTTTCTTTTCAAAACTTTGCTGAACTCTTGCCTGAGCACTCCATTTTTGTTCGTCAGAAGAGCTGACTTCGGTCCTATCGAAGCCACCACCATCGACTCCGGACGAAACTTTATTTTACAGATCACCGACGACGACCTCGTCTTCCTCGGCTCCAGCTCGATCCAGCATTGATCAGATTCTATACCAATAAGATTGGCGCTGGAGAAAAGGACTCTATTTTCAAGGTACCCTTATTTTTAAAAGAGTGCTCAGTCGATCTTGTCGATCTTGTCGATCTTTCTCTTCAACATTCATATCCATCCTCTCCCTCAATCCTGAGAAATACCTCCAAAGAGGATGACTACCCAGAGATCTATCGCTTCTGCCATCAGATCCATCCGTTTCGGCTCCAACACTGGCGCTTCAACCTTCTCCTCCACCGACGATCATGGTAGATCCGAAGTAGTTTAACCTACTGATACAGTAGGTTCAGGGCCTCACCGAGATGGTGCAGGCCATGCGGTAGCCTCCGATGGTGATTTCATCAGAAATCCATCATCAAAATGTCAGAAATCGATCTCAAAAAAGAGCACTTAGGCTAGCATACCCACTGCCCCTGGGAAGGAAAAATAAAGAGCAGAGGATTCTTGTTCGGATCGTAATTCTTCTCTGAAAAGAAACCTTCCCCATCTACAATCGAAAGCCTTCCAAGGTCTGTGATCGAGATGACGTCCTCGATCAAAAACTATGAGGGATGGATCGATGGATTGAGAAGCTCGACCACGTCTTTCCGACTCACCATGACGACGTCCACATTGATCCTCCTTTCTCTCCCCAAATTATGCAAGGGCCCATTTCGCCGAACTTTGAACTTTCCTCGATTTGAAAGCTACGATGGAACCTCTAATCCGGTCAATCATCCGGAGGCCTTCTGGACTGTGATGCTGCTCCATGGTGCACCAGACGCCATATTATGCCGAGCTTTTCCATCTACCTTAAAGAGAGCAGCAAAAAATTGGTACTCGATATTGAAGCCAGGTACGATCTTCTCTTTTGACTAGATGAGGTATCAATTTGTGGCTCACTTCGTCAGCAGTCGACGTCCGCACCGAGGTTCGAATTTTCTGATGAACATCAAGTAGAAAGAAAAATCTATCCGAGCTTATGTCATCCGATTTAATACTGCTGCATTGGAAGTCCAAAATCTGGACCAGTCTATTGCAATGGCCACACTCAAGGGCTACCTTTAGAAGAACGATTTGTTATTCTTCTTGGAGAAGAAGTACCCTACGAACTTTGTCGATCTGCTAGCTCAGACTGAGGGATATGCTCGAGCGAAAGAAGCCTTCAAGTTGAAGGATGAGAAAGCCGTAGGAGAGCGGCAGACGGGCGAGTCTAATAGACCTACCGCTGATAGAGGACCGAATGAAGTTCGATCGCACTCACAGACTTTCTCCGAGCGCAAGCGAGCCCTAACTCCTCCCCCAGCCTGTCACCAAAGAAGCCCCAAAAGAAGGGCACGAAATGTTCTCCCCCTGGAAGGTTCTACAACTACGCCCCCCTTAATGCTCCTAAAACTCAAGTTCTGATGAAAATTAAGAATCAGCTATCAAGATCAGAAGAATTATGATCTCCCCCAAATAAGCGCAATCGAAGCAAGTACTACCTCTACGTGACCACGACCACGATACTGAAGAATGCATTCAGCTCCAAGACGAAATCGAGAAGCTCATCAGAAGAGGCTGGTTGGGTTGATTCCTCAGACACCGATCCGAAGCGAGAGAAGATCGGCCAAGGGCACTGCCGCAGCTAGAACCACCAATTAGGAAAGAATAACAAGAAGATCGGCCACCTCTCGGCATCATCAACACTATCTCTGGGGGTTTAGTACTTCGATAAATCGCCATCTTTTAGCCTTAGAGCTAAAAAAAGCTTGTCCCAAATTGAGAAAGCTCGTATGAAGTGGAAGAGGTCGTCCGGCCTGGAACTTACCGTCTGAAGGAGTTCGGAGGAACAATGCTCCCACGACCTTGAAACTCAGAGAATCTGAGAATATACTGCCAGTAATTTTTCTTCAATAAAACTCCTTCATTTCAATATTATTATTTCTCGGTGCAAAAATTATACGACAATAGGAAAGAAGCAATCAATAGCGGCCATGTTACAAATAGAAGGAGAACCTCATCCTAACATGAGCAAGTCGAAAGCCTCATCCATTTTTGATGAGATGATGGGAGAGATCCTGACAACGGTCCTTATGTGCCCCTATAGTCCATTAGAAATAGGAGGAGAACCTCATTCTAACGTGAGCAAGTCGAAGATCTCGTTCCTTTTAGACGAGATGAGAAAAGAGGTCCTGACAACAGCCCTTATGTATCCCTACAGTCTGTTAGGAACAGGAGAAGAACCTCATCCTAACATGAGCAAAGTCGAAGACCTCGTTCCTTTTAGACGAGATGAGGGGAGAGACCCTGACAACGGCCCTTATGTGCCCCTATAACCCGTTAGGAATAGGAGGAGAACCTCGTCCTAACATAAGCAAAGTCAAAAATCTCATTCCTTTTAGATGAGATGAGGGGAGAGGCTCTGATAATGGTCCTTATGTGCCCTTACAATCTGTTAGGAACAAAAGAAGAATCTCGTCCTAACGTAAGCAAAGTCGAAGGACTCATTCATTTTAGATGAGATTAAGGGAGAGGCCCTGACAACGGCTCTTATGTGCCCCTACAGCCCGTTAGAAATAGGAGGAGAACCTCGTCCTAATGCAAGCAAAGTCGAAGACCTTCGACTATTTAAGACAGGAGGAGGGGAGAAATCCATTCAACGGTCCATCTGTGTCCCTATTGCCATATTAGGAATAGGAGGAGAACCTCGTCCTAACATGAACAAGTTGAAGGCCTCGTTCATTTTAGATGAGGTGAAAAGAGAGGCTCTGACAAGGATCCTAATATGCTCCTGCAGTCCGTTAGAAATAGGAGGAGAACCTCATCCTAATATGAGTAAAGTTGAAGGCCTTATTCGTTTTAGACGAGATGAGGGGAGAGGTCCTAACAACGGCCCTTATGAGCTCCTATAGTCCGTTAAGAATAGGAGAAAAACCTCATCCTAACGTGAGTAAAGTCGAAGGTCTCGTTCATTTTAGATGAGATGAGAGGAGGGGTCCTTCAACCTCGTTCGGAGATAAGATCTCCCTCGAGCTTCAACTTCAATGTCAACCTCGATTGGAGATAATATCTCCCCCAAGCTTCAACGTCAATGTCAACAGGAGATAAGATCTCCTTCAACCTCGGCTGGAGATGATCTCCTCCGAGCTTCAACTTCAACGTCAACCTCGGCTGAAGATAAGATCTCCCTTGAGCTTCAACGTCAATGTCAATAGGAGATAAGATCTCCTTCAACCTCGGCTGGAGATGAGATCTCCTCCGAGCTTCAACGCCAACCTCAACAGGAGATAAGATCTCCTTCAACCTCGGCTGGAGATGAGATCTCCCCCGAGCTTTAACTTCAACCCTCGGCCGAAGATAAGATCTCTCCCGAGCTTCAACTTCAACGTCAACCTCGACTAGAGATAAGATCTCATCTGAGCTTCAACATCAACATCAATAGGAGATAAGATCTCCTTCAACCTTGACTATAAATGAGATCTCCCTCGAGTTTCAACTTCAACCTTGGCTGGAGATAAGATCTCCTCCGAGCTTCAACTTCAACCTCAGCTAGAGATGAGATCTCCTCCAAGCTTCAACATCAACATTAATAGGAGATAAGATCTCATTCAACCTCGGTTGGAGATAAGATCTCCTCCGAGCTTCAACTTCAATGTCAACAGAAGACAAGATCTCCTTCGATCTCGGCTGGAGATAAGATCTCCCCCAGACTTCAACTTCAACCTCGGGTGGAGATAAGATCTCCCTTCGAGCTTCAACTTCAACCTCGGCTGGAGATGAGATCTCCTCCGAGCTTCAACATCAACTTCAATAGAAGATAAGATTTTCTTCAACTTTGGCTGGAGATCAGATCTTCTCCGAGCTTCAACTTCAAACGTCAACAGAAGATAAGATCAACTTCAACCTCGACTGGAGATAAGATCTCTCCCGAGCTTCAACTTCAACCCCAACTAGAGATGAGGACTCCCCTGAGCTTCAACTTGAACGAGTGCAGAGTCCGAAAGAGGACTTCGACAATCGTCTTTTTTTGGTACTTTCTTCCTTTGAATTTAGAACTCGGGAGTAGGGGGACTATTGTTAGAGATAAATCCCACTCCCATCGAGGTCCAACCTGAAGCTTAGCCTAATGCAATTGATAATTATGGAAGAGCTTCGATCGAAAATTCTTCTCCAACGATCAGACCCCAACCAAACTCCTTTAGCGGCCAAATCTTAGCCGAACTCCTTCAGTCGGTCGAACTTCTCCAGCTGCCAAATCTTAGCCGAACTTCTTTCGAATTTTTTCTTCAGTCAAATTTCTTCGAAAGTTGAACTCCTTCCGGACTTCTTCTTCAGTTGGATTCCTACAGGAGTCGAACTCCTCTCCGACCTCTCCTTCAATCGGATTCCTACATGAGCCAAACTTCTTCTGAATTTCTTCTTCAGTCAAATTTCTTCAGGAGCCAAACTCCTTCCGAACCTCTTCTTCATCAGATTTTCCCAGAAGTCAAACTCCTTTCGGACCTTTCCTTCAGTTTGATTTCTATAGGAGCCGAACTTCTTCCGAACATCTCCTTCAGTCTGATTCCTATAAGAGCTGAACTTCTTTCGGACCTCTTCTTCAGTTGGATTCCTCTAGGAGCCGAACTCCTTTCGGACTCCTCCTTCAGTCGGATTCCTCCAGGAGCTGAACTTCTTTCAGACTTCTTCTTCAGTCAAATTTCTACAGGAGCTGAACTCCTTCCAAATTTTTTCTTCAGTCAAATTCCTCCAGGAGCCAAACTCCTTTCGAATTTCTTCTTCAATCAGATTTCTTCAGAAGCCAAACTCCTTCCGAACTTCTTCTTCAGTCAGATTCCTCCAACGGATTACTTTCAGATTTTAGCTAGCATTGCTCCTGAATGATCCTTTCTAGCTACATTCCCTTTAGGAGTCCAAATTTCTCTGGAATTGACATATGTCAAAGTTTTTCACCAACCAACGTCTGCTTTCTCTGAACTTCGACTATTAAATCTCAATGAATGGGCACATCACGACACCTCTCTCCCCATAGCAAATCCCATGTAACCCCGAGCGGCCCACTACCGAACGATTATAGCTATCACTATCAGTCTGGCAACATCTCTCTCTCCATAGCAAATTCTATGCGGCTCCGAGCGACCCACTATCGGATGGTTATGGCTGTCACTATCAGTCTAGTGACACCTCTCTCTCCGTAGCAAACCTTATGCAACCCTAAGCGGCCCACTATTAGATGGTTATAACTATCACTATCAGTTTGGCGACACCTCTCTTTCCGTAACAAGTCTCATGCAGTCTCGAGCGGCCCACGATCAGACGGTATGGCTATCACTATCCGTCTGCTACAAGCTCCGTCTATAAAAAGAGATCCTCCAGATATATTTTTTCTAAGCTCTCTTCTTCTTTTCAAAACTCTATCGAACTCTTGCCTGAGCACTCCATTTTTGTTGGTCAGAAGAGCTGACTTGATCGTCGGAGGATCCTACCAGAGCACCACCATTGACTTTGGATGGAATTTTGTTTTGTAGATCATCGACGGTGGCCTCATCTTCCTCGACTCCAGCTCGATCCGACGTCAACTAGATTCTGCACCAATATTTTCTATATTTTCCATATTTATATTTTAATCTTTAAAATTTTATAACTTATTACCTATACATCTGATTGTAGAAGAAAGCCAAGCATTTTACTTTTATTCTTCTAATAATGCTGATTCTTCTTATGTTGTTAATTTAATATCGTCAAGATATTTTTGTTTGTAGTCCTCTAATTTAACCTTTCTTTTAATCTTTTAGATATTCTTGCTCCACTATCAAGGTTACCTGGCAACAAAATTCTATGCAAGAAAACTACCCAAGCCTCATCCTTCGCTGAGATAAGCAAGAAAATTCCTTTTTTATTTTTTTAAGCTCGTTCGACATTTTTAGCAAATGGCAAAAAAAAAAATATTTGAAAATTTCAAAAATATGTGAGGACCTACGTAAGCCTCAACTATGTTAGATTTTGTCACGTGTGTGTCTTTCGCGCACATGATCACCCAATCCGAATTTTAGATACAACGATCGTGTGATCACACCTCTCTAAGCGATGGGTCTTTCGCGTGGAAGACCTAACCCAGATTTTATGAGCCCAAAGCAATGGGGCTCGAGGACCACCATCCATGCCACTCTGCAAAAGTTCTGGTCAAGCAACTTTGACACCCATCGAGTAGGTAATCTCGAATGTACTATTTCCTACTCAAATCTTGAGTTCTTTTCTATACTAATGCAAAAATAATAAAAATTAAAATAACATAAGTTTCAACTTAATTATCAAAATAATGCAAAAATCTAAAGCTTCATTTGGGATGGTGATTTTTCAATCAAAAAATGCCATTTGAAATGGTATTTTTCAGGCCTACTCATCCACCCATACATTCAGTCAGTGGCGTACGTGGAACCAAATAAAAATGCCATTTCAAATGACGATTTTAAAAACGTAATTTCAAATGGCGTTGATTTTTCAACCAAAAAATATCATTTGAAATGGCATTTTT
This sequence comes from Cocos nucifera, assembly GCA_006176705.1. Lineage (NCBI taxonomy): Eukaryota > Viridiplantae > Streptophyta > Magnoliopsida > Arecales > Arecaceae > Cocos > Cocos nucifera. The sequence continues at coordinate 7,651,609 of QRFJ01000002.1, read as the reverse complement.
CAAGCCTACTCATCCACCCATACATCCAGTCAGCGGCGTACGTGGAACCAAGTAAAAATGCCATTTGAAATGGCATTTTTAAAATTGCCATTCCAAATGCCAATTTTAGAATGCCATATATTTTTTCCCTTTTTTCCCCGACTTCCTCATGATCCCCTCTCTACCGAAACCTCCTCTCCGCTGATCTCCACTCTCCGACACCATCGCCGTCCTTTCTCTCCCATCCAACACCCTTCCTCCGCTGCCTCAAGTATACCCTCCCCTTTCTCTCCACCGATCTCCCCTTTCTTTCCCCTCTCCCTCCCCCATTTGGCTGCCCCATCCCTTGCTGCCATCCTCCACCCCCGCACCCCCCCACCAATGCCCGTGGCCATCTTTTCTTCCGACGGCCACCCCACACCCTCCACCACCTCCCACCCCTCCCCCCCACCACCACTACCGGCCACCACCACCCCCCACCCCCTCCCCCCCACCAACCCTTTCTTTTTTTTAAAATAAATAAATAAATTAGATAATTAGTTAATTAATTAATTTATTTATCTTAAATATTTTTATATTAATATATGTTAAATAATTTATTTATTTATTTATCTTAAATATATTTTAAAGAATATTTATATTAAATTTGGTTAGGGATAGTGCGTGGTCCATTTTCATATTTGCTACATTCTTAGAAATGGATTCAGACTTGACTTTTTCTAAAGTCATCAGGCCTAAGTCCGATCCGATGTCTAAAAATAATTTTTGGATCTAGCACGATTAGGGATAGTGCCTGGCATATTTTCAAGATACATCTTTTGATTTTAAATATATTATATTACATAGAACCATAGACCCATCTTTTGATTAAATGTACATAATCTAATTGAATTATGTGCATTGATCAATTAATTATCTATTTTGAATAGTTTAAAAATTATAATTATTTTTATAGGTAATTATAGTAATTAAACGATATACAATATGGATCGAAAGAAATTTTGGATAGCATTTTTTTTCGTTCTCCTCTCATGTGGAGAAAACTAAGAAAAAATACTACCAAAATTTTTCTCGATCCGTATTGCGTATCATTTGATTACTGTAATTACCTATAGAATTAATATAATTTCTGAATGAGATAGGACCTAACTTTACCTACTAGTTGGTGATATGATGCATTTATTATATAAATTATTTTATTAAAATAATAATTATTATCTTATATTTTGATTTTGATGTTGTCATAGAATTGATTGAGAAAATGATCAGTGCTCGGATTTGTCTACTATTATATTATAATGGCTTAATAAAAAATGATGAAGATGGTATGCAGTACAGTCAGCCTACAAGCTGGATGGTTAGATTGTCTTCATCATTATCACGTCAAGAATTATTGGACCATTGATATAGTAATATTTCTATAGATAGAAAAAAATATGAAATCAAACTAAGGTAGAGATCATCTAATTTATCGAGATAGTTAATGCAGAGCAAATATATCTTAGTTCCAATTGATGATGATGATGATATCCAAGAAATGTTGATATTTTCTCTAAAATTTTTAGAATGCCGATATATTAAATTATATATTGAAAAAAAAGATATACCCGCTAATAAAAATATTACTCAAATGATGGTACCGAGATTTGGATACTTTAGTGGGCTTTTAACCCAAGAGGACAATACTCCTGGATCTTTCTTGCCTTTTTTGAGTCTTATGGTGCGAACCGTTGGTGCTAAAGCCATATTTGTAGAACATTGTAATACTGTTGGCCCTAGTTATCCAAATATTCAAAGTCATATGGTGACTTCTTCTATGGTAACTTCTCCTACGACGACTTCTCCTCTAATGATTTCTCCTATGGTTGAAGTAGCAGTAAGTACGGGATATGACACTCAGATGGAGGATAATGATTGAGTCAGTACTGAAATAAATTTTGATAATCAAGATTTGAGTCAGATGAGAATGAGGCTAAAGAAGAATGGCTTGATGAAGACAGTAACAATGATGAAGATGAAGATGGTGATCAGGATGATCGACCTAATATTAATATAAGTGAACCTGAACCTAGGATGCATGAACCTCCATAATTTTTTAGCGACTTAAATTTAGATCATGATGGTGCTATTAGTGTGGGTCGAAGATTGTTCTTTGACTATCAATTTTGGGACTCTTCAATGACTGAATTTTCTAAAGATCTGATTTTTCAAAGCAAAGATAATCTAAAGAGAGCTGTTGATCTTTATCATTATTATTATAGAATCTAGTTGACATCGGATCGAGCTAAAGTCGAGAAAGATGAGGTCGCCGTTGATGATTTATAAAATAAAGTTTCATCCGTAGTCGATGGTGATGGCTCCGGTAGGATCCTTCGACGATCAAGTCAGCTCTTCTAGCCAACAGAAATGGAGTGCTTAGAAAAGAGTTTCATAGAATTTTGGAAAGGAGAAGAGAGCTTAGAGAAAATATATCTGGAGGATCTCTTTTCATAGATGGAGCTTGATTGATGGTGACGGCCATACCGTCCGGTAGTGGGCAGCTCAAAATTGTATGGAGTTCGATACGGAGAGGAAGGTATCGTCAGACTGATAGTGACTGCCATAACTATCCGATAGTGGGCCACTCGGGATCACATGAGGTTTGCTATTGAGAGAGGAGTATTATCAGACTGATAGCGACCATTCCTCAAGATTTAATAGCCATAGTTCGAAGAAAGTAGGCATTGATTAATGAAGAACTTTAATATATATTAATTTCAGAGGAAGAATATATTTGAAGAGGATCATCCGAAAGGAATGCTAACTAAAATCTAAAAGCAATCCACTAGAAAAATCCGACTGAAGAAGAAGTTCGGAAGGAGTTCGACTGCTGGAGGAATCCAACTGAAAGAAAAGTTTGAAAGAAGTTCGACTTCTGGAGAAATCTGATTGAAGGAGGTCGGAAGGAGTTCGGCTCCTGTAGGACTTTGGCTGAAGAAAGAGTTTGGCTCCTATAGGAGTTCAATTGAAGAAGAAATTCGAAAGAAGTTCAGCTCCTGAAGAAACTTGACTGAAGGAGAGATCCAGAAAGAGGAGTCTGGAAGGAGTTTAGCTCCTAAAGAAATCCAACTAAAGGAAAAATTCGAAAGAAGTTCGGCTCCCAGAGGAGTCCGACTAAAGAAGAAATTCGAAAGAAGTTTGGCTCCTAGAGAAGTCCGATTGAAGAAAAAATTTGAAAGAAGTTCAACTTCTGAAGGAATTCGACTGAAAGAGAAGTCCGAAAGGAGTTCGACTTTTGTAGGCATCCATCTGAAGGAGAGATTCGGAAGAAGTTCGGCTCCTGAAGGAGTCTGATCGGGTAAGAAGTTTGGAAGGAGTTCGACTCCTAGAGGAGTCCAACTGAAGAAAAAATTTGAAAGAAGTTTGGCTCCTGAAGGAATCGACTGAAAGAGAAGTTTGAAAGAAGTTTGGCTCCTAAAGGAATCCAACTAAAAAAGAGATCCGAAAGGAGTTCGACTTCTATAGGCATCCGACTGAAGGAGAAGTTCGAGAGGAGTTCAGCTCCTATAGGCATCCATCTGAAGAAAAGATCTGGAAGAAGTTTGGCTCCTGAAGGAGTCTGACTGATGGAAAGATCCGAAAGGAGTTTGGCTCTTGTAGGCATCTGATTGAAGAAAAAATTTAAGAGGAGTTTGGCTCCTATAGACATCCATCTAAAGGAGAGATCCGAAAAGAGTTCGACTCTTGAAGTAGTCCGATTGAGGAAGAAGTCTGGAAGGAGTTCGGCTCCTAGAAGAGTTCGACTGAAAGAGAAGTCTGGAAGAAGTTCGGCTCTTGGAAGAATCCGACTGAAAGAGAAGTTCGGAAGAAGTTCAGCTCCTATAGGCATCCGACTAAAGGAGTGATCCGAAAGAAGTTCGGCTCCTATAGACATCCGATTGAAGAAAAAGTCCGGGAGGAATTCGACTCCTATAGGTATCCATCTGAAGGAGTAATCTAGAAGAAGTTTGGCTCCTGAAGGAGTCTGAGTAACGAAGAAGTCTTGGAGGAGTTCGACCGCTAGAGGAGTTCGGCTAAGGTTTGGCTGCTAGAAGAGTTCGGCTGATTGAAGGAGTTCGACTAAGGTTTGATCACTGGAGGAGTTTGGCTGGGATCCGATCGTTTGAAGAGAATTTTTGATCGAAGCTCTTCCATGATTATCAATTGCATTAGGCTAAACATCAGGCTGGACTTTGGCAGAAATGGAATTTATTTTCAATAATAGTCTCCTCACTTCTGAGTTTAAAATTTGAAGAAAGGGAGTACAAAAAAGACGACTATCGAAGTTCTCATCTGGGCTCTACTCCAGTTCAGATTGAAGCTTAAGGAAGATCTTATCTCTAGCCGAGATTGAAGTTGAAGCTCAAAAGAGATCTTATCTCCTGTTGAAGGATTGACATTGAAGTTGAAGTTCGAGGGAGATCTTATCTTCAGCCGAGATTGAAGGAGATCTTATCTCCTATTGACATAGAAGCTCGGGAGAGATCTTATCTCCAACCGAGGTTGAAGTTAAAGTTGAAAAAGATCTTATCTCTTATTGATGTAGAAGCTCGGGGGAGATCTTATCTCCAGCTGAGGTTGAAGGAGATCTTATCTCCTGTTGACATAAAAGCTCGGAGGAGATCTTATCTCCAGCCGAGATTGAAGAAGATCTTATCTCCTATTGACGTAGATGTTGAAGCTTGGGAGAAATTTTATCTTCAGTTAAGGTTGAAGGAGATCTTATCTTCTGTTAACAAGAAGCTCGAGGAAGATCTTATCTCCAGCCGAGGTTGAAGGAGATCTTATCTCCTATTGACGTAGAAGCTCGGAGGAGATCTTATCTCTAGCCGAGGTTGAAGGAGATCTTATCTCCTGTTGATGTAGACGTTGAAGCTCGGGGGAGATCTTATCTCCAATCGAGATTGAAGGAGATCTTATCTCCTATTGACATAGATGTTGAAGCTCGGAGAGAGATAAAGATCTCCTATTGACGTAGACGTTGAAGCTTGGAGGAGATCTTATCTCTAATCAAGGTTGAAGGAGATCTTATCTCCTATTGACGTAAAAGCTCGGAGAAGATCTTATTTTCAGCTAAGGTTGAAGGAGATCTTATCTTCTATTGACGTAGACGTTGAAGCTCGGAAGAAATCTTATCTCTAGTCGAGGTTGAAGGAGATCTTATCTCCTATTGACATAGAAGCTTAGAGAAGATCTTATCATCGATCGAGGTTGAAGAAAATCTTATCTCCTATTGACGTAGACATTAAAGCTTGAAAAAGATCTTATCTCCAGCCGAGGTTAAAGAAGATCTTATCTTCTATTGACGTAAAAGCTCGGAGGAGATCTTATCTCCAATCGAGGTTGAAGAACTTCAACTTGCTCATGTTAGGATGAGGTTCTCCTCCTATTCCTAATGGATTATGGGTGCATATAAGGGCCGTTGTCAGGGCCTCTCTTTTTACCTCGTCTAAAATGAATGAGGCCTTCGACATGCTCATGTTAGGACAAGATCCTCCTCCTATTCCTAGCATGGCAATAGGGGCACAGATGGACCATTAAATGGGCCTCTCCCCTCCTTCTGTCTTAAATAATCGGAGATCTTCGACATACTCATGTTAGGATAAGGTCCTCCTTCTATTCCTAACATGGCAATAAGGGCATAGATGGACCATTGAATGGGCCTCTCTCCTCATTCTATCTTAAATAATCAGAGATCTTCGACATGCTCATGTTAGGACGATGCCCTCCTCCTGTTCCTAACATGATAATAGGGATATAGATGGGCCATTGAATGAGCCTCTCCCCTCCTCCTATCTTAAATAATCGGAGGTTTTTGGTCTGCTCATGTTAGGATGAGATCCCTCCTTCTGTTCCTAACATGGCACTAGGAGCATAGATGGATTGTTGAACAAGCTTCTCTCCTCTCCTTCTATCTTAAATAATCAGAGGTCTTCAGCCTGCTCATATTAGGATGAGGTCCTCTTTCTATTCCTAACATGATAATAGAGGCACAGATGGGCCATTGGATGGATCTTTCCCCTTCTCCTATCTTAAATAACCAAAGGTCTTTAGCCTACTCATATTAGGATGAGGTCCTCCTCCTATTCCTAACATGGCACTAGGGGAACAGATGGGCCATTGAATGGGCCTCTCTTCTCCTCCTATCTTAAATAATCGGAGGTCTTCGACGTACTCATGTTAGGACGAGGTCCTTCTCCTATTCCTAACATGGCACTAGGGGCATAGATGGATTATTGAACGGGCATATCTCCTCCTGTCTTAAATAACCAAAGATCTTCAACATGCTCATGTTAGGACGAGGTCCTCCTCCTATTCCTAACATGGCACTAGGGGTACAGATGGGCCGTTGAATGGGCCTCTTCCCTCCTTCTGTCTTAAATAATCAGAGATCTTCGACGTGCTCATATTAGGATAAGATCCTCCTCCTGTTCCTAACATGACCACTATTGATTGCTTCTTTCCTATCATCACATAGTTTTTGCACCAAGAAATCATAATATTGAAATAGAGAAATTTTATTGAAGGAAAATTATCGATAGTACATCCTCAAAAATTCCAAGATCATGGGAGCGTTGTTCCACCGAGCTCCTTCAGACGATAATTTTTGGATCGGACGACCTCCTCTATTTCATATGGGCCTTCCCAATTTGGGGCATGCTTCCCTTGACTCTGAGGCTGAGAGATGGCGGCTCATCGAAGTACTAAGCTCCTCCAGAGATAGCATTGATAATGTCGAAAGGTGGTCAATCTTCTTGTTGTTTCTTCCTCATTGGTGGTTCTAGCCGCAGTAGCGTCCTTGGCTGATCCACTCTTGTTTTAGGCCAACGTCTGTGGAGCATTGAGGGGGGTATAGTTGTGAAACCTTCAGGAGGGACTTCTTTGCGCTCTTTCGTCAGAGCTTCTTTGACTATGAGCTCGAGGAGGAGTTCGAGCTCGCTTGTGCTCAAGAGGGTTCGTGAGCACGACTGAACTTCATTCAACCCTCCATCGGCGGTGAGTTTATGTCGCTCTCCTGCGACTTTCTCATCCTTCAACTTAAAGGCTTCTTCCACTCGGGCTCATCCCTTAGCATGAACTAGCAGATCGATAAAATTTCTGGGATACTTCTTCTTCAGGAAGAATAGCAAATCATTCTTCTTAATGCCGCCCTTGAGTGCGGCCATCGCAACTGACTGATTCAGATTTCAAACCTCCAATGCAGCAGCATTAAATCGGATGACATAAGTCTGAATGGATTTTTCCTTCTTCTGCTTGATGTTCATCAGAAAATTCAAACCTCGGCATAGACGTCGGCTGCTGACAAAGTGAGCCACAAATTGATGGCTCATCTGATCAAAGAAGGAGATCGTACTCAGCTTCAACGTCGAGTACCAGTTTCTTGCTGCTCTCTTTAAGGTAGATGGAAAAGCTTGGCATAATATGGCATCTGATGCACCATGGAGCAGCATCATGGTCTAGAAGGCCTCCAAGTGATCGATCGAATCAGAGGTTCCATCGTAGCTTTCAAGTTGGGAAAGCTTGAAGTTCGATGGAACAGGCTCTTGCATAATTCGGAGAGAGAAAGGAGGATTGGTGCAGACGTCATCATATGGAGCTGGAGCGACGTGGCGGAGTTCTTCAATCCATCGATCCATCTTCCATAATTTTCAATTGAGGATATCATCTCGATCGTAGATCTTAGATGGCTTTCGACTATAGATGGAGAAGATCTCTTCTAGAGGAGAATCATGATCCGAACATGGATCCTCTACTCTCTATTTTCTCTTTCTAGGGGCGACGGGTATGCTAGCCCAAGTGCTCCTTCTTGGGATTGATTCCTAACATCTCGATGGTGGGTTTTCTGGTGAAACCACCATCGGAGGTTGCCGCATGGTCTGCATCATTTTGATGAGGTCATGAATTTGCTGCATCAGCAGGTTAAACTGCTCTAGATCTACCATGACCATCGATAGAGGTGGGGGTTGGAGCACCGATGATGGAGCAGGAACAGATGGATCTGGCCAGGCCTGATGGTAGAAAGTAGTCATCTTCTTTGGAGGCATTTCTTGAGATTGAGGAAGAAGATGGAGATGGACCTTGAAGAAGAAGATCGACAGGATCGACTGAGCACTCTTTTAAAAATAAGAATACCTAAAAAATAGAGGGCCCTTCTTCTAGCGCCAATTTTATTGTTGCAGAATCTGGTTGATGCCGGATCGAGCTAGAGTCGAGGAAGATGAGATCATCGTCGGTGATCTCCAAAATAAAGTCTCATCTGGAGTCGATGGTGGTAGCTCTGGTAGGATCCTCCAACGATCAAGTTAGCTCTTTTGATCAATAAAAATGGAGTGCTCGAAAAAGAGTTTCTTAGAATTTTAGGAAGGAGAAGAGAGCTTAAAGAAAATGTATCTAGAGAGTTTCTTTTTATAGACGGAGCTTGATTGATGGTGACGGCTATACCGTCCGATAATGGGCCGCTCGAAGCTGCATAAGTTCGGTATGGAGAGAAAAGTATCGTTAGACTGATAGTGACTGCCATAATCATCTGGTAGTGGATCGCTCGGAGCCGCATGAGATTTGCTATGGAAAGAGGGGCATTGTCAGACTGATAGCGATGTTCGTCGAGATTTAATAGCCGTAGTTCGGAGGAAGCATAGTTTGGAGGAAGCAAACATTAGTTGGTGAAGAACTTCGACATATATCAATTCCAAAAGAGTTCAAACTTCTGAAGGAAATACCTTTGGAGGAGATCATCCGGAAGAAATGCTAGCTAAAATCTAGAAGCAATCCACTGGAGAAATCCAACTGAAGGAGAAGTCCAAAAAAAATTCATCTCTTGGAGGAATTCGATCGAAAGAAGTTCAGCTCCTGAAGAAATCCGATTGAAGGAGGTCGGAAGGAGTTCGGCTCCTATAGAAATTTGACTGAAGGAGAAGTTCAGAAGGAGTCTGGCTCCTGTAGGAGTCCGACTAAAGAAAACTTCAGGAGGAGTTTGGCTCTTGGAGGAACTTGACTGAAGAAGAGATCCAAAAGAAGTTCGAAAGAAGTTTGGCTCCTGGAGGATTCCGACTGATGAAGAAATTTGGAAGAAGTTTGGCTCCTAGAGGAGTTCGATTGAAGAAAAAATTCGAAAGAAGTTTGGCTCTTAGAGAAGTCTGATTGAAGAAAAAATTCGAAAGAAGTTCGGCTCCTAAAGGAATTCAACCAAAAAAGAAGTTCGAAAGGAGTTCGACTCCTGTAGGCATCCATCTGAAGGAGAAATTCGGAAGAAGTTTGGCTCCTAGAGGAGTCTGACTGAGGAAAAAGTTCGAAAGGAGTTCGACTTCTAGAGAAGTCCGACTGAAGGAAAAATTTGAAAGAAGTTCGGCTCTTAGAGGAATCCGACTAAAAGAGAAGTCTGGAAGGAGTTCGGCTCCTGAAGAAATCCGACTGAAAGAGAGATCCGAAAAGAGTTTGGCTCCTATAGGCATTCGACTGAAGGAGAAATCTGGAAGAAATTTGGTTCCTGTAGGCATTCGTCTGAAAGAAAGATCTGGAAGAAGTTCGGCTCCTCGAGGAGTCCGACTGAGAAAAAGATCTGAAAGGTGTTCGACTCCTATAGACACCCGACTGAAGTAAAAGTTTGGAAGGAGTTCGGCTCATGTAGGCATCCGTCTGAAGGAGAGATTCGAAAGAAGTTTGGCTCCTGAAGGAGTCCGACTGAGGGAGAAGTCCATAAGGAGTTTGGCTCCTAGAGGAGTCCGACTGAAAGAGAAGTTTGGAAGGAGTTTGGATCTTGGAGGAATTCGATTGAAAGAAAAGTCTGGAAGGAGTTCGACTCCTATAGGCATCCGACTGAAGAAGAGATCCGAAAGGAGTTTGGCTCCTATAGACATTCGACTGACGGAGAATTTCGAAAGGAGTTTGGCTTCTGTAGGCATCCATTTGAAGGAGAGATCTAGAAGAAGTTCGACTCTTGAAAGAGTCTGACTGAGGGAGAAGTCCTGAAGGAGTTCGGCCGTTGGAGAAGTTCGACTGGGGCTCGACCGTTGAGGAGTTCAGTCGATTGAAGGAGTTCAACTAAGGTTTGACCACTGGAAGAGTTCGACTGGGATCCGACCGTTGGAGGAGAATTCTCGATCGAAGCTCTTCCATGATTACCAGTTGCATTAGGCTAAGCATCAGGTTGAACTTCGATGGGAGCGGGATTTATCCCCAACAATCATATTTGGAAGCATCGGATATACAATGTAGTTCAGTCACATTCAAAGTTGTGGTCCATACGTGCATCATTAGATAATGAATAAGAATATAAATGGAGGCTTCGTGCTGCATTGTTGAAAAAGCATGGATATTTTCAAATCACCAGATACGAGGGTTCACACACTTGCTTGTTTAGGGGGTTGAGTCGAGACCACAAACATATCAATGGAAGGATGATTGGCACACTAATCCAACATATTATTTAGAAAGATCCAGGTGTTAAAGTTGAAGCTATTATGGTGGTCGTTAACGAGCAGTTTCAATACACAATGTCATACAGAAAAGCATGATTAGAAAAATAGAAAGCATTGGTTGATATTTATGGAGAATGGGAGCCATCTTATGCAAAACTACCCTATTATATGGCTGCACTCAAAAATGTAAACCCCGATATTATTCTTTCATGGGATTTTGTACCAATAGAAAATTCCAATGTGCGGATTTTAAATTATGTTTTTTGGGCTTTTCAACCATCCATCTAGGGTTTTAGATATTATCGTCCTGTGATCAGTATTGATGGCACACACTTGTATGGAAAGTTTAAAGGTAAGATGCTAATTGCCACAAGAGTTGATGCAGAAAATGAGATTTATCTCTTAGCATATGCAATTATGGATGAAGAAATGACTTCTAGTTGGAGTTGGTTTCTTCTTCGGCTCAAAACATATGTCGTACAAAATAGAGATGGAATATGCCTAATTTCTGATAAACATCCAAGTATATTGAATGTCATTGCAAATGAGTCTATTGGATGGAGTCCGCTACGTGCTTATCACTGATGTTGTTTAAGACATGTCTGCAGTAATTTTAACACTCACTTTGAAAATGCACAGCTTAAAAAAGTAGTATGGCAAGCAGGGAGCACTCATCAAGTTTGGAAGTTTGATTTTATCATGGGCAGGATCAGAACAGTGAATGCAGAGGCTTGGAGTTGGTTGTTTGAGTTGAAAAAAGAAAAATAGATATTGGCATATGATGCCGGCACACGCTATGATATCTTAACTACAAATTTGTTGAAGATTTTTAATAGTGTTTTATGAGGAGCTAGAAATATGCCAATCAATGCTTGTGTTCAAATGATATTTTATCATCTTATGAAATACTTTAATACGAGACGTGCCCAAGTCTTAAGATATGTACAGGATAATCCAAATATTTTTTTACTTCTCATGTTGCAATTAAGATTGTAGAAGATCAAGTTAAAGCTAATCAGCATAGAGTAACAGCATTCAATATCCAAAGAGGGATATACGAAGTGCTTATGAGGAAAGCAAGCATAGGATTAAGAGGTGGAGGAAATTTCCATACCGTAACTTTAAATGAAAAAAAATATTCTTATGGAAAGTAGAGCATCTATAGATATCCCCGTTCACATGTATTGTCTGTGTCCCAAGAATTATCGTGCATTTTAGTGGATTCGTGGATGACGCATATACAGTTGTAGCATATATGAAATGCTTGGAGTGGAGAGTTTTATCCATTGCCACATGAAGACTATTGGATATCCACAGAGTAGTTTATATGTATTCCTGATTATCATCATTTGAGACCTAAGCAGAAGGGCAGGCCAAAGTCAACAAGGCTGCGAAATAAAATGGATGATAGGCAAATAAGAAGTAAAAATCATTGTGATATTTGTAAGGAACAGAATCATGATCGTCGTCGCTGTCCTAGGTTACTTCGAGGTGCATCAACTTCAGACAGTGAAAGAAATTAAAGGCATCAAAGTTTTGTATAGAGTACTATATATTTTTGATAGTTGAACTTTCTATTTATTTCAGATAGTTGAATTGCTCTATGTATTTCAGACTTATTTTATTGTTCTATAAAAGTCTAATAGTTGAACTATTGTTGGATATATGTGCAGATCTATTTTATATATGATTTAAATTAATATAGTATTTCTAATGTTCTGGGATGTATGTTATTATTTTTGATATCATTTTATTATATTATGGCTTGCCATCCATGGCATCCGGACCCACGAGACCATAGTGTTCTTATATTGTAGGAAATACATCGATCACAGGCTATATTAGATGGTTTTTTTTTTTTTTTTTTTTTTTTTTTTTTTTTTTTTTTTTTTTTTTTTTTTTTTTTTTTTTTTTTTTTTATGGCACTATAAGCATTCCATTTCTACTTTTATTTTAATAAATTCTTGTTAAAATCATATATGTGGTCTTATTATCTTATCATATTGCAGGAGCCCAAACATCTTCGCTTACGTCGAGCAGATGCGAATTTATGGAGGACGGAGGATATCCCAGATAGAGTTATGGACTATTTGCTATATCTAAGATTTTATGGAGTATATCGGATTGGGAGGATACAGATGGATGTTGGTCTAATTACTTCATTACTTAAGCAATGGCGTCCAGAGACACACACATTCCATCTTCCATTTGGTGAGGCGACGATCACATTATAGGATGTCAGTGTGCTCACCAAACTTTCAGTTGATAGTGATGCAGTTATAGGATCTGATCCATAGTTTACCATTTCAGAGTGGTAGGCTATATGTGGTCGGCTAATAGGATTTGAGATAGATGTTCATTTTTTTGATCATTCATGATTGAGGATGGAGTGTTTGGATGATCGCTATCGATATTTTCATATTAGAGATGATACACCAAAGGAGATGGTGCGACAGTATGTCAGGGGTCAGACACTTCGATTGCTAGGAGGTGCCCTTTTGCCCGATACTTCATCTAACAAGGTGAAGTTGATGTTTTTATCACTATTAAAGGATTTAGATTTTGCACGCAGACTTAGTTAGGATAGTGCAGTATTACCTTATTTGTACAGGGCTATGTGCCATGGTTCGTATCATGATCAGACTGAGATTGGTGGTTATTTTGTATTATTGCAAGTATATGGTATATAATTTTAATTTTCAACATTCTATTATAGCTCTTATCAGAGATATCATTGCTAATTTTATTTGAATTAGTAGATTTGGGCATGAGAGAGGATACCGACTATCAGCCCATTGCGGACACAGTTTCTTGAGATACCACCAGTGCATCAGGATCTCGATATTCCATTTCGGCTAGATTCACCTTAGGAATATAGGTATAAAATTATTGATTCTATTATTTAATATATAATACTGATTTTATTCCACTAAAAATTTAATATGAATAAACTATTGTGCAGATGGAATGTTGCATTCAATGTTCACCACATGTCGACGAAAGTGGCATGGGTTTATAGGTGCCAGCTGGATACATTGGCTGATACTAATGCACATAGATGGATAATTTTTTTAGCTTATTTGTATCCATATTATTCATAATCTACTATAAGATGAACTCACTAATCCATTTTTTAAAAAACCTATCAGTTTTTATGTGAGCCATATACCGACGAGATTATGACTATATTACCATAGTATTGTATGGCTTCTCATGATATATGGACTGCTAGGGTGCCACTTATTTATTTTGATGTGATGGAGTGGCACCTCCTAGATCATGTGCTGCGGTAGTTTGGCCGCATTCAGAGCATCCCAGAGCATTTTGATACCAGCCAGCGACTTCATCGAATCGATCGATGAGGGAGAGCTCATATTAACTGGCGTATCAGACATGCAGAGCACATCACCATTTGGAATGCACAATGAGATCATACAATTCATGGTGATGATATATTGGGAGGCCATCTATATACCGAGGATTACATGGCTTGGTTTCTTAGTATTATAGTACGGGCCATTGGACAACCTCGGTATGCAGTTTTAGGATATGAGGATGAGAGTTTGACTATGCGGATGTTGGTAAGTCCATTAAAATTATGCATTATATATTCTATTCAATGTCATATTCCATTTTATATATGTTGTATATTCTATAATGTATTGCTATTTTTTTATATTATGTAGACTGATCAGATGTCGGATCTTATGTTGGACACTCATCGTGCCCTAGCTACGACCGATGAGGACGAGCGGACTTAGATACTAAGGGAGACAGAGAGATCATGTGCGGGGACATTGATGGTGATTGGTTATGACCCAGATAGCGGTGTGCCTTGGCATGGAGCACTCGATGCACCAAATATGGGATATACACCATCACCACATATTCCGCATATGCCATCACCATATATTCCGCAGATGTCATCTCCGCATGTTGCATATATGCCACCACCTTCTGATCCATAGATGCTAGGGCCTTCATTTTCCTACATACCCCAGATGACGGTATCGGGTTTTAGTTGGCATCAGTATGATTCTTTTATTACAGACACATTTCTGGATTCAAGTGAGGAGGACACTCAGTTCGCAAATATTTCAGCAGCACCCGATATTCCTCACACGCATGATCAGAAGACGTCTACTAATGTAGGGGAGACACTATCACAGAAGATACAGCAGGAGGAGCGATCGTTGAGGACCTTCTTGAGAAGGTCCAAGCAACCATGAGCACCACGACATCCTTGTGGGACTTAGTACTTTTTTGGGCTTATACTATTTGATTTTTTTTTTGTATTATGTGATTCATTTTTGTAAACAAGGTGATTCATTTTTGTAAACTTGGCATCCCAGATCGGAGATTATTTTATATATTTGGTTTCTTTATTTTAAAGTGTTATGATGTTATGGTTTATGGATATGGATATAGATCTTGCAATTATTATATGGCTTGCCATACCTTATCATACTATCCCATACCGTATCATACCACTTCCGTATCAGACCATATCGTATCCTCCCGTATCATACCATATGATATCCATATCAAACCATACTGTATCGTACCTATTGCCCAGCTATACAACTTAAGAGGAAGGATGAATTAAATTTTTAAAATTTTAAAGCTAATTTAGAGTTACAAAGATTATGTGATGATATGCAAGTGATATGTGATAGGTATTTTAAGTACAGAGAATAAGTGAATATTAAGAGAGCAAGAATATAATAATATAAAGATAGAAAGAGGGGAAGCACACCATAAATAAACAAGATTTATAGTGGTTCGGTGCCAACCTTGCACCTACATCCATTTTTCAAACTTCTACTTGAAAATTTAAATCCAATAAACGTATTCAAACTGAATACAATATTGAAAACTTCTAATTAACCCTAGCTATCCCAAGCTAGAACACTTGTATCTTTCATGATGGCTAGAGAAAAATAGATCTAATTTATAGCCGTTGAAGATCCATTTTGGAGCATTAAATGCAGCTGAAAAGGATTGAAAAATAATTAATCCAGACTTTTTCCATCGTAGAGATCGACCTGGGGATTGACCTCTGTGACTGAGCCAAAAAACTTGTGTTCCTTTGGAACAGCAGAGGTCGACCTAGGGGTCGACCCCTGGCACAAGGGACGACCTAGGGGTCGACCCCTTTGGTGTGCTAGCCAAAAGAAGCTATGCCATTTAGCCCCTTTTGATAGGGATCGACCTCTGTGATATAGCCAAAAAACTTGTGTTCCTGTGGAACAGTAGAGGTCGACCCCTTTGGTGTGCCAGCCAAAAAAAGCCGTGCCATTTAGCCCCTTTTGACAGGAGTCAATCTTTTCTTAAAAATTAATTTTTTTTAAAATATAAATTTAAAAAATATAAAATTATCTTCAATAGATCATAAATCTTCTGTTTTTGCTCTTACAGCTTTTGAATCAAAACTTGATAAAATTATGATTTTGCCCCTGAAATATAAATCTTTTTTCAAGCCAAAATCATTAGCAATTACATCAAATATTTTATAATCATCAAAATCAATTCTTAGAGCAATAGTACCATTTTCGTATCGAACCATATCGTATGCTCCTATATCGTACCATATGATATCCGTATCGTACTATCTCGTACCATATAATACAAGCATCAGGATCCATATCACACCGAATATCGTACCATACCGATATCTCTTATGACCGTTGGGTCTCTCTTCTGAGACATCTGTAAGAAAATGAAAAGCATCTCAGAAGTTCAAAATTAGATCATTGTCAAAAATATGTATATGTGGATCAAATATAAAAAATTTTATTGCAAACGATAAACATCGTCAACTTTATAGATAGAAACTTGATTTAATCAAATGGTATGCCAAAGCAAAAATGGTACAAATAACATATAAAAAAAAATAAAAAAAAAAAATACTTTTAAAAATATCATTTAGAATTATATTTCTAAAAATGCCATTCATAATGATGTTTTTTTTATTTTTTTATTTTTTTATTTTTTGCTGTTCTACATGGGTGGTGATTGGATCCGAAAAATGTTAAAGTCATTTTTTTTTTATGTAAAATCACCATCCCAAATGGTACTTTTAATTTTTATATTATTTTAATAATTAAATTAAAATTTATATTAATTAGATAAATAATTTTAAAATTTATATTAGTATGAAAAAAAAAAAAACTCAAATTAACGGCTAACCCTTGTAATTGGGTCACCTCTAGTGGCATAAGCCGCCCAAATATCCAGACGTCCACGGGCACCTCTCCCGTACCTTATCCACCCCTGTTCTCTTCCAAACACTCGGCATATCCTCGCAATGGATTCCACGCTTCCCTCTATGATCAGGCCCCACAGCAAAGTAAAAAGGAATATAGAGAGAGAGGGCGAGAGAGAGAGAGAGTTGCAATGGCTTCAGCCACAGCTAGAGCCACCTTCTTCTTCCACCACCTCCACGGCAGCAAGCCCACTAAATCCCACCTCCCCCATCCCTTCCCAACCTCCAAAACTCCCATCCTTTTCCCTTCCCACAAGCCACTAGTAATTGTCCATCGCTTCGCCGTCTCCTCCGTCGACGTCTCCAAAGAAGACAAGCCCCTCGCCCGACCGGAAGAAGACCCCTCCCCTGACCCACTCCCCACCCCCGAGGAACAGGAGCCAAAGCTCGACCCCCGTCGCTTCGAGGAGCGGTTCGCGGTGCTCAACACCGGAATTTACGAGTGCCGGTCGTGCGGTTTCCGCTACGACGAAGCAGTCGGCGACCCGTCCTACCCAATTCCGCCCGGGCTGCAGTTCGCGAAGCTCCCCGACGACTGGCGGTGCCCGACGTGTGGCGCCGCCAAGTCCTTCTTCGAGAGCAAGAGTGTAGAGATTGCTGGGTTTGCGCAGAACCAGCAGTTTGGATTGGGGGGCAACACACTCACGGCAGGGCAGAAAGCATTCCTCATCTATGGTAGCCTGTTGCTTGCTTTCGTGCTCTTCCTCTCTGGCTACTTCTTGCAATAACATGGGCTCACGGAGGTAAAAACAATTAGCTGTAGCACATGTTGGATGTATTAAAAGTGCTGTATACATTTGGTTTTTCTGTAATCTATTGCCTCTTCTATGTAGTTACTTGTGAAATAAAACCAATTTGGAAATGCATACTTTTTGTTTGTTTCCATTATAAAAAAGAAACACTTCAGAAGCATTATGTTTGAACACTTGGTTTCTTCCTGATGCTATTTGAAATTGTACAAGGAATTGTGGGGGGATTTACGTGCTGAACATTACTAAATTTTTTATGAAGCATTAGTGTTGCTGATGAAATATGCTTTCCATTGATAAGTTCTGGATAAAACTATGAGGTGTTTATTTGGTTATGTGAGATTAATATATAAAAGCCTAAGACTCATTCTTACTCGTGGTGAAAGTTTTAAGCAGTGTATGATGAAGTTAGGGAAGAATCAGCTTTATAAATTCTATACAGAATGCTCGCTTCTAGAGTAATAATTTCATCTTGAGCCCCTTAGGCCGAATCATTTGGCTTCTGCTCCTGGTTCTTGTCTTCTGTTTTTCTTGTTCTTTTGGGATCTATCGAGTGGCAGGTTTGATGTGTGCAATAATTAAGTTGCACCAGTCTAGACTGCAGGACTAATCCCTTTTGGATGGCTGGAACACGTATGAGGAGAAAATCCTTTCTCTAATAGTAAAGCATTAAGTTTTCTCTCAAAAAACAGTAAAGCATTCAAGGATGTAATTTGAAAAGATTGAATAGACGTGACAAGGAGTTTAAAGAATAATGCATTTGAAGTCATAAGGGGTATGAAATGAACAGCGACATACATACCTATACTTTACAAGGAGGCCCAATCATGTCTGTATGAATCCATCAATTGTATACACCAAGGATATACCAGGAATTTGGACAAATTCTCCAAATGACTGGAATGTTACATTTCCATCCAACGAAAAAAAAAAAAAAAAAAACAGCAATGTTACATAAAATAACTTGTTTGGTGAGCAATTTACAATTCTGCAGGAATTGAACCGAAGGTAAATATTCTAATCCTGAAGTGCCAAAATAATTATATGAGATTGGTTCCGAATAAGAATTTAGATGCTGGTGTCTTCAAATCGATGCCTAAAGTATGTATGCTGCCATCAGATATTGTCATGGAATGAGGGTCTGTGGCTGGTTCATAAGGGTCGATGATGTTTGGTGGAGGCCAGCACAACCCTGTCGCATAAGTTGAGCCCTGGAACATGACTAGCCATGCCATGCTGGCTGGTAACCAGCATGACTAGTTTGTGTTTAATACTTCATTTAGAGAAGACATGCTTCTAAAATATATCCACGGGATGCTAAAACTACTACTTGTTTGAGCACAAGCTATATGGGATTACATATCTTCCGCATACAGTGATTTAAAAATTACAGAGAACGCTTACTTCATTCTTGTTATGTATGACAGCTTATAGATGACCAAAACTGTTTCCTTACCATTCTCAGCATCTTCGGCGTGATTTTGCAAAGAGAATGATCAAAGAAGTTCCTTTGATCAAAGCAGTGGGGTTGTCGGTTCTCTTTCTATGAACGCTTAACTAGGGGATTTTGCTAGCTGGGTTAGCTGAGAGGTGTATCTTGTATGGTATGTACCATCCTCATGTTAATGCTCATCCTATTACCTCTTTGTAATGCACAATATTGGTACTTTCTTATCAATATATTTCATGGTTTGCTATAATTTTTTTCTATTTTTGGTTTGCTGGTGTGACACCTTGTTTCTGTGCTTCTCTTATGAAGGAGAGAAACGTGTGATTTATGTTGATTCTTAATTTTAGCACACAAAATGGTGTCTGATACTGATCTCTTTTTAAATCCAAGTTGTCTGTTTGCCATAGTTCTCCTTTCCTTGAAAGCACATGCCTTCATGTAGGAGAGAGAGCATCCTGTACAAGAATTTTGCGATCAAACTAGAAACATTCCTCGTTTGAGAGAATTTTCCAGCTTAAGTGATCCTCATGAACAAACATATTATGTCCTTTGAATTTTATATCCAGTGGTGGCAATATATTGTGATTCCTTGTGGAAGCATTTTTCTGACTACGCTATGTCTTTGTAACCGCAGTAGTGTGGTTTTGTAGGAGCATAGGAGACTTGGGAGGGATGGAAAGACAAGAAGATCTAATAGAAAGTAGTTTAATACAGACTGACTGCGGTGACTTTGTTGAATTGCAATAGCTAAAATTATTGTAAGATTATATGTTAATTAGCATGAAATCCAAAATAACAATAAGCAATCATGTATAGAAAATAAAATATGGTGATTTATGTGGTTCAACCTTTGGCTTATGTCCATAGATGAAAATGGGGAGAGATTTCACTATATCAGAAAGATGAAGTACGAAGAGAATAATCTCTATGAGGTGTGGCAGCTTAAATAACAAAAAAATATGATTATAATATATAGCCATGAAATCCTAAAATAATATAAAAATACCAAAATGCCCAGATGGATCGATGTCTACAAACAGATCGGGTCTGAACTGTGGAGGTTGTGCCCCCGCACCCCCACCAGCGGTTAATGGTGAGCTTTGGACTTGGTCCCAGCAACCCAATCCCTCTACTACCATCATTGCCCTTATGAAAATATTCGCTTCTCTTCAAAATAGTCGGATCGGATGATAAATTGGGTCACACCAAAATTCAAACCACATTCAACAAAAGTTTTCAGAAATTGCTGAGGATTTCATACTCATTGCAACAATTGTGTTTTATGGAAGATGTGCTTGGCTGGTCTTGATGAATGCCTCGTATAGCTTTAACGATCCTCTAGCTGAACTTTTTTCTGCTACGCTGGTAGCGTTCCGGCAGAGAATATTAGGTTTATAATTCTCGGGTGCCTCATTTGGGATGTCAGCAGGGAGATCAGATGGTTCTGGAAGTTAGGAAAAGTAACGGAATTATCTATCTGACAAATTGTAGATCAGAAGCCTTTTTCGTCAAGAAAGCATCCTCATAGGAAGAGCCATCAATCAAACGGTGCTTAACTGAAACACGGTCAACAATAGGATTTGCTTCTTTCATTCTGATGCGCTACAGTGGTGATGCTTTCTGATATGCTCCATTCATGATACCGGAATCTTATTTTAAGCGAACAACCATGCCATTACTCATGGCCTCAATCAAAATCCTTGTGACATGATCCATATCCTAGCTCTTGTTCTGATCTTGGATGTCGATTCCATTCACATTATTATACCAATCTTAGTATTGCTCAAATTTCATGTTACCTTGATTTCAGTAATAGTCATAAGATCAGTTTCTATCTCACTTCCGATCGCTCCTATGTACCATGTAGTTGTGCCAGATCATTCCCTTTTTTTTCTATTTAATATCTTGATTTCAATCTCAATCTCAATCCTTGATTTCATCTTATATTATTCTCAATCTTAACATGATTCCTTCCTTTCCCCAATTCCGCACTTTAAACAGCCGTTGTTTTGAATCCTGAATTCGATCTCAACTGAACAACCGTAAATTTAAATCAAGCCCTGAGCACAACACTGCTTTTAATTTCCGTCTTATCATCTTCCAATGTTAAACAATTATTGTCCTAATCCACTAGATGCCTTAATAAAGCTGTAAATGAACCAAGCTGCCCTTGAATGGCTCAATCTAAACAGCCTCTGGTGAGCTTAGGAAATAAACCAAGTTCATATTTCATAAATGCAAAAACAAATAGAAGCTGGGTCTGAGCTTCATAAGAAGCTATTCAGTTAACAAACAAGCAAAGTTTGAATATTTGTTGCTAAGCTCAGCTCAACTTCAGTCGATCTCAAGCTTGAACACCCCTTTCACATATATAAATGGAGCCTGAGCAACTTGCCTCAGCTTGTCTGCACCACAGAAGCTTACACATTAACATACTTGGACCAAGGGAGAAAAGTATTAATCCAGCAATGCGGACAACCAAGAAATATCTCAAGTTTATGACAAACTGAGATGGGCATATCCAACTCGAATTCCCTTTGATGCTAGAATCAACATTAGTAAGGAAAAAAATTAATTTAGATGTTAGACCTGTCATGATAATGCCGTGTCTTGATATATCGAACCACTTAACTTGCAACTGTTCAAATGTTTCTGAAAACAGGATAGTTGAAGTATGATACCATGAATCCAAACATACAGCACTGACCTTACAACCATCTTAAAACATATGTATTAGGTACAATCGGAAGTACACAAAAGCACCAGTTACCATGATCTTACAAACTAGTAAGTGATATATGTTCGTGAAACTACATACATCCATATAGTATATGCTTTTGATTCCACTAGTTACACACTTGCAACGAGATCTGCTAAAGCACGGTCATCTATTCAAAGCAAGGCATGAAAAGCCTTCTTAAACTGCCTTAGCAAATCCTATTCTTTTATTACCAAAGTCAAACACCGTATGATATGCACCCATGAAAACATCTCCAAGAATCCTGCATGCAAAGCATTTTCGTTAGAACAGGCTCATAATACCCCACACATGCAATTCATATATGTTTATATGGTATATTCTCTTGCTAATGCGGTAAATAAAATTGCACAGCATACCAGAGGGGGCCTCGAGGAGCCGGCACGTCAAATCCCATAAACCCACTTATGCAGACACTTGCATATCCTTGCTCGACTTTTAGGACGTACTGAAAATTGGAATAAGAAAACGAACAGTTACGATGAATCAAAGATCGAAAGTTTAAGCATTTTTATCAGCAACAATCACATTTAGGACTAATATCAGAAGAGCTCACTATTATGTGTTTGTGCGTACTGAGAAGAGAAGAAAGCAATACATTATAAGCCTTAATCCATCTATTTGGATTTTGCGGGTAGACTGTAAGAAAATAAGTAGGTAACAAGTCAATTGACAGGGAGATGAAGGATACCTTTTCTGAGTGCAAGGACTATAGCAATACTTCAGAGAGTTAATTCTCATAATAAACACAAAAAGAGTTTACAAAGGTTTAAACTTAAATAGTTCTCCTTCTGTGAGTTCTATTCTATTGTTCAGTTCGATAATAACATCGAGCAACCCTAGTAAAATCACTGCCAACTAAAGAGAGAAACTCAACCTGCTAAAGTATCCATGTAACGATATCTGTTGGAATTGAGACACATCAGACCATTCCTATCTTCCTTTACCATATATCGTTCATATAGCTAATCATCAGTAATATCAACTCGGGAGGTTAGTTAACAACAAAATTTGGTCCAATTTTAGCTGCACAAAAGAGCCAGCTGTGACCCAAGTAATAAGCTGCTTGGTCTTCATTATGATGTACAAAGGGTGTTTGAGCTCAAGCAGAGCTAGAGTGGAGCCTGACAGTAGATGCTCAAGCCTGGCTTGTTAAGAGAACGAGCTTGAAAGAGCTTTACATCAAGCCCAAGATTCTGTATTTCTTTCTATAAACCCAGACTGTTCGGGCTTGCTCATTTATCTGTGAAGCTTTAAATGACGTTTGCACTTGGACCAAGCCTGAGATGCTCATGAACATCTTTCTTTTGTTTGGAGCCCTAGACATGGCCTTGCAGACAATTTCTAGGCAAGAGTTATGTGGAGGCACCATTTGATCTGGTAAAAACCATCAAATCACTTTGCTATTAAAGAAAAAAAAATCACGCTCTTGCACAGAATCTTTAGAACATGAAGGTCAGAATTAACAAAATTATATTGTGCTGAAAGTTAAAGAATGCTCAGCATCAAACTCCATATCTTTTAGTTTCCAAAGCAAATCCGACCTCAATTTTTATAAAGCATGTAATAACATTTCCACATATAGCCGGTTAAGAAGAACAGAATCAGTTGCAGAAGAGAGAGAAAAATGACAATGATGCATCAACTAAACCACATGAGAAAATGCAAGACAGGTGGATTTGTAAGGCATAATTTACACATGAATCCCTTTAGTATCAAGTATTAACAATTGCCACATGTGCTTGCAGCATAAATTATATTTAGTCTTTTTTTTTCCTTTCGCCACCTCTCAGTACAATTTACAGTTCTCAATATAAAAGGTAAAGAAGAGTAATTTCAACATGATGACCAGATCATACAGTAATGATTAATGATATTTGAAGTGATTAACTCTAATATATTATCTCCTTACCTCTTCTGGAGTTAGGCTGAAAGTTTTTTCAGCAATTGTAAATGAAATATTTGGCATGCTTGCAATCAGATCACAGCTAACAGTCGATTCTCCATTGGGGCTTGGCAGACGTTCACACAGCTGCAAAGCATTTGAAATATGTTAACTTCTATGTATTTAAAATACTATTGACAATATATTCAAATAAAATGGGACTATCCATAAAGCAAACTACCTCATTAGCATAGGCCAAAATTCGGTCCTTAGTTTTATTTTCTCTGAGCTGATTTTCAATCCAAACAACAGCCATCTCACAAGCAGTACATAAAAGATCTTGGTTAAGAGATAAATCTTCCTCCTTTTGCTTGTCAACCACAGAATCAATGCCAGTACTGCATGGAATTATATTTCTTATTTCAATAGTTATAAATGAAACCAGAGACAATGAACACCTGAATAAAGGATAAAGATAACACAACTTTCATGCAACTGGAGAATGATTATCATTCACTAACCCAACATATCGAGCTCCATCAAATACGCACAGACCAGCCTTGCTGCACACTTCATCTGGTCGAGTCTGCAGTCATTCAAACACATTCAGATCACAATAAGAAAACAGAAAAAACCTTATAGGAGAAATTACAATTATCCATACTTTTATTGTGACAAAGGAGTAGAAAACAAAGAACAAACCTGTGCAATCAACAACTCCAGTATCAACTCTCCATACTGTTTAACGACCTCTTTACATTCCATGCTCACAACTCCTTCTGCACCAATGGCGTGATTTATTTGGGCGACTATGGTCTGAAACCATTAAAAGGATCAAATATAAATTTTGATCAGTGTTATTTGCAAGAACATCAACACAGTTAAACAACTGCAGTAATAAATTGCACATTTTGGATGATTTTATCACAACAGATACTAGCTCTTCTTGCCT
Organism: Cocos nucifera; assembly: GCA_006176705.1. NCBI lineage: Eukaryota > Viridiplantae > Streptophyta > Magnoliopsida > Arecales > Arecaceae > Cocos > Cocos nucifera. The sequence continues at coordinate 7,627,135 of QRFJ01000002.1, read as the reverse complement.
CAGTCTGCATTTTGCGAGATGCAGAGTTGGATATTGTGGAACAGCATCAGCGGTATTCAATTAATGGAATCATGTTTTTCGCTAGAGCGCAAGTTTTTAGATAACACATGATGACATCTGAGGCTAACATACAAGAATTTTTAATTAAGGGTCCGTTCTTTTATAGGTAAAAAATTTATCTAGGAATCTATATTTTTCTTGGTAAATATTTCCCAGGCAACATTTAGATAGGAAAATAATTTACCCAAGTTCTTTTACACATGGGAAAGTGGCTTCGAAATCTATTACCCATGTTCTTTTGCATTACTATTTTCCTGGGTAAGTTGCTAAAATTTATCCATATTTCCCATGAAACCCTATTATGCTTTTTAGGTTTGGAGAAAGTGGACAACTAAATTATTGAGCATTGAATGATGGAGGCATTGAAAACGAGAATAAGGTGTCTTAGGAATAAAATTAAATGTTTACTTTACTGGCTGATGGAAAAATGATTTAGCCGCCCCCTAGCTAGATAAGAATTTTCCCCATTTCATGGGTAAATACTACTCATGAGAAAGTAACTTACCTATCTTAAAAAGCATGAGAATGTAAGTTGGTCAATAGGAAAGTTGACCAACTTTTTCATAATATTTACCCACCAAAAAATGGGCCCTAAAAGATATAAAAATTTAAGAAAATTCAAACATAACTCTTTTTGTTGAGTATACTATCAAAAAATCTCAAGGATTGAGTATTGTGTTGCTGAAGCCAGAAGATATGACCTTCTTTTGCATGCATGCACAACTTCAGTTACAGTGTTGAGCATATACAATCTAGGTAACGGTAAGGATTTCAGTCATCTCCTATCTAGTTGTTTTTTTCATAAAATTTATATAAGTTGATAAAAGCACTCTCATTATAAGAGATATTGTTCTTTTGCTTCTCTTCTGCAGGAACCGAACTAACAAAGTGTACATAACAAAACTGGAAGTACTATAGAGGTATGATATACAGTTACTTACAATGAAAAAAAGGACACTAAATGGTCTCATTTGGCCGAGATGCACGTGCATCCGACAACAAAAAAGGAGAACCATCTAATATAATAGCCTGGTCCAATACTCAGGAAACTACAACAAGATTTAAACCCAGAACCCCCTATCACATGGAGGGAGGTTGCAACTGCCAGGCTCTAATCCCACCAGTTTCAATAATCATAAATTATATGTATGCTGCACATCAGTGAAAAATGTTAAGAGTCCCAGGCAATACCTTGAAATGCACTTCAGTTAAGAATTTTTATGTCAAGAAAACACTAAGTGCCTGTTTGGATGTTTGGGCCCAAAATCCCATGGGATTCGTGAGTTGGGCCCAGACAACCAGCTAAATAAGACTAGATTAGGCCTATAATTATAAGAAACCATAGAACCATGGGAGCAGACCGGCCCAAATCCCATAGGGAGAAGAAAAATCTCAGCAGGTATTTTTTCTATGGATTTGGTCCGGCCTGCTCCAGTGATTTTTTGGGTTCTTATAATTATAGGTCTAAGCTAATCTTATTTAGCTGGTTGTCTAGGCCCAATCCATGAATCCCATAGGATTTTGGTCCTAGACATCCAAACAAGCCCTAAAGATAATTGTAATACTTGCATGAGACTCAAGGTGAACATTGTAAACAACTCTGTCAATGTTCATACATATAACTAAAGGGGAAAGGATACCTACAAGCTTATAACTTCCAGGTACCTTATACAGAAAAAGACAATGAGCCCCAGTCCTTAAGAGGGCCCAGTCCTAAACTTTTTCTAATCCCTGCACAACTAACGTTGTTCTATCTTTAATGATAATACAAACCTCTCAATCTCGCCAGCCCTTGAAAGCCCCAAAAGCAATAATCCCTGAAACTCTAGAAAGGGCAAAAACATATATGTCCATAGTATGGATGCTGAAGCGGGCCTCAGCCCCAGGCCAAGTGCTCAAGCAGACAGGCCCTTTTAGTAATGTATCCTCTATATATAAGACAGACCAGAACACTGTTAACAGGAAAAAGATATAGTGAGTTTGGCATACTCAAACATGAAATAAAGAGGAATGGAAAGGAAATCATAATAATCATGAGAAAGAAAGAGATACTAGCCAGAAAACTATAATTTGATGTTGCAGAAACAGACCACAAATAGACAACTCGAATGTGAAGGCTAAAAATCAGGTGAAATAGCAAACAAAGACAGCATCTTTGCAAATTAGTTGGCATGATTATCCATCAATGCTTGTCTTAAAGCAAGAGAAAAAAGAAATGAGCTCTGCACAACAACCTAGAAATATATCTTCAAGACAAGAGTATCCCCGCATAATGCAGTGACTATTGGTGATAACATGGAAATAACCAGGGAAATTAAAGAACTTCTGAGATAGCTCGTGAAAGAAGGAAAATGTAGCATCTACAAAAGCCAACAAAATCATCTATTTGAAACACTTAAATCTTTTTACGAGCTTGAAGGAACATACAGTTGGCCCTGCAAGCAAGGAAGTTCCAGAATCTACAATGGCAGCACAGCCTTCAGCACAATAGCCTGCATGACAAAAAGTTTTCGAAGTCTTGTTTAGAAAAAATCATGTTCCATGGTATGACAGCTGTGCATGTGTAAATAGAGGGAAAGTATTACCAGTTGATTGGCCATCAATCAGGAAATCTCCCATGTCAAACTGAAAGAAAAAAAAAAAGAAAGGGAAAAAAGAGGTCATGAGTGAAAATATGTATAGGGCTCTAGGTTCATTCTCTACACAACTTTGTCTGCTTGGGACTACCTGCCAGTATCCCTCACGAGTTACTGGAACATAGGCATGTTCTCCCTTAAAATGTCTTGGATCAACACCTCCGAAGACAATCTCACCCCCATTTGTACTGTCTGCATCTCTATTTAGCCAGAACGAGAATACCTTGTTGTCAATTAAATCCTGCTCAACCATGCTATACCTGTGATGAGATATAAAAGAAAGCCTAAGGTTTGACAACATCACATAGAATATACCACCGTAATACATATGGATTCAAAGAATGATAAGGTAAAAACACGTCAAGGATATAATCCAAATAAACTAATATAAGGGAGAAATAATATACCAAAGTGGTGGACAACCACCAACAGAAATTTCAGGAAAGCCAAGACCAAGTATGCCATCAAACTTTGCTAATACAAATGTGAGGCTCGACTCTCGTGTTGTCTCAATGAAAACCTGAAATATGATAAACGTCTCTCATTCAATAGGTGGGACAAAGATCAAACCTACAAAGCATCAATACCTGAAAATGCAGAGTTGAAGGTAATTTAAAATAAAAATATTTAAAAAAAAAAAAACTAACTTGATCTTTAATGGTGAGGTCTCCAACTTGTATATGATCTTGGCTAAAGAAACCAGAAATTGCTCCAGAACCGTAAGTAATCTCACATGATTCTCCTGTTAAGACACACACAAAAGAAGAAGAAGAAGAAGAAGGAGGAGGAGGAGGAGGAGGAGGAGGAGGATTTAAATGTTGACGTTTTCATTCTAAAACAAGCAGCAAGGAACGGCCAATAAGGAATCTGGAGGAACGGGGAAAGGGAAAAGTATCAAATGAACCCTTGAACCCTCAAATAGACAACTTTTAGCATGAGAACTTATATGACTAATAATCAATTTGTGCAAATTTTATCTAAAGTGTGGTCACAGATGATTTAAAACTGAAACTAAAAACACAAATTCTAGATCAAGCAGGACTTCTAATCTAGCAAGTCAAATTCTAGGAAGCAATAAAGTACCCTTAAAAGCAGAGATGTGGTGACACCAAACAATCGATTGCATTTAAAAAATCAGCAATGGAAAATGAAAAGTTGTCTGATGAAATCACCGTGTTACATTGTATTTGACCAAATGATTGATGTACACAGGGAGAGCATACAGAGTACTTCTAAAATCCAATCATAGCTAAATATATTTTTAAAAATAAAATACAGCAAGGGCAACTAATCAGATCTCATGTAGTTTTGAATAATATCTAGATTCCCATAAATTCAGAACAAGTGGCCATACCATTCTCTGTGTAAGTCGTTGATGATCTTGCTCTATACCTATGATGGAAGTAACAGGCAATCTGCAAGGATTTACATTTTCAAATTAATGTGTTTCTATTTATTTACATCAAGAAAGACAACTACATGACGAGAACCTAGAATCTTACAGAAAAGTAGCACTTTGATGATGGGACCCACAAATTGGAACTTCCAGTATCAAATATGACAGTGAAATTTTGTGGAGGTGTGCCAATACCAATCTCTCCAAAGTATTGAGCATCCATATAGTTCTTCAAAGATACTATATCTACATCAGAGTCAGCCAGACTACGATGAAGACCATTCTTTTGCATATGGGTCATCACTTTCCTTACAAGTTTTGCTGCATTGAGGGTCTCAATATCTAAGTGTTTTTTCTTTAGACCAATTCTTAGTAATCCATCGGACGAAGCATGGAGAAGCATGGAGCATGTCAAAGTCCACAAACAGATATATAACAGAACAACTCTATGCCCCATTTTTAATAAAGCACCTGCAGGAAAACAGCAAAACATGGGTTACATGCGACTAAGAAATGAGATCTTACATATATGAGATAAAGGATTCAACAAAAGAAAGAAAAGTAGCAAGCCACATGCCGCAGAAATAGAGAATTGTTGCATTATAACATCAATAACATGAAAACTAGAAAAGAGAATCCACTTGATCTTCAAATAAGCATTATTTACTTTTATCATTAACACTGCAAATGATATCAAAAGCAACTTTTGGTGCTATCTGCTGTCATGTACTATGTATTCATTTCTCATTGCTTGAAATGAATCCTGGGGCGCAACCCATGTTTCAAAATAGAAAAATTAGAAAAGAGAAGGAACAAGCTACACAAGATATTTGAAGCTCCAAATTAAGATTAACAAATGCTGATGCGATCTATTAACAGTCATACATTTAGTCCATGCAAATCTAGACAAAAGGCAAAAACACAGGAAGTCTAAGCTAATCAAAGAAAAGTTGTGAACATTGAAAGACATACTTTAGCAAAAGGAAAAGAAACCATAAAAAAAAAAAATAATAATAAATATATATATATATATATATATATATATATATATATATATATATATATATATATATATATATATATATATATTATATATATATATATATATAGTTTTAACAATGCTAAATGCCTACCTTGTGTGCAAAATAAGAATAACAGTTATTTGAAAAAAAAAAAAAAAAGGAAAGAAAGAAAGAAAAAAGCACAATCTAGGAAAATAAAATTCTTTAAAACAGTTCTGAGATATGATTAATTGAGAAAAATAAGCATATAATGGTGATGTCTCAATCTAGGTCAGACTGTTTTAGTGACAGGCACAACTTCCAAAGAGACCATTGAGAATCACGAGAAGCACTAGATCATGAGTAAGGTAAGTAGTTATTATGATATTTATGTAAGGTAAGTAGTTACCCCCATGACCAAGTATTATCTTCCAAGATATCACACTAGCAAGCTAAGAAAGTACATGTGGCTTGAACCGATTATGTGATTGGAAAAAAAAAATGTCAAAATACAAGCAGAGCATAAAATCTTGAAATACGTAAAAGTTGACTAAATTATCTTAAAGGCACATAAAGAAATTCCGCCTGTAGACTGCTACATGGTCATGCGCATAAAAAATCCATATACAAACGACGAGTACAAGAAGGATTTGATGGTTTTCTTAAAATAAAAAAATTAAAATGAATATTTTTTTTTTTCAATTAATTGGATAATATAAATCATCAAAGAACAATACTGATATTTAAAGGGCCCACCTCAAAGTATCAAGCAGAAATTGAACAAGTACACCTACAAAACCATTACATACAAGATGTGAAAAAACTGAAGACTATCCCCATATTTTTTTCGAAAACCTAAAAGAAAACATCCACAGGGATCTTGAATCTTTAGACAAGCCATAACGTCTGGAGAACCAAACGACATGCGACCACATGTTCAAAATTATCACCAGAAAACCACTAAAACAAAAAACTTTAAAGAAAAAACAATTAAAAAGAAGCAAAGAGAAGAGAAGGTCACAGAGCGTACTTAGCAGAGAGAGTAAGAGAGGGAAACACTGAAAAAGAAAGAAACCCCAATATGTTTAGAAATAAAGTCCTCAAATATCTGACTAAGTGATGAAAAAACTTGTGGGTCTGGCTTTGTGCCTGACCAAAAATCGCTACATGCTTGAAGAGATATCAGATAAAATCTGAACAAATTATACCAAAAAAAAAAAGTGGGACAACATAATAAGATCATACCTTGCTAACCAAGCTTTGGAGAGATGGGAATCAGAACTGAGGGAGGTGAAAGAAGAACGGAAGCCACCCAACAAAAGGGGGCGGACAAAGCAATCAGCTGCGAGAAATCCAACCTCATCGGACGTCAGGGGTTGCGACTTAAATGGGCTAAACTAATTATAATAATAATAATGTATCTTGACCACGTTTGTCGAAAAACGACCGCAAAATAAGATCCTGGCTCTCGGAGGATGGCGAAGCATCACCCGGTGGACCCCACTCTTTCTTTTTTAATAGGATTCAGGTCAGGTCCGAAACGCTCGTCGGACAAGGCAGTCCGACGCAGGATTGGCCGTCGGATAGGCATCTTGACTTTTGCCTTCGCACGGTGAGATTAATGGCGCCCAAAGAAAAAGAGGACGTCAATGTGCCAGTGCAAGAAAGATCTGCCAGCGTCGTATTGCAGCAATTGCTGCTGGCCTCAGCGGTTTGGTTTTGTTTGAAAAGACCCATCACCCATGCGCCCTCGAAGGTGCGAGTACAGTGTGGAAGCCGAGGCCCAGTATGTGTGTGATTGTTAGCTCAAGTCCATTTCCGGGATCAGCTGATCACCGCTCAGGGCTATGTCTCTAGAAATATTTCATATTTCTGTTTAGCAGCATTTCTTATCGATCTTATGGATGTGTCATCACATGATCAAGCAAGTCTAGTTTATCGAACTACCATTATGGATGAAGCACGCGCATCATCCGGTTAATGTGATCATCGACCACTTTTCACCCCTTACACTTTGCATGGAGCACCAAGTGATTTTTATTTGACATGATATAATATCTACTATATATAACAATTGTTGCTAAATATTAAAAATAATGCACAACAATGTCATGTTAATAACGTTAATTACTTATATAAATGTCATGTTGATAACGTTAATTATTGACATTATGTCTTGGATTTGCAAGGTCGGTATTCTGATTCGATCAACAACCAAAGAAAAAGTCAAATGGTGGATTTTGTTCTCACCATATGGAATGATCATCATAGTAGCTATGATCCTATTACTGTTTGATGTTAAAACTGTCATCTGGGATGCAACGTAGCATCTCCAAAGCTTTTGTGACGGCTTCTGTTGATGAAATCAAGCACGTTAACTTAAACTTTATGAGGGCTAAGACACAGAAGCCCACATCACGGTGCTTCTGATCTCTAGTTAATTAGGTTCTGGTGCATATCTGGACAAAACAACGCGCACTTATTTCCCTGGACCACACCAAACCCAGCAAATCCTGGTTTTGGGAAAACAATTTCGTAAAACTTTCTAATTTTTTTGGTAGCATTTGGAGAAAAGGTCCTTTTCTCTTCACCAACGCACCGACAGGTGAGATGCTACGTGGACCTAAAATGTACCCAAAATTAAAAGGGTGTAAACTGAGTTTTCATGCATTGGCTTTGAAAATATCTCCAAGATTAATCTATAAACCAAGTTACAATGGGAGCTTTTTGGTACCTTTCAAATTGAAGATGCAATGTAGTTGAAATTGCATGTAGCTAGAGTTGCGTGCAAGTGAGTTGCTTGCAAGTAGAATTACTCCTATTTGGTTTGATGTGGCTGCAATTGCGGTCATTACAATTTTTCTATTTGTTTGGATGCTGTGCAAAAGATGCTGTCATCCTATACATAAGCTCGTCAATTTATCATGCAAACTCTTGAGAAATGATAAGTATTTATTTTAAAATACTAAATCATTACTCATTATTATAATCAAAATAATGATCATTATTGGTTAAATCTATTCAATTGTGATAGTAGATCATAAAATATTTATTATTAATGATCATTATTTTTTATTAAAAATAATTGATAATAATAAAAAATGTAATGTTATGTGGTTAAATCATTCCAGTCCAAATAAAAAATATTTTTTGCTAGTGCGCATGGAGAGTTGAAAGAGAATATCCTTTGGATGGACAATGAAATTGTTAGATAAATCTTTATGCTACATAATGTTGTTGTAGGAAAGTAATAATCAAATAATGTCATAAATACACATATTATAGTAGAAGGTATTTGATTGGTACAATAACCGTTGCTTAACTCTTTCTCTGTGCCATGAAGGGAGGGTGCCCTGAAGTGGTTGATCCCTATGCATAGAGAGAGAGGGGGGGGGGATGCTGCTCCACCCTCCTAGCAAGAGGAAGGGAGGAAGGGTGAGTAGTGGTTGTTCTATATGGGCCAAAGCCGTACTAGTCTCCATAGTTTTGAAGAAAATTCTTTGTGCACCACGTATGATGTTGAAAAAATATACTATTTTATCTAATTGAGCCATATAGTTATTATTTTTCAACATGCATTTAATGCTTATAGTTCTATTTTTTCGTTTAAAATTTTAAATGATGAAAATATTTCTCCTATCTTGAAAAATTTATGGTATTTTATGTCTATATTATAATATTCTATGGTAAAATTATTACTTTCTACATAAAATATCATAATTTTTTTTTTAAATCATAAAGAAGAAAGGGTATTTTTGTCATTAAAATTTTTTAACATGTATTTAATGTTTGTAGTTTGATTTTTTCATTTGAAATTTTGAATAATAAAAATACTTCTTCATTCTTGAAAAAATTATGATATTGAATGCCATATTATGATATCCTACGATCAAATTATGACTTTCTGTACATGATATTATAATTTAACCATAGGATGTTACGAGAAAATGAGGAATATTTTTATTTTTTAAAAATTTCATAAATTTTTAATGATAAAAATATTCTTTTCTTTTTATAATTTTTGAAAGAAAATAATGATATTTCATGCAGAAAGTCATAATTTTATTTGGATATCATAACATAGATACATGATGTCATAATTTTTTAGAAAAAAAAATATTTTTATTATTTAAAAATAAAAAAAATAGAACTGTATGTATTAAATATATATTGAAAAATGGTGGCTATATGATCCAATCAAATAGAATAGTATATTTTTTCTATACCACGCACAGTGTACAAAGAATTTTTCTTTAATACACATGGACCTAGGTTTTGTGGGTGGTGGGAGGTTGGGTTTGTGAATAGTGGGTTGGGTTAGGGTTAAAATAGATGTGCTTAGAACTTAAATGTACCAATCTGTACTTAACTAAGATGCGTTTGATTAAACTTTTTAATTTTTAATTTTTAAAAAATATATATTTTTTATTTTTGTTATTAAGCAAAAATAAAAATGCAAAAGACATATTTGTTAACTTGTTGCTATAAAGCAAAAGATAAAAAAAGAATTTCTCTAGAATTCAAGAAATATCTTTTTTTTTTAAAAATTTGACTACAATGAAGAAGCAAAAAAGAAATTTCTCCACTCATCGAGAAAAGAGTGTAGCATTGTTTGGGCTTATTGGCCAGATAGATGGAGGACGAGAATACGCGAGAAAGGAGGGAGAAGGGGATGGAGTGATGAAGAACTCGATAAGGAAAAAATTTGAGAAGAGAGAAAAAATAGTGGGGAGGTGAAGAGTTCGACAAAAGAGAAGGATTCTCTTTATTTTTTGATTTGATATTTTAGATATGGAAAAGCAAGTTTTAAAAAAAAATAAAATAAAAAAATAAATTTTAGAAAATAAATAATTTTTGCTATATATATAAAGTAATCATTTTAATTTTTTTTGATTTTTATTTTTTACTGATATTATAATTTTTTTTAATTTTTATTTTTAAAAAAAATTTTAAAAAAATTAAATGATTAATCAAATGCATCCTTGATAATTAGCCCTGAGTGGATGTCGGCAGCAGCGGATGCTGATTGGTGACAGAGAGGGTGGTGAAAATTCCTTTGTTTGCCCAACCATTGATTAATTTTCTATTTTTCGTGGGAGCAACTAAGGTTTAAAAAAATCTTGATAAATGGATCGCGAAGGAATGCTTTGGCATGCATGAACCGGTGGTACCTGTCATCCGCCGCTGATGCATCGGATTGAACATTCATGGATGTACATTCAAGGCACGACATACCTACATTTTTTAAAAAAAAGGCACTTCATGATTTGCAGCAGCTACGTGTACAGTTGACCCCTTTCGATCTTTTATCCAACATCCTGCAAAATAAATTTGCCCTAATACTCTCCTCCTCACACATAAGCCGCAGTGCCACCAACTCGGAGGCAATGATCATTGGAGCAGTTCATGCACTCTGCAAATAAATATCCGAAACTTTTTTTATTATTAAAAATATTTATATCACTCGAGTTGGCTTCGTATCCAATACATTCACCTGGAATTCAATGAATTTTATACACCCCGTTGTTATTTCAAAACTACTTGTTATTGAGATTGATTGGGTATATCCTGGTAAGCTCTAATTCTCTGGGACGGTGAGGCCTAGATCTGATTTGAGCCAGGTTTTGGGCTAGGAATAATTGATAAATAATTGCATCAGTCATTTCTTTTGTATTTGTCAATATATTTTTAATAGTTCATATAACTCATTTTAATTAATTTTTTTCTACTTTTCACGTGCACGTGGAAGTACATATGACTCGTTGAAATAAAATCAGAATTGACCGCTCTGGCAATGTCACTCCTTCTAAGAAATAATGCCGTTGCTCAAACCTTCATGCCAGATAATCCGAGCATTAATATGTCTCAGAAACGCTAAAAGGCAAAAGCAAAGCAAAGCAAAATGCGACCGATACCGGTGTTCTTTGTCATGTCTCACGATGGCACGTCCTCCGGTACGCGAGAAATTATTTCCAGCACCGCGCGCATCCCGAAGCCGTGCGCGAAGCCAATGCGGCCGCTGGTTCATTTGGGCCTCATTCGTCCAGAGCAGATCTTAATGCACCATCACGAAAATCAGCGGCCGTGATACAGCCACGATGGATGCACGCGGTATAGGCAACAATTTCTCATTGCACTGGGGCGACGAGCGTCCCGTCCTGATGCTTTGTGCTTTTAAAAGGAACCGACTCCCCTCCAAAAAAAACCAAGGTCCCTCCCTTTTTCCTCCACTCCTTCTCTTCCCTCCCAACTCGGTGAGCGAGGATTCTGGGAGTACGATGGAGGACTTTGACGATTGGGGTCTAAGCGCCGAACAACTCGACTTCCTCGAGGAGGACGCCAAGAGGAAGATCTCCGAGAGGAAAGCCTCCTCCGTCGCCGCCTCCGCCTCCTCTTCCCCCCTCCCGTCTCGGACCACCGACCCCGATAATTCCCCTCATAAGGGTTTCCAGCAGCCTCCCTCGAAGACCTTCTTGGAGTCGCGCTATAAAAAGGTTGTCACTTGTGTTCTTCTGTTTGTTTGATTTGTCTGGACTCTGGAGTGTTCGATTACGCACCCATTCTTGAAATTTCTAGGTTTTGTGTTTGATTCGTGAAAAGAAAGTGATTTCTTGCTCTCCAGAAGCGTCAAGATGAGATTTTTTTTTTTAATGAGTCACAATGCTTGCACATCCGAAAACAGATGAGTCGGGTTCTTGATCGGTTTCCCCCATAGAGTTTTGGCTGTTCAATTATATGGTAATTACCCAACGGGAGAAATCGACGTGCCAAATGGAAGTGAATGATGGTTCATATGATTTAGATTCCAATAGCACTTGATCCTGCAGCGAGAAACTCTTTTGTGAAAAACGAAACAGCTTCTTCCTGTGTACGTTTATTCATGCAGAGCACGTCACTTGGATGCGTGTTGGGTATGTGGGTGGTTGGAAAATGTTTCTTGTTATTTACAATCTTTAGTCCATAAGTGGTTGACGATCTTTGATTTGGTTTTCTGTAAAGTGAGGATTTAGGTCGCTTTACATTTCAAAAACAAGAAATTAATGGAGCACAAAATTTCCTTTGTAGTACTAACATTTGTTGTTGATTCAGGTGAATAATTTTGATCTGCTTGGTCGGATGTAGGAGCTTACTTTATTTTTTCTTTTCATTCCTTTCTTCTGGAGAGAAAGGGAGCGAGACACACCCACGTTATAATGATTTCTAAGTCCATGTTCCGGGGGATGCACCTAAGACTCGAACCTAGAACCTTTGTTTGCTAGGTGGAGAGGGATGACCTCCGAGGCAACCTTCAGTTAATAGCTTTAAATTACCTAAATTGTAATTTCAGTCCATATAAGAAGTATTTTGACCTTCAGCAGTCATCAAAAAATTGTTTTTTTTTAATGATAATCCAGTGTTGTCTAAGCTGCGAGGCAGAAGTGAAGCGCACCCCAAGTGCCTCACTTACCTCAATGCTGGTGCCTTTTTTGCACCTTGAAGAAAGCCTGGGTGCAGAAAGCACATGTTTACTATTTCAATCATAGCCTTTTGATTTTGACCATGTTTTTGGGGATTCCTGCCCAGGAAAACAAAGATCAACCAGGCCTCCTCTTCTTCTCCACCCCATCTCCTAATGCTTCTTTATCTATATTTATGTTCATGTGTTGACTATTCATTGTTAAATGTGTTAAGAATCATGTATTCATTATTAACTTGATATTTTTCGGATTACTTTATAAAGGTGGGAGTCTTCTGTTGCATCTTGCATCTAGGCTCTAAGAGACCTTAGCACCTTAGTGGTTTTTGAGCCTTTAACAACTATGTGATCATCTTTTTATTGGTTTAAGCAATGCTGTTAAAGGCACTTTGGGTGCTCGCCTAGGTGCTCAAGCAATGCGGGGAAGCCCGTCTTAATAGTCCCCATGCATGGGGACTTTACTAAGGCGATGCCTAGGCGAGCACTTGAGACAAAGCAAGAGACATTTGGCAACTAGTATTTTGATATGGTGTTCTGAAAAATGTGAAACACGATGTCTACGGTACAAGACAATTATGATTTTTGATATTGAAATTTGAATAACTATCTTATAATGCTTGTATTTTTTTTTTTGTTTTTGAAAGATACATAGGGTATTTATTTTTACTATGTTCATTGAACTTTTCAAAAATCAGTGCCTTGCTTTGTTCCAGCAAGCACCTTTCGCTTTTGACAGCATTAGGTTTCAGTGCCTGGCACTACAACTTACCTGTGATATTTCTTGATGGCTGAACAGTTGCTGCCTTTTTGGCCTTGGTCTATACAGGATTTACTAGTGATCTTTCTTGTTGGTTGGCTAGAATGATGGGCCTTTGTGTTGTTATAAGAGTTCAATCATGTAGATAGAGGAAATAACTTGCCTTGCTGGTGCAGGAAGAGTTTTGGCTTGTTTTGCAGCCAGGCTAAGATTGCTAAACGGATTTAATGAAAGGAACCTGGGATACCAGGCCTGCAAGCAGGAAAAAAGATGAATGCAAGAAAAAGGGGCTGAGTGTTCTATGAAACTAGTCGTCTTTTTCATCTCCTTTTATCTCCCAATCTTCTCTACAAGCACTGCACCAGTACTACCTTTTTTTTCTTGATTATTTATATTTTTTTTTGCTTGATTATTTAACTTCTTTTGTTGATCTTGATAAAGCAGAAAACCTAATTCTATAATTGTTCCTTTGCAAAGTGCACTCTGCATCTACTTGTTTTAAATATTTAAATGGATTTGGTGTTGTATTTGGAGCATTTGTTATGTAGAGAACAACCTTCTGAATTACTAGTGCTCCAGAACATGGCATTAGTAACGCAAACTTTAGATTAAAATTTTGCAGGTGTTGCCTTTATTCTGTCTTCTAACACCTCTATGCTGACCTAGGTAGAAACCTGTTCTCCTTCAAGATTGTGCCCATCAGATATGTCTAAAGAAACTGGTATATATCTGTTCACATATTTCTGTGTCGAACTATTATCTTGATTCTTTAAGCTTACTGTGTTCCCTGACTTTTCTGCTAGTATTGTATTGTTGATGATTTCAATGTTATGTGTACTTTTTTATGTGTCTTTCTAGAGAACCATAGTAAAGCCGACCTGCCTAAGCTCTCTGTCAGAATTTATCTTCATGCTAGTGGCGCCATTGCTGCAAAGTTTCCTTACCATCAGGTTGTGCTTCTGCTCTTAACTTGTCAAACGTTCTAACTGCACTGCGTTGGTGGCATCTCTGTGACATTTTTCTTGTATGCATGATTGATTTCCCAGGTAGTCATAGAGGCATTTCACAAGATTCCTAAAGCTAGCTGGCATGGAAAAGAAAGGTTGTGCCCATCTATGATATAGTTGGAACTTTGAAGTTTAGTTTTGCACTCTAGGTTGTATGAAACTATTAACTCCTTTTCCCTTTCTTTCCCTTGTCATTTTAAAATTATAGGCTGTGGATGTTCCCTCCATCCTCCCTGGCAACCGCTGAAGAAGTTCTTAGTTCAGTAAATGGTGCAATTATTGAGGTAACATCTTTGTATTTTAGAATGTCATTTGCTGCAGGTTCAGCTATTTTGTCCTTGTATCTTTAACCAACAAAATCAATTAATGAACAAGGAACAGATGCCATTTATATATCACGATACGGATAATGCATTTTACATCCGATGGACAAACAAATAGTAACCTGTGGTATCGTGGAGCGTATATTTAATTGAAATTCTTCTCCAAATACTCCATAAATAACTTGCTTGGGCACATATTCCTACCAGGTGCAGAAGCTAGATCCTCTAGTTCGCCGTGCCCTTGCTGCAGCCTGTGCTGCTCCAGATCTTCGAGGTAAATGTATAATGGTTATGTTTGAGAACTCCATATTAGATAGGTTGGCTTCACCTACTTACGATTTGTCTTGAATACAAATATTATCTTTGCTCCCTTTCTGTTTACTTTTGAGTGTTAAATGTGAAATTGTGCATTCACGTGTATCCAGCAATGACATAGGTCTTTCATTTTAGTACTTATGATTGGCTTATAACTAATGTTTCTATCATGTTTAAGCATGCGTTTTTCCATCACATTTTATTGCTTATCCATTCTTCACCTCATTTTTCTTTTGGCAAGCATGTGAAGAGGTATAAGAAGTAAATTAGAACTTCGAATGATAGATCATAACTGATCCTTGGCGATCTTTTCTCCTACCTTCTTTGTTAATAAATAACTAAGAAAAATTTCTAGTCATTATTTTTTCCTCCTATTTGTTGATTTTTTTGATGATGTGACATGTGACTGGTAGAAACTTGTAGTTCTAATTGTTTTTTTTTTTGGGATACATAACATGCAGGATCAGATCTGTTTCATGAATATCTCTAGACAATTTTTTTTATATTATTGAATGAAACCTGAATGACATCCATCTTCACTTAGTTTTGTGTAATTCTTGTAAGCCTTTTTTTTTTTTCCCAATCATTTTGGTTACTAACTCAATTGTCTTTTGGGAAGTTTTATATGACAGGATGCCAAGTTATATCGAATCAAAACTCCTGCCATTTCAGAGAGAAGGAGTTAGGTATGAAGCATGCGTGCTCTTCTTTTGATTGGTTAAGAAAATATTATTTAGATGAATATTGAGGTGTATATCTGATTAAGGTTGGTGAGGTTTGATAAATCAAGGATTTTTCTGCATAGCACTTTTTGTTAGGTGTGCTACATTGAAAGCAGTATTTAAATGGACAGCAGTCTTTCCTTAAATGGAGTATTTTTCTGCAAAGCACTTTTAGTTTGAATCAGAGTACTTGATGGTCTGCAATTGTGGTATATTGACAAATTCCTTGTATGTTGCAACAAAATCCATTATCCAACATTCCATGACTAAGTTGGCTCGAAGAAAATAAAATAGAACAGGTCACTGGATTAATCTAAAACATAATTCTAATCGCTCTAGAATACCCACAGTGGTACCCATAACTAGAACAGGACGTTCAAGCGGTAAGTCTTATAGACTAAAATAAATTAATTTTTCTTTCCTGCAGATAGTTGAGGCCCTTTTACCTTCACCCCATCTTTAGGTTCATTAGGATCAACGTAGCTGCCATCTAAAGATGGCTGGTCCATCTCAGCCTGCTAGATATTAAGTTACCCTTATATTGCAGTTCAGTAGAATGTATAGAAAAAAGTCCTATCAAAATCGAGACTTGTTAACGAAAATCTTCAAAATAGAAAAGCAATATTCTAGTTACTTCCAAATAAAATTTTGAATTAATTTTCAGGCATTTGATATGAGTTTAAATTTATGCTAATTTTGATGCTTGTGAGGGATCCACCTTGCTGGTTCACTGCTGCAAAGTACAAACCTTCTGTAAATTCAAATATTTTTAACAGCATAGTCCTCAAGTTGAAAAACATATTGAAATTGTTGATTGGGTGTGAACCTGCTGCTGCTTGGTCCATCATCTCTCACTATAGCTTTAAGGCTTGGTGGTTTAGACCGGAAGTGATCCTTATATCAGAAAACTAATACTTCATTGTTTGAATGCTTATTTTTTAAATAATATGTGATGCAAAATATGTTTTTCCTTGCACTGACCCTGTTGAGTTGTAGTTCCTTTCTTGTTCTCTGCAATAAAATATTTCCATAATTTGGAAATAGTCTGCTTTTAAACATTTGCCTTTGAACCAATGTGGAGCCTATTCAGCGATCCTTCTCTCCCCAAAATCTTCAATCATAACATTTATAAATCTCCAAAAATTTATTGCATAAGCAACTGATCTGCTTATTCAAACCTTGTTAAATGCATCTATTTTTTTGTTCTGCAATCATTCTGTGCCAAGATTTTTTTTTTTTTTTTGGGTGAAAATATACATTGTATGCCAAGATATTCTTCACTATTGCAAATGTCAAGGGTTTCGAATCTGGCTTGTTCTGCATGGTGAAACCTTCATTCTTTATCACATGCAAGTTGAGTCAACCTAACATTGCCAGCAGTTCCTCTAAGCATTAACAGCTGACTGTGTCCCACACTCACCATTAGTGCAACATCTCATGGCCCATTTTAGTGTTATGGGAACAGGAACCTTCTCAGTTTATAGCATGATCTCCATTCGATCACCATGTGGGGAATGAAAAGTTTCACAAGGGCATATAGAAATACATTATAACCTTGGGTTTGCTTTGATAAAGTTGTACAGGAAGCCCTCTTTAGGATTTTATGGTAGTATAATAACTGTTGCACTGCATGCAAGTATTCAATATTCACCTTTGGTCCCTTTGAAGTTGATATCTAATTCACAAAATTATCCATGTTTTAGGTTTGTCTTGCAGCATGGTGGACGAGCTCTTTTAGCAGATGAGATGGGTCTTGGGAAGACATTACAGGTAAAGTGATCTTGCCTCTGGCTAAGTGCCAGTCAAAGGTTACTTCTCAAGGAACAGAGAAGACTTCGTCTTCTCGAAGAGGCTTACTGGCATTTGCAGCACCACACTTTTGATCAGTTCATGTGCATTAATTGAGAATATTTATGGCTTTATGCTCTTAAAACTCTTAGATTTTAACTTTAGGGTCACTATTAAGTTTGCAATTTCATTAACTATTTTAATTGACCTTTTTCAAAATTGGATATTGGCAAACCATCAGGATGATTTCCTTTCAGCTATTGATGCATGCCATGGAAAAAAAATGAAGAACAAAATAACATTAAGAAGAAAGGGAAAAGAAAAAGTTGAAAAGGAAACAAAGCCTAGATTTTCATGAATTTAACTCAATTAATTGTTCAAGACCATCTTTCTCCACACAGGTAGAGCCTTTAAATAGAGATACAAAAAGTAACCTATCAAAAGTCTAATTGCTGGCTTCACTTACTGAGTTTTAATCAAGGCTTGCGGACTCAGTACCAGCATCCATGTCGGTTGTCGGTTGGTACGGTACGGTACCATACCATAACATACAGTAACATACCGTACCGCCAATAAAAAAATCAAAAAAAAATTCTATCCAATGGTCCAAAAAAAAAGAAAAAAACTACCCCATACTGGATCGTACCGCTCCGTACCAACATGTACCGGACCAAACCGTCCGGTACCGCCTCATACCATACCGTACCGACTAATTTGGTCCAGTTCAGGTCATTTTCCGAAAAACCGACTTGAACCATTCCAATTTTCCATTGGTACGGTATGATACAGGCAAGGATTCAGGAACCGGTATTGGTTCCTGACCAGTATGGGACGATACCGTGCCGTACTGGCCGGTATGCCACGGCGTACCGATTTTTTTTTTCGACTCAATTTTTATTCTAATTTTTAAAATAAATTTTAAATTAATTTAGGATGATATAATAATTCTAAGTTCTAACATCTCCAAAAAAATAAAATAAAAAAATCTAAAATAATACATTAAATGTATTTAATATACAAGTCTCACAGATATAAAAAATAATTTACTAACTTCAAGATATCTCGAGTATCTGTGATGCTCGTGGATATTCAAATCATTCTCATGCTCCGGAGGAACATCGGTCCATCCCTCTATCCAACCAATACGATAGTCCTGAATATTCATCCCATAAGATAACCTCTCTGGATTGTAAGACATCTTAGATCTCTCGCTCAAACTCTGGCTCTGAGAGGTGTTCTTGGGATGATGGTATGGCTGTGGAGGGGCCCATCCAAATATGCTAGCAGCAAAATCCGATCCATAAGAACCTCCAGGCTGCATAGGATAGTAGCCACTGGAAGACGATGTATCGGATGCATCATATCCATATCCATATGGATCATAGACTGCCTGCGGGTGGTAGAATCCAGAATATGAGGATGATCCAGATACATTTACGGATTCTACGTCACATGCCAAATCATCTACAACTGCATCGTGTGCTGGACGATCTCTGAAAGGCCATCATCTATATGAAATAGTATCCTCACGGCCTCTATCAGTTCGTGCACCGTAGTTCCTATCTTATGTGGCATGTGTAAACTGAGACTCACCAATGAATCGAATACTGTCCCGCGGCTGCATCTTATGAACAACAGTTTCTTATCCTCTAGTCCCTTCTTGGTCATCAGATCCGTCACTACTATCATCACTCATCCTGATCTTCGAATCTGAGCCAACTGATTCCTGCACTCCCGAGAATGCTGTAATTGTCTTTTCTTTTGTTTTATCCTTTTTCTTACTTTGCTGCATCTGAGAGGATGGATCTTTTCTTCCTGCTTGAGATAGCTAGTTTCATCTAAAAAATTTTCGTTCAAACATTTGGGAGGATGTCTCGGACATAAAGTCATGTGATGAATGACTCCTCTATATGCCCTCAGGTTATGGCTGATCAGCTGAAATCCTATGTGAAATATTTGTATTTGTCCATTACCTCGGATCCAACTTGATCTTCCTAGCTACTAAACTGGCTGGTCGTGGAGATCCCGGCTCATCAAGCTCTGGCTCGTGCTACTGGCCTGCAAGCCATCCAATCATTGGATCCTCGTCCCCATTAGCATAATCACTCAATATCAGATTCATGTACTTCAGTTGTACTTCATGCTGAATACATTTTAACCTTAACCTTAGATTATAATGAACATATACAAGATTGTTTAGGCGCTTTTGTGTCAGACGGTTCCTCTGTTTGCTGTAGATAAGAGCAAAAGTTGACCAATTATGTTCACAGCCACTAGAGGATACTGTCTGGGAAAGAATATAGATGGCTACAGCTTTCAAATTTTCTGCAAACTGTCCAAAATGAATCCACCATTCAGCTGCAAAAATATTAACCAAAATTATTTATCATATATTACGATATTCGTAGGTATGTAAAGTCAGCAAAGTCTTCTCATTATTGATATGTAATTTACTTGGATTCATTCTTTTTTTGCTTACGACAGCCGATGAGACTCTAAAGCTGTCCGTTTTCTCTCTAAACTGTTTCGTCTATGAAAAATATATTTATTATATTAACAAATATGCAGTTGATTACAGACTGAATTTGCTTAAAATATTAAATACTCATATCTTATCCTCTCTAACATACCTCTTGCAGATACATCGATGCAATTTCTGGATCATCCACCATCTTATATATCACATTACGAAGAGCAGTAAGAAGCTCATTATCTATATCTATCTCAAGAATGGTGTACTGGAATCTCGGATTCAAATAATATGCTGTAGATAAATTTCATAAATGAATGAGTAGATCCATACAAGTAGAAGAGAAAAATTTTCAATGGATTCTTGGATTTGTGCTTACCGGCTAGATGCAAATCCCTATCCATCTGATAGTTCTAGTGGCGCTCGATAATGTTGATATATTCTTAGCCATGTTTTGGATCTATCTCACTGATCTGATTCTTTGCCCTCTCCATCATGTGATACAAAAAGCCTATCTGGGGGTATCTTTCACTGTCTACGGTGCGAAGCACCTCATATAATGGCTTGATAACCTTCATTATCCTATCAGCCTGTTGCCAAAATGACTGATTGGTCACTAAGTTCTCCACATGACTTCTCTCAGTACCAGCTCTCGCATATCTACTCTCCTGTCATTCGGCACTAACAAACATTTGACGCAATGTTGCTTTCTTCTTCAGAAGGCTATCAAGTGCTATGTAGTTTATAGCAAACTGGATGACATCCGATCTCAAAATCTCTCTCCCAGTATATGTCCGCATCAATGACAAGACCCATGTATGATTGTAGATGAATCTAGTAATAGTTTGGGCTGAGTCCACTGCCTGCTGCACCCTACGAAGCTTCCTAATATCCATCAACATGAGATCAATGCAATGCGCAGCACATGGGGTCCAGTAAATATATGATCGTTGCTCCATCAGCAACTCTCCAGTGGCCTTATATTGCGATCCATTATTTGTGATGACCTGCACGATATTCTGCTCTCTTACTGAATCAATCATCTTCTCCATCAATCCAAGGATATACGTAGCGTCGTGCACCTTATCTGAAGCATCAATTGATTTGTGAAAAGATGTTTTTCCATCACGATAAGTCAAGAAATTGATGATGCTCCGTCTGATAGGACTGGTCCAACTATCACACATCACCGTCAATCCATATGTAGGCCATTTATTCTTGTAAGAAGAAATCCATTTCTGCAACTTCTTTTTGTTATCATCAAGAAGTTGACCATAAATATCCTTTGGGGGATCTACACTCGAGCCAACTACTTGTATGGCTGAAATGGCAGACTGATAGTAGGTATTACCTACTGCATTTGTTGGAATGTGGCTAAAATGAAACCATGATCCAATAGCTTGCCACATGTCTTTTTTCTTATCCTTCTTCAATATACTGTCAATCCTCTGTTGTTTTGAATCTTTGCTGAAAAAAGTATGTGGATCCAAATCATGAATGGTGGCTCCTACTGGCATGTTTCTGGAGGACCTCCTCCAACTACCAAATGCTTCCAGCATAGATGAAATACTGTGCCTGTCTCTATTGGGTATCTTCCTGACTGAGGTGGTCTTCTTGAATTCGGATTCTCCCTCAGCAGCCGCAGAGCCAGATCCTGATTCATAGTATGATGGTCCAAATCATTTTCTACATCTGGCCATCTCCTCCATACGGTACTGATCATCCATACTTGTCCGAATGGTAGCCTCCATCTGTGCCTCATCATCTGGAGCGGAGGCCTGCTCTGACTCTCTGAAGTGATAAGAAGGTGACTCTGTAGCTCGATGGTCTACCTCTGCTCTCTTCCGCTTGGCTTTCTTCTTCGCTGATTTAAAATCAGCAAGGTGTTTCTTCATCAGCCATCGGACCTCCTGCGGGCATTTTTGACATATGGTCACATCGGGGTAACCACCAGCCAAATGCTGCTTAAACTTAGTCATCCCTTCTCCCTTGAACTCTGTGTTGCATCATTTGCATCTCCAATGATGTCGAGCCGAGAGCATCTTGCCATGCTTCCAACCAATATCATGCTCTGCATTCTTTTTTCTACTCATTTCTGCAAGTTTAATAAAACATATCATTTTAATAATTACCTATAAAAATTAAAATTTTTTATCAAAAGATCTTATATTTTTTTTATTATTTAAGTAATTAAAAAATATAAGAAAATTTAAAAATTCTAAATAGTTTATTTAAGTTTAGATCCAAGTAGAAATATGTTATAGACTTTACATATATTCTTCTAAGCTTATTAACATACATTAAATATTATTTATTTTTTTATTTTATTCAAAATTAAGCCTAGATTACTATGCATATGATACATCAAAAATTTCAAAATCGAACATAAAAATTATACTATACATAGCTTCAGTTGTCATAAATAATATTATGAATTTATATTTTTTTATTTTTTTTATTTTTTTAATTCTAAAAATATATTTTTTTAAAAAATATATATAATTAACAAAAATTAATGATTTTAGCATCACCGCATAGATCTTCCAAAGATTTATAATATATAATGAAATCATACCAAAATTATAAATTTTGATATGATTTTTTCTTATTTTTTTACTTCTTACCATTTTTTGGACATAAACTCTAAAAAATAAAATATTTACTAATAGAATACTAGATTATCTTACTTTCGATCGAAAACCATCGTCTTTCCGAGGTTGTGACATTTTTTTTGAATTTTCTTCTTAATTTTTTTTGGGTTTCGTTCGCACTCTCGGCGTCCTGAGAGTCCGAGATCATGCTCTCGGACTCTCAGACTTTGAGAGTCTGAGGCAAAAGAAAGGAGCAAGGGCCATTATTGGCTAGCCCACCCCACCCCCCCACCCTTCTTGTTCTCTTGTCAGTATGGCTCGGTTCAGAGCCGAACCGGTCGGTACTGTCCGATTTCGGACGGTTTGATCCCGAACCGTACCGAACCAAGCGGTTCAGTGTGGTTTGGTATTTTTTTCGGAAAAAAATGCTGAACCGGACCAGTTCCCTGCCGGTCCGGCTTGGTTCGGGCTGTACCGGGCGGTTCGGCCCGATACGGCATTCCATGGTACAGGATGTACTGGCCAGTTCGGGCCGATACGGAAAACCATGGTTTTAATAAAAATAAAAATTTAAATAAAATAAAATAACCTAAATAAATCTACAAAATTAAATTAGGGTTAAGGTTTAGTGATACTTTCTTTTGGAATACGTGCATAATCCCCGGTTCCCATCAGCTACATACCCAACTCTTTATGTGCAGATTTCATCATTTCTGAACAAAACTAAAGATCTTTAACTTTACATTAGGATTCAAAAGAGTGGTTTTTGTAGGGCCTCTAAAAAAGTTATGCTTCTTTAATGTGGTATTTGTCTGACAAATGTGAAAACCTTGATGGTTTTGGTGGAAGCTTTCTTATTCTTGTTGATGCATATTAGCCTCCTTTGATCATGGTTCTCGGCTGTATGCTTAGAAGCAAAATAGGATCACTTTGTGGTTCTTTCTTTGCTAGAGCTCATTCAATTTTTATGAGTCTCAAGGTGGGCTTATAATTGGAACATGAGTTTTTCTTTGTGATTCAGCTTTCCCTATATCCATTCTAACAACTTTGGTTTTTCTTGGTCCTTGTAATTTGACTTTGAAGTTAATCAGCATAATTGCATGTCTATATGGACAATTGGTTTTTCCGGTCCAACTCTTATAGATGGTTTCTTGTTTGAAATGCAGTCTCGCATTTATACTGTGGCTTGTTAATATTTCCAACAGTAAACGTCACTGTGAACCAATATGAAAACTTCTTCTTTATATTTCTCAATAAATATCACTTCTCTGTACAGGCAATTGCTGTGGCTGCATGCATTTGTGATGACTGGCCTGTTCTTGTTATCACCCCATCTTCCTTGCGTTTACAATGGGCTTCTGTTAGTACCAGCATCCCACTCTTTGTCAATCCTTGTATTAGACCAAATTTAAATTTGCAAAATGGAATTTTTGTTACTTTGGCAATTAATAAATTGTTTTCTTGCAGATGATTCGGGAGTGGCTTAACATCCCTTCATCAGATATACTGGTAGTACTTGACTTCCTTTTCCCTTTTTTTTTCCTGTTTGACTTTGCAAACCTGGATTCTCATTCTGTGCTGTAAATTTTATTTTGCATAAATAATTGCATTTAACTGTTATCATACATGATAGTTGTGGTTTTGTTGAGCAGTGGAAGTTTTGTCCTTATTACGTAACCCGTAAACTTTCTCATTCTATTGGATCTCATATCATTCTTGGTGGTCAGCACTTGATTAGAACTCCCTTTGTTTTTGTTGCTGTCCATTTGGTCTGTGGTTCTTCATTTGCGTGATTATCTGATTCTGCTGATGATTAAGTTTGCTCTCATCTTAAGAGCCAGAATATCAGTTTTTTTTTCTTAATTTGGATTTCTGTGCATGTTTTAGAGGCTTATCTTTACAGTTGTTGATTTTAAAAGTGATTGTTGATGATTCTGCTATGGTGCATACCAGCAGCATGTAAGAATCCTAGTTCTGTAAGTTACTTTCAGAACAGCAGGCTGGAATGCTCAATTTTTATTCTATTTTTGTATCTCTGTTCTACTGCAGGACTTGATTGTTCTGTCAGATTTTCTTGACTTACCAAGAAGCTGGAGTTGTTGATTATTATTATTATTATTATTATTATTATTTTGCATAGAAAGCATAATGGGATGGTATCTTTGCATGATTTTCTAATTATATCATTTTGTATCCTCTATTTTTTGAGTCTTCAAAAAACTTCATGATTTTCCCCGGTGCTTTAGCTATCAGTTCAACAAACTAGTCAATCTGGCATTAAATGTGCTTCACTTGCATTTCCTGTTGACTGATCCCGTGAATACCAAATCCTGGACTATGTCCTGCAATGAAAGCTACTGTGAAAATGTAAATACGATGATTTTTTAAATGAACAATTATTTTGCACCCAACCATGTAAATTTGATTTCCTTTGCTAAATGATTGGTTTAAAAATGACAGTTGATACAGAGCCCAGTCTATTGAGGATTAGGATCATTGCAGGAAGAAGTTTACCCATTTGACAATTACATTTCAATAGAACTGCTTGAACTGTAAATCAACAGTTTTTAAGAAACTATATTATATGTTATACATACTATACTAATTAAATTAATTTTAACAAACTAGTGTTGGAGATACATGATGTTAATTTGAATGGACGGAAGTGTAAAAAAGCTGTTAGAGGAGCTGAAATCTGATTTTGAAGTGGGTGTGACACAACCAAGTGGAAAAGATTCTTGATGTCAATGTTTGGGAAGCAGTTGTCAATCATTGTAAGCCAATTCCTTGTCATGTTGCAATCAAGGATTCAGGTCGTAGGATGTCCCGCGGGACACGGGGACAGGATATCATCTAATGTGTTGGGATAGGACCGTCCTGCTAGCATCCCAGCATCCCGATCGGGAAGTCTTGGGACATCACTTGTCCCAAGTGTTGAGACGGGGCGGGATGGCGGCATGTCCTGCTCCATGGAAAAATTAGGACAGCCCCAATCCACGGGATTTAAAACTTTGGTTGCAATAGCAAACATCTTTGCTCTTATCATTGATGACTGCTTGTACACATGATTAGTTTGAATTTGGGTACAAATGTGGTTGTGTTGAATTAAGTTTGCTTGTTCTGGTTGTTTCTGTTGCCTATAGTGTATCTGGAAGCAGAAATTTCATAGTTCTGCACTTCTGCTTGAAGCAAGGGCACCGGGAAGGCAGTTTGAGAATGTTCATACTCATAATTGCTCCTGCTGTTATCAATGCATGCTCTCACATGCCAATCAACATTGCACATTTTTATTGTTATTTGGTTTTTAGTGAGCCTATACCATGTTGTTGAGTTTACAGGTGGTCTTATCTCAATATGGAGGATCAAACAGGGCAGGATTCAAGATAGTCTACTCAAACCTAAAGGCAGCAATTCATTTAGATGGCATTTTCAACATAATCTCATATGATGTAGTTCCTAAGATACAGGATATACTCCTAGCTTCAGAGTTTAAGGTAATTAGAGTATTCCTTTCTGTATGTACTTTCCTTTTCATTTAGGATTTCTTCTTGTTTTCCTTTTTGTTTTCTTTTTTCTTTTTCTTTTTTTTTGTTGTTGTACTTCTTGTGTAGAAAGTAATTCTGGGTAACTTTGTCTAACTTGATGTTAAAAAGAAAAGAAAATTCCTATGTACAATTTCCATTACTTGACCTTTCTTTTTCTATAATCTCTTTTCATCAGGTTATCTTTACATTTCTTGCTTTGTAAAAGAGATTAGATGGATGGAAACCTTTGCAGGTATTTATTTTGTGGCAAATTAATGAATGTTACCTGTATAACATGCAGGTAAAACATGCACTGAAAATTAAAGCACTAAACACCAGATGCCAACCACTTTATACATTCTAAGCGATAGCACATTCTATTTATTTATTTTAAGTGAGGGTTTTATGGTGGTCTCTGACTCTAGAATTCTGGAATGCAATCCATTTGCATGCCAAAAAGAAACTCAGTTTCAGTTTCAATATAATTGTTAGTTGTTTACTGGAAGCTGCTAATTTGTGCATAATTGCATTTAACAAATCCATGAGATGTAAGCTTTCATTTCCACAGAGTTGGAAATCAAGAACATAGAGAAAAATGCTGGAGTAAGGAACCAGGGCCTTTGGGGAGGTCTAATTAGTTGTGGGAAACCATTGGGACAAATGTTGTCCCTGTGGTGACTATTCAACTAAGGATGGTGTGATAGTTATTCTCTTGGAAGGCATGACATGCAGCTGTGTGATGTCAAATATTGCTTTGATTTTCTGGGTTGACTTGGAACTCTGTGGTGGTTTTGTTATCATGCAACTATAGATGTTAGTGTTGGGAAAGGGAAGTCAACATACACAGATTAGATTTAGAAGAAGGCTTTGTGGCAAGCCACCCTTATTATGCTGTTAGGATTATTTTCTACTCATGTCAAGGATGTTTTTGGAAAGGATTTCTGGCTTTTCTGATGGTGGTCTGAGAAAGCTAAACGCAATGACAGATGAAAGAGCTCATGATGGGGTTGTGGAAGGAACTCAAGTATGTGGTATTGTATGTGCGTGTAGTGGTGAAAGGGCAATGGACATACGGAAATAATGGATGCGATTTGTCACTTCTGTGTAGGGGATATTTGAGGTGGATGGATTTTGTGTTCTACAGAACCTTATATGGCTTCATTTGCACACACCAAAAAAATAAGATATAATTAAGTGATGTTGGCCTGCTTTTGGTTGACGGGTGGAAAACGAGCAAATCAGATGGTGGGCATACTTTTGAAGAAAGTAAAAATTTTCACCGAAACAAGATTGCTTGCAATTTGTGATAGCTGGATGTTGAATGTCATCCTAATACCCATGGTTGAATTTCTAGAATTAATGCTTATAGATTTCTTGGTGATGGTGAATCCTCAAGCTTTGTCTCAACTCTCAACTATTTGTGGTTGTTACGAATCCTCATTTGCCAAGTTTTCCAATCTAGGCTACCTCTTGATGTTTTGCAAACATTTCCCAAATCTTTCTCAGAAGGCATCGGATGTGACTTTGGATGTGTAACCTCCTTGGCTAACAAGTTGACCGATGGAGCTTGCTGAAAATAGTGAAATGAAAATGGAGCCATTACTGTGGTTCTTTTATGTGCCATCACATATTAAAGTCAGTTACTCTCAGTTGGAACTCTCCAGTTGGTTTTATTCTCCATATTTTCTTTTCATGTAGTTCAATGTTGAACTTGACACTCATTTGATACTGAAACTTTGTTTTATTTTTCTTGTTGACCACAGATTTTACTTTGTCTTCACATCATTTCTTCTTTTAAATGATAACTTCTAGGAACTAATAATGGCTGAAGTTGTGATGGTCTTCTTTCAGATTGTAATTGCGGATGAGTCTCATTTTTTGAAGAATGCTCAAGCTAAGAGAACAAATGCTTCCCTGCCAGTTCTGCAGGTTTGAATTTCTTGTCAAATATCTGAGAACACGTCTTTCTTTCTATACGTTAGGGATTGATTAAGAAGGGATGAGGCATTAGTGGAGAGTT
Organism: Cocos nucifera; assembly: GCA_006176705.1. NCBI lineage: Eukaryota > Viridiplantae > Streptophyta > Magnoliopsida > Arecales > Arecaceae > Cocos > Cocos nucifera. Next base: position 7,599,069 of record QRFJ01000002.1, on the reverse strand, counting down.
TCAATTATCAAGGATTGTCCAAAGTCAATGTGCAGTTAGAATTATGTTGATTGACTCTACCTTGGAGATTGGGTAGCTTGTCCAGGAATGGTGAAGAAAGGCAGGGAGAAGAGGAGAGGAGAGGAGAGGAGAGGAGAGGAGAGGAGGGAGAGGGAGCGGTATCTGGATAAGTGAGGAGGAGATTAAATTTAAGGTTTCTTTAATAATATGTACTATATCATATAACATCTTTCTATTTGTGTGTACATACTTTATTATTACATTTACATGCACCAACTTGGTTTAGGCTGAGGTTGGCCCGTACCTAACTAAAACTAAATTTGGGTGCAAAACTTCAAGCTGAGACTTGGAAGCCTTAATCTGCTCATCACATCATCTCGAGCTCAACCTAATAAAATATGGTGTAGGCTCAATAACTGCCCTGCATAGTGACTTGCTATGTATTTCTCTCAAGTTTTCTAATATTGTTCCCACTTCCCACTCTCTTTATGAAGGCATTTTTATCACCCGTTCCTTGCTTTTGGTTCAGCTATCATGTGCTCACTTGTTTCCTAGTGCCAACCTTGGTGCTTCCCACAAATTTGAGTTTAATTGCTGATTATTGAAGTCAGTTTATACTTTTTAGACCATCCTTATGTTGGATTTGGTTATCTATAATTTTATATGTAAATTCATATTTTAACATATCAAAATGATGTTCATGAATTTTTAGTTGCTTCCATTTCTGTGATACTTTGCACCCATGCCAGTTGTATATATGAACACAAATTGAACATGCTTGGTTTAGAAAGCTGTGCAAGCATGTACATTTCAAGAATCTTTGGTACTTTATTTGTTTCCACTATAACTTCCACAGATTTTATTGTCCTGATGAGACTGACTTGATCAGTAAACTTGCTAAAAATGATGGTTCTAAGGACCCACATTTGTAATATACAGAGTAGTGCCATAAATATAAGTAAGCTGAATATTTTTCAAGTGGTAGCGCTCTATGTTGTGAACAAATATACCTCACATGGTCATACAAATTTAAACATTTTTGCTTTTCCTCAATCTCGAGAGTCAGAATGAATCGCGATCCTTGACTCATCCAGTTGATGTTCTGTGTACCATTATGATTGTCAACTTCTTAAAACAGGAACAGCCTCTTATGCTATTCTACATTGTTTTACATACAACCACTTTTACAATTTTTAGTCTTCCTTTTTTCCTTTTTTGAATTTGTAACTTTTGTTAAATTGACTGAAAGCAGCCCCTCTGTCATTCAATATCCATAAATTTATTATTGATATAATTGTAAATAGTTGCAATTTGATACAATTACAGAAGGCTCGATATGCAATTCTGCTGAGTGGGACTCCTGCTTTATCCCGGCCTATTGAGTTGTTCAAACAGGTGTGACTCTTCCTGATATAGTGGAGCTAGTTTGCTGTTGTATTTATTATGATAATTTGTTAGCGTGCACATGTGAAACTCTAGGCTAATTATCATTTAAATCCAGCTTGAGGCAATGTATCCTGATGTCTACAAAAATGTTCATGAGTATGGGAATCGGTATTGCAGGGGTGTAAGTATTTATTTCCTATGTTCATATGTGACTTTGTGACAGTTTGATTTAGAGATTAATCACTTGATGACTATAGAATTTATTTTCTAGGGTTTTTTTGGGTTGTACCAAGGTGCAAGCAACCATGAAGAGCTGCATAATTTGATGAAAGCAACTGTTATGATACGTAGGTTAAAAAAAGATGTTCTTTCGCAACTACCAGTTAAGCGTAGACAGCAGGTAATATTTTAGTACTTATTGTCTTTCATTACTTATGTTGCAACCTGGGGTGGATTGTTGACTTTTATTGGGTTCAATTATCTCTAGCCTTCCAACTTGTTTGGTGTTCCATTGACCGCTGACCTGCAATTTATTCCATCAGTTGATGTCTGTATCTATTGTACATTTCCTCAGACAGTAATAATGGATATGTTGTTGCCAACCAGTAAAAGTCTTTACTCAACCTAGGATTAAAATGGTTTATATTACCAAAAAAGGATGTCGGTCTGCTGGTAATACTTAGTCTTCCTTTAGTTATTATATTGTATAGGTTCTTCCATTTTCATGAAGAGTTGAACATGTTGGCATGCTTGCAAGCTTGAGATAGATTTTTGAATGCTCAATAGCCTTACACTACACACATTACAATATTCTTTTTTGCTTATGTGACTGAAGCGAACTGCCAAGAATCTGGAAACAAGAACAAGAGCTTGGATGCATTTAAGCAGGGAGCTTGAGAATAACATTTTTTTAATGGTTACCAGATTGACATAGTCAAAAGAATTGTAGGAGATGTGTTTCTTTTTTCAATGATTTTGATATGTAATATTATTGATCTGCATTTCTGTGGCTTACCCTGACTGTAGCCATAACCATAGATTACTAGCCTTTTCTGAGTTGGATGTGTTTGATATCGGAGAATTATAAAAATAATGTTTTCTTTTTAAATCACTAACAAGTCAACATAGTCAAGAGGATTGGAGTGGGAGATTGTTTTTGATATATGCTTCTATGTTCTACCTCAGATTAGCCATAACAATATTTTTTGAGCCCTTTTCCATCTTTCAAAATGATCTCATGAGCCTAATCTGATGCATATTTTCCACTCAGTATAACATCCTTTGTCAATTAAGCTTCCAAGTTACTTCACTGCATTCTTCCACATATTATAAATCTTTCCCTTCTCATCCCAAACCTGTTGGTTAAGCATGAAGACCTATCCACACCTTCTCCAGCTTTACCGTAGAATGTTTGGGCATTTTAGTCAGTTCCAATTGGTTTGAGCTCTAGCATTGTCGCCTTTGCTTCCTTGACTATATAAAACCCTAAGTCTTCTTTCCTAGTTCCACAACCTGTAAGCTTAGGGGCGGCAACCATGTTGGGTTGGGTCGTGTATAGGTTAGGTTGGAAAATCCCAAATCTGAACTTGACTTGTTTATTAGACAGGTTAGGATTGGAAACCTAAACCTTTTATGTTTATTATGCAGGTAACATGACCTAGCTTGCTTAACATGTTTATTAAACAGGTCATAGCAGGTTAGGACCCACATATAATAAGGATACCTGTATAACTTGTTTATATAAAAAGAAATATACAAAATATAAACTTAGTTGCAACTTCTCCATTCAAATTATTTACAATAATAATCCATAATACCAAATCATCAAAAACACTGAGTAGAGATATCCTAGTTTATTTTGTTGAGGATTTCATCATCCAAAAATCACTCCATGAAGAAAACCAAAAAGCCCAAAACATTGAAAACACAAGGAAACACACCCAAAATCCAAACTTGGACAGAGTTTTGCCACCACCTGAATGTTGAGCATGCTCTAGGCATGGACGCTAGTGTTGTGGAAGTAGTACTTGTTGCCACACTTGAATGGGGTATCATAAGGTGGGTTGGGAAAAGTGGATGGATCTCGAGCTCACCATTGATAGGGGTTGGGGACATGGATACCGAAGTAGTTAGTTGATGATGGAGTTGTCAGGGTGGGCTAGAGGGTAGCGGAGTGGCGAGAGTGTGGCGATGGTTGCAAAGAGGGAGGCCATCTTTGGAATATAGGTGATGGGGGCATCGAGCACATGAAGAAGGCATGACTTGGAGAGAGGTAGAGGAAGGATATGGAGGTCGACACCCATAGAGAGGAGGTGGTCGATGCCCATAGAGAGCAATGAGGAATGGGAAGGGGGTTGATGCTCGAAAGTCTTCAGAAGGGGATGAGGGGTACTAAGGGCTAAGTGTATATGCTAATTCTAAAGCGGGCTCGGCTTGCTTGAAATTATTTATAATAAAGATGTAAAAATCACAATAACAAACCTATTTTATTTTGTCTATAATTTTTACCACTGTTACCCATCCTAGCAGAATAAAAGTTCAATCTTATTTTTTTTAAATTATAGTTAATTAAATTCTGTGGCTAAGGCTTCACTTTGATGGCTTTGTAAGCAAGACCACAAGAATAATAAGTTAATTCCTAACTAACCTTATCAAGTTGGTTACCCACCCAAAGCCAACATATATAACCAAGATTTGTCAAGCGATGAAAAGTCCAAAGCAAATCTGATTTTTTGCAGGAAGTTTGGCAGATCCTAATCAAAATTTTTCAATTTTAATTGCTGACACCTCAATCTCGTTAAGAGCTATACAATTAGATTATTAAGCTTAAGTGAGATGTTGATGAGATAGATATGATTGATGTCAAAGTATTGAGCCTAAGGTTAGAGGAGCCGAGGCCCTAGCATGGAACAAGCTCGGAATGTCTCATGGCCCCTAATCATGCACTTAATAAGAGCCCAAATTTCATTAAGCCAAAGACACAGAAGTGGCCACTTCAACATACTTTGAGTAGGGGTGAAAGTGGACCGGATATTATCCATTCAGATCGATTTCCATATTTGTATTTATCCAGATATAGTAGAAATTTGGAAATTCGGCTAATATCCGTTTCTATATCTATATTCGTCAAAGAAAATGGATATGGATATAGATAGACAATCATCCAATACGTATCTGAATATCCAATTGTACTTGTAACTATATTTAATTTTATATAGTATTTACGAACTTTTAAGGAAGATATATAACCGTATTAATATGTTATTAACTTGATTTATTATCCACTTAGTAATATCTTTCATTCCGTGGTCATAAAGTTTAGTTATCCAACATATACCCGTATTTATATCCTAGTATCTGTATCTGTTTGAAACAAATATGGATATGAAATTTTGTATCTGACTAATATCCATATCCGTATCTGTATTTGTTAAACAAAACAAATTTGGATATGGACATACTGGTATCTAATCTGATTTCAGCCCTAACTTTGAGTCTACCACTCTCAACTAAGTGTGCACCCTTATAATTATCTTTCCCTCAAACAACTGATTTAGAGACCCATTTTAGAGTCCTCAAGGGCCAATCAATTTGCTCACAAAAGATACTATTCTTCGGTCAAGAAGCAAGAAGTCTTGCTTCAATTAGGATTAGTATTGGAGTGTTCACCCCCCCCCCCCCCAAAAAAAAAGGTTTTGTATCTGGTAATTGGGGATGGGAGCTTAATTTAATACGGAATGTTGTAAGGATAATTGAGAGAACTTAAGATATTTAAACACCATAAAGGCATTCTAGTATAGGGGTTTTTGTACTTATATAGTTCATATTATAGAGGTATAAGGGGATAGGTTTGAGAATAGAAAGGCTCTCACATGGGATATCGGTACACTTATTATCATGACTCAGATCTGAAGTTGCTCAAATCTTGAAGTGCGGCCACCAAAATGAAACAAACAAAAGTTCAAACTTAATCATCCATAATAGAAGTCGATCAAAGTATTATAAATATTTAATATCTTTAATAAAACCTACATGATCCCACAAGGAATGACTAAGAGCATATTATCTCATAATGTCTGTATTAGAAATCCATTTACAACCTTGAACATAACTTGCAATGTAAAATATGATTTCTTTAAAGGTATAAGCAGAGACATCGCCAACATAGTTTCAGTGATCGTTATATCCAAATGTCAGCCCCCCAAAAATATTGAATCCATTTCTTCAAATATCTCGACTAGAGCTCTCACTCTCACCAATCACTTTGGAAAATTGTGTAATAAATGAAGAGAGCTATGAAGCTTAGTACACAAACTCCTGCCATGGTCAAAAGAACTGAAGGGTCCCTATGAAAACAAATGACTTGAAAGTGGAACACATGATCAAATTATCAATGGAAAGCTTGAGCAGAAATTCACTGAAATTATTTTGTTATGAAATCTCAAAAGCAAAGTTTTTAATGGTCAAACTCAATTTCAGAAAAGAGTTCAAATAATTTTACACAAAATCAGAATCTAGATACTTAATCAAAATCAAATAATCAAAGCATAATTTATATTTTGAAATGCTCTTATATTTTATATGGTTTCATATTTTCTTTTAAAGTTTCCTTTATTTCTCAAGCCCACATAAATCATTGCTGTAGATGAGGCCACATGAAATCCTCCCCGATAAACTAGATGGGGCTACATGATTGTCACTGGTGAACCAGTAAACTGGATGAGTCCTTATAAAATCCTCCCCGCTAATGCAGATGGGGCCACATAAATCCTTGAGATCCACATATACTGCTTGGCCAAAGGTCTGTATAAATCCCGATTGATATTATGAATGAGGCTGCATATAGCTAGTGAAGGGTTTGAAGAAACCTCATCAATATTTTGGATGAGGCTGATATAACACTTTGCGGTGGGTTCACATAAGTCTTTCACTTTTATTATATTTTCAGTTTACAAAAATTTTCCAAATGCTTTACAGAACACTTATAATATTTATTAGTTGAAAGAAATTGATGTTGGAGTTCAAAAGCAGGATTAAAATTCAAGTCATGATGCATATGTTCAAATTCTGGAACACCAATTCAGAATCTCATATAAACTTATAATTTCCATATCATATACCAAAACACGACTATACAATTTACATGGTAACAAGTTTTCAAAGAAAGAAACAACCAAGTCCTAGAGTCTCTGGAACAAATCATCAGCTTCGAATTCCAATATGACTTTAAAATTGGATTATATAATCAAAACTTTCAAAAAGAAACCCTAAGTTTGAGAAATAGTTTTGAGGTTTAAATCTTTTGAAGACAACACATGAGCTTCAAACCAGAATTGATAAACCACAAAGGAAGCCAAAAGCTTGGAAACTAAATAGGATTTTTTGGGATTTCAAAACAAAATCTAGGCTTAGATTTGCTTTTAGGTTTAAGAACATGAAATTTAACTTGGGATCATAATGGTTGATAAAAATATTAATGAGGAAGACCTAAAACTAGGGTATGTTGAACTGTTCCAAATCGGATGGTTGCTTGGTGAGCTGAACTAGCTAGAAATCAGGAAGTTCAATTAAGCATCAAGTGATTCAGATACATTGGATGTGATCTACTAACTTTAAACTGCTTGCGTGGTAAAAAACATGTGATTTGGAGCCCCTAGCCTATGCATCATATTTAGACCATCCATTTTGAACCACTGGATGCATAGGCTAGTCATTTCCAAATCACATGATTTTTGATATGTAAACAATTTAGAGATAGTAGATCACATCTAATGGCTCGGATCATTGATGTAGGACCCCCATCGTCATATCTAGACCTAGCCAAATTAGAGTCGAGATCTACTCAAGTGTAGCCCAATCTCTCTCTCTCTCTCTCTCTCTCTATATATATATATATATATATATATATATATATAGATGCATGCATGCATGTATGTATGGATGGATGGATGGATGGATGCATGCATGCATATGTATGTTCCTAGTTATATGTTGGGTTGTTGAATACAATTTCTATGTTCTTCTTTTCCTTTGTTTCCCCATGCCGTGACAAACTTTTGCTTGAACTTGTTGGTTATGGCATTTTCTTTGTGGTGCCCATCTATCAGGCTCGGCAGTGGAGATCCCTCTTCTGGGTTTGCTTACCAGTCGTTGAATATTGGCAATAGAGCTCTTCCCAATGGAGTGGGGGTCTAGGATTGACGAGCACGAATCTGCTTATGGTGGTTCGGCTTGCTACAGCCTATCTTCCGCCTTCATGCTATAGGAAAACAACCCTACTGTGGCATTTGGTTTAGGATTAGAATTTAAGATTGGTGCTGATCATGCAACAACAATTAACATTGTCTTCATGTGGTTGTGAGTGGTTCTCTTAGGAAGATGGTCGAGCTATTTGAGTTTGTGTGATAACAGATGCTAGTGAGATCAAACTGTTGTTTAACAAAATTTTTATGATTTCTGCAATATATTGATGGCAATGTTGGGGAAAGTGAGACAGGTTTTGTGCTTAAGATGACAATATTACAGATGGCAATTCAGGGATTTATGTATGATAGAACATAGGACAAATTTTAATTTGGGTACTTGGAAGGAGGTTTTCAAGTTAGCAATTTGTAGAGGATTAGATGATTGGGGACATTAGAGGTGGTTTTGCTTATCTTGAATGGAAAACAAAGACAGCCTTGATCTAGATTTGCTTGGGCTTTGGTCTAATCATTGAGAAGAATCTTGAGAGATAGAAGAATGTTTGCATGGAAGTAGTCAGTGATTTGTCAGAAGCTTAGTTGGACTGTTGGAGGATGCAACTCTTCATAGAGATGGTTGGTGAAATTGGATCATTCAAGTGAACCTCATATTGAATTTACACAGCATGGGCAAGTGAAGCTTGGGAAGGTTTGTAGTCTGATTTTAGCTTATTCCTGGTGTCAAATTGAGTTGGTTTGTCATAACAAATCATTTAATTTTGATTTAATACATATGCCAATGTTGGTCATGATGACTAAGAATTCCTTCAGATCAGTATATTATTTCAACATTTTCTATTGGAAAGACACTTCTGTTTTAAGTTATTGATCATGTTGAGGCCCATCTCATGTATTAAAAAGTTGTTTGATAATTTTCATAAATTTAATGACCAACACATTCACATGTACCTGAGTGCAAAAGCACACCCAAACACTGACACGTACATCCTAACAATTTCCCCAAGCATTCATGCTGTAATGACTGTTTCTGCATCTTTTTAGTATACTGTGGCAGATGGTTTTGCTGATTCAAGATGCTGCAATTAGCAAGAAACTTCTTCACTTTATTATAATATGGTTCATGAGATTGTCAGTAATATTCTTTGCCAATCTTTCCAGATTTTCCTAGATTTGAATGAGAAAGATATGAAACAAATCAGGATTTTATTTCATGAGGTAATCCTTTTGAGTCCTCTTTTAATTTTGTTTGATTACTTGCAACAATTTTATCCTCAAATGATTATGCATCATTCTGGTGTATTATGAGATGTATGCTACAGATTTCTATATTGAGATATTACTTTGCAATTATAAAGTATATAAAAGTTCAAAATTTGAAGCGCCATGTTGTTCAGGTGAAGTTATCTGGAAAAATACTCAGCCATTGGAAAGCTTAAATATGTTCTCCTAAACTTTGGAACGGGCCACAATCAGACAGACAATGATTTATTAATTAATACTGTTTTAAAAGGAGTATTTTGGGCACAACTACGCTCATACTTCCTGGCAAAGTTGATGAAGTGCAAAAATATAAACATTATCATTTGAAAGTTCTACTGGAAACTAGCTCCAGTCTCACTAATGTATTACTTCACCTCCTACTTTATTATAAAAGAATACACAGAATACACATTTGACTCATAACACATGGCTTATCTCCCACATTCTGAGTTTTTCAGTAAAGTGAGGCATTGGAATTTGAAAATGGAGAACAAAGACATGCAAATGATCTTATATGAGATAGTTGAAAATGCAAGTATATGCACATGTTCTCCAGGACAACCTTTTCAATTTGGTAGTTCATTGTATAATGTTTATTCTCCATCACAAATAGTTGATGACTGGAAAACACGCTAGCATGCCAAATTGAAGTTACATACCAGTCTCCTGGTCCGCCTTCCATACTTCTGATGTACTTAATTGTAAGTGTATGAATCCGATGGATCTCTAGTTGTGATTGGCATTCATTTTTCTTTTGAAGAAGAAATCCTATGTGGTAAAAAATCATTAGTTTGGAAATAATCCTTACATCGTTATTTGCTATTCTCATCCTTGTGAAATCTTAGGTATATTCGTTCCTGGAATTTATTTTCCTTTAAGATTTTGTCTGGCATTCCGTGTAATTCATTCACATTTCTCTTCGACTCAGGGACAACTATAGTTCATGTTAACTCCTCGTTATGCGTAAAAATCTGTTTCTTCTAGTTACCTCTATAAATACCATAAAAAACTAGACATGCTAGTGGGCTTATGCTCACGGGCACACAACCATCACCATATGCCTTTGACAATTATTCATGAGCAGTTTTTTACTCCCTTATTTGGTTATTTGTATTTCAGGCTTCCCTGGATTGACCCAAATGTTTTTGTATCTGATGCTGACTTAGTCTTCCAGTCCTCCTCCTAGGTTGTGATAAATTTCCTTTCCCCTCTTGTTCAGTCCAATCTTATCATTTAGATAATCATAGGTTGCTAAATGGGTATTATCAGCTCTTTTCCATATGTAATTTTTAAAGTTCTTTATCTGTGTTTTTTGTTCACCTCAAATATTTTAACTTTACTTATTCTTGATTGTTTCATTCACCACCTGATCCTATCACCAAGTTCCTTTTTATAGGTACATATTTTCCCTTTGGACTCTTCAAGAACTTTTCTGCTAATTTTTGTGATACAACTTATGGTGTCAAATCCTTCTTGGTTTGGTTGTCAAATTCCAATTTCCTTCCACCATTGTTTTATTCCTTAAAATGTCTTTCCCCATTTATATTGTAGTAGTGTTTGTATTATTGTTCAAACTAGAAACGAGTACATCAATGGGAGCTTAGAATTGTACAAATACAATATATAGATTACCTTTTCGGATGAAGATTGGAGGAACTTCATGTCAAGGGGGGCCCTATATTTGTCAGTAAGAGACGAATTGCTAATTGAGTGGTGGAATCAGGTTGGGGGTGGGAACAAATCAAGAAAGGCATATTAAACTTATTTTGATTAACTATTGCCCTTGATAGGAACCTATTGTGGTCAATGATTTACAACATATTCCTTTCTACGTAGAAGGGAAGGACCTGTTAGCCATTCTTATTTTAGTATAATTTTAAGTTGCTGTTGATTTGTTACATTTGCATTCTTACGATCTTGATTTGTTCTTTTCTAGTTGGGGGCAGTCAAGGCCAACATCCAAGCTTGTGATTCCAATGAAAAGATTGAATCCCTAAAATTTACTCAAAAAAATCTTATCAACAAGGTTTGTACTCTATGTACTTGTATGCATTTATTTTTTCCTGTGCTAATATTATTTTGCTGGACACTATTCTTCAGATCAAGGTTTTGTGTACTAACACATAGCACCTGTATTGAGCGCGCTATACCAACCAAGGTTCTTCATGGGGGTGCATACTGCCTTGTACTAGTTGTTCTATGCTTTTCGGGTACCGATCCAATACTTGATGTAGGGGGTGTATCAAATATCGGTACACTGAACTCACTGTCGAAGCGAGCATACCAACGCTATACCGACATGGTGCTACTACAAGGTCCAGTATTATGATTGTGAACAGCAATCCCAGTGAGTTACCAATCATGGTTTTAAAAACTACTAGGATGAGGGGTGGTGCGACCAGTATTGTAATGTTTTAATGCGAAACTAGCACAGGCATGGGCATTGGGGTGCCTAAACTTGTGTACTGGTGTGCCTAATATGGTACCATCGATATGCACCCATATGGGTCAGCATGACTAGTATGGTACCAATGCCAACTGTATGTACCAAGCATTACCTATTAGGATGGCCCCCTTCTAGGTAGATCGGGGTCCTGAGTGTGTCCTAGGTCCCATACAGTGACCATTCTTATCTAGGATGGTTGGTATACGCTAAGAGCCTAATATTGAATGAGCTTGCAGTTTTTCTTTGACATTCTTAAAAATGGAACATCCAAGTAATTTAAATATCTTTTGGCCATGCATTTTTGTACCTGTGTATTATGTTAGCTAGATGCATGTTTTCCACTCATGAAACTCTTGAGGTAGGTTTTTTTATTTTGGCCAATGAATCTTCAAAGTTGGAAGTTTTCTTGCCAAGAGTTCGTAATCTCCAACCATAAGGCCAGCATATGATCGTGAGCTGGTGAGGATGCTTTTCAAACTTTGATGGATTGTACTCTGATCCAAAAAATGCTGAATTTATATAGCTGGCATAAAGCTTGTAGATTTCAGTTGTCATTAAGAGGAAATTGTTCTGTCACTCCAAGCCTTATTATTGATACACTAGAGTTGCTTAATTCTTAAACTTCTAAGGTAGATTACTTCATTGAAAACCCTGTATACTACTTCACTTGCATAAATTCTTAGTGATCTTTGGACCCTCAACAACCATCAAGGTTTTTTGATTAAACATCATGTGAATTTAGTTAGAAGTCTGTGGACCAATAGGCATATGAATCCATTTTTATAGCATGAAAAAAGGACTCGATTATTTCACATTTGCAATCATAATCTGCTCAGCCTGCAGATGCTCAACCTTTTTTTTTTTAAAAAAAAATTGTCTCTCTTTATAATCGACAGATCTATAATGACTCAGCTGAAGCCAAAATTCCAGCAGTTCTGGATTACTTGAATACCGTGGTTGAGGTAATTGTTTTTCATTTATCCATCATGTGATTTTGCTGTCATTTTCTGGCTGGTGAGACTTGTCAAATTCATGTTTAAATAATTGATTTTAAGCCATTTGACTACTTTTTATGGCATATAATTTTGATTTCCTTTTGTCAAGTTTGTCATAATATTAGCCATGGTGCATGAGTGTCTTCTCGAGTGTGATTATTATGCTCATATCCTGATGGATTTGTCATTCAAACTTTTCATTATAAGCCTTTGATGACATTTTAGTTTAAAGGTTTGAAACTTCCAGAAGCGGGCCAAGCTTCTTTTTATTTGCATGGATTCTTTTTTCACCTCTTGCAATTGTTATTGTATCATGTTACACACTAAGATGTTTGTTAATGTTTTATAAGAGGACACCACTTGTCCACCACCATTTGAATTTGAAATTAGCCATCTTGAAGCTTGAATATGGGATGTGGTTTAGTTAATATTTTCTGTTAGTAAATTGGTGCGTGACCTTGTAGTGTGATTTTTTCTATTTATTTTTAACTTCTTAGTTCGTTGGCCTGCATGGTACTATATCTAGCATCCTGTTACATAGGACCACTCAAGTATCTATGACCACCTTATCTTCATCTTACAGGCAGACTGCAAATTCTTAATATTTGCACATCATCAACCTATGATTGATGCAATACACCAATTCTTGCTTGTAAGATATCTTGACCTTCAACAGTCTCTTCCAAATGCTGATCTGTGCTCCATAGTGATCACCAAATTGTTGCAGAAAAAGAAAGTCAACTGTATTAGAATTGATGGTGGTACACCATCATCATCAAGGCAAGCTTTAGTCAATGACTTTCAGGAGAAAGATAATATTAAAGCTGCAGTTGTAAGACAGTTTCAACCTTTTATTGGTTCAGTTCATTTCCTACTTCATTTTTTCCTCTTGCTTCTAATTTTCTAATTTGATAACATACATTGTCCAGCTCTCTATTAAAGCTGGAGGTGTTGGATTGACATTGACAGCAGCAAGTACAGTTATCTTTGCTGAGTTGTCCTGGACTCCAGGTGATATAATTCAAGCAGAAGATCGTGCTCATCGGATTGGGCAGGTATAAGGAAAAGTATTTGATTCACTGTTGCTGTTGCTTGACATTATTTTTTGTTTCATGTCTTCAAAGTAAAGTGCCTCCTTTTTCTTTGTTGTTGCACCATATTTTTTCTCATTCTATGTGCATGCAATCAAAATTCAAAATGTTTATCAGAGTTTTTAATAGATTGACAATCATCTTCTTGAAGACATGAATTTATTTGCATACTGTAGCATTTGATTTTTTAGTTTACGTGTTGGTAATTTGGAACTTCTAGTCCTCTGTAGAGAACCTTGATAAAGTATTAATTTTGTTAAAAGGCTGCATTGTTCATTCATGGCTCATCAATTTTTATTCTGTAGATTTTTAACAAGGTCGGCGTTACTGTATGCCAATTATACTAAATTTTTGTAAGTTGCAGCATGCTTCCTTCAATATATGGTTTCTGAAGCGAGGTAGCGATTCCTTAATGCATTCCTTTCTCACGTAGTTTTGCGGTTTGCAGACACTAGTAATGTCCTTACAGATAGTATATGGTGCAAGGTCCTCAAGTACAAAATTCTAGTTTGTGACTCAGTATGTTATTATCTTCCGGGGTATATGGAACTCGAGGAAGATGTTTTGACTTAGCCAAGTAGTTGAGTTTTTGCAGTTTCTAAATGATATATCCGTAGTGTTATCTATCACATCTTTTTGGAATGATTAATTACTCTCACAGTTGATATCACATTTTTAACTTTTCATATTATTCTGGTTTCTTTATCAACATGGAGATCAATCATCAAAGTTAAATATGTAATATAATTTATCTAATGTATAATATGGTTATTTACTGACACATCCTAGCTTCCCAGGCATGCATTAAGAATGTTGGACTATATTGCTGAATCTTGTCTGTTTTAGCAATCTGGAAGTTTCTTGACTAGAATAATTTAATTCCCTATAAGACCATTCTACGTTGAAACTTTTGAATTTTATTTCGTTATCTTTTGCATTCTCAGGTGTCATCAGTTAACATATACTATCTTCTAGCTAATGACACTGTTGATGACATAATCTGGTAAGCCTGCCCAGATGATTACACTTGCAGCAGTTTGAGTGCTACAGTTGTGAATTAATGCCCAATTTTTTCGTTCAGGGATGTTGTCCAAAGCAAATTGGAGAATTTGGGCCAGGTTCTCTCTCTCTCACCATTATAATTTCATTTTTTTTTTACTATTATAGTTGCTTTTCTTTTTTGTTAAGAAAATGGTCATAAAGGCCACAGTTACATACTCCTGTTATAAACCCCTAATACGTCATGAGACAAAAAAGTTCCCTTGGCTACATACTTATGTTAGGCCTCTAATATGTCATGAGACAGAAAAAAATTCCCTTGTTCCCCAGGTTCATATTCACTCAAAACCCATGATGCCCCAGATCCCTAGCTTGATTAGCAATCTAGTCTGCAACAATACCCATTTTTGAAAGTATGTTGCAGCTTCAATACCTCAAACCATCCATCAGGTTGAGACTATCATGAATCAAGGTAGTCAGGTTGGAAGGGATGGGCTCACCTGACTTGATTGATATTAAGGCGAGAATCATTTTCAATGACCATGCTTGGTGCAGAAATGACTTTCTGAAGAGTTTCTTAGGATTGTTGCGAGTGTTTCCATTAGTGCTTTGATATTTATGTGATGACTCCCTTTAGGTTGATCGTCGGCGATCTGGCGGGGTAGGACGGTCGGCTGCATCGATGGTGATGGGGAGCAATCCTGCGAACCGTCAGTGGGCTGCGACGGCGAACGACTGGCCGAAGATGGCGTGGAAAAGGTAGGGGAATGGGCGCCCGTTTTGGGTCTCATCGACACTGGCGGTGATCGAGGAGCTGATCTGTCGGTTTTGGAGCTGGTCCAGCTCCTGGCGGAGGAGGTGCGGACGGACACGGAGGCGTGGATGGCCACAACAGTAGTGGCCAAGAGCCTCGAGCGTCGAGTGGGGGTGGAGGCAGCGATCAGAGATTTTCGGTCATGGGCTGGTGTCAAGGGGGAGGTGACCGGCTATCTCTTGGATAGGGGTCATCTCTTGTTTCGTTTCGTCGATGGTGGTGATCGGGAGGCAGTCCTTGGCACCCCTTGGTTGTGGCGGGCCAGGCCTTGGTGGTGGAACAGTGGCGGCCGTGATTTCACCTAGCGGAGGGCTCGATCCAGTTGGCCCTAGTGTGGGTTCGGCTGTCGGAGCTCCCGATGAAGCTCTGGGAAAAGGCGGCGGTTCGGAGTATTGTGGTGTTGGTAGGGGAGATGGTGCTCTGGATGACTGCACGGTGGAGCATTGATGTTTGGGCTTCGCGCGAGTTTGCATCAAACTGAATCTTCGACAGTCGCTGCGGCCAGGGGTGGTGATCGACGGACCCAAGGGTCCCCAATGGCAGAGGTTCGTTTATGAAAATTTGGATGGTGTGTGCTTCCGGTGTGGCTATTTTCATGCGCCGACGGCATATCCGGCATATGGCGAACAGGGGAGCTCATCAGTGGGCCTCAGTGCGGAGAACGTTCTTTGTAATGAAGGAAAGGGGGAGTTGGGGTCGTGGCTAGTTGCGGTCCGGCGGTGGCTGCCGAGACCAGCGGCGAGTGGCGGAACGAAGAAGAAAGGGGTCGTATCGAGTCGGGGCCTATGGCGGGAATCAAACTGGGTCAACCCGGCATGGGGCCAACTCAGGACGGCTCTAACTGAGTTAACCCGGCGGAGGGATCCGATGGTTGGCTGAAGCCAACCAAGGTCGCTCGGCGTCGACTCCCCCATGGTTCGATGGTTGGATCGGAGGCTGGGCGAGGCATGGAGATCTGTGTGAGCACAGTTATGGGTGCAGAGTCAAGTGCAGGTGTGGGCACGAATGCAGCTCGACCCGTCAGTATCTTCGGCCCGTCGGACTGCGCAACAGAGGAAAGCTCGCATGGTGCGGGCCTAGCTGTGGCGCAGATGGAGGGAATGGGGGCGGGCCCTGCCTAGCCCAAGCGCGCCCGACCCAGTGAATTTGATGCCGGTCGGGTGCAGTAGAAGCCCAAGAGCAAGGAGAAAGGTCCACTTGAAGGCAAAAAAGGATGATCCTCTACAATTAGAGCAAAAGAAAAGGCTCCAGTCTGTCCGGAGTCTCAGATGGAGGTGGCTGGTGCTCCACAGGAGTCGGGGGTCTTTTTATTTTCTATCGGAACCTCAGGAGATGAGAGATTGAGTATGGCTCCAGTGGATGTTGGGGTAACGGAGATAGAGCACCCTGATCAGGAGATGGTGCAGGGCTTAGACAACGAGGAGGCTGTGGTCCAGTTGAGGCAGGCCATCCAGGGAGAGGAAGGGAGACTAGCAGATGGGAGACCTTCGACCGTGGGATCGGAGGATGACACTCAGATGGAGGGGGTCATGGGATTTGACCCACCCCCATACCACTCTTCGCAATGAGAGTGCTGATCTAGAACACCCGGGGGCGGGGATGCCCTTCTTCCGAACAATGCTTGGAAGACTTATCCAGCAACATAGTACTAATATTTGTATCCTTCTTGAGATGCGACTATCGGGGAGGAGCCTTGATCGAGCCAGGAGATGGATTTCGCCATCATGGTGTTCTTATGCCATAGAGTCCAGGGGCTTGGCTAGGGGGATCATGGTGCTATGGCATTGCGGCGGTATCAGAATGGATGCTTTCCACGGATGTGAGCAACAGGTTGCTTTGGTCATCTCCGAGCAGACAAGAGGTCCTTGGCTACTATCTGGGGTGTATGCAAGCATCGATTATAGGGAGCAGAGGATCCTTTGGTTTGAGACTGCTAGACTGGTTATGCAGGGCCTACCCTCTCTTATTGCTGGAAACTTTAATTGCATTGTGGAACCTCATGAGAAAATGGGTGGCAGACAGCATGCTGATACCATTAACTCTAGAGAGTTCAGGGAGTTCATCAGTGACCTGGGATTGATTGATCTCGGCTACATTGGCCCAAGATTTATCTGGTGCAATAATCGTCTTGGGGTGCTAAGGTTTGGGAGAGGATTGATTGGGCCCTAGGCACCGTCGAATGGCTTCAGCGGTTTCCTGCGCACTAGATACACCATCTACCGAGGATCGTCTCAGACCACTGTCTGCTTCTCACCACTGATAGCCCTTATTTGCCCAGAGCTCCATTCAGATTTGAGAAGTTCTGGACCTTCTATCAACGATCGTGGGATTTGATTAGGGAGGTGTGGAGGATGTCGGTTCGTGGGGATGTGAGATATCGGATGGCTCGAAGGCTAGAGTTGGCTCGATGCAGGCTTATCCATTGGAACCGTCTTGAAGTAGGCGACATCTTCAGATGACTCGAGGGGGTGGAGGTGGATATTGCAGAGCTACAGAGGAGAGAGGACTAGGAGGGTGGACTCTAGGAGCAGAACCTGCGGGAGCTTCATCGCAAGCTCTTTGAGCACCATTCTCTTTTAAGACAGTAAGAGACTTTCTGGAGGCAGAAGTCCAGGGTGTAGTGGATCAGAGAAGGAGATTGGAACACCAGATTCTTCCATCAGTCCACGATGATCAGGAGATCTTTGAGCCGTATTAGGCAGCTGAGGGACACGGATGACAGTGTTGTAGAGGACAGCGACAAGATCAAAGGCCGGATTTTCCAGTTCTTCAAGTCTCGTTGGACTGCCCATCTTGGTGGGAGTGATCTGCCCCAGGGGTACCACTCTACTTGCTGCATCTCTGATGAGGAGAATGAGGCCCTGTCTTGTCCTGTTGCGGTTGATGAGGTGCGTGGGGCCCTCTGGTCTCTTAGGGAAGACAAAGCTCCAGGACCGGATGGCTTTCCATTCTTCTTCCGTCGTTATTGGTCGATTATTGGTGCCGAGGTGACTGAGGCTGTGTAGATGGTTTTTGAGGCAAGAGGTATACCAGAGTAGTGGAAGAGGACGCTGATCACCCTCATTTCGAAAAGATCTGATGTGACTGCTCTTGGTCACTTTAGGCCTATCGATCTCTGCACCATCCTTTACAAGGTGTGTGGTTCTGGTTGGTCGCTTGAAATCGATCATTCCGCACTTCATCAACCAGGAAGAGGAGGCATTTCTTAGTGGCCGCTGCATTACTGATAATGTCCTGCTTGCCCAGGAGTTTATGCACGATCTTCAGCGAGCCCCTATTCGTTGAAGTTTGATGGCGATCAAGCTTGATATAGAGCACACGCACGATTGTTGGAGGTTTGTGCGGCAGACGCTTCAGGAGTTCGGCTTCTATGGCAAGTGTATGGACTGAATTATGGATTGTGTGGAAGGTCCGAGCTTCGCCATTCTGATCAACAGCTCTCCGATCGAGTTCTTTCACTCAACCTATGGCCTCCGGCAAGGATGCCCTTTCTTTCCGTACTTATTTATCTTATGTGCTGACGTCCTATCTCGTGCTCTTTAGGTGGCAGTCCAAGAGGATGAGCTAGAGCTTTACTGGCCTGCCCCTGGGATGCATCCTTTGTCACATCTCTTATTTGCAGATGATTGTTTGCTTATTGGTCGGGCCTCTTTGTGCCATGCGAGGTACTTTGCATCCACGGTAGAGGCCTACTGTCGAGCCTCCAGACAGTGTGTCAATTGGCAGAAATCTACCATTATCTTCAGCCCAAAGACGAAGGTCCAGGTGAAGCTCGCGATTCTTGACAGGTTGGGGATCCCTGAGCAGACTGGGACTCTGACATCTTGGTGTCCCCATCACGAGTCGGAGATTGCGGAGGACTGATTGTAGGCATATGGAGCAGAGGATTCAGGAGCGCCTCGATGGTTGGCAAGCCCGCTCCCTCTATATAATGGGGAGGGTTACTCTCGTGAAGTCTGTTCTGAGCTCTATCACAGTCTACCTTCTTGCGAATACTGTTGTGCCTTGCACCTGTCTCAGAAATTTGGAATAGCAGTTCCAGAACTTCTTATGGGGCTCTACACAGGATGGTCACGGTTTGCATCTACTCTTGGAAAGTCATTTGCTAGCCTGTGAGAGAAGGGGGCCTGGGGATCCAGTTTTTGTTGCTTAGGAGGGAGGCGATGTTTGCTAGGCATGCCATAAGATTCCTCATCCAGCCTGACTGTTTGTGGAGCAGGATGATGAGAGCTCGCTATGGGGCCTGGAGCCAAGGGCCCTATAGCCATGGTGGTTGCAGTTGCTCTTTTATTTGGAGGAAGATTTGGACCTACGGCCCAGTAGTGGAGGCCCAGCTTAGGTGGCTGATTGGCGATGGTACCTTGGTTGATGTGAGCCAGGATGCTTGGATCTCCAGCTTTTCTCTCTCTCAATGGCTGACCTTTGTCAGCACGAAGGTGGGTGATAACTGGCGTGTTCGTGACTTGATTACTGAGGATGGCAGAGGATGGAGGGCTCAGGACATTTCTCGGCTTTTTGGTGGCCACCTTGCGGACAGGATCCTTGCTATCCCCATCCCCATCCATCGGAGTTAGGACTTGAGGGCATGGGGCTTGTCGTGCTGCGCCAAGGTCCCTACCAGCGAGCTTGCTTCGATGTACAGATCTGAGACGGAGAGGAGGATTGAGGCGGTCTGGATCTGGAGAGCAGCTGTCCATCCTAGGGTTACTCTTCTTATGGAAGGTTTCCTGGAGCCATCTTCCAACTCGGTCCCTTCTTCGAGATGGGCATGGATGTGCCGACCGTATGCCCAAGCTGTGGGATGGAGGATGAGATGATGGAACACGTCCTTCTTTGTTGCACTAGGGCGTGCGTGATTTAGCAGATGGCGGGTGGCCCACACTGGGATATATCCTCTAGCTCTTGGCTCTTTTCTTTCCTTGGTGTGGTCTGCCATGGTTCGTCTGGGAGGATGGCCTACATCACCTATTAGATCTGGCTATCGACGAATAGCTTGGTCTTTGATGCTGAGATCATCCCTGCTCATCGAGTGCTTGAGCATGACTATTTTTTGGCGGAGGAGTTCTACTGCTATGATGCTGCCGGACAGTCTCTTGATGATCCGAGTTCCTGGGGCCCCTTTGTTGCTCCTGCAGCGGTCCGTACGGTGCTTTTCATCTCTTGGGAGCCCCTACCCTTAAGTTTTGTCAAGATCAACTTTAATGGCAATGTCAAGGGGAGTAGCGGTGGTACGGGCTATGTGATCCGAGACTATAAAGGTAGGATGCTTGCAGCTGGAAGGTCTCCCCTTTTTGAGCCATCTGTTCCTAGCGCGGAGCTTCAGGCCATCTGGATGGGCATCACCCACGCACGACTGAGGATACGTGCGAAGAGGATCGTTGTGTAGGGCGACTCAGCTACTGTCATTGCCTGGGTTCGGGGTGCTACGAAGCAACCCACTGCCCACCCTTTGATCATGATATTTGGGAGTCTCTTCGTCATTTCTCTGCGACTACTGTTAGGCATGTCTACCGGGAGGCGAATAGCGTTGCTGATTGGGTGGCATTTTTCGTTGCCGATCATATTGGTGAATGATCCTGGCACCTTGGTCAGGAGTGTCCTAGAGCTCTATGTGACATTTTATACTCTGATCTTTTGGGTTGCACTCACACGAATTGTATGATTGCCCGCTTGTATCAAAAAAAAAAAAAGAAGAAAATGACCATGCTTGGTAACTGGCACTAATGAGACACAACTAGGGCCTCCCTAAGGGCCTAAGCTTCAAGAGCTGAGAATCAGTGAGGATAGCCATGCCTTTAGGTTCAGTTGGGCAGCCAGTTGATTCCTATCGGATAAACACAGCACATGGCAGCTGACCGCCAGGACAACTGAACCATCTTTGCTATTTTTTAAACTAAGAGGGTGGAGGGAATTCCATCGTACATAGGCTTTATCGTTAATATGGAAGATTGTGGTTGAACTTGAAATAACTCATTTACCAAGCTACAGGCCTCAGAAAGGAATCTTTTTCTTTTCTCTTCTTTCTTCTTCTTCTTCTTTTGATCCTTGCTGCTCTCATTCCCTCACCTCCATTCTAGCCAACCACCATCATTACCACAACCAAATCCCTCCTCTCATCTACACCCCACTGTCTTTCCATGTTTTTATATATTCTTAAGCAAGATTTGTCATACCAGCTGGTACCATACTGACACTTGATATATGTCGCTGTGTTGTACCATACTGCTACTGCATACCAATGCTGTAATAGGATGGTATCAGTATGGGATCCGTTACTAAGAGGACAAACCTTATTCTCAAGCGATGGTGAGGATGGTGACGTAGGTGTTGGTGGATCTGCTAGTGGTGGTGATAAAGTTGATGTGGTAGAGGTTATGGCAAAGGGATGATAGTAGGAGTGGTGGTGATGTTGGTAGATAGCCACATAGAAGATGGTGGTGGTGGTTGTATTGTAGGTGATTGTGGTACTGATGATGATGGTTTGGTGGTGGTTTTTGGGGTAGTCATAGTTGGAATAAGGAGGCGGGAAGGTAGCGGAGATGGTTGGGACCACCAATAAGGGAGGTGGAGGGTCAACCATGTTGGACGGCAGCAATTGAGGGGAGATGGAACCTCAACATGGGGAAACAATGATGATGCAGGTGAGGATCCGCTGGAGTTGATGATGGGAGTGTTGGGTGTTAGCCATGGTGGGGTGCTGGGTTAGATCAATTGAAGTTGGATCACTATTGCCATCCTCAGTGTTGTCACCAGTCCCGATCATCTCATCGCCATCCTTTTACCGGTGCTGGGCATGTCCGACCCCATCATCAGAGGGGAAGACCATGTGGGTTGTTTGTTAGAGGGGTTAAGCTGCCAGATCTAGGATTGCCAAAGGAGAAGACTAGGGAGGTAGGACCAGTGACCTGAGGGAATCAGGTCACTTGAGCATAGCGGGAAGGGGTTGCATCACCATAGAGGGGTGATGAAGGTTCAGGCTAATTGTGACAACGAAAATGGGAAAGAAAGATGGGGCATGAGGGGGGAGTAGCTGAGAGCCTGATAAGCTTTGGAATTTGAATTCTGGAGGTTTTTTTGAATGTTTAAAATACTCTGATATTCCAATGCTTTTGTCTAATACTATAGTATTTTGAAACTCTGAATATGTCATCCAAACAGATCTTTGGAAAGCTTTCAGCAAATGTACAAATACAGGAGTATGGCCTAATAATCTGGTATTTTTTTTAAGCATCCAAACAGGCCCTGACATCAAAACTCTCCCCAGGCCCGTCTAGATTCCATCCTTCTTCATTCATGAGCTCAGACATGCAAGTTTCGGTCATGTCAATGTTAACAAATGTAGGCATATAAATTAATAGGAGTATAAAAATGCCCAGGATTCTTACCAATCTCATTTACATTGGCTATTGCCAATACCGTACGTCAACCTATATCTCATTTTCAGGAGGACGGGTACATATGTTGCTTTTGTACCATTTTTGATACCTTTCTCTTCTGATATAATTTCTCATGTATATTTTCATCTAAGGACATGATCTGATTTTTTTTTTTTTTTTTTTTTTTTTTTTTGTGATATTTATATATATTTTATATCTTACAACTGTGATTTTTAAATGAGCAGATGCTTGATGGCCAGGAGGATACATTGCACGTGTCTACCAGTCAAACAAGCAATAGTCCTGTAAAACAGAAAACAGTGGACAGCCCAAGGAAGCAGAAAACGATCGACTCCTTCCTAAAACGCTGTCATGTTACGACAGATTCTCAGCCTAAAACCAAGAACCCGAAGTTCTGAAAAAGGCGTCGATGCATTTTCATAATGTGTATTTTTTTGTAACGCACATGGTATAGATCAAACTTTTTGGCCTCCCTGTCAGTATTACTAAGAAAGCTGTAATATATTAAAATAGATGGATCACCTGTAAATGATCATATGTGGGGTGGCTGATGAGTAGGGTTCAAAAAAAGAAAACTTGTAATATATTCTTTATTTCTTTTCCATTTTGCCTTAAACTTGTCAAAATCTTGTATGAAGTATTTAAAAATTGATGGACTACTTGCTCGTAAATGCTAGCATACAGAATGTCAGCAAGATCTTAATACCATGTATTGATTGAAAGGAAGCTACCTCCATGGATCACTATAGTATTTAAGACATTACGCTGAACTGGTTGTTAACCCCATCCCCACCCAATCCACCAAAGCGGTTGATTTGAAGTGTAATTTCTCGAGATTGTGGAAGCCGGCTAGGGTAAAAGCTCTGGCTGTGTTGTTAAACTGATGGGCCTCTTTTGCTATCGTGAAGAATTGCACTATGATGGGCCTCTTGCTATCGGTTGGTGTCCTTTGGGAAGCATGCGATGGGCCTCTTGCTATCGTGAAGGTTGGTGCCTTTGGGAAGCAGGAAGTAAATGCTTACAACGCATCCAGTATTATTTACATCTCAGTATAAACTATGAGAGTTCTTTACCATATTAATTTTAAAAAAAATATTTATCTAATTGATGTAGGTTTCAACTTAATTATTAAAATGATGTAAAAATCTAAAATATCGTTTAGAATGATGTTTCTCAAAAGATAAAATATTATTGCAAATAGCATTTTTAGCCCAATCAGCCCATCCTACATATCCAACTGGCCATCCCAAAAAAATAAAAAATAAAAATAAAAAAATTTATTTAGAATGGTATTTTTAAAAATATCATTTGGAATGACGCTTCTAAAAACATTCTGAATGACATTTTTAAAAATTTCTTTTTTTTGACTTTACTTTTGTTTTTTTATCATTAATTTTTTTTTTTTTTGCACTTTTCTTTGGCATGCCATTTATACCATTTTCACGGCCATTTAGCATGCCATTTTGTCAAATTAGATTTTTTTTAATATTTTTTTTAGCATGTAATTTGGTGTGCTATTTGTATCATTTTCATTTTGACAAACCATTTTGTGAAATTAGTTTTTTTTTTGTACTTTTCTTTAGTGCCATTTGGCGTGTCATTTGTATCTTTTTCATGAAATTAGATTTTTTTTTTTTATGATTTTCTTTAGCATGCCATTTATACCATTTTTGCTTTGGCATGCTATTTTATCAAATTAGTTTTATTTTTTATGTTTTTCTTTAGTATGTCATTTGTATCATTTTCGCTTTAGCGTACCATTTTGTCAAATTAGATTTTTTTTTTTGCGCTTTTTTTTAGCGTATAATTTGTGTCATTTTTACGGTCATTTAGCATGCCATTTTCACTTTGGCATGCCATTTTGTCAAATTAAATTTCTATCTGCTAAGTTGAGAATAAAATATTTTAATTTTATTGACGATATTTATCGTTTGTAATAAAATTTTTCATATTTGATCCATTTGTATAGATTATTTTTGATAACGGCCTAGTTTTTGAATGGTAGATTAGAGGATATGGTATGATACGGGTGCGAGATGATACGGAAGGATATGGTACGATGCGGGAGCGGGATGATACGGTAGGATACAATATGATATGGAAGGATACAAAATGATTTGATATGGTATAATACGGTATGATATAGTATGATGCGATACGATATCGAGATGATATAGTACAATACGGGATGATACGGTACTGTTACTTACTTCAAGAATTGATTTTGATGATTATAAAATATTTGAGAGGATACTAATAATTTTGGCTTGAAAATAGATTGATTGTGTAATTCAAGTTTTATAAAAAAATTTCAAGTTTATTGAAGAAAGCTTAAGAAGGGCAAAATCATAATTTCACATGATTGTAATCTTTTTTTTTAAATTTTTGAGAGGGTTCCAAAACTTGGATTGGCTTGTATCCGAAAAATAAGTATTCTAGCTTAGGATAGCTAAGTTCGAAGGTACGGAAGCGGTACGATATATTACGAAAAGATTTGGTGCGATACAGAAGTAGTATGATACGGTGCGATACGGGAGTGGTATGATATGGTATGAGAATAGTATGATATGGTATGGCAAGTCATTACACATTTCAAGACCTGTATCCATATCCATAAACCATAACATCATAACACTTTAAAATAAAAAAATTAAATATATAAAATAATTTTCGATACGGGATGTCAAGTTTACAAAAATAAATCATATAGTACAAAAAAAAGAATCATATAGTATAAGTCCAAAAAATACTAAGTCCTATAAGGACGTCGTGGTGCTCGTGGTCGCTTAGACCTTCTCAGGAAGGTCCTTAATGGTTGCTCCTCCTGCTGTGTCACTTGTGATGGGGCCTCCTCGCCTTCAGTAGACGTCTCCTAATCATGCATATGAGGAATATCGGATGCTGTCAGAACATCTACGAACTGAGTGACCTTCTCACCTAGATGCAGGAATGTGCCTGTAAGAAAAAGATTATACTGATGCCAACTAGAACCCGATGCTGTCATTTGGGATACGTAAGAAGATGAAGGCCTTGGCATCTGCGGATCAGAAAGTGGTGGCATATATGTAATATGCGATGATGATATCTACGGAATATATGATGATGGCGTATATGGAATATGTGATAATGGTGTATATCTCATATATGATGCATTGAGGTTCCATGCTAAGATGCACTGCTATCTAAGTCATAACCAATCACCATCAATGTCCCCGCACATGATCTCTTCATCTTCTATAGTATCTGGATCCACTCATCCTCATCAGTCATAGATAGGGCTCGACGAGTGTCCAACATAAGATCCAACATCCGATCAGTCTACATAATAAAAAAAAAATTAGCAATACATTATAGAATATACAACATATATAAAATTCAATATGATATTAAATAGAATATGGATGGCTAACATTAAAATTCAATATGACATTAAATAGACTTACCAACATCCACATAGTAGAACTCTCACCCTCATATCCTAAAACTGCATACCGAGGCTGCCCAATGGCCCGTATTGTAATATTAAGAAACTAAGCCATGTAGTCCTCGGTATATGGACGACCTCCTAATATATCATCACCACTGAACTATATGTCTCGTCGTCCATTTCAAATGGTGATGTTACTCTGTAGTCTGATTACAGCCAGTCCAATTGTGATTGCTCTTCTTCTATCGATCGATATGATGAATGCGTTCGGCTGGTATCAAAATGCTTTTCGGATGCTTCCTGATATGCCGTCAAACTGTCCTCACACGCACATGAGTCTGGGTATGTTGCCACTCGCACCTACGATCAAGAATAAATAAGCGGCACCCTGACTACGCAGTCCATAATTATTTTGAGCGAGCCGTGTATATACTATGATAATATGGAAATTTTACAATCTTGACTTCTATATTATGGCTCCCATAATGAAGTTTGATAGATTTAAAAAATAATATGATTATAGTTTATTTTATATAGATTATAATATACTTATAAAATAATATGGATATATAAATTCAAAAATTATCCATCTGCATTATATTTCAGTATCAGTCCAATTGATCTTCATACTGGGTCATCCTATAAAACTGCCGTGCACTACTTCTATGACATTGAGGTCAGAACAGTTGAACGCATATTGCTCTATTTGCTTCATATTTGTATTCATTATTAATTAGATTTTTAATGTAAATATTAAAATAGTACATACATTTTAAATAATGAAACCAATAATCTTATACCTATACTTTTAAGGTGTGTCCAGCCAAAATATGGAACATCGCGGATCTCTGATGCGCTGGGTGCATACTTCATGATAACTATGTCCGCAATGGACTGATAGTCGCGCATTTCTCTTCGTTCATGCCCAAATTATTAATCAAATAAAATGTTTAAATAGATATCTCTAAATAAGAGCTATATTAGGAATATTGAAATTAAAGTTATTAGCTATACCTTCGATGTTCAGTGCAGAATCTAGTTGACGTCAGAGCAATGCTGGAGTGGAGGAGGGACTGTCACTATCATGACCTACAAAATAAAGTTATCCGGAAGTCAGTGGTGGTAGCTTCGACAGGACCTTCAACGATCAAGTCAACTCTCTGAGCAACAAAAATGGGTGCTCAGGATTGAGAAGTGAAGCTTTGAGATTTAAAGTGGAGAGGGAGAGAAGACAGCTTTTTTTGAAAATATTACTGGAGGATCTCTTTTATAGACGAAGCTTGAATGATGGTGACGACCCATACCATCTGTAGCAGGCCGCTCGAGTATCATGTGTGGATTCGGTAGGAGAGTGTGTTCGTCAGACTGGCTAGGGTGCGCCATGTCGTCCGGACCAGAGCCGCATGGGACTGATTATGGAGAGAGTGGTGTCGTCAGTAGTGGTGGCCATGTCGTCCGATCGTGGGCCGCATGGGGCTTGTTATGGAGGAAAAGGTACCATCAGACTGGTAGTGGTGGCCATACCATCGAGGTTCAACAGCCGTAGTTCGAGGGAGTAGGCGTTGGTTGGTGAAGAACCTTGGCGTATATCCATTTCGGAGGAGCTCGGACTCCTAAAGGGGAGTTCGATCAAAGAAGAAGTTCGACAAGAGTTCGGCTTCTGTAGGCATCCGATTGGAGGAGTGCAGAGGGAGTTCAGCTTCTATAGGCATTTGACTAAAGGAGAAGCTCGGAAGGAGTTCGATTTCTATAGGCGTCTGACTAGAGAAGAAGCTCGAAAGGAGTTCGGCTCCTGCTAGACGTCAGACTGAAGATGCCGGAGGAAGTCTTGCTTCATGGGTGTCCGACTGGAGGAGAAGCTCGAAAAGGAGTCGGCTCCCGTAGGCGTCCATTGGAGGAGCACGAAGGGAGTTTAGCTCTCAATGGCCGTCCGATTGGAGGGAGAAAGCTCGAAGAAGTTTGACTTCCATAGAGAGTCCGACTCGGAGCCTCGGTCGCTTGAGAAGCTTTCAACTGAAACCTCGACCATTGAGAAGTTTATGGCCAGAGGGCTCGCACCATAGAGGAGTTTGATCGGCTGAAGGATTCGGCGTAATGACTCAGCCATTGAAGAGTTCGGACTAGGACTACGACGCTGGAGGTTCGGAAGGGGCTCGATCATCGAGTAGTTCGATCGACTGAAGGAGTTCGGCTAGGACTCGACCACTGAAAAGTTCGATCGATTGAAGGAATTCGACTAAGACTCGATCGTTGAAGCTCTTCCGTAGCAATCGATTGCATTAGACTGAGCATCGGACTGGACTTCGATAAGAGCGGGGTCTATCTCCAATAATAGTCTCCCCCACTTTCGAGTTCAAAACTCGAAGGAAGAAAGTGTAGAAAAGACGACTATCGAAGTCCTCTTCTGGACTCTGTGCTAGTTCGGTTGAAGCTCATGAGAGATCTCGTCTCCAGCCGAGGCTGACTCAGAGGAGATCTTATCTCCTACAGCTGAGGTTGGAGCTCGGAGAAGATCTTATCTCCTACAGTCGAGATTGAAGGATGAGCTCGGAAAAGATCTTAACTCCAACCGAGATTGACTTGGATGCTTGGGAGAGATCTTATCTCTAGCTGAGGTTGAAGCTTGAAGGAGATCTTATCTCCTGAAGTCGAAGTTGGCTCGATCACTCGAGAGAGATTTTATCTTTGGCCAAGGTTGGCATGGTTGCTCGGAAGAGATCTTATCTCTGATCGAGGTTGGCACGGTCGCTCGGAAGAGATCTTATCTCTAGCCGAGGTTGGCATGGTCACTCGGGAGAGATCTTATCTTGACCGAGGTTGACTCGATCGCTCAAGAGAGATCTTATCTCGCGGCGAGGTTGGCACGATCACTCGCGGAGAGATCTTATCTCTGACCGAGGCGAGGTTACTCAATCGCCTCGGAGAGATCTTATCTCTAGCCGAGGTTGACTCGGTCGCTCGGAAGATATCTTCTCTCTGGCCGAGTTTGCTACTTTCTCAAAGAGATCTTATCTCTAGCCGAGCTGACTCGGGTGCTCGGGAGTCGCTCAAGATAGATCTTATCTCTGACTCGAGATTGGTACGGTTGCCTCGAGAGATCTATCTCTAGCCGAGGTTGGCACAGGTGCTCGGAAGAATCTTATCTCTAGCTGAGGTTGACTCAGATGCTCGGGAGTCGCTCAGAAGAGATCTTATCTCTAGTCGAGGTTTAGCACGTCGCTCGAGAGAGATCTTATCTCTGACAGAGGTTGCACGATCGCTGCGGGGCTGAGGTTGGTATGGTCACTCTGGAGAGATCTTATCTCGTGATCGAGGTTGGCATGGCAGCTCGAAAGAGATCTTATCTCTAGCTAACGGTTGCATGGTCGCCTCGAAAGAGATCTTATCTCTGGCCTGAGATTGGCACGAACGCCTCGGGAGAGATCTTATCTTAGCCGAGGTGCACAGTCATTTGGGAGAGATCTAATCTCTTATCGAGGTTGAAGCTTGATCGCTTGGAAGAGATCTTATCTCTGGTCGAGGTTGACTCGATCGTTCGAAAGAGATCTTATCTCTAGCCAAGGTTGAAAGCTCGATCTTCGGACACATAAGGGCCATTGTCAGGGCTTCTCCCTCCATCTCGTCTAAAATAAACGAGGCCTTCAACTTTGCTCGCGTTAGGATGAGGTTCTCCTCTTGTTCCTAACGGACTATGGGGGCACATAAGGGCCGGTGTCAGGGCCTCTCCCCCTCATTCGTCTAAAATGAATTAAGGCCTTTCGACTTTTGCTCGCGTTAGACGAGGTTTCTCTCCTATTCAATGGGCTGTGGGGCCACATAAGGTCGTTGTCAGGGCCTCTCCCTCCATCTCGTCTAAAAATGAATGAGGCCTTCGATTTTGCTGCCGTTAGGATGAGGTTTCTCCTCCTATTCCTACGGACTTGTGGGGGCCACATAAGGACCGTTGTCGGGCTCTCCTCCATCTCATCTAAAATGAATAAGACCTTCGATTTTGCTCATGTTAGGATGAGGTTCTCCTCCTTGTTCTTAATGATTGTGGGGGCACATAAGGGCCATTATCAGGGCCTCTCCCCCATCTCATCTAAAATAAACGAGGCCTTCGACTTTGCTTCACGTTAGACGAGGTTCTCTTCTATTCCTAACAGGCTATGGAGGCACATAAGGGCATTGTCAGGGCCTCTCCCTCCATCTCATCTTAAATGAATGAGGCCTTCGACTTTCTCACGTTAGGACGAGATTCTCCTCCTATTTCTAATGAGCTGTGGGGACACATAAGGATCGTTGTCAGGGCCTCTCTCTCCATCTCATCTAAAATGAACGAAGCATTTGACTTTGCTCGCATTAGGATGAGGTTTTCCTTCTATTTCTAACAGGCTGTGGGGCCACATAAGGGCCATTGTCAGGGCCTCTCCCCCTATCTCGTCTAAAATGAACGAGGCCTTCGACTTTGCTCATGTTAGTACGAGGTTCTCTTTCTATTCCTAATATGGCTACTATTGTTTGCTTCTTCTCTGTCATCAAGTAGCTTTTGCATCGAAAAATAATAATGTTGAAATGGAGGAGTCTTATTGAAGAAAAATTACCATCAATATAATCTCGGATTCTCCGAGTCTCAAGGTCGTGGAAGCATTGTCACTCCAAGCTTTTCAGACGATAAGTCCCAGATCTGATGACCCCTTTTATTTCGTGCTGGCCTTCTTAATTCAGAGCAAGCTTCTCTTAGTTTTAATGCTAGAAGATGACAGTCTGCCAAAATATCAAGCCCCTAGAGATAGCATTGATGATGCCGAAAGGTGGTCGATCTTCTTATTGTTCCTCCCTCATTGATGATTCTAGCTTCTAGGGGAGGACTTCTTCACGCCCTTCTATCGGAACTTTCTTGATGACGAGCTCGAGGGAGAGTTCGGCCTCGCTTGTGCTCAGGGGGAGCCCATGAGCGCGATCGAACTTCATTCCACCCTCTTACGAAGCCTCCTGGGAGAGAACTTCATGCCCTTTTATTGGAGCTTCCTCGATGACGAGCTCGAGGGGGAGTTCAGCCTCACTTGCACTCGAGGGGAGCCCATGAGCGTGGTCGAACTTCATTCCGCCCTCCTACGAAGCCTCCTGGGGGAGAACTTCGTACCCTTTTATCGGGGCTTCCTTGATGATGAGCTCGAGGGAGAGCTCGACCTCATTTACGCTCGGAGGGAGTCCATGAGCGTGGTCGAACTTCTCAATCCATCGGCCCATCTTTCATAATTTGTGATTGAAGACGTCATCTCGATCGTAGACCTTGGAGGGCTTTCTGCTACAGATGGGGAAGGTCTCCTTCAGAGGAGATCCATGATCCAAACTTGGGTCCTCTGCTCTCTGTTTCTTCTTCCCAGCGGCAACGGGCATGCTAGCCCAAATGCTCTTCCTCAGGATCGATTTTCGACATCCTGATGGTAGATTTCCTAATGGAGTCACCATCGGGGGATGCCGCATGGCCTGCACCATCTCGGTGAGGCCCTGAACCCATTACATCAGTAGGTTGGACTGCTCCGCATCGACCGTGGCTATAGGTAGAATCTGGATTGCTGGGGCTGAAGCAGGAGTAGATGGATCTGGATGGGATCGGACCGTAGAGACCGTCGATCGTTGGGTCGAAGCACTCTTAGGAGGCATTTTCTTTTGAGAAAGAACTCTAGAGAGGAAGAAGGAAGATCTCTGGAGAGGAAAGAGAGAAGTCATCGTTGAGCACTCCTTTAAGAATAAGAAAATCTCAAGAACAAAGGGCCCTTTCTCTAGCATCAATTCTGTTGGTGCAGAATTTGATTGATGCTGAATCGAGCTGGAGTGGAGAAGGATGAGGTCGCCATCAGTGACCTATAAAATAAAGTCTCATCCGAAGTCGGTGGTGGTGGCTTCGGCAGGAGCCTCCAACGATCAAGTCAACTCTTCTGGCCAATAAAAATGGAGTGCTCAGGAATGAGAAGTAAGCTTTGAGATTTAGAGGAGAGAGGAGAGCTTTTTTTGGAAACATATTTGGAGGATCTCTTTTATAGACGAAGCTTGAATGATGGTAACGACCATACCGTCTAGTAGCGGGCCGCTCAAGGCCACATGGGGTTCGATATGGAAGTGATGTCACCAGGATGGCAGTGGCAGTCATGTCGTCCGATCGTGGGCTGCATGGGATTGGTTATGAAGAGAGTGGTATTGCCAATAGTGGTGGCCATGTCGTTCGATCGTGGGCTACATAGGATTTATTATGGAGAAAAATGTACCGTCAGACTGGTAGTGATGGCCATACTGTCGAGGTTTAACAGCCGTAGTTCGAGGGAGTAAGCATTGGTTGGTGAAGAACCTCGGCATATATCCATTTTGGAAGAGCTCGGACTCCTAAGGAAGAGTTCGACCGAAGGAGAAGTTCGGCAAGAGTTTGACTTCTGTAGGCATCCAACTGGAGGAGTACGGAGGGAGTTCGACTTCTACAGGCATCCGACTAGAGGAGAAGCTCGGAAGAAGTTCGGCTTCTACAGACGTCTGACTAGAGGAGAAGCTCGGAAGGAGTTCGGCTTCCGTAGGCATCTGAATGGAGGAGCGCGAAGGAAGTTCGACTCTCATGGGCATCCAACTGGAGGAGAAGCTCGGAAGGAGTTCGGCTCCTGTAGGCATCCGATTGGAGGAGCGTGGAGGAAGTTCGACTCTCGTGGGCATCCAACTGGAGGAAAAACTTGGAAGGAGTTCGGCTCCCATAGGAGTCCGATCGGAGCTCGGTCACTAAGAAGTTCGATTGGAGCTCGGCCGCTAAGAAGTTCGATCAAAGCTTGACCATAAAGAAGTTCGATCAGCTGAAGGAGTTCGGCTAAGACTCGACTGCTGAGGAGTTCGACTAGGACTCGACCGTTGAGGAGTTTGGAAGAGGCTCAACCATCGAGGAGTTTGACTGGCTGAAGGAGTTCGACTAGGACTCGACCGCTGGAGAGTTCGATCAGTTGAAGGGATTCAGCTAAGACTCGACCGCTGAAGCTCTTCCATGGCTATCGATTGCATTAGGCTGAGCATCGACTTCGGTAGGAGTGGGGTTTATCTCCAACACCTGCAATAATATAAAATAACCATCAATCTCAGTCTGATCATGATACGAACCATGGCACATAGCTCTGTACAAAGAAGCTAATACTGCACTACCCCAACTAAGTCTGCGTGCAAAATCTAAATCTTCTAATAGTGGTAAAAACATCAACTTCATCTTGTTAGATGAAGTATTGAGCAAAAGGGCACCTCCTAGCAATCGAAGTATCTGATCCCTAACATACTGTCACACCATCTTCTTTGATGCATCATTTCTTATATGAAAATATTGATAGCGATCATCCAAACACTCCATCCTCAGTCGTGAATGATCGAAGAACTGGACATCTAGCTCAAATCCTAGTAGTCGACCACATGTAGCCTGCCACTCTGGAATGGTAAGTTGTGGATCAGATCCTGTAACTACATCACCATCAATTGGAAGTCCGATGAGCATACTAACATCCTATAATGTGATTGTTGTCTCACCAAATGGAAGATGAAATGTGCATGTCTTTGGACGCCACCATTCAAGTAATGCAGTAATCAGACCAACATCCAACTATATCCTCTCAATCTGATATACTCCATAAAATCTCAGGTATTGCAAATAGTCCATAACTCTATCTGGGATGTCCTCCATCCTTCATGAATCCGCATCTACTCATCATAAGCGGAGGTGTCTGAGCTCCTGCAATATGATAAAATAATAAGACTGCATATATGATTTTAACAAGAATCTATTAAAATAAGATTAGAAATGGAATGCTTATAATGCCATCTAATATAGCCTGTGATCGATATATCTCCTGCAATATAAGAACACTATGATCTCGTGGGCTCGGATGCTATAGATCGTAAGCCATAATATACTAAATAATATCTAGAATAATAACATACATCCCAGATTTATTAGTACATTGAAAATACTATATAAGTTTAAATCATACATAAAATAGGTCTGCATATAATAATTTTAACTATTAGAAAATTTAAATCATATATAAAACATGCCTGCATATAAGTTTAAATCATACATAAAACAAATTTATACATAAGTTTAACTATCAGAAATATATAGAATGATTTTAACAACAACTTGATGCCTTTAATTTCTTCCATTGCTCGAAATTGATGCACCAGGAAGTAACCTAGAACAGCGATGATGATCATGACCCTATTCCATATAAATACCATAATGATCCTTGCTTCTTATTTGCCTATCATTCATTTCATTTCGCAGCCTTGTTGACTTTGGCCTGCCGTTCTGCTTAGGTTTCAAATAATGATGATCGGGAATACATGTAAAGATATTTATGGACATCCAATAGTCTTCATGTGGTAATGGATAAAACTTTTCACTCCAAGCATTTATATATATCTCAATTGTATATGCGTCATCCATGAAACCACTAAAATGTACCATAATTTCTTGGCACGTAGCCAATACATGTGAACAGGGATATCTATAGATGCTCCATTTTTCACAAGAACATTTTCTTTCATCTAAAGTTATGGTACAATAATTTCTTGGCACGTAGCCAATACATGTGAATAGGGATATCTATAGATGCTCCATTTTTCATAAGAATATTTTCTTTCATCTAAAGTCACGGTATGAGAATTGCCTCCACCTACACCTCTTAACCCTATGCTTGCTCTTCTCGTAGGTATTTCATATGTACCTCTTTAGATGTTGAATGTTGTTACGTTATACTGGTTAGCTTTAACTTGATCTTCTGCAATCTTAATTACAGCATGAGGAGTAAAAAAACTATTTGAATTCTCCTGCATATATCTTAAGGCTTGGACACATCTCGTATTAAAGTATTTCACAAGATGGTAAAATGTCATTTGAACACAAGCAGTAATAGGCATATTTTTAGCTCCTTATAAAATACTATTAAAAAACTTCGATAAATTTGTAGTTGAGATACTATAGCGCATGCCAGCATCATATGCCAATGTCCACTTCTCCTTTTCCAACTCAAAGAGCCAACTCCAAGCCTCTGCATTCACTGTCTTGATCCTGCCCATGATAAAATCAAACTTTTGAACTTGATAAGTGCTTCCTACTTACCATACTACTCTTTTAAGCTGTGCACTTTTAAAGTGAATGTTAAAATTGCTACAGACATGTCTTAAATAGTATCGGTGATAGGCACGTGGCGGACTCCATCTAATAGACTCATCTGCAATAGCATTCAATATAGCTGGATGTCTATCAGAAATTAGACATACTCTATTTCTATTTTGTACGACATATATTCTAAGCCGAAGAAGAAACCAATTCTAACTAGCAGTCATCTCTTCATCCATAATTATACACGCTAAAGGATAAATGTCATTCTTTACATCAACTCCTGTTGTAATTAGCATCTTATCTTTAAACTTTCCATACATATGCATGCCATCAATACTGATCATAGGACGATAGTGCTTAAAACCCTGGATGGATGGTTGGAAAGCTCAGAAAATATAA
Source organism: Cocos nucifera (assembly GCA_006176705.1). NCBI lineage: Eukaryota > Viridiplantae > Streptophyta > Magnoliopsida > Arecales > Arecaceae > Cocos > Cocos nucifera. Next base: position 7,563,528 of record QRFJ01000002.1, on the reverse strand, counting down.
TTTAAAATCCGCACATTGAAATTTTCAATAAGAAAAAAATCCCATGAAACAATAGTATCGAAGTTTGTATTTTATAACGTAGCTATATAATAGGATAATTTTGTATAAGATGGCTCTTATTCTCCATAAATATCAACTAATGCCTTCTATTTTTCTAACAATGCTTTTCTGTATGATATTGTATATTGAAATTGCTCGTTAACGATTCCCATAATAGCTTTAACTTTAATACCTGAATCTTTCTCAACAATATGCCAGACTAGTATGCCAATCATCCTTCTACTGATATATTTGTGGTCTCGACTCAATCTCTTAAACAAACAAGTGTGAGAACCCTTATATCTGGTGATATGAAAATATCCATGCTTTTATAATAATGTAGCACGAAGCCTTCAATTACATTCTTGTTCATTATATATCTAATGATGCACATCATATGGACCACAACTTTGAATGTGACTGGACTATATTATATATCCGATGTTTTCGAATATGATAAAGATCAACAGCTCTTTTTAGATCATAGTTATAGTTCAATCTTCGAGGTGCACTAACAGCACCACCATGATCTAAATTTAAGTTGCTAAAAAATTATGAGCTTCATGCATCCTAGGTTTAGGTTCTACATTATTATCTGGCTGATTGTCCTATTTACTTTCTTCATCTTTATCGTTGTTACTGTCTTTATCAAGCCATTTTTCTTCAGCCTCATTCTCATTTGACTCAAAACCTCAGTTATTAGAATTTATTTCAGTGCTGACTCAATCATTATTCTCTATCTGAATGTCATATCTCGCACTTACTGCTACTTCCACCATAGAAGAAATTACTATAGGAGAAGTCGTCATAGGAAAAGTCACCATAGGAGAAGTCACCATAGGACTTTGAATAATTGGACAACTAGGGCCAACAGTATTAGAATGTTCTGCAAACATGGCCTTAGCACCAACGGTTCACACCATACGACTTAAGAAAGGCAAGAAAGGTCAAGAAGTATTTTCATTAGAGGGTATATCTTTCTTTTTAATATATAATTCAATATATCGGCATTCTAAAAATTTTAGAGAAAATGTTAATATTTTTTGGATATCTTCATCATCATCAATTGGAACTAAGATATATTTGCTCTGCATTAACTATCTCGATAAATTAGATGATCTTCACCTTAATTTGATTTTATATTTTTCTCTATCTATAGAAATATCACTATATAAATAGTCTAATAATTCTTGACGTGATAATAACGAAGACAACCTAACCATCCGACTTACTGAATATACCGCACGCCATCTTCACCATTTTCTATTATGCCATCATAATATAATAGTAGACGAATTCGAGCACTGGTCATTATCTCAGTAAACTCTATGACAACATCAAAATCAAAATATTTAGTATTAATAATTATTTTAATAAAATAACTTACCTAATAAATGCATTCTATCATTAACTAATAGGTAAAGTTAAGTCCTATCCCATTCAAGAATTATATTAATTCTATAGATAATTACGATAATCAAACGATATATAATATGGATCGAAAAAAATTTTGATAGTATTTTTTCTTAGTTCTCTCCATATTAAAGGAGAACGAAAGAAAAATGCTATCCAAAATTTTTTTCATTCCGTATTGCATATCGTTTGATTACCATAATTATTTATAAAATTAATTATAATTTTTAAACTATTTAAATTGGACAGTCAATTAATCAATATACATAATTCTTTCATCCGTACAAAAATATATAAATATACGAATGTCATAGATTATGTACATTAATCAAAAGATGGGTCTATGGTTCTATGTAATGCAATATATTTAAAATCAAAATATGTATCTTGGAAATGTATCGTTCACTATCCCTAACCGTGCCTGATTCAAAAATTATTTTTAGGCATTGGATTGGATTTAGGGCCGATGACTTTAGTAAAACTCAAATCTGGATCCATTTCCAAGAACGTAGCAAACATAAAAATTAATTAATATAAATATAATAATTAATTAATATAAATATGAAAATTAATTAATAAAAATATAAAAATTAAGATAAATTTATTAATTAATTATTTAATAAAAAGTAGAGGGTCGGTGGGGGTAGGGGTGGTGGTGGGGTAAGGGCCGGGCATGGTGGAGGGGGGAGGGGGTGGAGGTGGGGGTGGTGGTGGTGGGTAAGGGCCGGTGTGGTGGAGGGGGGAGGGGGTGGTGGAGTAACGGTAGTGGTGGGAGGGCGGTAGGAGGAGGGGGTGGAAGGTGGGGTAGGGGCCGATCACACGGGGAGGATGGTGGTGGGGGGTGCGAGGTGTGGGGCGGCCGCCGAAAGGGAAGAGAGCCACGGGCATTGGTGGTGGGGGGCGGAGGTGGGGGAGGGTAGCAAGGGACGGGAGAAGTAAACTTGATGTGGCGGCGCCGAAGAGTGGATGATATCGCGATCGATAAAGAGGAGGTTTCGGTGGAGATAGAGGAAGTCGGAGAAAAGATGAGGAAGTCGGGAAAAAGAAAAAAAAGTTATGGGCTCTTAAAAGCGCCATTTAGAATGACATTTTTAGAAGCACCATTTGAAGTGACATTTCTAAAAGCGTCATTCCAACTTGTAATTTTTTTTTTTTTTTGGCTGGTTCGACGTAGGATGGCTGACCGAATGATTGGAGGGGTGACTTGGTCTAAAATATGTCATTTTGAATGGTAGTTTTTGGACACAAAATCGCCATGCCAAATGGCTATTTTTATCTTTTTACATTATTTTGATAATTAAATTAAAATCTAAATTAATTAGATAAATAATTTTTAATTTTATATTAGTATGAAAAAAAAAAAGCTGGAATGTCCGTGGAGTGGCAGTATATAAAATTCTGTCTCCACTCCATCTAACTCGCCATGATATGAAACCATCGTGCTGGTTGAAGCTGAAGGCCGTCATACGTTTGTTCATTTTAACATCATATAGGATCTTTTGTGAATTGACCGTCATACGTTTGTTCATTTTAACATCATATAGGATCTTTTGTGAATTGAAACAAAGGTCAAGGGCTCGACTCATGGGACAAAAAATACTCTCTATGAGATTCGTTCCTGTGGAATTCGATGAAAACTGGTGGACATCTTCCCCCGGACATTTTCAGAGTGATGCTCAGAGTAGGAAACCAGTCAGACTCTGTTACCATATGATCAATCCTTGTCTTCTGGCAACAAGCTTGGGCTTCAAATTGGAGCGAGCTCAGCCGACATTAAAATCAAAGCCGGGAAAGGGTTTGGCGTCTTGGAATTCCATAATCTCTGCTCACCGTAGAGATCATCGGGAGCGAGGAGGATTCAGGGGTGCTGCCAGACCCACTCGTTTTCGTGTCATGGCTCTTAGCGTGTGCGAATTTAGGTTTAGGTTGAGGAAAAAAAAAAGACTGGAAGAGATGAAGGTGAGAATGTTAATGAGCGAGAGGATTAGAATCATATTTTTATGAATTCACATGACAACACTTTTAATCTCTCTTGGATTTTCACCGTTTCCTCTTGTAATCAGTATCTTGTAAGTTGTTGCATGCAAATATTATGCGTTCCAAAGAAAGAAGCCTCTTTTTTTCCCTCGAAGATTGTTCACAAAATCTTGTGAATTACTTACCTCCAAAGCTCGAGACAGAACATGAGCTTATTGTGTGCAGTAGGACGCCTTGTTTCACCGCAAGCCAAGAGGACTACTGGGTGCAATTTCAGCGGCCGTCAATTTGCCGCAGTCCTTACAAAACTATTAGTTGGCTTCTCTCCCTTCTCGAGTTCTTCAATAGTTTCACATTCCCTATTCTTGAAATTTTCAGATTTTTTTCACTCCCTCCCTAGAAGGGAAGTTTTGCAATTTAGACTTTATTTAAATATAAATTAGAGAACTCAGTTGCCAGCATGACAAAGCTACCGAAGCTGGGGTTCCGAGGGAATCTTTCTTACCCACGGTACCACATGCTTGTGTGCAGAGGCATAATATTATTTCCTGTGGCATACAACCAGGTGCAGTGGCCATCTTGTAAATCATCTAATTCTCTTTTTCAGTACAATCATCTAATTCTCTTGAATTACTCCATTTCACTTCCAAAAGAGCATCATCATCTTCATCTTAGGATAATTTTAACACGGCATCAGAATGCCCATGAAGCCACAGGAAATAAGATATGCCAGTTAAATTAGGATTATGTTTAGTAGTAAATCTAAATCAACAGAGGATCCAACTCTAGCTACCTCCAAGTGCAGCTCTGAATCAAATCCGTGTGGAGGAAGATATAAGTTACCAAAATATGGAGAACATATCTATTTCAACATTGAAGGGTTTACATGAGTCAAAAATTAAATCCATTTCATATTTGAACGCGTCCAAAAACAATCCCAAAGAAAGCCCTGCCTTCCAGTAATTGAAAATAGTGATGAGCTGCCTCATCTTGTCGAGTAATGGAAGTGAAGCCCTGTACATGAGAGCACCAATCCCCTCAACCACCACCACAGCCAAACCAGCAGAAAGAATGTCCCAGTCACCGGTTTGCCCAATAACGGTGGCAAATGCTGTTGCACAATAGAACCCCACCAAGAAGAAGAGGACCTTCATCCACAGCCCCTTCTTCAACTCCTTAATTCTAGTTGTCAACTTGGTCTGGAAAGATTGAACCGCTCTTACCAGACGAGTACCGCTGTTCATACGGCTTCCCGGAGAGTCTGAACTGCTGTCATCTACCATGCTCTTTACAGCCCAGCTCATCTGCCTAATATAAGCATAAGATTAGAGGATTATGTATTATAAGAGAATGTCAATAAGAAATAGTATTAACAGTATACATAACAAGTGTTTCCGTCTGATTGGTAAGAGGAACTTACGTTTATTGAGGTTGCATCTAAATGAATGGAGAAACAACTACCAGGCAAAAGGAAGCATGGTAAGGTAAAAAAAGTCCTCAAACCTTTCAATGGGGAGGTACATGAATAAAATGTTAGCTTTTTAACACATATAAGGTGCTCCAAACTGACATCCATTTCCAAACAATTCATGTTTAGTCCATCAGTTCATCAGTTGGTGTTTCCGTGTGGGATGTCTAATGTGGATCGCAGATGAACTCAAAATGGGTATGAATCTAATGTTTAGCCCATCAGTCTTCACTTGGTATATCAATTGGGATTACCTATGTACAATTTAGATGATATAGAAATAGGTTTCACTCGAAGGCAGCAAAGGATTACAGTTTCAAAAATTGAAATTTTAAGTCTTATAGTAATACAATTAGCAAAGTTAATGTTTCATAAGTTTGAAACAATTTTATAAGATCCATTGAGCTTTGGAATTCTTGTCAACATCAAAAGGATTTAGGCCTTGGTTGTACTATAAACCTAAGGTTTGAAACTTTCTACATTATAAAGAACGAATTAATGTTGACTCGTAGGAGGGCCTTAATGTTAAATAGAAACACGGCATCATTCTGTTGAACAGATCAACATACGCCATTAACTTGAATTAGTCAGAATCATTTTCAGAAGTAATTTATAACAAACACTGAAAACATTTGGAAATCTAAACAATGTGACCTAGACGCTTATCACTGTTGTTTTTTCCATTCTGCATCCGATTGGGCTGTCTCTTTCCAATGTCCTCACCTAAGCCTAAAGAAATAAGAATCTTGGCTGTATAAGAAACCCATGCAATCCTTCGTCAAACTCCAAGACTCTTGAAAGTTAGGAAGGGGTCATGCCACTCTCAAACAAAAAGGTCTGCTACTTCATGAGCTTTCCACAACCATTTTATCAAGTGAATTGCCCTAAGATGAGAGAGCAAAGAAGCTAAAAGAATGATATTACTGCTTCCTATTAAGAAGTTTTACTATACATGATAGTTCCAATGACACTGCTTCCTAGACTATGTCCAAATTCATCCTGCATGTCCCTTCTCACCTATATTAAGGATCTTCATCATGACATCACAACCCATTTGGTTCGCAAGTTACCTGGAATAGACCCAAGTCCACCAATCCAGATTTAAACCACTTCTTTGGCACCTCATTAATAAAGCAGGAATAGGAAAACAAAATTTTGGGATACTAGAAAAAGCATAGGGGCACTATTTAGGTACTTACTCATCTTTAGCCCAATAAATAATATTCAGTTCAAGATTTTATGTCCCGGTGGGATAGAGGGCATACTGGTCATCCCGTTCCATTCTTATGACAAAATAGGACCGAGATGGGTTTGGGACTCCAAAACCCATCCAGGTGGAGAGAGAAGAAGAAAGAGGAAAGAAGGAAGGAAAGGAAGGAAAAATGAAGAAAAGAAATGAAAGAAAAGGAGAAGAAAATTGAAAAAAAGAAAGGAAGACAGAAGAAAAAGAATGGAAAAAAAGAAGGTCGAGGAAAAGAAAGGAAAGAAGGAAGAATAAAAGAAAAAAAGAAAGGAAACAAGAAGGGGAGAAAAATAGAGGATATCTACTCGGACTGCTGTCAAGATGAAATGGGATAGCAGGACATTCCGTTCCCTAGAGAAACCAGGACACCTTCGTCTCACAGGATTTAAAAGATTGATTCAGCCATTTTGGTTGAATAGCTTTTCTAAGTACATTAAGTTATTCAAATAATCTTGAAACCAAACAGGGCCTACACCACAATCCGTGCGAGCTTTCATTATACATTGCGTGTGAATTACATACAGTACTTCTTTTCTTTAAATAGTACAAATACAAGTTGAATACAGGTTTTCTAAAGTCACCAGATAAAGAATGGATCAAGATGCACAACTTTGCATGCAAGAATAGAGTGGTATTTCTAATTAAATTTTCCATCATTGGAAAAGATATTTTTGCTCTCACTATTAGCTATGGTTAACAAATATTTAATTAATTTAAATTAACTTTCTAGTCCTCTCTTGTCCGAGTGTTTTTTTTCCGAGAATGTTGTAGAGTTAATATAGTTTTTGGAATGGAATTTGTGAAGCTTGTTCAATTAAAAATAAAAAACTGAAATGATTATATGCGAGTCATAACAAGACATAAATAGCATTTATGCTGAGGGTAATGTTTTCTGCAGGGAAAATGGAGTTGAACATAATTCTATGCTGGCAGAGTCAAGTGAAATGGATATAAAGATGAAAGAACCATATTCCAAAATGATATAAGTTTTTAAACATTCTGAAAGGCTCCCTTTTAATAAACAGGCCAGGTATGTGGGGTCAGGCAGTCATGCCAAAAGAATTGCTCTTTAGAAAATGATGCAAAATTTACTAGAGGATAATTACATTCTATAGGTAGTGTATCACCAAATTCAGCAACAAGATATCATGCTTTACGCAGCTAATTAGAAAAAGCTGGTATCGATTGAAGGATGGCTAAAATTCTGGAAAAGGATACATGAAATGTTGGCTCTCTAACAAGTGGATAATCTCATTTGCGATTACAGGCATCTGAAGCCTTACTTTCAGGGACAAGGGAAGTGAAATCACCTGATGTCTAAACCGACAAAATTGGGAATGAACCTGGCAGGGACATAAAAAGAATTCTAAATTCCAGCAGGCACTGCATAAATATTATGCACCATATATCCTCAAAAAGAGAACAGAGAGTTTGCCGAGAATGTACTCACTCTAAAGAAAAGGGGCATAGAAAAAATGGAAATGATTACAAAACAGGACAACTCTGAGGAAAAGTGTTTCTATTCTACAGGAAGACTCTGTTCCATGCTTAGCTGACTTTGTGCCACTATATTGTCTTTCTAACCAAAATTATCATAAGCATGAAAATTTCATTAAATATATGCTGTTTCTTCAGAATATAGAATTTAACACAAACCTTTAATTTTGAATGTGCAGTCCCTCTTTATTCTCTCTTTGATAAGATGATTATATGCTTATAGCTGGCTTTAAATAATAGACAGCATGTTTTTATGCTCACACATGAATGCTAGGAAACAAATTTTCTACTCCAACAAGGGTTCCAGCAAACAAAACTAAGAAAACAAGTGTAAAACATGTTTTAAGAAATGCAAAATTCACGTCAAATAACCAATCCAGAGTTCGGATGAGAAGGAACTACGAGATCTCATTCTATAAACCTGATGTGTCTCAGTCCCACCATTTGCAGAAAGGAAAAGGAAACTAAAGTCTAAAGCATTCTAAGACTGCCTTTTAACTAAAGTGATTATACTATCTACTAATATGCATAAAGCCACAAAACTGACTGCATGCCTAAAAAACTACATGCTAGGCCCCATGAAAAGAAAAGAATGACAACATTCACCTTTTCTACCCTTTTTTTTCTAGAAAAGCATAGACAACGAGCGGAGAAAGAATAAGGAACCACATGATCTCATTCTCTCAACCAGGTGTGTCTCGGTCCCACCATTTGTAGAAAAGAAAAGAAAACTGAAATCTAAGACATTCTAAAACTGTCTTTAACTAAAACAATTCTACCATCTACTGATATACATGAAGCCATAAAATCTGACCCAATGCCTAGAAAACTACATGCTAAGCCCCATGAAACGAGAACAATGAAAATGTTCCCCTCTTCTACCTTTTGTTCTTCTAAAAAAACATAGACAATGATTGGAGAAAGAATCCGGTCATTGGACTTTGTGGCCTTCCACCCGCATAATCGAGAAATTTGTTTATGGATTTGCCCCAACTAATCTTTATTTTTTTTGTTGAATATTTTTAAGGAAATAAGAAAGGAAGGATGTTGACTAGGATAGAGATTTTAATGTTCTATAAGATACATTTCTTGTTTTCTATACTAAATATATTAATGATTTTTATAGCTTTACATAAATACTTCACGTTTTCCAAATTATACAAATTTTGTCAATCATTTCCTGCTCTTGTGTATTGTGCTTGTTTCGTAACTTGGCAGTTATGCTCTCACATAATATAGAACATCCTAAAATCGAGGAAGAATACTATGATACCTGCTTCTCAAGAATATCAATTATAAATTGCATCTTCTCCATGTTAGGTGTACAAGTAACACCTGAAAACCTGACAATTCGACTCAACTATTTTGTAATAACTGGGTATGGATCCAATTTAAGTTTTCGATAACCTTACTAGATCTAAGTCAGATTCTAGGATCTGATTTCACAGCAGATTGAACCTGAATATGGCTATATTAGAATCTGAGAATCCAACAACTTGAATATTTATACACATACTATATCATGTAGCATATTTAGATATGGAAAGATAAAGAGGATTAGCTGTATGACTTGTGTTAATTCCTTTTCTTCCTTTCTGGATTTGCATTGTTTTCTCACATATGCTCCCCTTAACTTTTCTAGACTGCCATTTCAGTTCCAAAATCCAAACTGACACTGGATTTCAGTTTCAATCAAATTAAACATGAGTAGAAATTTAAATATGTCCCTGAAGTGATTGGATTTTTTCAAAACCAATCATTGGCTTTCAATATCGTGCTCTTTTTCTAGATGCACCCACAGAGTTCTCTTTATATAGCAGTATAGATAATTGCTTTCATTTCACACCATATTATGCCATTTTGTATCAGTTACAATTAACACTCTCCAACATGTATAGCTTGATGGTTAAGGATTAATGTCTTCAAATGAAACATAATTTTTTTGAACATCTACAACTTCCACTCATACTTCCTTCTTTTTAAACAATTATATTTCTATCTGTAAGTTTTCTTCATGTGCTCAAGGTCATCTAGTTTTTCTTTTATTTTGTTATAAATCAAAAGCATCTTTTTTGATTTTAGATGTTTTGCCTGACTATTTTAGTTTCATCCTTTTCTCTAGGGGGCTGTTTGGAATTTCCATTTATGGATAAAGATGAGAAGAACCTAGCCTATCAAAGTGATCTTTTTCATTGTTTCATGAAATATCAAGCTCCTTAATCCCTATAATTTAGGGATAAGGAAAAACACCTCCTGGATCGAGTCTTTACTTTAGAAAACTGGAACTAGGAGTGCTTGGAAGCCCCTCTCAATCTGTTCGTTCCTTTCCCTCACCATTTTAAGATGGTTGACAGCCACTAGTCATGGCTTATTTGTGGATGGATTAATGGTACATCCAAACAACCGCTTATTGCTAGTCCTTCTAGTTTACTATTTTTATTGTTGCATTCCCTTTTGTCTATTATATCTTCCACATCTTTAAATGTTCATTTTGCATGTTATTTAGGGATTAGGTTGAAATAATCTAGTACTCGTTTTGCATGTCATGTAGGATTAGGTAGAAATAATCTAGTATAGTAACTGGCCAAATAATATAACAGGCATAAAGCCCATGGCCTCACCTATTATGAGAGATAAAAGGCTAGCACAATCATCAAAACATTGACCAATCATTTGTAATATTATAAACCAACACTTCTTTTTGGGTCCTCTTTTCTTGTCATATCTTTATGATTTCTAAAAGAACAATGGTGTTTGCTTTGTCTCTGACCACATGGAAAGTACAAGGTTATCAATAATATAAAGTAATATGTGATGCAAAAGCTCAGACGTGATGTGCAACCTTGGAAATCGTACTTACTTACTGATGTTATAAGGGGAAGCAAAATATTCATAATTCAAGTAACATTGTCTTTTGATTTCTCAAACATTCAATGGAAATTTCCAGGGGAATTGAAAAGATAATGGCAAACCTGGAATTGTTGAGCAAGGGTACAGCTAGATAGGACAAGCATCGTGGAGGGCATATTATTTTGTTATAAACAAAGACGGGCTTCTGGAGGTATGACACAAATAGAAATCTTGATCTCGAACATTTTAATGATGGAAGGAAGATGCCTTCTGCATAGCATGACAAGGTTGACGGTTGTGCTACCATTACCACACATGCACCTGCTGAAGACTTGTTTTTTAATCTGATGAAAAGATACATTAGCAAGGAAAATTTCTAACAAAATGCACTTAATTTGTGAATGATTTAATTTTTTTTAAAAAAAAATCATAAGTATGCTGAGTTCCCACATGATGAAATATGCTAGAACTTGATCAAAATTTCTCAGTTTGTATGGCAAGAGTAAAAATTAACTGTAAACTTATGTAATCATATCTCATTTATGATAATCATGAAAAAGTTTCATCAAATTTTATAAAGTTAAGAGCTATCACTTATTAACTTTTTATCAGCAAATACATCAGCATGTCAATGTCAAAATTCTATTGATAAATTGTTATTATTATAATTTAACAAGTCATAGATATCAGCATTATTGGTGCTTTGTAGCTTCAAAATGGGTCTGAACAACCTCAATGATCAGCTAGAAAAGTGTTCTACCATGAAATGGTAGCATAGTACCTGGAAGAGATCAAGCAAAGACATTCTAAGAGCTCTGTAATGCAATTATCATCTTAGATCAAAACCTATCAACTCCACCACTAGTATACAATAAGATTCTATTCCTAAGCCAATTACATGGATCAGCTTAATACCACCTCCAAATGTCCTATGGCCCCTGTACTCTCAAACATTGGTTTAATTTAACTGTAGCTGTTGGTAAATTTTCATATTCCTAGCCAACTTCAAAATTCTCTAAACAAATGATGTTATTGCATCAATTAAAAATTTATGGATAAATTTTTTTATTTAATGTAAACATGCATTGAGCACCACAATCAACTGCAAAAATCTTACTTCCTAGGAAGCTCATCTCTAGTAGCAAATATTTATCCCACATTATGTATCTTTACCTATTTCCGAGCATCTTGAAATTTGATATGTTATCATTCAAAAAAACTATTTTTTCAATATCTTATTCCAGAAAATAAGAACCAACAGGTGCCTGGAAATCAAAAAAATCACCATAAAACTTTATTTGTATATTTAAAAAACAATATTTAATTTTGGTCACTATATTCCTTAAAATAAAAATGTAAGATGTCTAACAGATTGACAGTCACAAAAGGACTATAGATCATAGCATGATTTTCATTATGGAATCACATAATGCTACATAAGACTACCTAGCATAACATTATTAATGAATGACAAAAAAATAAAGTCGCTAAAACCAAATTATATATAGCATAGAATAACATGAAAATGCTGTTACAATTATTTTAATTCCAGCATGTTGATGCCTAGACCTTAATAGAGGGAGACATTCCCTCCTTCCTCTTTCAATGTATTATTTATTTTAAACTAGTAGGAACCTCTGCACACACAAACACACCCATAAAAGCAGCTTATTCAACATATAAATTATGCTCAAACATTATTCCAGATATATATATCCCCATCTAATACAAAAGCCAAATTGACACTATCAGAGGAAAGTTTGATCCAGAATCAACCTACTTTCGCTACATTTTGGATTGATTTACCATATCTATGAATAATTCGCAACTATTCTAAAATATGGAAGATCAATGAGCAAAATAATACTTCTAATTCAATGATGAAGAAACATTATGTTTGCTGGCACTAAGGATTAGCTTAAACTCATTCATCTCCTTATAAAATTTTCCATCTTGAAGAGTCGCACTAAGTTTTTGACTTGGGTTGCAAACACCAAGATACCTATAAAGAATTCAAAGGACTTCGGAAGCATACAAAATCCTTCCGAGTCCAAATTGACAAATAGCAATACTGAAATCAAAGGTAACAATGCTTTGTTATAGTTTGATGCACCAAGTAGATTTTTCTATATATATTTGCTAAAGATAACATAATCCCACTATCTAATAAGATTGTTAACATATGTAATTTTTTAGCAACGCTAATAATGGAATTTTCTTGTCAATATGTGAAAATGCAACAACCTAAAATTCAAAATTTTCTCTATTCCTAATTCATTCACATAACCATTGTTATACTATGAAAAAATCAAAGCAAACCAATCGACCATCCCAAACAAATACGAGGACCTGCACCAAACGAGGATATATAGTAAACATTCAGCATCAAAGTTCCTAAGCTAAAGTGCAACAAAGAAGAATATGGTCCTTTTGAATTCCTTCCGACTATAACATAGTTTTGTTGTTTATAAGTTGAAGCCCGTAACCAGTCGAAATGCTAAAGCACCTGTTTCGAATAAAATTGATTCGACAAGTTCACTGTTACGATGAGATGCAAAAAGTTTTTAAGAATGAAAGGAGAAGATTTGGTGGATACAACTGAAAAAAAAGACTCAGTAATAGGCCGTCTCGGATAGATATCCACCAATATGGTGTTCAACTGGTTGAATGATAAAAGAATGTATTTTGGTAAATTTGATCTGACTTGGGAAACGTCCCCAGAACCCAATATATTCCATAGTTGTTTAATACATCGGGATCCAATAAGTGAATCGCTCACTAGGAAGACATCGACAGAAATAATCAATTTTTTTTTTTTTTTCCTTTTTTCTATCAGAGATCTGGCTATGCCCTCTCGCTAACAGACGTTAAAGCTTTATTATCAACAAAATATAACCCCTCGCTGTTAACAGAGGATAAGCTGTTTAACAGAGCGCTTTACTTAAAAAGACGAGAGAGAGATAGAGAGAGGCGATGTTACCTGGAAGCCCGTCGAATCTCCGCCGGCAGCCGCTGGTCGCAATTCGACGATGGCCTCCTTTCTTGGTCTGCGCTGGAGAGAGGAGAGGGAAGAGATGAGAAGTATCGAACGCTCCCCATCCCTCTCCCTCGTTGATCCGCCTTGGATCAAATTAAATGCCCAGACGCCACAGTCCCACCACAGCTTGGGCGAGAATACCTGGGCTTGGCCGAGGAAGGTAGGGGGCTGGGCTTGGCAACCATGATGCAATGAGGTGGTTACGCCCCCTTTCATTCCCTTTTTCTTTGTGGAAGCGGGGTCACAGCCCAAATAGAATCCTAGGCTCCTGGATAAAGTTTTTGCAGTGAATGAGCCCTGATTATAAGTTGGCGGTCGAACTAGGGACAAGAATTGATCTCTGATTTTAGATATTTAGATAAGGTTGCATTTTACATAAGATCCCAAATTATTACTAGAAGAAAATTGAAGAACAATTAGCAAAACCCTAGAAACCTCTAGAACCCTGGAGACAATGCCACTCACGGGGAGGATCCCCTCAGCAACTGAGCAAAAGCCAGCAAACCCAACATTCAAAGCGGCCAGATTGGGCTAGAAGCAATGGTAGAATAGGTTGGAGCGGGCTAGAGGTCAACTCTTGTGATGAAGTGATAGTTGTGAACAAGATGGTGTAGGATTTGCAATGTCAACCCTTGTAGGAAGCTCGCAAAAATAAAGATATGGAGAGGGCAGCTTTAAGTGACAAACTTTGCTTGGTAGAGATTGGGATACAGTAAAAACTGTATCCCCAGCATCATGCACACCACGCTAGCACAAGAAAAAACTGAAATGACACGTGTGAAACAGCAATCCAACATAAGTATATGGTAAGTGGAAGCTATAAAAATCGTGTGATCGGCATGGCACATTACTAATGTGGTAAGCTGTGTAGTATATAATTTCTCGGAATTTAGCATAATGATGGAGTTCGAACTTCCCCAATCTTTTTTTATTTTAAATCAACTTCATCCACCCAAAAAAAAAAAAAAAAATCATGTTGTAACAGCTAGTAACGGATTGGGCATGCAACACTTGTTTGATGACGTAAAACTGGGCGCGATGGCAATGGGCCAGCGGAACAGGTGAGGATAAAAACTGGGGGCCCAAACCCACAGCCCAAAACCTTCCGCGCTCTTTTAATCTCTACGGTCTTCACTTCTTTCTCCACCTGCGGCGGCGGACGGAGCGAGCCACAGTGAGAGAAGAGAGAGAGGGGGAGAGAAAGGAACGACCTCGACTTGTCGGATGGCGTTGAGGCGGGCGCTGGGGTGGTCGGATGGCGAGATGATGCGGTCGGACGCGAAACCCTGCTCCCGGCTGATGCGCCACACCGCCGGCATCTTCAGCGTCGGCGGCGCCTTGGGTTTCTGGATCCTCTGTCGCCTCCACTACGGTCCCTCCCTTCTCTTCCCTTCTTTGATTTATTTGTTAAAGTTTTACTTGTTATGTGTTTACACACACAGTCCGATTTTTGACCGTAAATGTTTGTCTTTTATCTCTCCATGATTTCTTCTTCATCCTTTAAAGAATGGATTGTTCATGTTATATGCTTGTCTAGGGATGGGTATTAGACTTTAGGATCGACCCATTGACCGACTAATGTGGGAATGAGGTAAAGGTCAAGATTTCGGGGACCTAGCGTTGGAATTTGGAACCTGCTTCCCAAATTTCTCTTTATTGGGTGAATTAACGATTTTATTGAGTGAGTTCATCGACATTATCATTGAAAGTCATTATCTTTATCATTTAGATGCTATCAACAGTGTTAGTCGTGTCTCTCTTGTAACTTAAAAGAAGGATTTCTGATGGAAAGTGCTACTGTGACCTTGTCACCTGGATGACCAGAATCAGGTCTGATAAAATATTTCTTGTCGTTTCATTCAGAAGCTTTAAGAATGAGCGTCACGATGGGTATGATTTTGATTTTCCAGTATTGGTTTGGATTTTTCTGTTCAGGTACCGAACACACTTGTTAATTTTTTGGAGTGCTACTTTTCTTGTTGTCGATGATCTTCTAGGGATAAAGCTGTGGGTGAAAACATAAATGGTCATATATTTGTCACAAGTCTCCTGGTGGAGGAAAAATTTGTTATTGGTGGATTTGCCAATCATTGTGCACATCTTGGTATCTTTTGGAAGATAATGATTCCCAGTGGGTTAGAAAGTTGACAATTCCATGGCCGTTTGTTATGACCATAAGCAATCCCATTATTTGAGGGAAGTTTATGCAAAAGGTGCAAGAGCCTAAGAAGCATCTATGTAAATTCTAGAATAGAATGTGGTATTATGAGATGATAAAAATATAGCTATTTTCTCTTTGCGTTTTTATGAAAAACAATGATATATGTTAACAGATATGATGAGATGATTAATGGTGCATTTAATGTTGAACTATGACTACTTATAAAATAATTGTTACTTTCAACAAAGAGTCTGGTTCCTGAGTTTGACAAAGTGTGGTTGTTAGACTATTGTTGAAGATGGTTTCTGACTTCAAGTCTGGGTTTGGTTTTTTATGCTTAAAATGCATCTTAGATTTGGTTTTCCCTGAACTCTTTTTACTATGGATTTTGAAATTAGATGCCCTTCATAGAATAATTGAAAGATCGAGAAAATAAAAATTTCATAATGACGGGCACCAAATCTGAGGAGGAATTAGAGTAAATAATTAAATCACAAAAGATGTGGTGCTTCGAGGTTTAACAACTAGCAGCAAATCACTTGTGAAGCCATTAGTTGATTAGGGGGGAATGAGAAGTGTACAAGAAGTATCAACCAAACTTAGAGGAATAAAAGGAGAACGACAACTATTTAAGAAGCAACAAAAACATCACATCACTTTTCAAAACCAAAAAGAAGGTCTAGAACAAATTTCTGGCAGGTTTATTAAAGATAACACCTAGAAAGACAAATTATCTAACTCGTCATAAAGATGCAGACTGAAGCTAAGCAGCACTAAACATTTGAGCATCATTATTTTTCTATGGAAGAGTAGAAAAGCAAAGAATATCCACACAAGAACATAACAATGATGACTACTTGCACTATCTCAGTTAGGACATCCATGTAAAAAGAAGCTACCTTGAATTGGATATCCTAATGGTTTACCTTGGAAAAGGAAAAGGTTCATTGATTCAGCACAACTCCCTCACATCACACAACCTTGTCCTCTGGATCATTTATGAAGACCCTAGAGTGTAATTATTCAAATTCCTCAATTCAAACCATCTTCGCATTGTGATTCCAAATTAGAAGCATTAAAAACAAAATTAAACAATGAGAAAAACCAAGAGAAGGATAGGTTGATGTGCAAATTTTTATAGCATTTCTCAGTTACTTCAGTCTAGTTTTGAATGTGATCTCTTCCCATCAGCATCACATATCCTACAAATAACCATGCAGCTTCGTGAATAAAGTAATTCAGTTCCCATAGAACTTGCCTAAAGAGATTAGGACTTCGGAGTGATGCTTCTTCTGTGCTCATTGCAGTTGGAAATTTTCATCTCTGATATTACTTTCATGTGACACTGATTTCATGTTTACTGCTCCGATGGTTTAAGCATAAGCCAATTGATATCCTAATTAAGACCCACCAAATTATTTCTGTCTGCACTCTACTATGTTCATTCTTGTACTGTTAAAAGGATGTATAATTTTTCACTTGTCTTTAATCTTTTCATTAATTCCTTCACAAGAATCTAGCTCCAACAGCTTGCCTCCTTGGTATTGAAATAATTAATTCTTAGAAAAGAAGGTTCTTGCTGACCCCCCCTCCCCCCTCCCACACACACACACAACAAAACATCAACTTCCCTTGTAATGACAAATTTCGCTTGCAGAATAAATCATAGGATGGGGCCATAATGTACATCATCCTAGTTGATATTACATCATCAGTTATTTGCTCTCTTTTGTGGTAATGCCTTGGATTTGGTTATCATTATCAGATACCCTTGTTAAATGAACCAACTTGTCATTGCATAGTATTCCAGAGGTTTTTACATTGTTTAGGTTGTTAAAATTTTGGATAAATGAAAAAAAGAAAAGACTGTGGGACTTAGGTGGTCTTCCAGCGGTAAAATGGAAAAAATGTTGAAGTTGTTTACCTAATGTAAGTAATGTCCTAACATAAATCAACTTGAACCCAAAGTGAAACCAGGGTTTTACCATGAACAATATCCTTTTTCCAAATCTGGCTAATTGTAACTTGCTTCAAATAATTGAACTGATATGGTTGGTCTTCAATCCTACTACTTTTTGGATATTCTTATGTTAAAATTATCAGAATTCAGAGAACCCATTTAGTGTGAGCTGATATGCATGGATTCCAGCTTACGGAACTCTCAGGTATTAATATAGCTTTTTGTTTTGGACAAAATTTTGTAAAGACTTTTTATGTGATTGAAGGCTTGCCAAAGAGAGTAAATTCTAAAGGATGTTTTTGTTTTATGAGTTATTTTTGTTATAGTTAATAATTGCAAACTAAGCTTTGAAGTCGCCCATTTAACTTGAAATGCTCGCATATGTATGGCCCTTCTTGTCCTTATTTGACAGAAGTTTGAACTTGAACAGCTAAGCCTCAGTTAATCATAGTTATCAATCTATTGCAGGCCCAAGAATAACAATTCCGAGAAGTCTTAGGTGGGCTTCTTGTGGAGCAATATCAGTGAGCTCAACATCGGCCCTGCTGGTCCGCCTATTTAGTCCAGAGTGTGAACCTCAAAACATAGCTGCTTATGACAAACCCAGATGAGATTGTTGTTTGCTTCCATAACTGCAATGTTTTTTATATCCAATTCAGCAGCAAACTGTCAAAACACTTGAGAAATTCTCATCAAAAGCTGCTAGTTGGATTGTATCTTGTGCTTTGGCAGAAATTACTCTTGGAAGAATTATTTCTCAGACTAGTCATTGAGAGATCATGGCCAGATGAACTTGTATATTGTTCTATGAAACTGTTCTTCTCTGTGTTTAGTGTCCGCAAGGCCGGTAAGAAAACCTTCATGGTCTTCTTTATACAAGTTTTTTTTTTCTTGTAATATATATCAAAGGGCAGTTTCTAGTTTGCTTGGAAGTGCTTCATAGTGATGTCTTATCATCCACAAGGTTGTTGCGTTTAGTGATAACCAAGATGATGCTTGTTGTTAGGTGATCGTACCAATTTGATGGATGTATAATTTTGAAATGTTCTGATGAAGACCTACATTTTTGACAGTTATGCTCCAAATGACCATTTCCTTATTATTTAATCCAACAGGTACTTAAAAATGTTGAGCTGGGATATAATTGTATCTGTTTCAGTCTAAGAACTTTGGTACAAAGTTCTTAAAGCAATCAAATGGATCTTTTAGATGATAAAAAGGCTATGAAGTATTTGGGCAATTGGCGTATGAAAAATGTAGTACAATGTTCAACCAGTTATTGTGGGACCGATACCACTCTAAAATTAAAGAAAATGTCAGATTTGTTTTATTTTTGGGTAGAAGGCAAATACATAACTCTAGGGAACAGGCAACCCTCTGATCAGCAGATGGCTAGATCTGTAAAAGGCTGAAAGAACTGATTCCTCCACTTAAAATAAGAGAGCCTGGGTGCCTTCAGTACAAATGATCACAAACCCCTTGTCTCCCTATAGTTATCCAGAAAGAGAGCTAACATCATGTGACTTGATCTGCCAAGAGATTCATTCAAGAATCAATGGCCCACATAATCCCCCTTTCGGCCAGGTCTGAACTGCCATTTTCAGTCCACTCTAGGATGGATGGGGCGAAACCTGTTATGGCATGGATAAGGCCTTCAGATCTAGCCCATAAAATTCACATTAAGAATGCTATAAAATGTAGTTACCCAGTAAAAGAGGTCAATCCCGTATAAACTTTCAGAGCATACAGCTGATATAAACTTTGCTTTCATATTATTGATGAAGCATCTGTGGCTGTTAACGTACAATTATCCAATAATTGGTTCTAGTTATACAAAGATGTCATTTTTCAAGGTGTTAAACTTTTAGGCTTCTGCCTTCTCCTGACCAATAAATTGTAGAAAGAAAATCAGATATAGCTTATTGATTATTGTTATGGCATGGCCATGGTGCCTTTCCACTCATGCATTTGACTGTCAAGCCCTGTTCTCTTATAAGATCCTCATCTCAAGTAAATTGCTTGCCAAAAATGTTACAAGAAAAAAAAAAAAAAAAAAATCAATTTCATATAGCTGTTCACCATACAACTACCTACATAATGGAAGCCCCAAAACTCTATACACTTTATTGTTGACAAACCATACAAAACCAAACATTTCTGACAAATGAAGATCCTTTGACAGGAGTTCCAACTTATATACAGCACCAGACTTCGGTTACATTGCTATGAACTTAATGAAGGGACTAAACAAACGAATTGCATTGGATTGTTGTGGTTTCAAATGATTAGCCGGGTAACAAATAGAAGAATCTTCAGGTATTTCTTTAAGAGGCTCACAGGACTCTGGAGACACCATGTTGGAATAACCTTCAACATATGAACAATTCCAAGGATGAGGGGATGTTACGTTAAGGATGATATTAGATAGGCATATGTTGCTGAAATTATCTCCATGAATACCCTCTAAAAGACCTGCAAGTCTGATATTTGCTCCTGTGACATTTTTTATGGTTATCCTGTTTATGATAGGAAGTGCATTTGGGTCATACTTCTCATCTGGATGCTCGCCATATTGACCCTGGATCGTGATTGCCATGTCCACATTCTTCATGATCACATCAGAGATGTAGATATTTTGAATATAGCCACCTCGCCCTGGAGATGTTTTTATTCTGATACCATGCTCTGTGTTGAAAAGGTGGATGTCCTCTGCCCAAACTTCTGATACACCACCAGACATCTCACTTCCAAACGCAATGCCAGCACCTAATTTTGTTTCTCCGGTAATGTGGCGGATACTGATATTGGAGCTTGGATGAGCAAAGGAAATGCCATATTCATCCCACCCGCTTTTGACTGCAATTAGATCATCACCAGTGCTGATGTAACAATCTTCAATGCAGACATTGTTTGATGAGTCTGGGATACATGAGACAGATTTTCAATCATTTTTCTTGTTTAAGTTAATAAAATTTTCCAGAGTATTCACGTATAACATTGTGAATATTCATCAAGATCCAAAGAGAAAAATTATAAGATACTTCTTTTTTTCCACCTATAACATTTGCAATTTGAGTTATTTTAAAAGGAAAAAAAAAAAATCAAGGAGTGGAAGTTCAGATCCAATCAGCGAGATGTACAACAAAGGCAACTATCAAATCTCTAGAAATATTCATAAGAACGGATAATCAAGAACCAAGGCATAATAAGCTGGGGAGGGACCAAAATTTTTTCCGATCACAAAAATTTACATAAAATAACATCAACTCAGTATTGATAGGAAAATTAAAACAACTGCCATGTGCTAGATATTTCTAAAAGAAGAAATAAAAATAATTTCACAGATTTTAAATTAGAATCATTTTATTGATGATTTAATTTTCATTTTTCATGAGAAGATGAGGATTCTCCCCATGTTTATTCACCACTAGCAGAGGAAAATGTGTTAAATGGAAATCAAAGATTGAGCTTATACTCCCATTTTCACTAGCAGCAAAAAGGGCTAAATTTTACTAACTAGAGGGAGCAAATTAAAAAGAACTGCCATCACACAAAATCACAAATATCTTATAAAAATAATAGACATGTTTAAAAGTCTATGAACATAAACTTTTTTCTATAAACTGACAAATGGAAAAAAATTAGCTACTGCTTAGATCTAGGGGCATAAATCAATGTGTATATGATCAACAATTTTTTGTGGTCCATCTATGCTACCCTAAAGCACTTTACCATGGAAAATCAAGTAACAGTAATGGTCCACTGTAGAACTCAAGCATCACTGACTGCTTTAGAATGGTTCATATTCATTAACCAGTAACTGGTTCCTTTAGGTCTGGACAATGGCATTTCTGTAAATTAATAATGTTGATTTTTTAAAGATGGATCCATCCCATTTCTCAGGTACAGTCATGAGTCATGATATGTATTGATTATGTCCTTAGTTTTCTGACAGGTAGATTTTCTGTTTATGGGAAAGCTTTTGTCGTTACAATAAAAAAATAATGGAAAATAACAGAAATATAGCAGTACATTTTTCTATCAAATGCCCGCTTATTCTCAGGTAATTGTTGCATGTTACTTTGTTATTACATATTAGATAGTTTATTCATAAGATTTAGACACTATGATTGTTCGATCTGCATCGTATTATCTTAGCACAGCACATGGAATATTGCCTGTCTTGGGACGAGTAGCAAAGCCAGAGCTGAGATCCAATAGCTGTTAGCTCTGTTGGTTGACCCCTCCTTCCTAAGGGCTTGTCCTTATGGGAGGTCCATGGTTTCAATCCTGATTGTGACACATTACCACCATATTGCTCAAAAAAAAATGAAAGAAGAGAAAAAAAGAAAGAGTGGCAGAGCTGAGAAAAAAAAGAAAGACCTCCCTCCAGCTTCCCCAGCTATAGTTTAAATCACAGTCCTGCAATTGCATGAATGTTTAACAATCTTTCTCATTAGCAAAACCAAAAAAATGGGAACTACTCTCTTCAAATATATGATATTTCATATTGGACAGTAATGAGGCTCCTTCTGTGCTCTTCATTCACCAATGTAACATCATAATCCTAGAGGGAGGAGGGTTGTCAATTATAAATGAACATAAAAATTTCTCTAACGAAAATGACTCTCCACTTCAGAATTGGCACCACAGTTCCGTCATAATTTGCTGTTTAAGCCAAAAGGAACTCAAAACTGAACAAGGAATATAGAAATAAATGAACATAAACTAGCAGGAGCAACAACAATTTTTAAATCTTAGATTTATTGTGCCTCAAATGACTCAGATTCAGCCTCAAGTTGTGCACAAACTCCCAAAGAACATTCAGTCCTCTCTTATTCAATAAACAATATATCTAACATTCATTAGGACTTAGACAACTCCATTTCAACCTCTGGTTGAGGAAATTCATGATCAACACAACCACTACAAGTTCATGCCTCGGCAATGCTGCTTGACTTAAACTCATGTCAGTCTCCACCGTGGGAAGTAGAACATACACCATGCATAAGAATTCTCCCATTACTAGGATGGCTCGGAAGTAGAAACTCTCATACATCTCGGGAAGGCAAACGAGTAAACCAGTCCACAAAAGCAATCATGATAAACCCCAGATCAAACAACCAAGCTAAAATTTACTCTTCAAAACTTCCGCCATCAGATAAATCTTTTCAACCAATTGCCTGTCTCCATTTCTACTCCTTTGAAGATCCAGAAGTAATCCAACCAAATAACCCATCCCATTTCATTTAGATGCCCATAGTTGCACTTACTAAAAGGTTTTATTCCATGGTCCTCGATCATAATGTAAGATGATATCCTATTGGTTTTGACTACCCAAGAAGCCTTGCTTTGCAATTCAGCATGCCTACATCTAAAGTCCATGCTTAATCCACATAATACAACCTACAAATTATGAACTTATTTCATTCTTTAATTCATGTAGCATCTGCATTGCATGGTCATGAATATGAGAATTGGATTAGACATGTATCCACTGTCTGACTCAGCAAGAAGGAAAAAGTTTGGTATAATTTTAGAAAGAAAATGTTATCTCTATAATTTTAACTAAATTACATATAAGTTTAACTAAATTACATATTTCTACCTTTAAATGTTATCTCTATAATTTTAGAAAGAAAATGTTAAAAAGAGATTGTTTGGTACGATCTTTCAAGATGCATACTTCTCATCCGAACTTCCCAATCAACTTAAGGACAGTAGGAAAATAATATTTTGCAAAGTTCTTTCAATATCTACATCCATAACAAATCTCAAGAAAGAACTACTCACTCCTAATATCAAATTACAGGACTAAACCCAATGTTGGAAGAGTTCAACTCAGTCATTGTTAGAAAAGTTCAACAATCTTCCAATCTTTAAAAGCGGCTACCAAAGAACTTCATGAGTATCTAAGTAACCAGTATATATCCGACTCGGATATGTATCTGATACAGATTTTTGGAGCTGGAAACAGTGTGTAGAATTCATATATGCAGTCTTGAGTTTATCATACTCTAACAAGTGCTTGGCCATACACTAAATGATGAGGACATGGAAGATTGAAGAAAGGAGATTGTGATGCCCAAACACACAGATTGAGTTGACGATGGCTAAACATCCCTAGGGCATGACCCCAGAGAAGGTGCAAGGTGCACAGATTGAAGTCATTGAACAAAACCATAACAATACTGGAAAAGATAATCATCATTTCAAAGCAAGACAAGATTTCCATTATTAAGAAATGACAAAAGTTGTTCAATTACGAATTTCAGTTATTCACCTAAAAACCTAGCTAGAACATATTTTTGGATTTGTTGGCCTAGTACAAGTACCTAAGATCTCCCCACAAATCAACTGATATGAGACTAACCACAAGCCAGCTCTCACATACTCCCCGTTTAAGCCCTAGCGACCTTGCTCGGTTAAGGATCAATCCAACTAAATCTAATCACAAACACTATGATTAGCCCATGCTCAACACCAAATGGGCTCGTGCTATAGTATTTCTGAGTCCACATAGACCATGACCTCACCAAATGGGCCCCTGCTGTAGCATTCCCTAATCAACATGGTCAACACCAAGTGGGCTTGTGCTCTAATATCATTTATAATGAACCATGACAAGTGGGCTTGTGCTCTAATATCATTTATAATGAACCATGACCTTATCTAAAAGGCTAGCTGAAAGGTACTGTTTGGGTTCCTTAGCTCTGTATAAATACTAAAGATCTCTCTAGTCCACAACCGATATATAAGTACCAGAGATATGAGACTAAACACGAGCCATAAGAATACCATTTCACATTGGAATTGTAAAATAGCTTCTTTTCCTTATCCAACTTGTAGCAATAAGGGTATGGAATTCCTACATTTTGCATGTGGCTTAAGCTTTTCCATGAACAGTGACCCTAAGAAGAAACTTAATGGAGAATTTGATGGATCATAAAAAATTAGGAAATTCGGTTTAATGCTCCAAAATGCTTTCCCACATTGACATTTGAATCTCAGATGTTAGGACATAGCTATTCTAACAATCAAATGTCTGTTGTCAAAGATCTGGTGTCATCACTGCAAGCACAAGGCCTAACTCTTCATAATAATGAATCTGATTTTATACATTATTTGGGGGACCTTTTGGAAACAAGGGACATAAGAGCCCCTCAAAATGATCTGCAAGTATTGGATTAATGGTTAATGCCAGATTCTGATCCACCAGAACCACCATCTTGATGCAAACGTTGGGAGGTATTGCCAACACCACATTTGCAACTCCCCAAACACTGCCCACCCTCCTCCCCCCAACCCCATTCCTTTCTCAATAAACAGAACTTGAACGGCATCAAAATAGAAAAATATTTCTGACACTTCCATTCTTTTATCTTATTATGCTGGTTAAAGAAGTCTACATAACACCATAATACATGTTAATGTTCAATTTCTCTAATGAAGCACAATTAATATTCTAGAATGACACTGCTAGAGCATTTGATGAGACTGAAAAATCTTTAGTCTATTACAAATATAATTGATGGTCCATTTATTCAATGGACTAGCTACTATTGATATTAATGCAAGGATTCTATGCTTACTTCCAGAATAATTATGACAACATTACTTGCCATCCATATACATATCATTTGGTTGATCATGTTCAGCTTTTCTTTTCAGCCAGTTTTGGTAAGATTATAATATTTTACAAACTTCTTCTCCAACCATGCATGAAGACCATAATTGAACAACTTCATACCATAACTACCCAAAAAAAAATAGCTTGATGCCATCTACTTGGGCTTCTATGAATCTTGGGCTATTGGTTCTTACCCAAGGTCCAAGTCCTTTGGAATCTTAGTGTTCAGCACGCTGCAGAAAGAAGAATTTGCACTGCCCCAAGCAGAAGATTAGGGGCTCATTTATCAGATAGCTGGCAGGGAAAAAACTTATAATAATTTTTGGTATACGGTCGTTGGGTACTTAGAAGATCAGCTGGTTCTCTCACACATCAATTTTGGAATATAACCTTGGATTTGGAAGAAAATTCTGGAGAATTTGCATCCACAAAAATGCACAACGAGCAATACTTGCACGTCCCGGCTTATTAACAATAAAACGTACTTCTAATTTTTAAAAGAAAAATGAAAAACATCAATTAATTGTTCAAGCTTCTAAATAGTGAAGCTTACCTGGATCAATTCCATCTGTGTTTGGTGAATCAAGTGGGGCGAGAATTGTGACATTCTGGATAAGGACATTGCTGTTCATCCAGCAAAACAAGTCTCAAGTTTTCCCAAGCATACAAAATTCCATTCGTCTATCAAGTAATAGAGGTAGAGGCAACTAATTCTTGATGGAACTAACCTGCAATATACAGGATGAATGGCCCAAAATGGGGAATTAATGAATGTCAGATTTGAGATAACCACCTTGGTTGAATACATGAGCTCAACCAAATGTGGGCGAGTAACGTTCAACGTTTTATTATGGAACAAATCCCACCAAATGCTGCCTTGGCCATCAATAGTCCCATTGTCACCTGGAGAAATAGTTATTGAAATCAGAAAGAGTGAATTAATATGAAAAGGTCCATCTTAAAATGATCTAGAGCAGAAATAACCACAAAAGAATATATGAAAAATAAAGAAAGAACATTTCAAGACGAACTAAATTGGAACAAACTATTCCGTAACTGGGTGCTTCTTAAATTGAGAAGTCAACATTACAATTTGTGAAGTATGTTGGTACAGAAATTGTTTGTCCTAGATCCATGAAATAGGTGTGGGCAACATTGGTGAGCACTTATGTGAAAACCGGAGAAACCAGGAAATCATAGTCTACGTCATGCAACAAAAAAACTTAGATGAAAAACATGTGATGCCCTCTAGGACAACATGGAGAAACTGAATTACAGTAAGTTCTTTGTATGTTTAGAATATTTGAAGAGAAAACAGAGAAACAACTAAGTTGCAGTAGTTATTTTGTAGGTTTAAAATATTTAAAGAGAAAGCAGAGAAACTAAAATGTTATAGTTTCCTGAATTGGATGCATTTCCCAAATGAATCCACAGAAACAATGGCTAGAGTACCTCCAAGTTTAGTCTGGCTAAAATCAACAAACCTGTTATTATCACATCTGTCAGATTGGAACCGTGAATGAGGCTTTTATGCCTCCCACCAGGTAGCTCTCTACCTCTTCCATATGAAGGCAATGGATCGATAACTGGCCAGCTTGACAAATCCTGAAAAGTGAAGAAAAAACTTCTGGCTTTGTAAATTGACAGTAAAAAAAGGTAGGAAAAATTGAGAAAAACAAATGGTATGTGCAATTTATATTTTTTAATTTAAAAAGACTCTCTGCTATATTTTTATATGAAAATATATCACAAAGCTAAGAATAGCATCTTTGATGATAAGATTTATTACTAAATTATTCCAGTTTTCAGAAAGCCACTGATTGGATCAAATTGTGATATTGAACAATGTTCGTAGTAAAGTTCCAGTAAAGCCTCTCCTCATCACCCAACAGAACCTTTAGCCACAAATATTGCTAGACCATTGAGCTTGCAAATATAACAGTTTGAACCTTGGACCAGAGGGACAAAGCCCACAAAACTTCCTCTTCAGAGGTATGTAGATTGTAGGCCTTACAAAAACAAGTTTCCTTTTGGGGCTTTTTATTTTGTGTTTGGCGCCGGCGGGGGGTGGGGGGGTGGTGGGGGAGGAGGAGAGGACCCCTATGCTCACTTAGCTGACGACATAGCAGATCAGATGTCAACCTTGAAAAAGATGAATGCTTCTTTACCCTAGGAACAAAAGATCTCAATTCTGGATGGAAGAGAGTCTTCTCTATCCAGTCAAATTCAAGTCTTCTCATGCTTTTCTCTCAAAATGGAGTCTTTTTCAGTGACTTGCAAGTTCAGCTCATGCTAAAAGGGTTATCTAAATTTTTAGACTCAATTCACATCATTAAGGTTCCAGATAAAACCTTGAATAATTAGCTAAGATCTACAAACAACGTGGTTTTCCTACTCAAGGGAGAAGAAAGGAGAGAAGGGAATCTTCGCTCTTCTAAGACGTTGACAACATGGTTTTCTGTTTTCCTCCTCAAGGGAGAAGAAAGGAAGAAGGGAATCTTCGCTCCCCTCCATTTTCAAAATGATTCGAGACCTCTCATTTCCCTTCAAAGATTGTTAAAGTTTTAAAGTCATGCATCATGAATTTGGCTTTACACTGTTTGATCCCAACCAGGGGTTCATTATCCTACTCTACAAAAATAAATTGGCCTGGCATGCTTCCCCTTTGCATTGGTTGACCAAGTTTTTCTAACAACATCAAATGAACCCAACATTGCCAGTTGAGTATTTCTTATGGGCATAACCATGTGATTGCCTTTCTTGCATAATGAGTCAAGGATAAAAGCATCCCACTGAATTCACTAGAAATGTAGCATAAAAAATTGATGTCTACAAACCTAGAACAAGTCAAGGAAACTCAAGACATGGCTAGCATAAGATTTAAATCCCTGATTCAGCAAAATCTTATGCCAGGTGATAAAACTCAGAATATTGGCAGGATCCAATCTTTACATTATTCAGTATAAACTTAAAAAATATATTTCAACGGCAAAATTTTATGCTATTGATTGCATATTGTTGAATGGGTGTGCATTTAATAACCAAATTGCTGAATTCAACAAGCACATTCAGTACCATGTCAACAAGATAAAAAGCTGAATGTTACGAATTTAGCTTAAGCATGAGAAACTAAAACAAGTGTAGATTAAACTTGGAACAAGTTCCTAACTCACTGTGGATCCAATGATTACTGCATCCTTGTCTAAGCACAATGTGAGGTGGCTGATAAGATTAAAACTTCCCGTCAACCACCTTCCTGCTGGTACAAAGAGCTGCGCCCCACCCTTATCAGCAAATGACTGTAGATAAAAGATGGCATTTTGAAATGCTTTAGTGTTAAGCGTCACTCCATCTCCGACAGCTCCAAACTCAGTTACTGTGACTCTGTGTGGTCGATATACTTTTGATCTTGTTGGCATACAACTGAGGTTGTCTGTAGCTGCCCATGGGAAACTGCTGATTGATGCAAGAAGCAATAGAACTTCCAACACCTGCATGAAGATTTAAATTGGATCGATACTAAAAACCTTAAGGTACTCAAAAACAATGATCTGATAGCATTAAAATAGAAGTAATTAAAAAGGCCTAGCCAGCAAAAAATCTTTTCATCCATATTTAAAAGAATGAGCTCTGACATTATAATCTTTCCAAAACATGAGTTCTTTTAGAAGCATTAGTGTTAACAATTAATCAGCAGCATTTTGATTAACAATTAGTCAGTAATAATATAGGTTGAATATATTCTCTTTTATGGAAAAAGAATGTTTCTTTAAAAAATGTATAGCACTTTAAACTCCTAAACTAATTCTTTTTGAAGAAAAGCACCTCTTCAATGTTGAACTAAAAAAAAACTTTCTCGCTTTCTTCTTCTTGTTTGAAATCTCATTTCGTTCATAATATGAAAGAGGTTTTTAATAAGGTTAACATGATACCAACTAAGTTTCCTAAAAAGGTTCTGCCAAAATCTAAATATCTCATCCATAAAATATTGGTTGTTGATAAAGTTATTGGGTTGCCAATATGATCTTATATCAAATATATTCTCTAAAAAGGCAACCAAAAAAAAAAAAAAAGAAGAAGTTTTGCTCCAATGTAGATCTCCAATCTATGATCAATAATTAGTTCATCTAGAGAGTCTCTTTGAGAGAGACCAAGCAAAAAATGGGAGTCTCAGTAGGTTATTTAAGGAAAGAATATGCAAAATGGGAATGAAATATTAGAAAGATATCAAACAGAAAATAATATGATCTTACATCAAATACACACCCTAAAAAGATCACTACTATAAAAAAAGGTTCCCTCTCAATCTAGATCTCCTTTCCCCTATCGATGATTTGTTCTTTAAAGAGCTATTGCATCACAACAATGTTCTTCCAACCTTTTCTAGAGTGACTAAACAAATGAGTGAGTCTCAATTGCTTGGACAAGGAAAGAATGTAAAAAAAATGAGTATAAAAATGGGTGTCCTAGTGCACGTGGCTTCCACCACTAGGGTTTGGAAAGGGTCAGATGCAAGATCAATCTTGGTACCAAGTATTGTATTAGTAACTTACCAGTTCAATACGGTATGGTATACACTCTATACTAAAATAGCTCTCTAACCATTTTTCTCAATTTTTATTTCGATACGCCACGATACATGTTGGTATGCTTCGGTACAAATTGGTACCCCTCGATATATGTTGGTACACCATGGCACATGGCAATAAGGCTCGATATAGGCCAGTATGGTGTTTGAACCGACTCAAAGATAAGTTTCGTACCAGTTTCCTCCTGGTACAACATGGTATGTCCCGTACCATATAGTATGAGGTGGTATAGCAAACCGTAGTCAAATGTATGCAGCCTTACCCCACGTGTAGAGAAGCTAATTCTAAGTTTCAAACCTGTAAGACCCAATTCACATTGCGCCAAGGCCCGCCCTATAATATGGAAAAAATGAAATAAGATAACTGATTTGGAAATCAATGGTAGTCTTCAAGTAAATTAAGGAAATAACTTAAGTAAAGATATAGGAACAAGAAGAATGGGAATTAGATAAATAAAATGGAAAGAAATCGCTTTGTCCAAATAAATTAGGGATCATATTTGACATAAAGTTATGGAAGTAACAAGGAGTTGGTGTAGAATTATTACTATTTTTTGGTTGAGACATGGAGGGGTGACACAAATTGGTAAACACCTCACTCGTCTTTTCTGACATGTAAATATGACTAGAAAAGAAAAAAAGGATATATCCTACCAAACTTTGCAAGGCATGAATAGTGGTAGGTTGAACATCAACCATGATGCGATGTATTTTTTTTAGAATATTTTAAATATGCAGAATTTCTTGCTTTGGACTATGAATGTACAAACCCGTGATTGGATTAAATGTGGAAGAGGTCATTGTCAAGGTGACCAACCAACCCATTTTCTCCTTGTAATTGATGAGCTAAACAGAATATTGGAGCTAGCAAAAAGTAAAGGCTAGATGCTGGGCCTAGCAGAAAATGACTATTATTTCGCAGATGATACAAATGTTTTTGGTGCTGATCCAGAGTAGGTGCGTGATCTTACGGACATGTTCGTACTTTATATGACCAGTTATGGAGCACACAATCCCAAAAAATTGGGATAACACATTACATTTGGGAAAGGGTTTAGGCTGCCCATATGGCGACTGCAACTTCCAAAAGTATTTTAGATCCTGGGGCACTTTTTAGATCTGGAGCCCCTCGTGTATCATGATGTAGCTGCACGGATCAAGGAATGAGAGCAATTGGGGTGTTGAATCTGAAGAGCAACCATCAGCCATTGGCTTTGTTGGGGATAAATCCCGCTCCTGCCGAAGCCCGGCCCAACGCTCAGCCCAATGTAACCAGTAGCCGCTGAAGAGCTTCAGCGCCAGGCGCCAGGCCGAACTCCTTCGGACTTCCCGCGGCCGAACTCCTTCGGACCCCAGGCGAGCCCGTGCAGCCGAACTCCTTCGGACTTCCCACGGCCGAACTGCCTAGAGGCCGAACTCCCCTGCACCGAGGTCCGGGCCGAACTCCCTGAGGCCGAATCAGCGAGCCCTGGCCGAACTCCTTCGGATCCCACGGCCGAACTCCTTCTGACCGGCCCCAGGCGAGCCCGTGCAGCCGAACTCCTTCGGACCGACCCTTGGCGAGCCCGTGCGGCCGGGCTTCAATGAAGTCCTCTCAGCAGCCGAACTCCTTCGGACTTCCCACGGCCGAACTGCCTAGAGGCCGAACTCCCCTGCACCGAGGTCCGGGCCGAACTCCCTAGAGGCCGAATCAGCGAGCCCTGGCCGAACTCCTTCGGATCCCACGGCCGAACTCCTTCTGACCGGCCCCAGGCGAGCCCGTGCAGCCGAACTCCTTCGGACCGACCCTTGGCGAGCCCGTGCGGCCGGGCTTCAATGAAGTCCTCTCTTAGCGGCCGAACTCCTCAGCCGACGGGCTTTAGTAGAATCCCCAAGCGGTCGCCACTCAGGAGCCCGAACTCCTCAGCAGTCGTCACTGGGCCGAACTCCTCAGCGGTCGCCCTCATCAAACTTCGGCCGACCGAGCTCCTACCGAACTCTCAAGTGTCCAAGCCTCAGCCCAAGTCCAACAGCCGGCCGAATCCCAGACGGCCGAGCCGCGGCTTCTCAGTTGCCGAACTCTTCTGCGGACGGGCCTTAGCTGCATACCTCTCGCCAGACGCCTATGGGAGCCGAACTCCCTCCTATCTTCCTCTTCAGGAGCCCGAACTCCTCCGAAATGGGCACACGACGAAGGCCTTCATCCCTTCATTCGGCAAGCTCTGCAACCATCACCATCAGTCAGTCCGCCGCACCATCGGTCAGTCCGCCGCGGGCGATAGCGACCCACTGTCAGGCGGCGATGGCTGTCACCCTCCATCCGCCGCACGCGGCGCCAGTGAGACTGACTCCACCGAACCTCGAGCGGCCCGCCAGCACGCGGCTGCAGTTGTCACCATCAAGCTCCACTATATCAAAGACCCTCCCGACACACTAAGGCTAAGCTCTCTGGACTCTTGACTCTCTAAGCTCTCCTCCACATCTCTAAGCTCCGGAACTCATTCCGAGCACTCCATTACTGTTGGTCAGAAACTAACTTGACCGTCGGAGGGTCCTGCCGGAGCCACCACCCCACCGGTTCCGGACGGGACTTCGTTTTGCAGGTCCCCGGCGGCGCCCAGCGGCCTCGATTGCGGCGACCCCCGGCGGCGACGGATTTCTGCACCAACAGATTGGCGCTGGAAGAAGGGACCGAACCTTCGAGGTTCCCTTGTTCTTAAAGGAGTGCTCGGCGACGATTTCCCTCCCCTGTTCCGGATCTCTCTCCTCCCTCTTCAGTATTCCTTTTCTGAAAAGAAAAATGCCTCCCAGAAGAACCTCGACCCGGAGGTCGGCAGCCTCCGCGGCCCGATCCCGTTCGGGTCCGTCCGCTCCCACTCCGGCCCCGGCGACGCGGGCCCGCTCCGTACTCGCGGTAGATGCGGAGCGGTTCGACCTGCTTGCCCAGCAGGTCCGCGATCTTACGGAGGCGGTGCAGGCAGTGCAAGCCACGCATTCGCGAGGTCCAGCGCCCACTCGACCGGCGCGGGGTTCCCCGGAGCCCGGGAATCCAGTCCAGGAGCGACCGATGTGGGCTACCCAACCTCCGGCCCTCGGGAGAGAAGGGCAGCCGGCAAAGAGCCCCTGCTCGGACCGCGGCTCAACCCAGGGAGAAGCTTCGCACCCCTTCCGCGAGAAGACCTTGAGGATTAAGGATCGCGAAGATTTCCTGGACCAAAGGCTCATGGAGATGGGACGGCGCATAGAAGAACTTCGTCATACTCCTTCCTCCCGCGGTAACGATATTTGCACTGATCCTCCCTTCTCACAGAAAATTATGCAGGAACAGGTACCACCGAACTTCAAGCTCCCGCATTTTGAAAGCTACGATGGGACCGCTGACCCGGTCGACCATTTGGAGGCCTTCAGGACGACGATGTTACTCCATGGCGCCCCTGATGCCATTTTGTGTCGGGCTTTCCCTTCTACCCTCAAGGGAGCGGCTAGGAATTGGTACTCGGCGCTTAAGCCGGGCACCATCCTGTCGTTTGACCAAATGAGTCAACAATTCGCGGCCCACTTCGTCAGCAGCAAACGGCCGCGCAGAGGCTCGGATTCCTTGTTGGCCATCAGGCAAAAAGAGGGGGAACCCATCCGGGCTTACGTCACCCGGTTCAACGCTGCCGCGCTGGAAGTCCGGAACCTGGACCAATCAGTTGCTATGGCCGCCCTCAAGGGCGGCCTTCAGAAGAACGACCTGCTGTTTTCCCTGGAGAAGAAATATCCCAGGGACTTCGCTGACATGCTAGCTCGGGCCGAAAGCTATGCCCGGGCAGAAGAGGCTTTCGAGGCCAAGGATAGTGAAGCTCGCGACAAGCGACGAGTAGGCAGAGCGGGAAGGCCTGCCGAGGAAAGAAAGCGCACCGAAGCCTGGCCGCGTTCCCGAACTCCCCCTGGTCGCGGGCGTGCCTCGGACTCCACCTCAGGCTCGGGGGCGGGAAGCCGCCGACGGAAGGGCGCGCCGAAGTTCTCCTCGGCACCGAAGTCCCCCCCGACGTCGAAGTCCCCCCCGACGCCGAAGTTCCCCCCGGCGCCGAGGTTCTCCCTCGCGACGAGGTCCCTCCCCGCGCCAAGGTTCTCCCCTCCGACGGCGTTTTCACAGCTACGCCCCCCTCAACGCCCCGAAGGCTCAAGTGCTGCTGGAGATCAAGGGACGACTTCCGGAGCCGGAGAGGATGCGTTCCCATCCCAGAAAACGCAACCCCAACAAGTTCTGCCTTTACCACCGTGACCATGGTCACGATACCGAGGAGTGCATCCAGCTCCAGGACGAAATCGAGGAGCTGGTTCGGCGGGGCAGGCTTGGCCGATTCCTGCGAAGACGATCTAAAGAGCAGGAAGATCGGCCGAGAATGTTGCCGCCGAATGGGGAAGATCGGCAGGAGGACCGGCCGTCTCTTGGCGTCATTAACACCATCTCGGGAGGACCGCAGCAGGGAAAGACCGACGAATCCGAGGGATCGGCAAAGAGGCAGAGGACCTCGGAGCCCGTGACCTTCACCGAGGCAGACGCCCAGGGGATCAGATTTCCGCATAACGACGCGGTTGTAATCTCTTTAAACGTCGCTGATTATGATGTACGCCGCGTTTTGGTGGATAATGGAAGTTCGGCGGACATATTGTTTTACGATGCCTTCTTAAAAATGTCCCTACCTGATACCCGCTTAGGACCTGTAAATTCCCCCCTGGTGGGATTTGCCGGACACGCCGTTCCGGTCGAAGGCATGGTGACTTTGGCGGTGACGGCGGGCCAATCCCCAAAATCGGCCAAGGCGCGGATCGACTTTTTTGTCGTGAGGACCCCGTCCGCCTATAATGCAATCCTTGGGCGACCAGGCCTTAACGCGCTACGGGCGGTAGTGTCAACCTACTACTTAAAGATGAAATTCCCGACGAGCCATGGAGTCGGCGAAGTCAGAGGAGACCAAGCCCTGGCAAAGTACTGCTACTCAATCGCCCTGCGCGAGGGAGACCGGCCCGACCCTTGCCTTGTTGATGGACTGGACGTCCGCGACGACCTCACTGAAGAACGGGGCGAACCTGCGGAAGACCTCGTCCCTGTGTCCTTACGCGATGGAGACCCGGGGCATGAGGTGCGGCATCGGCTCCAACCTTAGCGGCCAAGGTCAAGGGACAGCTCGTCGCTTTCCTCAGAAGGAATGCAGACGTCTTCGCCTGGGCCCCAGCGGATGTACCAGGGATCGACGCCGATGTCATAGAACATCGGCTGGCCATCGACCCAAGGCACCGACCCGTCAGAGAAAAATTACGCCGCCAAGCCCCAGAAAGACAGAAGGCGGTAGCCGAAGAAGTGGATAAGCTCCTTGAAGCTGGACTCATTCGGGAGGTCAACTATCCGACCTGGGTCTCGAACGTGGTCCTCGTCAAAAAAGCAAACAACAAATGGAGGATGTGCGTCGACTTCAAGAAGCTGAATAAAGCCTGCCCAAAGGACAGCTACCCCCTGCCGAGGATCGATCAGCTGATGGACGCAACCTCGGGCCACGAGCTCCTCACTTTTATGGACGCATTTTCTGGTTATAACCAGATACGCATGGCGCCCGAGGATGAAGAAAAGACCACCTTTATTACTGACCGAGGTCTCTATTGTTACAGGGTCATGCCTTTCGGACTCAAGAATGCAGGAGCCACCTACCAGCGCTTGGTCAACAAGGTCTTCAAGGGGCAGATCGGCCGCAACATGGAGGTGTACGTGGACGACATGCTGGTCAAAAGCCGAGCCTCGACAGACCACCTCGCCGACCTTGAAGAAACTTTCGGTGCGCTTAGGAGGCACAAGATGAAGTTGAACCCGACCAAATGCGCCTTCGGCGTGACCTCCGGAAAATTTTTAGGATTCATGGTGTCGAGACGCGGAATTGAGGCAAATCCCGAGAAAATCCGAGCCATCCAGGAGATGACTGCCCCGAAAACAATTAAGGAAGTTCAGCGCCTGGCTGGGAAGGTGGCGTCCCTGAACCGCTTTGTCTCGAGGTCGGCCGAGCGGTGCCTGCCTTTCTTCCAGGTCCTCAGGCGACCGAAAGATTTTTGCTGGACAGCGGAGTGCAAACAGGCATTCGAGGAGCTTAAAAACTACCTCGGCGCGCCCCCACTGCTGGCAAAGCCCGAACCTGGAGAAGGGCTGCTCCTATACCTAGCTGTCTCTCCAATGGCCCTGGCGGCTGTCCTGGTCAGGGAAGATGCGAAGGCGCAACAACCAGTCTACTACGTGAGCCGAGCCTTGAGGGACGCGGAGATCAGGTACTCCAAGTTAGAAAAACTAATTTACTGTCTTCTGATCGCAGCCAGGAAGCTCCGACCTTACTTTCAGGAGCATACCATCACGGTCCTCACGGACCAACCAATAAGAGCCGTCCTCCACCGAGCAGATGCTTCAGGAAGAATCGCCAAATGGGCGATCGAGCTCACGGAGTTCGACATCAATTACCGGCCCAGGCCATCGATCAGGGCTCAGATACTGGCAGACTTCGTGCTGGAATGCACCGCACCAGCTGAAGCCGAGCTTGAATCAAGCGAGACTATCATCGGAAGGGAGACCAGGCCCCAACGAAGCCGAGCTGTGGCGGTCGAGCTTCCCTGAAGAAAGGGCCGACCTTCTTGAAGGCGCCTGGGTTCTGCATGTGGATGGCTCATCCAACTCTAGCGGGGCCGGCGCAGGGCTGGTCCTGGTTAGCCCCGAGGGGATCGTCACCGAGTACGCATTGCGCTTCGAGTTTCCCACAACCAACAATGGGGCCGAGTATGAAGCGCTGATAGCCGGGCTGCAGATAGCCAGGGAATTGAAGGTGGGTCGGCTTCAAGTCTATAGCGATTCCCAGTTGGTGGTCGGTCAGGTCGGCGGCAGCTACGAGGCGCGGGAGGAAAGCATGGTGATGTACCTCGGGAAGGTGAAGAACTTAATACCAGCCTTCGACAGCTTCGACATTCGGCACATCCCAAGGACCGGGAATACAAGGGCCGACCTCCTCTCCAAGTTGGCCACCTCTGCCCCGGCCGAACTACCAAAAGAGGTGTTTCTGGAAACTCTGAAGTGCCCGACCACCGAGGAACCTCCGGCCGTCCTGCGGACGGACTTCGAGCCCAGCTGGATCGATCCGCTAATCGCCTACCTCGAAGAAGGGGTCCTCCCCCACGATCGGAGAGAAGCTCGGAAGCTCAGGAGTCAAGCCTCCCGCTACGTCTTGTACGAGGGCAGGTTATATAAAAGGTCGTACTCCCTCCCGTTGCTGAGGTGCCTCCGACCCTCTGAGGCCTGCATCGCGCTACAGGATGTCCACGAAGGACTCTGCGGAAGTCACGCGGGAGCCAGATCCCTATCGCAAAGACTACTTCGGCAAGGGTACTACTGGCCGACCCTACTTCGTGATTCCACGGAATACGTGAAGAGATGTGACCGCTGCCAGAAGAACGCCAGCGTGCAAAGGCAGCCGGCATCCGAACTCACTCCGCTCACTGCACCCTGGCCCTTCGCGCAGTGGGGGATGGACATCCTCGGCCCCTTCCCAACAGCGTCCGGACAACGGAAGTTCCTCCTGGTCGCGATCGACTACTTTACCAAGTGGGTCGAGGCGGAACCACTAGCGAAGATCACCGAGGCCAAGGTGCAGGACTTCGTCTGGAAGACGCTGATCTGCCGGTTCGGTCTGCCCCGAGCCCTCATAACCGATAATGGGCGACAGTTCGCTGGAGCCCGGTTTGCCGAGTTCTGCGAAGGATTAAACGTCTCCCACCACTTCACATCGGTGGCTCATCCGCAAGCCAATGGGGAAGCCGAAGTGACCAATCGGACCCTGCTGCAAGGCCTCAAGACGAGGCTCGACAGGGCAAAAGGGGCCTGGGTAGACGAACTCTACCACGTCCTCTGGGCATACCGAACAACGCAGAGGGTACCGACCGGCGAGACACCCTTCGCCTTGGCCTTCGGCACCGAGGCAGTCATCCCGATCGAGCTCAAACTCCCGTCCGCTCGAATCGTGGGCTTCAACGAGCAACTCAACCCCCAGGACCTCAGGACCAACCTCGACCTTCTGGAAGAAAAGAGGAGCAGCCCGCATCCGAATGGCCGCCTACCAACGGAAGGTGGCTCGGTATTACAATTCCAAAGTCAAGAGCAAGGCGTTCAGAATTGGGGATTTAGTGCTCCGACGAGCAGCCGTCTCCCAGCCCCAGAGTCAAGGGAAGCTCGTCCCAAATTGGGAAGGTCCGTACGAAGTGGTAGAGGTCATCCGACCTGGTACCTATCGCCTAAAGGAGCTCGGAGGACTAGCGCTTCCCCGACCTTGGAACTCAGAAAACCTGAGAATGTACTACCAGTAGTTTCCCTCAATAAAACCTTGTTGCTCGACACTATCGTTTCAGGGTCACTGAAAAAAAAAGGCGAGCGGAAATGCCCCCACAGCCGGCTAGGAGCAGGAGGAGAACCTCGTCCTAGCACGAGCAAAGTCAAAGGCCCCGTTCGCAAAGGACGGGATGGGGGGAGAAGCGAGGACGACGGTCCTCATGTGCCCCCACAGCCGGCTAGGAACAGGAGGAGAACCTCGTCCTAGCACGAGCAAAGTCAAAGGCCCCGTTCGCAAAGGACGGGATGGGGGGAGAAGCGAGGACGACGGTCCTCATGTGCCCCCACAGCCGGCTAGGAACAGGAGGAGAACCTCGTCCTAGCGTGAGCAAAGTCGAAGGCCCCGTCCACAAAGGACGGGATGGGGGGAGAAGCGAGGACGACGGTCCTCATGTGCCCCCACAGCCGGCTAGGAACAGGAGGAGAACCTCGTCCTAGCGTGAGCAAAGTCGAAGGCCCCGTCCACCAAGGACGGGATGGGGGGAGAGACGAGGACGACGGTCCCCATGTGCCCCCACAGCCGGCTAGGAACAGGAGGAGAACCTCGTCCTAGCGTGAGCAAAGTCAAAGGCCCCGTCCACCAAGGACGGGATGGGGGGAGAGACGAGGACGACGGTCCCCATGTGCCCCCACAGCCCGTTGGGAACAAGAGGAGAACCTCGTCCTGACGCGAGCAAGGTCCAAGGCCGAGCCCCAGAGTCTACGGCAAGCTTCACTGCGGAAGACGAGGTCTCCTTCAGACCTCGGCTTCAACTTCGGTATCAGCATCAGCGGGAGACGGGATCTCCCCCAAGCGATCATAACCTTGACTGCAAAAGAGGAGGTCTCCCCCGAATCGACTTCGGTTGACGAAGGCAATGTCACCTCCGACCCTGACCACGGGGGGCGACATTGACTCCGGCCTCAACGTCGGCTTCACTAATTTTGGCTGGAAACGAGTCCCACTTCAACTCCAAACATCGACTGGGGATGAGACCTCCCCCAAGCCTCAGCTTCAACTTCGGCGTCAATATTGGCTGGAGATGAGACCTCCCCCGAGCTTCAGCTGCAACAAATGCGGAGCCTGGAAGAAGACTTCGGCAGTCGCCTGTTTTGGTACTCCCTTCCTTCAATTTTTGAACCCGGGAGTGGGGGGGCTACTGTTGGGGATAAATCCCGCTCCTGCCGAAGCCCGGCCCAACGCTCAGCCCAATGTAACCAGTAGCCGCTGAAGAGCTTCAGCGCCAGGCGCCAGGCCGAACTCCTTCGGACTTCCCGCGGCCGAACTGCCTAGAGGCCGAACTCCCCTGCACCGAGGTCCGGGCCGAACTCCCTGAGGCCGAATCAGCGAGCCCTGGCCGAACTCCTTCTGACCGACCCCAGGCGAGCCCGTGCAGCCGAACTCCTTCGGACCGACCCTTGGCGAGCCCGTGCGGCCGGGCTTCAATGAAGTCCTCTCAGCGGCCGAACTCCTCAGCCGACGGGCTTTAGTAGAATCCCCAAGCGGTCGCCACTCAGGAGCCCGAACTCCTCAGCAGTCGTCACTGGGCCGAACTCCTCAGCGGTCGCCCTCATCAAACTTCGGCCGACCGAGCTCCTACCGAACTCTCAAGTGTCCAAGCCTCAGCCCAAGTCCAACAGCCGGCCGAACCCCAGACGGCCGAGCCGCGGCTTCTCAGCAGCCGAACTCTTCTGCGGACGGGCCTTAGCTGCATACCTCTCGCCAGACGCCTATGGGAGCCGAACTCCCTCCTATCTTCCTCTTCAGGAGCCCGAACTCCTCCGAAATGGGCACACGACGAAGGCCTTCATCCCTTCATTCGGCAAGCTCTGCAACCATCACCATCAGTCAGTCCGCCGCACCATCGGTCAGTCCGCCGCGGGCGATAGCGACCCACTGTCAGGCGGCGATGGCTGTCACCCTCCATCCGCCGCACGCGGCGCCAGTGAGACTGACTCCACCGAACCTCGAGCGGCCCGCCAGCACGCGGCTGCAGTTGTCACCATCAAGCTCCACTATATCAAGGACCCTCCCGACACACTAAGGCTAAGCTCTCTGGACTCTTGACTCTCTAAGCTCTCCTCCACATCTCTAAGCTCCGGAACTCATTCCGAGCACTCCATTACTGTTGGTCAGATACTAACTTGACCGTCGGAGGGTCCTGCCGGAGCCACCACCCCACCGGTTCCGGACGGGACTTCGTTTTGCAGGTCCCCGGCGGCGCCCAGCGGCCTCGATTGCGGCGACCCCCGGCGGCGACGGATTTCTGCACCAACAGGCTTCATATTTGCAATCACAACATGTAGTAAGCCCAACCATTTTCTTCCATTTGAGAGGTGATTTAAGGAATCCTAATTTTTCAGTGATTATAGATTCCCCATATGACCCTGATTGTTGAACTCTAGCTTCTTAATCACAAAGCGCTTCTCATCCAAAGTCCAATCCATTATTCATCCTAGAATAGTATTTGCCCTAAGTGTGTTCTTTATACTTTTTAACTCCTTTTTGGTCTTTGCATCAACTTTTGAAACATGGTTCTAATCTACTTTGGAAATAATCATTAGACTGGAGATTAGCATGCAAAATCACCAAGTTGTAGTAAAGACCCTTTTCCTATGAAGTATCTTGGCTTGCCTTTCAGACTTGAGGGATGTTGAAAAGCTAATTGGTTTTTACTGATTGAGAAGATTGAAGAGGGACCTTCAGGTTGGTAAGGGTAACATCCATTGATGACAGACTTACATTTGTAAATTCTGTCTTATCCAACACTGTAGTCTTTCTTCTAGATACTTAGCAGGGTAACTAATAGGGTCGATAACATCAGAAGGGGCTTTCTTTAGAAAGGTTCAGGTCTAATCACTAACAGGTATATTTGTTAGGTCAGAAGTTTGTACACAAGTCAAAAGCACCAGGGAAAAATCTAAAGAACCTGCTAGGGAAGTAATGGCAGATATTCTTTGGTGAAGGTGGTCAGATATGGATAAGGTAATCAAACAAATAAACCATAGAAGAAGAATACATCCTTTGAGTTAGAGCACTCTTCTTCCTCAAGTTTTTCCCTTCTGGCAGGGGGTGTTGAAGGCCAAGGATTGCTTCAGTGTTGAATTTATTATATTCTAGGCAATGGAAAAAAAATTTGAAGTTCTGCAAGGATAGGTGGCCTGGCAAGGTTCTCATATGCGATGTGTTTCCAAACATTTATGATAGACCAGTAGACAAATCATCCCTATGGCCTCTTAATTTAGCTGTTGATGAAGTATGTGTTGATCATCCTTATTTCTAAAATTTCTTAACAGTCAATCATTCTACAAGTTTCTTAAATCATCGAGTCTTGGTGACAGGTCTTCCAGCTATTTGGAAAGCATGTACGTTTGAGGACTCAGTTTTTGCTTGGCTGATTGTGAAGGGAAAGATCCTCACTGCTGACAACCTAGCCAAGAGATCTTGACCTGGCCAAGCCGCTTGTGCCTTCAGCAGATCCTTTAAAGCAGTCTTTTTTCCTTATCTATCAGATGTCTATTTGCTAAAACCATTTTGAAGTCCTTCAAAACCAAAATCAAAATTGGAGTTTGGCCAGGCTCATTTTTATCTTTATGGAGTAAATTGAGGTAAAGCAGAATCAAGAGAGAGTTGAAAGCATAATGGAACCTCCTCGTCATACCTATCTGGTGGAACCTTTTGGATTAAAAGCAACACAAGAATACTAAGATCTACAGTCGAGCAATTGGTTGATATCTTCAAAAACTTCAGAACTGTTGGTTCCAGTGGTCAACATATGGTGCTAAATGTATGACTTTGTTAGAAAGCTTTTTTTTCTCTTTTTTGATTCTTAAACTCGAGATCTTCATTCCACAATATCAATGATATGATTTTTAATGGGCTGTGAAGAAGAACAGATCTCCTTTCCCATCCACCCTTTTTTTTGGGGTGAACCAACCCTTATTTAATCTAGAATGGATCACAAAGACAAAAATCTGTTCATCTTCCATACTACAAAAGAAAATCTGAATCAACTCCAATGAAAACGAAAACACAAGGTGGCGAAACCTAGATGACATGTATATCATTAGATCCTTCAATATCTCCAGTACAAAAACAGGAAAAAAAAATACAAAACAAAGTAGAAGAACAAAAAAAGAGCAGAAGCAACAAAAGCACCTTAAGAAGCCTCATGGTAGTTGAGATCTATTGTCCCCGGTAAACCAAATAAGAATCCTCCACCACCTTCCTGACACTCCCCTGGATCACCAGGAATCAAAGACGAAGTAGAAGACCAGCCACCAGCTTCAGAAGCCTCGGTTGATTTCCCCCAGAACCTCCATCAAGGAGTCACCCAAATGATTAGCTGGCTTTCTTTTCGGGAGACCACCACAATCCCCCAAAAGAACAAAAAAAATCAAGTGCAGTGACCACTGCTGCCCTCCAAAAGAACAAGCAGCGCTGTGCTGGAGCAAGACCTTTTGTCTTCACCGTCCTCCCGGTCCATAACGAGCCAGCAACACAGAAGAGGAGCCCAAAACCAAGATTGGGTGGGCTTCATCGATTTCGTGGGCTTTTAGATCTTTTCTCTCGGAAAACTCCATGGATTCACACGAAAATCGTGTTGGCTTGTCGCAACGGGCTGAACGAGGGATTGGATGCCGTGATCTTTTTCGCACAATTTCTGCCGGAACCTTCGAAAGCAAGTCTCTCTCTCTTGGAAAATCCGTCAAGCCGGATTCGTAGAGTCCATCCGTAACGGTCAAAAACAATTGAAAGTGACCGTTGGATTACCATGATGCCGTTAAAGGCCATTGTAAGGGTAATAGCCCTTCGCTTCAAGCTTTTTTAATATATCCGCCGTTACAAATACTTTTGGACGCCTCCTGTTTCGGGAGTTCGCAATCACATGCATCATCTGGCATCCGCATTTTTGTTACAATATCTGACATCTTTTGCTGTTTAGCCAAACAGAACAACATTCTTAAATTAAAATCGTTGCATCGGATAGGAAGAGTAAATTATTTATTTGTTAAACGATTATTCAAGCAAATAATGTTGCGATCTTTTGTAGCTGTCCACTGTTTTGAGAGTTTTTTTTATTTATAGAAATGGCTAAAAAATCTAGATAGTGCATGTAATTTGGGGGCATCATCATTTAGGCAAACTTTGCTTCCAAAAGCCACTTAATGCAAGAACATCAAATAACCTGCCAGTCTGCCACTATAGAAGGTTTAGAATGATGATGACAACAAGAGAGCAACATTTGTTGATTGGGTTGCATTAGTTCTTTCCATTACTGACTGTTCCTATCAGTGGGGTTCCCTCATTCCAGCAAAATACAAAGGTCCCATCCTCAGTGCAGTGGGAGGCAGATGGATAAAGATTTGACCACCTATGCTTCTTTTTATTCAACAATATTGGTAACGTGGAACCAGGCTGCCCAAATTGGTCCTTGAGTAGGGTGGAGTGGAGTTTCAATCAAAAAGAGTGTTGGAAATGAATTTTTTGCACACATCCACATAGCCAAATAAGTCACATCCATCATTTGAATTCATGGCTCCTGCCATCGATGCCATCTTCCTGAATTATAGTTGAATATTGTTA
The DNA here is from genome assembly GCA_006176705.1 of Cocos nucifera. Classification (NCBI taxonomy): domain Eukaryota; kingdom Viridiplantae; phylum Streptophyta; class Magnoliopsida; order Arecales; family Arecaceae; genus Cocos; species Cocos nucifera. The sequence continues at coordinate 7,519,722 of QRFJ01000002.1, read as the reverse complement.
TGATGGGATGTTGCATGGGATCCTAAAGCAGCAGAGGTTTACTCAAAACTCTCCTGCATGGAATTCGCGGGTCCCAATGATTGCCATACTTGATCACAATAAATGGTTAGAATAGAATTCTGCTGTAATCCATGTGACTACTTCTCATGGCTACGTCCCACTGAATTGTAATCCACTTAATTAGTGCCAGTTTATTGGCTCTATACAATTCACTATAATCCATGTGATTACTATTGATGCTAAGGAAGAACTCTGTCAAAATCTCGACAGATACCCCAGGGACGTGTGATCGTTGAGGCTAAACTCCCTGAAGTTAATTTCATGCTGATCTAAACCACGACAAACCTGCGACCAACTGTTGATTTGATGAGTTTCAAAACTAATTTGAGCTAGCAAATTAATGATCCATCTCGACCTAACAACTTATTCGAGTCCGGCTTATAGTTAATTATTTTTCAAAAAAATCATTGCAACACAGCCTGTTATGATTCACTGTAAAGCTTGGCAGAAATAAATTCTGCTTTAAAATGATCGTTAGTCCATTTCCAGCAAAGCAATGGATGATCTGCAATGATAAAATGAAAGTGAACTTAGTGATTTTCATTATCATAGAATTTCATTATGATCCAGCATTAGTTCTGCCCAGATCAGCATCTAAATCGCACTCGATTGGTTAGGATCATTATTGAGTCTGGATGCAAAACCTATTTTTAGATACATACATGGACAAATTAAGACTTGGATCACTATGATTCATAATCTGGAATTGTGCAGCTCCACCACTTAATATAAATGTAGATCCGGACTCTGATCGGGCCCACAGAAATTTTGAGTTAACTGGAGCTCAATGCGGTCATCCAGTAAATTTCCGGATTGCATTTTCTATTTAAAATGGTTTTTTTGATTTATATTTTATTTTTCTTTTATTTATAACTTTATTCATTTTTAACATTTTCAGGTTATAATTTTCAGTTGAAAGTGCAATCTAGATAATGTTTGAATTTTATTTTGATGAAAAGTGGAGAAAAACCCCACCAATACTTCGATTTATATTTTCTCTTTTGCTAGCATTTTTTTTTTTAAATTTTCAAACAATAACTCTCAAGTCAGACAATGCAATTTAAAATGACTTCCTACCTTCATACTTTTATTTTTATTTTCGCTTGAACCTTTTTACAATCCATTGATCCATATTTTTATTCATCTTTTATGATTTTTAAATTAAAATTTGAATTGAAAATGCAATTCAGATGGGCTTTGATTTTTCTTTCGATGAAAAGGAGGGAAGCCTCACCTAAAACTTATGTTTTTTAAAAGAAAAGAGCAATATCCATTTTTTTTATTTGAAAATGAAGTTAGATTTGATGCATTTGATTTGTAATTATTTTATATTGTTTTCTCTTTTTAATAGGGCAGATTTTTCATTTAGGATACCCCAAAGAGGCATGAGAATCATAGGGCGAATTTAGGTATTTTATGCTCGTGAGGATAGAGATTGACCATTCCCATTTACTCAAAAAGTTGGAAGGATTTTCATCAGAGTACAAGATACTGCAAAAGAAGCAACTCCCTATTTGATTTTTTAAGGATCTCCCAAGTATGCTGGAAGGAGATTCATTGCAGAAACTAGTTGAGTAGATACAGAGAGGAAGAAAGCTGAGAGCATAATCCGAAATTTAAATTCCAGATTACAGGATGAATCCTTCACCACTAGTTCTTTCAACAATTAAAGGAAAAATGATGGCTCACGTATGTAATCAAGATAGAATTTACTCATTCCAGTCCAACCATTTCAGAATTAAAAATAAAACTAGTATTACCTACAGAGGCATGAAATGATAGATCATGTACCTTTTGAGCTATGAAATTTGGCATTATGGAAGCAAGGAAAGGCCTCCTATACACTTCAGCATGAAAGAAGCAGAGTAGCATCCACTTCCAACCATCTTGAGCCAATCATGTGGGCACTGTCGGTCACATTAGGATGCCAAAATCAGGCTCAACTACATTTGGCAGGTGGAAAGACCCATCATGCAACGTCTATGTTAGAACCAAAAGAGTTACAAGACCATGTCAATTGAATTAACAAAACAGGAAAGCCGAAAGTATCGAAGATCTGCTATTTTAATTTTTCTTATTGTCCAACCTTCGTTCCTCTCTGCAGCCTCGCCGGTCAGGAATTTCACTGATTAGTACACGGAAGCTGCTCAATAAACCAGTTTATGAATGTAATGCTATAAAATTCAGCTAACTCCATGTGATGGAATATGTATAGTGTTCGACATCAGCAATCAGCTTAAGTACTGATGGGTGCAGAAGGTTTTCTCAAGGTAAGATAAAGCCGATATACATGATGGACATATTAGTTTGAAGTTGTACCATGTTGTTGAGAGTTTCTTCTAACACGAACCAAATGTTTGGAAGGAGGGCATGTATGCAGAACCGGCAATGACCAAAAGAGATTACTTATGGACAATCAGCCTGTCCAAGCAATCTAACAAAATGCCAGATAACTCCAGTGTGACCAAAATCCTTCATGCAATATGTTGCCAATTGTGATACTACAAATTTCCAAGATGAGGCTGTTGCAGCCTATAGTTTCCACTTGATCTTGAGAAAAGAAAGGGGGATGGTTCAATGTCCTGGATTTTTATGCACATTTCTGCCAAAGAAACTATATAATCAAGTGGAAAACGGTAACGACCATCAAGGCTAAAGTCAATGATAAATGATGATTTCACCGCACAACGAAGATGAAGCACACATTAGGAAAGAAACATTACATAGCTTATCAAGCCAATCAAAAACTGCAATCATATTACAGCTGTAGGACATAATTTAGATAGAAAAGGCAAACTGTAGCATATATTACTGATATCTAGCATAAACTAATGGATCCATGAGTACCAATTTTCCAACCACCTCCCACTCCAGAAAAAAAAGGTAAATAATGAAAAGAAAACCATCATGAGTAAGTTATGAGGTACACAACTGGAAGAAAATTATATAGCTTATCAAACAAAATGCTACAACCATACTAAAGCTCCTAGACATAAAATGCCTAAACAAACAAGGCAAATAAAGAAGGTAACCGATACCAGGACATTAATTCATCTTCTACAACTTTAACCTTCCATCATATGATTTACCACACACAAGTCACTAAGAAATAAAAATAAAATTGAAAACCATAAGTAATGAATTAAAACACTCAGAAGTGCTGTCATATAAAACTGAATCTTTATGATTATCAGTTGTCCACAACTGAGGATGTCCAATGATTGGGCACATGAAGATGAAATTGGAAGCAATCTGGCAGTGAAAATTATGTAGTCTTAAGCCTACTGTTGGGTTCAAAGCTTTCTCATTTACAATCCAATGATGAACTAGAAATTAGATATTATGTAGATCTGATGGAACTTGATAAACGTTGAAGCTTGGAAGGGTTAAAAAATTGGGTGAGACCAAACAAGACTAGAAGGTGGTGAAAAATGATAGAAATTTGCTATTCAGGAAATCTCAGGTTAGGGTGGGAACCACCATTTGGTTGACCCCAAATTAATAAAGCACAGCTTGTTTGTTATGTTTATATTTTGTAAAACATGAGTGCCATAACAATAATGTGAACACAGAATAAATAGTCTGATACTATTATTTTTTCCGCTGTTTCTTAAAGTTAAAAGAGAATTCTAAATAAAAGAGTAGATTGAACCTTAGAAACAAGCCGCGTGGAACTCCTAGGAACGACAACAGGATCACATGGAGTTTCTTTTGCTGAACTCTTAAAGCTTCTTAAACTCATCATCCCAGTAGTTTCACCACAAACAGGCTGCCTTTTATTCTGGAACTCCTAAGCAGACTCTGGGTTGTGAGATCCTTTAGAATTTTTTTTCTAAGGTGTTCTGAAATTGCGAACATCTGCATAACCAAGTAACCAAGAGTTATATTAGACAGAATTTGTAAAGCATAGGACAGTTATTAATCTTTATTCTAAACAAAGCTTACTCTGAGCTATTTTTTCCCTTCATTGGAGTGCATCTACCCTACAGACAGAAAGTATAGATTTTCAGTTGTGCAACATGGAGGAAAAGTCTCATGTGCCCATTTACATAAAGAATATCTCCGCCTCATTTTTAAGTGTAGGTCTGCCTGCAATTGAGAAAACATAGAAAGAAAAAGAAACATCATCATATCAATTATCAAAAACTTTTGGAAACTGCGCCTTGCATGACCAAGTCATCTAAAGCCCTATCCCACACATGAACTTAACCCAGGAAGAGAGCACCAAATAAACTAAATAAAATGGCCTAGCATAAAACTAGTAAAATGAAGAAGAAACCAATCAGGCACTAACTCGAACCGTCAGATTCCTCCTCTTCTCAGATGAGGTCAAGGGTTCAGATCCTATCGGTTCAAGGATTTTGAACTATTGCAGGTAAGCATGGTTGATATACTCATGACATAATTCTGCAAAGCATGAAGTTTCATGGAGCCATTTGGTTAAGGTTATTAGTTCTCAACAAAATCAAGCAACAAGAACAGAATGTTGAATAAACAAGAAAGTCCATTATGGTTCTCACTAGAGATGATTGGGTTTTGAGAAAGAAATATTGGCTTAAACTTCAAATGAAAAGTCACAAGCTGATTGCCCAACAGTGGAAGTTCATTAACCTCCAGTACAAGTTAAAAGCCCTTAACATATTTATCATCCAGCTATAACGTGAGGATCCTGATTAGCTAGATGTATGCAAGTAATGGATAGGAAGACTTCAACAAATCGCTGGTGAATCAAAAAGTAGAAAAGCAAATAAAGTAGAAGCAACCACCTAATTATCTTGTGCTGAGAAGATCAAGCAAAAGATTCATTGCATAACCAACCATAAAGTGGCCAAATGAACTTTGAAACATATTCTAGTCATTTATTTTGTTAATGGAGCTTGGTTGAAAAAGTTGGTGATAGTCATTTATCAAGTGAATCTGGCTCATGCATGAGTAAAATATACAACTGGACGTTCAGTACGCACTTCTAGATCTTTTTAGACGTGGGATAGGGCAATTATAATCCTTTAATTAATCCTAGCATTCCTTGTACATTTTTTGCTAGCAGTGCCATATCACACTTAGTTAAGAAAAAGAGCAACACTGATTCATCCCCAAATGCTGACATCAGATCATCAGGAACAGAATTTCCAAGATTACTGCATGCATGCTGATTAGAAAGATGGTCTGTTGACCCTACATCTGATTGTGCATCAGTCATTGGATGATCCACTACCATTTGCCCATCAATTTGACTGGAATTTGATAACCGTTAAGTCGGCTCGAGCCCACTACTAGCCCTACTCAATTCAAGTTGAGTATTGTAGTCAAATTCATCACTAAGGTAACTTTAAGAAGAAAAGGCCTTGTTATAAAATTCAGAAAGCTAGTCAACAAGAAGGGAACTTTATCAATTAAACTAGTTTTACCCCATGCCAATAAGGAGCCATCTTCCAAGATTTACCAGAACTTGTAAAAAACACAAGTTTTCACAATACACTTGCATTAACTAAGAAGAGTTTTTTGTTCCACTTGCCTTCTGGCAGTCAAGCTGGCAAAAGAAGTTGTATGACGTCATAAAATAGTCTCATGCTTTACATATAAATGCAGATCCTTATGGGTGGATTGAGGTTCCTCTATCCAGCAAAAAGCAACTGAATATTCTGCATTGTCTTGGTTCCATCATTATCCTACCATCATTCTCATTCTCCATCAACTCCCTATATCCCTACTGGGATATGTCATAAGTAAGCCTTATTTTAGATTGATAATTCATGTTACAACCACATCAAAACCTCATGGCCATATGTGGTTCCAGAACAAGTTAGGCCAGAGTAGAAGGGCAAAATTACTCCTCGTCTACCGTATTTAGAGTAAGCTACTTCACCATATGGGTGTACAAACTCTATATATTTTTCAAAAAATACCTAATCTATCTCTGTAAAAAAGGTAGGCTCGTAAAGATTGTTTGGATGGTTAAAATGGAGTAAGCAGCTTCAAGAGGTCCTATTCCATTCTAAACCATATATGGATATAGCCTAGTAGTTCTCTTCAAAATGGAAGGTGGAGGATTTATTAATTAATCATGGATATGAACACAACAAATAGTTATATAGCATCATTATTTATATGTCTCTATATGCCAAAAGGGCAATGAACAGGGCTCACCAATGGACACAAATTAGTTTCATCATCTGATCTACTGTGGTAGCCAACCAATCAGCTAAATTGATTATCGCTTGTGCAACCAAGACTCCATATAGCATTGAAGAGTATTTAAAAGCATGTTCTTGATTTGCCAAGTCAACTCTGTTCCTTTTGTTAATTAACATAAAAGCAGCTACTAATTAGACACAAGGATGAATTTCATCATGACTCATAGGAATCTTCCATTGAAATCTTTTATAAAATCTCTAATAAAAGGTCAGCACTTCCAACATGCTCGTTGTTAATGATTGTATATAAATCAAGCTCCATGATTTTTCAAGTATGCACCTTCTGATCATGAACATCTCAGCTGCTCTACTATTCAATCTAAAGCCCCACCAAATTCTTCAAAAAAATAGTCCTTTCCGCAAAACTAGTCTCTTACATCTTATTGTCTCTTTAAAGGTTGCAACAAGATGACATTGAACATCTGGCTACTTCTGCCATAATAATTGGGGCAGCACATTTCAGAAATATATGTGTTACTGCTGAGAATCATCGGCTTCAGAATTTGAGGATTGGCTCCGTGCAGTCAAGCTTGAGAACCTGTAAAACAAAGTCCGGATCGGAGGATTTTGTCTTCGGCGAGGATCCTCCGACGCTCAAGTCAGAAACAAGCAAGAGCTAATTTCTTTTGAGAAGGGTTTCTTACTTACTAGGGTTCTCGAGGTTCGTTGTATTTGTGAAAAAGTTTTACACGATGGTTACGTCATTCCGCTGATTTCGGGCCACTAATCTCGTCGTGGCGAGATTTCTGAAAACCTTTCGAATGAAATGATGGTTGCTAGTGTGATTAGGATTTTCACTTTGTCGCTAATGATTTTGGGCGAATAGATGACAGCTTGTTTACGACCTGATTATAGTTGTACTGCGGTCAATCCGCGAGGGACTTTCTTTATCCGAGGTAATTTAAAAATGATAGGTGCCAACCGGGATGTTTCCATAAATATTGGATCAGGTCGGCCCTCCGGCATTAGTCATCTGTTCAGAGGATATTATAGTAATATCCTAATCCACAAGCGCTCGTCAAGATAGGTTGACCTGAGGTGCCTCTGGGGTATATCAGTCGATCTGAGGCATTTTATTACCACCATAACAGTACCCTCCTAGTGTTGAGTCTGAAGATCAGGCGAAAGGACTAATCATACATAGCGCTTCGAATCGGATGAGTTGCTTTCCCATCTGCAGTTGCACACCAACATTTGATCGTTGCTGTTGCCATTCCTTAGGACGAGCGTAGTTACAATTGAAAGACCCATTCCGTTCGCTGATAGAAAAAGGATAAATTTAATAACAAGTGTCTCCTTGTCTTCTCCCCTCTTACTATAAAGCATGTGGAGAGGATAACTGAAGAACGAAAAGCATTTCTGAACATAAAACTTCTGTTTTTCGCATCCCTTCTTTTGAAGCTGTCTTGATAGGTTTTTTGCTCCGAATGAATTCTTAAATGGCTGCGACATTGAAGAGGCTATCGGCTCATAGGTTGCGAGCCAAGATTTCGCTCGCTCAAACTCAAACTTCCAGGAGTTCCTCTGCTGAAGTCCCAGAGGCTCCTTTAACATCTCCCCCTTCTGTCCCAGATGATGCGAAAAGAGATGGGTCCTTGTTAAGGAGTGATTTACAAAGCTCGGTGGGCAATGTTCGGGTCAAGCCAGTGGATTCAATGGGGGAAAATGCGGAGGTGGTGACAGAAGCGACAATGGGAACTTCCATGGAGGTCATCCCCATTCTTCCCCAGCGCACGTTGTCTCAGAGACGGAAGCAAATCTTCCCAAAGAGTCGGAAGAGGGAGCCATTAAGGCTTCCGACTTCCGGCTTCTTCAACTCGATCGATGTGGTTGGGGCTGTCGAATCGCAGAGGATAGAGATTCTTGGCCTAGATGTTTTTCCGACGAGGATCCAAGAGGAGGCACCCCAAACGTCATCGGTTCCTTCCTCTTTTTCTACTGCAAATAATTTGGGGGTCGCTGCCGATTTCTTAAGGAGACATCCCCCTCCTATAGATAGGCTCACTTTAGAAGGAGAAGATGTCCAACATCAGGTATCTGGGGCCTTCAACTCTTTAGTTTCACTCAGTCATTATCTGGCGAGTTTCGTCGGGGCCGCTTTCGGGTTTTCACCTTTGGAACTTATGGAAACGAAGAACGAGCTCGAAAAGCTCAAATATTGCCTTGAGCAGTAAAAAGCTGCTAATGCTGATCTAATTAAGGAAATCGACTGCTCCGAGAAAGACCTTTCCGAAGCTCCGGAAGTAATCGATCGAAAGGACTATGAGTTGAGTAGAGCTTGCCGTAGGATTGAGGTTCTTGAGAAGCAGAGGTTAGAAGCTGACCGAGAATGTCGTCGAGCCCATGACGCCATCAGACACCTGAGGAGGACCTTGGCTGAAAGGGGTGGATCTTCGTCTGAGACCGCACTTCTCCAAGATTCCGATGACCGACCGACGAAAAGACCCAGGACTTAAAGCGAGGGTCATCACGTGGAGAAAGCTTCACGGAGGTCCCAAGTTTCCTCCTCCATGGGAGGACCTATAGCTCAGAGGTCTCCAACTAAACCCCAAATATTAAATAATTCACTCGAAAGGTTAAAGAAAGCTAGGACAAACTCTATTATTAAGACTTGTAAGATGGGCTTTTATGCAGGCTTTAACGAGTGCAAAGAAATAGTTTTGCCTCATCTTTCTAATGGAGCTACTGAGTCCTTGCATACGGACCGGTCGGTTGTTAACCTGCAATCTGTGATTCGTGTTTGCATCAACGAATTGTCAAATGTGTCTGATCTTGCTATCAAAAGAAATGAGGTAGATTCCAACGCGTAGAGAGCTCAATCTGAGGCCAGGAGGAGGATCTTTCCGAGGCGAATTGTCGAGGAGCTCCTGACGACGTCCTCGTGCACATACGCTTTTTTTTTCTTTTTTTTTTACCGAAACTTTATATGAAGGCTTTATATATGAAAGAAATGCTTTTTCACCAAAGCAATTCCTTTCTTATTCTTTCCTTGTCTTTTTGAGATGTTCTGGGTTGTCGAATCCATTTCCTTGCTTAACTGGTTATCTTCTTGTTCTTGGCCTGTCCATCCAAAGATTCATGGGAAGCTAGGAGGGACGGAATTTAAACTGTTATTCATGTACCGATTACTACAACACGTCTTCACACGCTGTCTCATAAGTGGAGCAGGGCACGATTTCGGCTCTCCGTACCGATACGTCGTATCGATGACAAAGGTCGCGTCTAATCACCAGCCGTCACGTGTCCACGCTGCATCAATCTCCGCCACATGCATTTAATATTCCGAAAAGACAAATCACTCGGATCTCCGCCAATTCTATATAAGATCCAGATGGAATGAGAGTTGAACCTTGTCATCTTCTTCTTGCTGTGGATTTTTGTCTATTTTTCTTTCTCTTACGAAAATGGTCCAATCCAGAGATTTCGAGTTCGCCCCTTTGGCCTTTCGATCGGAGGTAACGGAGGATGACTTGATACTAATTCATGATTAGTTCAACTTTCCTCTGGAGTTTCAACTCGAAGTTCCCAAACCAGAGGAGCGGGTCTACAGCCCTCCTCCTGGTCAGATCAGAGTGTACGAGGAGTGTTTCTGGACCGAGTTGAGGTTTCCTCTTCATCTCTTTTTTATCACTCTTTTTTGCTTTCTGGAGATGTCGCTTTGTTCAGTGGTGCCAAACTCGTGATACCATATTTGCGGCTTCATTGTGGTGTGCCTTCTAGCCGGAGTGGAGCTGACCGTAACGCTCTTTCGTTACTATTTCGTGGTGAAGAGGCATTCTAGAGCTCGCGGCTGGTGGTACGTGACCTCCAAATTGAGAAAAAACGTTCCTCCACTGATTCGGGGTGCTCCTTCCGCCGTTCATAGATGGAAGATTCGATTTTTGTTTGTTTTCCGAACCTTGGGAGAAGACTGGGGTTTCGTTGATTGGGGGAAGCCGCAGGAGAATCTGTTGAAGAACCCACCGCTTGGTCCGCATTTAGAGCAGGACCTGAAGACCCTACGAAGTTATGAGATTCTAGAGTTGAAGGAGTTGCTATCCGAATAGATTCTGTTCAATGTTGGGATCAGCCTATTCAACTCTTTCGGTACGTATTTGTTTTCTTTTATATCAATAAATTTTTCAAGTATGTAGACCTGGTGCCAGATGGTCAATGCTTTAAATTTCAGGAATCAATCAGAGTCCTCTTAAAGCTAGGGTTCCGAAAGATCATCGTAAAAGAAAGATTCGTACAGTCGGTGAGAGGTCTGCCCGTATTTGGATTGAACCTCTCCCAGCACAACGATCTCTTGTAGTCGAGGAGCCTAGTCTTCTCAGTGTTGAAGACTTCCAAATCGTCCAAGTTCCGCATGACTCGGAGCCTCCAATTCCAGAGGAGGGCCATGAGGCTTCTATTGAATGTTTATTTAGCGAGGCCATTTTAGGCTTACCAGCTCTTGATATCCTCAAGCCTTTTCCGGAGGAGAAATTATTCAGGAGAAAGGGAGCCAGTGAGCCCGCAACACCCGGAGTATTTTCTATTAGGGATGCCGATGCTTCAAAAACTCGTGCGGCGGCAAAATTGAAGGCTCCACTAAATGAGCCAAGAATTTCTGAGGCCAGTATTTCTGGGACTACACCAGCCGAAGTCTACTGTGATGGTTCGGCCATACATGATTATAAGCTAGTTTGTGAAGCATTCTCAAATTTTCTTTTTCTGACTGACGCGTCCGAGATACTGGTTGATCCTCTAAAGATGAGGAGAAAAAAAGCTCTGGACTACTTTATCCAGATAAGCCGAGGTCATAGATTGTTGTTCTTTTTGTTTTTGTTTTCTCGCTTTAGAACTTATCCTTACAAACCTCATGCAATGCCTCTGTAGCTTGCCCATTACTTAAATGGGTTCATAGAGAACGTCGTTGACCTTTCCAAAAGGACGACGAAACTTGAGATGCAAAGCACGATCCTCCGGAAGGCAAAGGATCAACTGTCCAAAGAGGCTGCGGAGACTTCGGACAGAACTGAAGAGGCCGAGAAGAAAGCTTTGGGCATCGAGACGGCATTGAAGAAATTTGTGAAAGAGAATGTCCGCCTAACCGGTATTAAGGGGGCCTTGGAGGCCGAGATCACAGAACTGAGGGATCGAGTCGTCAAGACTGAAGCATCCGAGGCGGAGGCTTTACTCTTGGTGAAAGCGGCCAAGGAGAAGACCTTGAAGGCGGTTGACGATTTTAGGGCGTCCGATGAATTCAGGAAGGAGAAGGCCTCTTTTGTACTGGATGCCTATGACGAAGGAAAACGTGTTGTCTGCGAGAAAATAGTTTCAAAATATCCTAAATTGAATTTAAGCTTCTTGGATATTCCTCCAGACAACTTATCTTGAATTTTTGTTCTCTTCAGCTCTTTAAGAGTTTTTGTAAAGAGACTTTTATGAATAAAATTTCTTCCTTTTGTTCTCCTTGACTTTCTCATTTCGCTTTGTTCTTTCAGTTTTATTCCGATCTGAGGAGTTATTTCTTCAGCTCGTGCATTTTTGTACTTCCTAACCTCAGCTCATGAACCTACAAGCTGATCTTTTCGTTTCCCATGCACGTATTTGATGGGACGTGCCCAGTCTTTCATGTATCATTAAATGCGCATAGTTACGGAAGCGACGTAACTGCGAATTTGACTCAAAATCCGATACTTAGTCGTGGAGCGTTAGATACGCCCACTTTCCAGTTTGCATGCGGCAAGATTGGACAATCGTAATTATGGCGAATTCGTCTATTTATAGCGACATTCCGTTCGCTAGCTGCTCCATCCGTGACATTCTTTGTCTTTCAGAGGAATGTCTACAAATTGGTTCTATCTCCCACAAGAAGATGGAGTTCCTTCGTCTCTCGATGGAGGTAGTTATCCAACCGAAGAGACGGAGGAGTGTTGGTTGATCTCGATCAACTTGGGGGTGTCGACGATAAGGTCTTTATCATTCAGATACTTCCACTCTCGGTTTTGAGACCTTTGTCATCCTACTTCGCCTGTAGGGGATGGTCTGCCGCTCGGTCTTAAGAGCTTTGTCATAGTTCTCTGGCTCTGAGAGGATAGAATTTTGTGACTTGCTCAAAGGGACCTGAGGTTGTGCCATCCTTATAGGAAGGCAGGAAGGGGTTGAGCCGCCACCCGAGCGTCTAAAGTTTAAATCTTATACTTCAAAGGCTCCCTCAACCATTATGTTCCCAGAAACCATGACTGGGGCACTGAAGGAGTTCTTCGAAGTCATATTAAGAAGCTTTATCCGGGTTGTCTATCATGTATCGACATTCGATGGAGGGGTTCTTTGTTCTGAGTTTGGGGCAGAGTTGGATTCTAAACAAACTCTGTCTCGATCTCGTCGGGTTCTCCATCGTTGCCACTTTTTGGCGGCTCAAGTGGTGGCATTTAAGGTTGTGCCACCCCTACAGTGTGGAAGGCATATGTCCTAGCAACTGAAAAAGATTCCGAGATTGGGTCGCATAGTCATGGACTTCAAAAGTACCTGACTTCGGCATCGGTGAGAAGTCCACCTCGGATCTCGCACCTCCGCGGACCTGGATACCCTTTACGGGATCCCAAAGTCTCAAGTTTTCAAAGGAGCTTCTTCTGCATATCGACGGCCTCATCTTCGTCAGGCTTTTTGATCATGTCTTTGCATCGGAGTTATGCTTTTATAATTTCATCCGAGTTGTTCACTGTTGTTCTTTATAAAAGCAATTGGATCATTGCTCTTGTAAAAGTTTTTCCTTTATGAAATAAAATGCTTTTGTTTCCTTCACCTCGCACTTCATTTCTATTCTGTCTATATTGTTAACTATCCCGATCAAAGGGACCTTGAATCCGTGTGGATTTCTTTGACCAAATAGGTCTAAGATGATTCCGATCTGAGGAACTCGTTGTTAAATATCCCGAACTTTATCTAAAGCGGTTTCGATTTGAAGAACTCGCTGTGGAGTATCCCGAGCAAAGGAATTTTATCGAAAGCAGTTCCGATCTGAGGAACTCGCTGTTGAGTATTCCGAACAAAAGAATTTTATCCGAAATGGTTCCGATCTGAGAAACTCGCTGTTGAGTATCCCGAACAAAGAAATTTTATCTAAAGCGGTTCCGATCTAAGGAACTCGCTATTGAGTATCCCGAACAAATAAATTTTATCCAAAATGGTTCCGATCTGAGAAACTCACTATTGAGTATCCTGAACAAAGAGACTTTATCCGACTTTCTTTTCCAGTTCGATAGCTGCACAAATATTTGTCTAACAAAGAAAGTAGTTGAACTTGAAAAGCTACTCATTTATTCATTTCATTGGTAGTACATCCGGAGATTAGCTGAATTCCATGGCCTGGGAAGAAAGGTCCCATTGAGTTGTTTTAGTCGATAAGTCCCTAATCGCACAACTTCATCGACCTGATAGGACCCTTCCCAGTTGGGTGAAAGTTTTTCTTGCTCAGTTAGCTTGAATACTTCTACTCTTCGAAGGACAAGGTCATCGGCTCGGAATTCTTTTATCTTGACGTGGGAATTATAATATCTAGCGACCTTCTGCCGATATGCAGCCATCCTCACCACTGCTCGTTCTTTGGTTTCCTCGATCGGATCAAGATTGGCTCTAAGCCAAATTGGATTGGTGTCCTCGTCATATTCTTTGACTATGATGGAGGAGAGCCCAAATTCTACAGGTATGACGGCCTCAATGCCAAATGCCAAGTTGAAGGGCGTTTCGCCTATCGGAAGCCTTTGAGTGGTTCGATAGGTCCATAGAACGTGGTAGAGTTCTTCTGCCAATGAACCCCCAGTTCGGTCTAATCTAGCTTTGAGACCTTGAAAGAGGGTTCTGTTGGTCACTTCTACTTCTCCATTCGCTTGTGGGTGGCCTACTGAAGTGAAGCGCTGCTCTATCCTGTGATCTTCACAGAAGTCTTTCAGCCGGAAACCACTGAACTGACTCCCATTGTCTGAAATCAATACTTTCGGGAGTCCATAGCGGTAAATGATTGATTTCCAAATAAAATCCTGAACCTTCATCTCTGTGATCTGAGCTAAGGGCTCAGCTTCTACCCACTTGGTAAAGTAGTCAATAGCCACGAGTAAGAATTTTCGCTGGCTAGAAGCTCGAGGAAACGGGCCTAAAATATCCAAATCCCACTGGGTGAAAGGCCAGGGAGATTCAATGGGAGTCAGGTGAGATGCGGGCTGACGCTGAATCCGATCATTGCGTTGACATTGTTCACATCTCCGGACGAAATTCTAAGCGTCCTGTTGCATTGTGGGCCAATAATATCCTTGCCGAAGGATTTTATAAGATAAGGATCGACCCCCCAGATGGTTTTCGCAGATCCCTTCATGAACCTCCTGCATAGCGTTTTCGGCCTCTGAAGGACGCAAACACCTCAGAAGCGCCAAGGAGAAAGACCGCTTGTAAAGGTCGTTGTCGAGCAATATATATCTGGCTGCTTGATTCCTGACCTGTTGAGCTTCTTTTCGGTCTGGCGGTGTTTCTCCTGTCTTCAAGTATTTTATGATGGGGTCCATCCAGCTGGGCTCTTCATTGATTTGCTGAATTGTGTGGGGCTCTTCTAAACTCAAAATTTTCAGAACTTCGTAGTAGATTTCTCTCCCCAGATCGACGGACAACAAAGATGCGAACTTTGATAAAGCGTCTGCCTTAATATTTTACATCCGAAGGACCTGTTGGATGTCAAAATATTTGAAGCATAAGGTTAAATCTTTTACCTTTTGGAGATATTTCCTCATATTTTTCTCTTGAGCTTCGTATTCTTCCTTTATTTGCCCCATCATAAACTGGGAATCACCGTACACTTTCAGGCATTGGGCTCCAATTTGCTGAGCAATTTCTCAATCCAGCGATCAGGATTTCGTATTCCGCCTCATTATTGATAGCTGAAAATTCGAAACGGATGGCATATGCTGCCACGTCCCCATCTAAACTAGAACGGATAATTCCAACTCCTGATCCTGTTGAGTTCGAGGAGCCATCAATGTGCAGTACCATGTTTTCCCCGGATCTTTCCGATTCGGCTTCGGATCTTCATTGCTTTGTGAGCTTGTAGGGTCTTCAGATCTAGTCGTCGAGTTTTTTTCTGAGGGCTCCTCGCTCAGTATCGTACATTTGAGGACAAAGTCGGCCAAAATTTGGGCCTTAATGGATGGCCTCGGTCGGTAGTGAATATCCAACTCTGAAAGCTCCAAAGCCCACTTTGCTATTCGTTCGAAAGAATTCGACTGATGCAGTATCGACTTCAAAGGCTGGTCTATGAGCACTATCACGGTATGACCTTGAAAGTAGGGTCAGAGTTTTCTTACGGCAACAATCAGCACGAAAATCATCTTTTCTAACTTTGCATATCGGGTCTCCACATCGTGGAGGACCTTGCTGATGTAGTATATAGGCTTCTGGATTCGTCCCTCTTCCCGGACAAGGACCGCGCTGATTATCGTGGGCAATACAGTAAGGTAGAGGAAAAGCTCCTCACCCAACAACGGTTTGGTGAGCAGTGGCGAAGAACTGAGATATTTTTTCAGCTCCTCGAAGGCCTCCTGGCACTCCAGGATCCATTGAAAATCCGCCGGTCACTTGAATGTTTGGAAGAACGGGAAGAATCTTTTAGTTGACCTGAAAACAAAATGATTAAGAGAGACAATTTTTTCGATCAAGCTCTGTACCTCTTTTATAGTCTTCGGAGGTGACATTTTCAGGATCGTCTTAATTTTCTCTGGATTCACTTCAATTCCTTTACAAAAAATCATGAAACCAAGAAACTTGCCGACAATGACTCCGAAAGCATACTTCGTGGGATTCAATTTCATTTGGTATTACCGAAGTGTGTCAAATGTTTCGCAGAGGTCATGCACGTGATCAGCTATCGATCGGCTTTTCACCAGCATATCATTGACATAAGCCTCCATGTTCTTGCCAATCTGATCTTTGAAGATCTTATTGACCAGCCTTTGATATGTGGCCCCTGCATTTTTGAGTCCGAAAGGCATCACCTTATAATAGTAGAGCCCACGGTCAGTAATAAAGGCCATTTTCTACTCATCTTTTGGGGCCATCCAGATTTGATTGTAATCGGAGAAGGCGTCCATGAAGCTGAGGAGTTCATGCCCAGAAGTGACGTCAACCAGTTGGTCAATTCGCGGTAATGAGTAGCTGTCTTTATTTAGATTGGTGAAGTCGATGCACATACACCACTTTCCGTTTGCTTTCTTTACCAGAACAGCATTTGCCAATCAGTCTGGGTACATAGCTTTTCGGATGAAACCAGCCTTCATCAATTTGTCCACCTCCTCAACAATTGCCTTTTGGCGTTCAGGGGCGAAGCTTCACTTTTTCTGCTTTACTGAATGATAGGTCGGATCCACCTTCAGGTAATGAGCCATTACCGACGGATCGATCCCCGGCATATCAGCGGTTGATCAAGCAAAAAGGTCCGCATTTACCTGCAAAAGATCGATCAGTTGGTGTTTTGTTACCTGATCAAGGCAAGACCCAATTTTCACAGTCCGCTGGGGATTCTCCTTCTCTAGTGATATATCCTGAAGGTCATCGGATGGTTGGACTCGATTTTCTGTAAGGTCGTCACGTGCATCCAACCCTATTGGGAACTCTTGTTGGTTTCTCGTAGGATCCTCTGTTTGGAGCTTAGCAGCGAAGCACTGTCGGGTGATGATTTGGTTGCCCCAAATCTTTCCCACACCGTGAGCTGTCGAGAATTTGATCAGGAGATGATAGCCGGATACGACAGCCCTAAATTTTCACAAACTTGATCTTCCGAGGATGGCATTATAGGTAGAGAAAAGTTTGACGACAAGAAAGTCCATTTGTATGGTCACCTACTAAGGCGGAGTGCCCATGATTACAAATAGATTGATCATTCCTTCCCGCATTATAGTACCGCTGAAAAATTCTTAGATCGATACGTCAAATGGAATTAACCGATCAGAAGAGAGTCCCATGAGGAAAAAGGCAGAAAAGTACAAAATGTCAACTGAGCTTCCATTATTGACAAGTATGTGGTGTACATTAAAATCATAAATATTTAAAGAAAAAACCACAGCATCATTGTGCGGTTATTGTACACCCTCTGCGTCCTGCTCGGTGAAAGTTATTTGTTGTTGAGGCCCGTCATCACGTCTAGGCTTCTTTGATGCTACCGCTTCAGATGATCCTCCGATAATCATATGGATTTCTCCACGAAGAGGTCGCTCCTCCGCTTCCGTCGGATCTCTTTCCTCCTGTATGGGCATTGACATTTATCGCTGCAGCTGAGGAGGTGGTTGGTGGGCCCTTGGCTGGGACCGTCGCGGCGAGGTTCATTCACGAACGAAGCGTTCGAGCCTTCCTTCCCGAATTAACTTTTCAATGGCATCGCGAAGGAGGCGACAGTCTTCAGTGTCGTGACCATGATCACGATGATAGAAGCAGAACCTCGTAGTATCTCGACGTTCCAGGTCGGTCCGCATCTTCGAAGGTTGGGGGAGTTGGTCTTGGATCTACATCAAAACTTCTCCACGGGTGACATTCAAGAACGTATAATTGTTGAAACGCCTTGGAGGAAATCGCTGTCAATCATGCTGTGGTGGGCTAGAAGATTGGCGGTTCCGAAAAGGGCTTCCACCTTTATTCTTCCCAAGTGAAGATCGGGAGTGCCGTCGGTAGGATTCCTTTTTTGAGGAAGAGCGCTCCTTATTCGACTCCGTCTGATCACCATTGACGAGGGAGGCTTCGGCAAAGGCTTCTTCGATATTGGTATACTTTCTCGCCTTCTCCAGCATACCATTGAAGTCCTTTGGATAGGACTTCACCAATGACCTCTTCAGGTCGTTTCTCTGCAATCCAGCCATAAAAACGGACATCGCGATCGACTGGTCAAGATCGCGGACTTTCAGGATAGCCGTGTTGAAATGGCTCAAATAGCTGCGGATCGACTTACTATCCCTCTGATGGATGGTGTATAGATAGTCGGATCGCTTCTGCTGCCTGCGGCTGTTGACAAAATACGCCATCAGAGATCGACTTAGCTAGTCAAAAGAATGAATCAAGCCAGGCCTCAAATTTGAGTACCATTGCTAGGCTGCCCCCTTGAGAGTGGCGGAGAACGCCCGACAGAAAGTAGCATCCGATGCTCTTTGAAAAAACAAAGCTGTCTTGAAAGTTTCAATGTGATCAATGGGATTAACAGTTCCGTCGTAGGTCTCGAGCTGAGGCAGCTTGAATCCAGAGGGCGGCAATTCCCGTAGGATCCTCTCGTCAAATGGAGGCTCGTCGCTAAGACCATCAAAAGGTTGAGAAGAAGAGGCCTTATTCAGAGCTTCGAGTTTCTTATCGAACTCCCGAAGGTTTCTTTCAATCATCGAGTCCCGATCGGTGAGGACCTCGGACTGCTAGGGAGAACGGTGGCCGAAAGTAGAACCGTGCCCTGATTGTGGGCTAAGAGATCGTGAATGAGGTCGCCCCCGCCCGGGACATTATGGAGGTGACAGTGTGGGTGCGACTTGCTGAAAGGATGCCGGCGGCTGGATTAGCACCGCCACTGGCAGTGCGAGTGGGACCGCCGGAGGCATCGGTTGCACCGTTGAGGGTGGAGTAGGAGCGGTCAAATTTAGCTACGGTGCCATTGAGGAAGGCGCAATCACCATTTGGACCGCTTGGACAACGGTCGCCGGAGAGTGGACCTACTGAAGGAGTAAGTTGAATTGGTCCATGGTAGCATGGGCCGACTGAATGGGTGGAGAGACTTCCACCGCAGGGGGCTGAATGTGATCATCAACCCTCAGGTCCGGTTGCTGTAAGGTGGTGGCCTCAGCGACGTCGTTGAAACGGGATGAGGCCTTTTTCGGAGCCATTGTTATTTGTTGTGGATTGGTTTGATCTTTAAAGATCGGACGATCAGCTTTTCACAGAAATTATGGTAAGCTAAAAATTTAGCCATCCTCCTTCTAGCGTCAATCTGTTACTGCTGAAAATCGTCGGCTTCAAAATTGGAGGATTGAATCTGTGCAGTCAAGCTTGAGAACTTGCAAAACAAAATCCGAACCGGAGGATTTTGTCTCCGGCGAGGACTCTCCGATGTTCAAGTCAAAAACAAGCAGGAGCTAATTTCTTTTGAAAGAAATTTCTTGCTTACCTGGATCCTCGAGGTTCGTTGTATTTGTGGAAAAGTTTTACACGATGGTTACACCATTTTGCTGATTTCGGACCGCTAATCTCGTCGTGGCGAGATTTCTGAAAATCTTTCGAACGAAATAATGGTTGCTGGTGTGATTAAGATTCTCAATTTATCGCCAATAGTTTTGGGCAAGTAGGTGACAGCCTGTTTACGACTTGATTATAGTTGTACTGTGGTCAATCCGTGGGAAACTTTTTTTATCCGAGATGATTTAATAATGATAGGTGCCAGCCATGATATTTTCATAAATATTAGATCAGGTCGACCCTTCGGCATTAATCATCTATTCAAAGAATATTATAGTAATATCCTTATCCACAAGCATTCGTCAGGATAGGCTGAATTGAGATGCCTCTGGATATATCAGTCGATCTTAGGCATTTTATTACCACCGTAACAATATGTAAGTTGAATTTATAGTTTTCATTACATAGTATGCTGCAGAAAGCCACTTACCAGACATTAGTTGGAAGTTCAGCCATGGTGACAGTTTGTCAACTTATGATGCCAAATAATAAATCTGCAGTTTACTCTTGGTTGTATCCTACTCGAGCTGATATTAGCTTCTCGTGTAGTTATTGAAGTCCATATGTATTCACATGTATAGATGTTCTGTTGTCTAGCAAGAAGCATCATAATTGAATAGATAAAAGATTACTGCATAAAGTACTAACATGATGAAGGCTTAAAAAAACCAGAACCAGCTCATTAAGGCAAAGTAAGGATGGATCTTAGGACTAAGGGATGCACATATCACAATGACTATAGAACTACAAAAGCAAAAGCCAAAACCAAATCCGTTCCATTCTTAAAAGAATCATAATAACTAAAAGTAAATGAAACACAAACTGATCAATAAGCACCGGAACTAATACCATTAACAAAAAGAAGTAAAGAAATGGCATTGAAATCTTCCTCACGCGACTCGTTCAACCACCGACCTTTAGAAAAGCAATCCACCCGTTCCACCATCCGAAAAGAACACACTAACTGAAAAGAATGGTTCATTCACGGTTAAATGCAAAACTCTGAAAAAAATTCTCAATTTTCACCTGGCCGGATTGGACTTTGGCGGTGACCACCCACCGCCGCCAGAGCCAACAACCTCGCCGGAAACCAGAGCCGGACAACAAGGAGGAGGAATCTCTGGACGCGAGAAGGAGGAAATAAAGCACGAAATCGGGGGCGCACGATAGAGGGGACTGCTCTAATTTGGAGCGAGGGAAGGATTAGGGAAAACCCTTCTTGCGCGCGACAGCCGTCTGGATCCGGACGGGAAGCTGCCGCCCACACTTCGCACGGATGATTGGTCGCGAATTTGGGGGCCAACGTAAGATCTCCAAGTCACCGGGATAAGTGGTCCATGCCAAAACAAAAAAAAAAACGCGAAACGCGAACCTGGCTTTTTGGCTTTTGAAAAATAAACGAGGATAAATCGTGCACTTTGCCCATAAAAAAATAATTTTAAAAAATAATCTTAATTTTTATTATAAAGTCATCACAGCTAGCCCCCGCTATCATTCGAAAATACATAATTTTCAATGAGATGATTTCAACCCTCTAGAGAGAAAAGCATTGTTGGAGCACCTAATCAAATCCTCACCACACGGTAATGCCAAACAAGCTCAATTGTAGACCAACTTATTATTGAACCTTATCATAATCGGGAAGACTATCTATCAATAATCTCTAAGATCAGATCATATACAGTCTGACTTAATATCGGCACCAACTTGTTCATTATGGGCATATCAAGATCAAGCTGATTTTCTGCTTATATCGATATTTATCCAATTTTTCTATACTAGCATTAAAAGCATATCGGTATTAAAACCGACCTCTTGTTGATCTTGGTGAAATCTTTGAGTGAGCTTTTCTTCGTATAATCCAACCCACAATCTTTTCACCAACTGAGATAATTACCCAAAATCACCTAACAAATTTAATCCTCCGAATTAGATAGTTATAAAACTGCCTAACAAACTTCTTTGGCTGTGTTTGGCATGTAATTGTAACTATAGCTATATAGAGCTGTAGCTGTATTAGCCTCAAATATTTGATAGAAATTAGCTATGTCAGTAAGCTATCATATATAAAATGACACAAAAAAGTATAATCTTATTTTATTTATTTTTAACACCACTTCAAATATTAAATTTAATTAAATATAATAGATATAATAAAAATTAACTTTACTAAATTATAAAATAAATAAATTATAAAATAATAAAAAAAATAATGTGATATTTTTAAAGTTTGAATTAAGAATCAATGGAATATATAGTTGTTCATGGGATGATTTTTGTAGATAGATTTTAAAAAATATAAGAGATAGGAGGAAGATTAAACATTAAGTAAATGAATAATTAAAAAAAATAAAGGATAAATTTGATAATAAAAAATATGTAGCTAGCTATTGATTTTGAATTCTTGGATGAGGAGTTATTAATAAAAGCTAGTTTATGGAATATAATCTATCCTCATCAAATATTAAGTAGCTAAAAGCTGTATGCCAAATATAGCCTCTATATAAAGAGAAAAAGTAAACTCTCCATAGGTAAGTTAAAGTTTAGCTTCACTAGGCTAAAATTCTACTAAATTCTTTGGTTCCTCCACTAAAATGAACCTAAATTTTTTTCTTTTCCATCTTTCTCAGTTCACAATACTCTCTATTTTCATTCTTTTTCCACTTTATTCTTGAGCTCTGATTGACTTAGTCATTGAAGAGTCCTAAATCAAAGAATTTTTTTTTTGATTTTAGAACTTCTTTTGGAGGTTTTCTGTTGAAATCAAAGCTTTTGGCTCTCCGGCTCGATATAAAATCGACCTCGACTTCTTCATCCGAAGTATCGTAGCAACAAGCATATATACTAAAAATAAAATCAATAATAGAACATCTAAATTAAAAATATATAATATTAATCATGATATATATCAATAAGATTATTTAAAAATTAAAATCAATATTTGGTAGTCTCTAATGTATAATCAAATAGGTGCAAAGATGACTAGTTAATTTGATGTAAAATCATATTTTGTGATGATCTAAACATTAAGATTTATTTAGTTTTGATATATGCTTATTTTAACACATTAGATTATAATTAATATAATGGAATTTCAATTTAAATACTTTATCATTGTTTAGTATATTAGTACAATGAAAATTATCAATTTTTTCATTCCTATCATGCATATATTAGAAGCCATCAAGATACGTGATATTTAATTTTGAAGCATTTTAATTTTTTTTATTATGGATTTTGAACTTAAGAGAAGTAGATGCTTTCTCTTTTTAAATGGAGCATGTTCATTTCATTTAAAAAATATTGCATATATGTATATATGTATGTAACTCATTATAGATTAGAAACTACTTATTAAACTCATAATTATATTTTACATAACATGTTACTTTCCTTTATTAAAAGATATAATTTGAAAATTTATGAGAAGACAAGGAGTCTGATAATTGGTCAGAATGCTAGTGATTTTAATTCGTACATCAAATAATTCCTATTTATTATATAAGATCAAAACAAAGGGGAGGAAGGAGGAGATCAAGACGAGAATGAATGAATGATTGAAAAATATTACATATTTTTATTTTCAATTTTTATGTATAAATTTATCTATAAAAAATAAAAAATGAATTAAAAATATTGGTGCATGAGTATTTATAATATATCATGATGAGTTACCATTTAGATGTAATAGAATAAGTATATATGCTTCGTAAATCCTTATATTAAAAAAATAGACTAAAGCATGCATCTCCATCGCAATTAATGCTACTTATTTACATTATTTTCAAGAACATAAAGGAACTAAACAATTTATACTATTGTATAACAAATTAAAATATTACATATGCTATACAATTAACATAATTTTGATTGTTCATTATTGAATGTTAAAAGTGATAGGAAAAGATAAATGAACTTCATCTTGCTATACCAATGAAATTAATCACATGCTCAATATATCATCAACTATTATGCTTAAGTATATATCAATTTTATTATTTTAGTCACCAATAGTATAAACCTGACTTTAGGTTTAAGTCTTGTTTTTTGATATCCTAACTATTTAAACCACTATATAAAGCTATTTTAAGTATTGTGCTTTTATATGATTAGATATTATGGTCTAATAATTAATTTTCATAAAATGAGCTAAATAGTAAAAATTTTTCTTAATCTTCATATTGTTTCACTCTTAATTATATGATGTTTCAATCACCAACATAAATATAAAAAAAAATAGTTTTATAGTTTATTAACAAATAAATAAAAAATAAAAGTAAAATATTTCAAATAGTCAAGATAAATAATCAATTTGTCATTGAGATTTTTGAGAATTTTTATCATTTAAAATTTTTTCAACAAAAACTAAGCTTCATATAGTTTAAGATTTTTTTTTTGCAAATATTTTTATACTATATTTATAAAAATAACTTTTAGAATCTAGCATTATTTTTGTTTGTATTTGATTTTTTTCTAAAAATATCTTTTATTTTTTTGATATATAAAAATATCTTTTACTTAATTGAAAATGCTTTAAGATTTTAATTGTATATAACTGCACATCCTTTCTTCGATGCTTATATAGAAATAATTTAATTTTTTAGAAAATCATGATAAGAATTTTAGTTTTTAAGTATTAAAGGATCGTTGCACATAACTCATATTTTCTTCCACAATCAAATTTTGAATTTAAAGTAGAGAATTTTAATTGAAAGTTGACCAACAATATTTATAGAAAAAAATTTAGTTGCCAACTACCAGTAATAAGCATTGATCAAAAGTATGGATATATAACAAAGATGAAAAATCCATGACCCTTTCTTCTTGTTCCTAAATCTATATAAAATTGTTAAATAGATAGGAGACAAATGGCTTATCCAAAAATTTAGAAAGATGATGGAAAATAGGTAGAAAGTTATCTTTCCACCTATTCAAATCTGTATCTCTTCTTGATAGAGAATAACCATGAAGTTGTTTGGAATATCTCTAATTATGCATAACTTGAGTGAATTTAATCTTATAATCAATTAGCTTTAATCTCTATAAAAATATATGTCCAGTTAGCATATATATATATATATATATATATATATATATATATATATATATATATATGATTAGATTAGCCTTGTTCACCAAATTTGATAAAATATACAATCCCATTCTAGAATAATTTGATAATCAATTCAATTTATGAGACCATAGGATAACACTTTTTTACTATTATTTAAATTTTACCATGATATGTCCAACAAACTATATTTTCTATATGTCAAAAATCCAAATATCTATATATTTAACTATTTTTTATACTTAATATTCAACTTATTTTTACCTTCCTCTTTCATCATGGAGGTATTTTACTTTCTAGTTTGATCTAACATTATAATCAATTTATTGAGCAAATTCAAAATATATACATAACCCTGACCTAATTAACATGACATGATAATTAATCTAATCTATAAAATTCTAGAACAACAATTTTGCTTTGCTTTATAGTTAATTATATATATATATATATATAATATAAATCTCTTTCTTTTGTCAAAGTTTATTTTTTATGTTGTGATATTTAATTATTTTGTATCTTACTTTGAACCATGGAGCATTTTGCTTGCATATTCTTAAAGAGGTAAGAAAAAAAGAAGGTTCATGATTTTCAGGTACTCCTTTTTCATGGCATATCATATAGATTTCTTCTCAACACCATTATCCATCACATTTAATCCCCCCCTCCTTCCAAAACTTTTGATATTTTTTTCCCTCTCTTACATTACTAGTTATGAATACATGAAAATATTATTGCTTCTTAGCTACTCTTCCTCCTATCACTGCTTTGCCATTATTAAAAATTTGCTCTCCATCCCTCATATATCCATTAATTTCATAACATTATCATGATCATTGTATTGCTTGTTAATTGATTTACTTTCCAAGAGCTATTATTGTACTACTAACTTATTTGCTTCAGTACCTTTAGTACTTTCTCTTACCATCATCCAATACCTAATAATATTATTGTTTCTCTTATAGTGGGCAATGTAATTAGATAATAATCTAATTCTTCCATAAATACTAGTTGAAATTAAAATGATGACCTTCTTTGCTCATCTCCATTTTTTTTCTCCAGTACTCTTAAAACATTCTTCATCAACACCAAGGATGAGAATACACATCAAAAAAAAAAAAAAAAAGTTGGCACGTCTCGTCTCGTTCCATGAAAAAATTGGAATAGTTCTATTCCATAAGATTTAAAATCTTGGCTATACTTATTATGAAATTAGGCATGATTCGGGTATTAATGTATTGGAAACATAATCCGATGATGTGCTTTCATTAGTCGGGAAACTCATCTCTACCAAATATCCTGACTCTTTTATTACAGGAGTACCCTCATTCTTCCAAAGAAAATCAATGCCCCTTCAACGATCCTTCACCTTGCTCGAGCCCCCAAAACCAAACTCCTACCCATGGTGATCGCCATTCTCCATCGAATCTCCCTCCATCTCTCCCTCCTTTCTAAATCTATCATCCGACCGTGCTCCTCCGTCGCACCCACCGCCTCTGCCAAGGTCGTTGATCGGATCGTCAAGCTCTTCACCATCGATCTTGACAGAAAGAAGCGTGAGGTGATGGGACTCTCCGTACAAACAATCAAAGTAGTACCAAGATCATTTATCTAAAAAAATTATCTCATAATCGGGTATTGTTTGTTCTTTTGATCATTATTTTTTATTTAATATCCAAAATCATCCCATGCTAGATTAACCATGATAATGATGTTTGATTAAAATGAGATTTTGATATTGTGCTACAAACGTCATCTAGATCATCATTACAAGTTTTTGAATCAATCGATGATCTTTATCTATCGAAGCATCATATAATTATTCATGATCGTCAAAATCAAATTTTATCAATTGATATAGCTAGAGCTATCGAATCGAGATGATCTTTTATAATGATACTCTAACGATAATTATTTAGATAATGAATGATGAAAATAAATTTTAAATTTTAAAATTATACTATATTTAAGATAAAAATATAAATAAATTTATATTATATATTTATAGCAATGGTTTTATGTAATCATTGCTATAGGCTTCATATGGCAATGGTTATATAAAATTGCCACCATAGATCTGATCAATGGTAGCAGTTAACCAAAACTGCTACCATATATCAACTTATAGCAACGGTTACGTAGAACCACTGTAATAGATCCAATTTATTATAGTGATTTTATTAACTGCTATCATAGATTTGACCTATAGTAATGGTTGACTATAACCGCTGTTATAATATTGATTTATGACAGGAGTTATACATAACTACTGCCATAAATTGGATCTATTGCAGCAGTTCTACGTAACTACTGCCATAAGTTGATGTATGGCAATAATTTTGAATAACCACTGCCATAGATTAAATCTATGGCAATGGTTACGTAGAATCATTGTCTTAGATCCTATTAAAATAATTTTCAAACCGCTGCAATAGTAAGTGCTGCCATAGTCTCATTCTATAGTAATGTATATATAATTTAAATCTCTTTAGTTTGTCAAAGTTTATTTTTTATATTATGATATTTAATTATTTTATATCTTATTTTAAAGAATGGAGTATTTTGCTTGCATATTCTTAAAGAGGTAAGAAAAAAGAAGGTTCATGATTTTCAGGTACTCCTTTTTCACGATATGTCATATAGATTTCTTCTCAACACCATTATCCATCAGTTTTAATCTCTCCTCTCCTTCTAAAACTTTTGACATTTTTTCCCTCTCTTACGTTACTAATTACCAATACATGAAAATATTATTGCTTTTTAGCTACTCTTCCTCCTATTGCTGCTTTGCCATTATTAGAAATTCGCTCTCCATCCCTCATATATCCATTAATTTCATATCATTATCATGATCATTATATTGCTAGCTAATTGATTCGCCTTCCAAGAGCTACTATTATACTACTAACTTATTATTTGCTTCGATACCTTAGGTACTTTCTCTTTACCATCATTCAATATTTAATAATATTATTATTTCTCTTATAGCGAGTAATATAATTAGATAATAATCTAATTCATTCATAAATACTAGTTGAAATTAAAATGATGATCTTTTTTGTTCCTTTACTTTTTTTTTCTCCAGTACTCTTGAAAAGTTCTTCATCAATACCAACGATAAGAATACACACCCCCCAAAAAAAAGCTGGCACGTCCCATCCCATTTCATAAAAAAATCAGGATAGTCCTGTTCCATGAGATTTAAAATCTTGACTATACTTATGAAATTAGGTATGGTTCGGATATTAATGTATTAAAAAACATAATTCGATTATATGCTTTCATTAGTCGAGAAACCCATCTCTGACCAAATATCCCCTGTCAGGACTCTTTTATTATAGGAGTGACCTCATTCTTCCAAAGAAAATCAATGCTCCTTCAACAATCCTCCGCCTCGCTCGAGCCCCCAAAACCGAACTCCTACCCATGGCGATCGTCGTTCACCATTGAATACCCCTCCATCTCTCCTTCCTTTCCAAATCTATCGTCCGGCTGTGCTCCTCCACCACGCCTGCCACCTCCACCAAGGTTGCCAATCGGATCGTCAAGCTCTTTGGCATTGATCTTGATGGGAAGAAGCGCAAGATGGTGGGGCTCTCCATACAAATAATCAAAGTAGTACCAAAGATCATTTATCTAAAAAAATTACCTCATAATCGGGCATTGTTTGGATTATCATTTTTCATTTAACGCTCAAAATCATTCCATGCTAGATTGACCATGATAATGATGTTTGATTAAAATGAGATTTTGATAGTATGCTACAAACATCACCAAGATCATCATTATAAGTTTTTGGATCAATCAGTGGTCTTTATCTATTAGATCATAATATAGTCGTTCATGATCATCAAAATCAAATTTTATCGATTGACACAGCTAGATCTGTCGGATCAATGTGGCCTTTTGTGATGACACTCTAACGATAATTATTTAAATAATAAACTATGAAGATAAATTTTAAATTCTAAAATTATACTATATTTAAGAAAAAATATGAAAAATTTATATTATGCATTTATAGTAGTAGTTTTATGTAATCACTGCCATATGCTTTCTATGACAGCAATTATATAAAACCGCTATTATAGATCAGATTTATGATAACGGTTATCCAAAATCATTGTCACATATCAAGCTATAGCAGCGATTATATAGAATCGCTGTAATAGATCCAATTTATTATAGCGGTTTCATTAATTGCTGTCATAGATTTAATCTATAGCAGTGGTTAACTATAACCGCTAGCTAATTGATTCACCTTCCAAGAACCACTATTATAGCTTATTATTATTTGCTTCGATATCTTAGGTACTTTCTCTTTACCTTCATCCAATATCCAATAATATTATTATTTCTCTTATAGCGAGCAATAGAGTTAGATAATAATTTAATTTATTTATAAATATTAGTTAAAATTAAAATAATGATTTTTTTTTGTTTCTTCTCATTTTTTTCTTCAGTACTCTTGAAAAAGTTCTTCACCAACACCAAAAAGTTGGCATGTTTCATCCCATTTTATAAAAGATTTAGGACAATCATGTTTCATGAGATTCAAAATGTTGATTATATTTGTTATGAAATTAGGCATGATTCAGATATTAATGTATTGAAAAATATAATCCGATTAAGTGCTTTCATCAGTCGGGAAACTCACCTCCGGCCAAATACCCCCGGTCATGACTCTTTTATTACGGGAGTACCCTAATTCTTCCGAAGAAAATCAATGCCCCTTCAGCGATCCTCCGCCTCGCTCGAGCCCCCGAAATCAAACTCCTACCCATGGCGATCGCCGTTCTCCGTCGAATCCCCCTCCACCTCTCCTTCCTTTCCAAATCTGTCGCCCAGCCGTGCTCCTCCGCCGCGCCCGCCGCCTCCGCCAAGGTCGCCGACCGGATCGTCAAGCTCTTCGCCATCGATCTTGACGGGAAGAAGCGCGAGGTGGTGGGGCTCTCCGGCCAGACCCTCGTCCGCGCCCTGATGAACGCCGGCCTCATCGACCCGGCCTCCCACCGGCTGGAGGAGATTGACGCCTGCTCCGCCGAGTGCGAGGTCCACATCGCGCAGGAGTGGCTCGAAAAGCTCCCCCCTCCGTCGTACGATGAGAAGTACGTGCTCACGAGGGCTTCCAGGAACCGGATCCTCAACAAGCACGCAAGGCTTGGGTGCCAGGTCGTACTCGCGCCTGAGCTCCAAGGTATGGTCGTCGCCGTCCCCGAGCCCAAGCCTTGGGATACCCCATAATGGGGGAACAGGGGTTGGTGATCCCTGGGGCTAGGGCTCCATTGTGATGGAAAGTTGGGTTTTTTTTTAATGGTGTTGGATTCAAAATAATGATAACTGCAACTCTTGTTAAACATTGATTTTGTTATATGCTTTTGATATCTGAGAACAACTGTACTGATGCTTTCAGTCGTCTGGTTTTTACGGAAATATGGATTTTTCCTCCCTTATTCTGCTTGTATATATTTTTTTGCTATCCGTGATTAGTTTGATAGAGATCGCTGAAATGAAAGGGAAATATTTGAAACAAATATTATTTAGTTGCTAATTTGGATTAATGAGTTCTACGAATTTTGGTGTTTAAATGTTACCGAACAGATCTATGATACTTGTCTTGGTGCGAATTGGGAATGCTGAAACAAGCAAGTTTTGTTTAATTGTTTTTTATATAAAATTGAACTTGAATCAATTGTAGTGACAAGTTTTGTGATTCTTGTGTTTATATTATGGTGCATCTTTGTCAACAAGGATTAGTGGGTTTTCTGAGCACAATATTCAGTTTTTGCTTGCTAATAAGATGTTGTTGAAATTCGTGAAAGTCTATAGCTTCTGATGGATGTGTAGTTCGACTAATTCTGAAAACTCAGGTTATTGTATCCTGTTCTAATTAACTGATTTTGATTTTGACCGTGGTTCAATCTGCTATGCACTTTTTCCTTTTTTAGTTGCAATCCCTGAGCAAGGTTTTTTGGGACTCTGACTTCAGAAATTTGATACTATTTTGGTGGTGTACCAGCATTTAATACCGGTTGGACAGTTAACTGGAATCTGGGAAGAATTGTAGTGGATGTTTAGTTTCTTGTTGTCCATTGCATTTCATTTGCAGAAGATTGATTTAACAGGTGTTTGAAAAGAAAATAAAATGGTATGCTGCTTCATCCTTCATCCAGCTTTCTGCACTTGTTTTGGTCCTTTGAGGTCTGAGCTGGGGAGGAATGTTTAGTACTCTACCTGCAATGACTTTTTATCAGTTTTCAACTAAACTTTCAGGCTGTAGGTTACCTTGATTACTTGCTATGAACTATCATTAGGTTTATGACTAATCAATTCAGTTCTTAGATGAAGCATTCAGGTTATTGTGTAAGGGGAGAAAAAGAATCCTGCGAGGTTAGAGGCAGGTTAGGATTTAGGACATCTTACATGACAGATCTTTTTAGTTTAAGCAGTCTGGAAGTTCTCAAGAATGACAAACGTTACATGCTGCAAATTAAGCTATGTGCAAAAATAATCCTTGCATTTTTGCTATCCAGGCAACTTGACCTTTCATGTATACCTTTATCTAGTCATTATTTGGACGAATCATAATAGCTTCAAATCTGTATTTCTGGTCCACAGCAAAGTTGCTGTATTTGATAATATAAATTAAGATTTATGCGGTGAAATCTTTCGTTAAAAATTTTGAATCATTAAAATGTTGTTGTATATCCTTGCAAGTTCTTTGGATCGATATCCTTCTGGTCCATTTTGCTTAAATTCTTTCCTGTCTTCTGATATGGTGTAAGCTTTTTATTAATATGCAGTGGGGCCTATTTTTGAATTGATCCTATGGAAAAGCTTTTAGTAATTATCACCAGCCTAATTATGTCATTAATGCTTAAGACCATCAATTTTTATGAATCATTTTGCTTTTCTTTCATTTTACTATTGATGTCAATGTAGGTATCCAAGCACATTGTTTTGTAACCCTTGAGCTTATCTCAAATTGTACTTTTTCCAAAAATCTTATATATAAGTGAACTAATGAATCCTATGATTAGCATTGAGACAGAACAATTAATTGATTGTTTGGGATGGTTTGACTATGGGAGACAGAAACCAGTAAAGCTGAGGTGACTGTGTGATCTCATCTTTAGGTAGAAAGGATGGAAAAGAGGACCATAAAAACCTGGATGAAAGCAAGTCTATGTACTGTGCAATATAAAGGGCAGATTGATGGATGAGCATGCAAGAGTCAACTTTTGAATAATGAATACTGAAAGAGTTCAGGAGTAACAAGATTTGTTATCTGGAGTATACTAGGGATAGATTTTAAAAGTATCTTGAGATTGCAAGAGGAACCGGCTAATGTGATTCAGGATTAATTTTGATTTATTTGTGGGAGGATGAGCTTTCAGCAGCGGCAGTTTAGATGGAGAACTGAATTACAACAGTGTCCCTTTTTGCGTATGTGAATAGTTTATCATCCTATCCTCAAGGCATTCCCTCAGTGGCATGAGCATTATCACCCTCACTTGTCTTATCATGAGCAAAAAGAGAAATTAAAGAGAGAAGATACGACAGAGCAGAAGAAAATATCAGGATTAGAGTAAACAAGGGACTTTTGTATGTATATTGTTTGAGTTAAAATATATGCTTGTTTCCTTGTATTTTTGTTTTGTTTTCATTAACATTTTTTTAGTTATTGGTGAGCTATCAGGATGATTCATGGTGAGTAACAAGTTACTAAACTTGAGATTTAACGTAATGTCATAAACTTTAATTTTGTACATTGTGTATACGACGGCATGTAGGAAACTCTTTCTTTTGATATTAACCCTGTAACTTGATTTGCATCATCCACTTATTAAGGCTTTAAACCTCTTTAAGCTCGTTTCTACATGCTTTGAGTCATTGAATGGCATAAAAGGTGAATCATAAGAAGAGTGCTTCAATAAATATCGCAAGGTCGGTTGTATTTAGTATTCGGGTCTTATAGTGATGAACTGATGATTGATAAGATGAAATTTTATAATCCAGCTGGAAAGGTAACAGAAATTACCTGAGTTGGAAGTAATCCTCTTCTTTTTCTCCTTTTATTGTTTTATTTTCCCTACGTGCTTGTGTTCATGCAGACAAGGTGGGTATTGGTGCATGCATTGTATATGCGCCTTTGTTCTCCTGCACCTGGCTGGGTGTGGCTGGGGGTGAGGGGGAGGGGGAGGGGGTGGGGCATGTTAGATCACTCTAGTGGAAGCAAGTGAATCGATATTTAATGGTTATTAGCGAAATATCTTTCATATTCCGGAGCATTTTCATAGACATGGCAGAGGTTGCAATTGTTTTGTGGATTTTTGCTGAATGGTGGTATGGGTGCTAAACATGACCATAGCAAGTTTATGGAATATTTGTGAAATTCATTAATCAACAAAGAAAAATAAGCAAGTAAAATGCTAGGATCGTTGTATCGGTGAAAGAGATGTGCTTGGGCGAGGGTATTCGGATAACAGGATGAGCTTTTGAGTGGATTGTCGGTACAAAGATGGCCCTCCTACATCTTCAGTACCTGTATATTTGGACTCGTTTGTGTTTAAAAGCACATTTAGACATCAGGTTTGTTGTCTTTTTTTTTTTTTTTCTTCCCCCTCTTTCTCTCATCTGCAGTACTAACTAGTCTCGCTTGTATAGTGAAGATAGCCAGATATTTTGGAGAGGATTGTGATTAAACCTTGAAAGAACCGTGGCAATCCCTGACGACCATCTTTGGCTATTTCCAATAATATTTGCTGCACACGTTCCGTATATTCCTAATGGCTAAGGAAGCAGATAGATCCTAGGCCTCCGAGAGATGTGCCGATCAGGATATCTGGATGCTGATGAAGTTGTCTTGAAAACAGATGGAATGGCTAAAATGTTGAAAAAATCAACCATGAAATCGACTCAATGAGTTACCAAGCTCCTGTCGTGGTAAATGTTGACAGAATTTGCCATAGAAAGCAGATGCTGTCGAGAGACTAGCATATCAGTTATCATACCTTTACCAAGTAAGATGTTTGAAACTGTAACTCAAACTTCATATGCATGCAATTGATGAGAAAAGTACTTCATGACCCATATAACAGCAAAAGGGAACAACTTCAGATTTGTGGAAAAATGAACAACATTATTGTCACATACGGTAAGCTTCTTGTATGAAACTCAGTTACAGTTCCACAGGTTTTGCGTATCTGATCAATCCACTCAATCTTTCGCAGCCATATCAAAGAGCTTCAGAATATCTACTCCACAGCTGAAAAGCACGAGGCCTTGTCTCGAAATCAAAAATATCTCCCTTCTACAGAGTAGAATTTTCTCTCCTGGACAAGGATGAATTCCATCAGAGTTCACCAATAATCCCCGCAAGAACAGGACCCATCTTCGAAATGGTGAAAGCGATTTCTATCCCTCACCACAATCTTTCTTCTAGTGACCTTTGAAATGAGCTTGATAATTGAATGGCAATCACTGCACACTCTGAGGTTCTTTACAACTCGTATTGTCATTCCGGGTTTAGTTGAGATTAGGCCATAACAGATGGCCAACCTCTCACTATGGATGGCCAAAGCCCATTCCTTCCCCTCTTCCTCAATGTCCTGCAACACCACATCTCTAGCAGGAGAATACCCTTCTAATTTTAGAACATCATTCAATTCTTCTAGCTTTCGATAAATTTCCTCTCTCTGGGGATGCCTAATATCCCCCAATAGGAACTCATGGATCTCATCGTCCACTTCAATGGAACTGCAACCAGGTTCTTTCTGAATACCCCTCTCCTTCATTTTTCCCCTGACACTCGCTGCCTCCTCCCATTTCCCAAATGAGGCATAAACATTGGAGAGAAGAACATAAGTTCCAGAGTCAGCAGCTTCACTCTCTATCAAAATTCTAGCCACCTTCTCTCCAAGGGTCAAGTTTCCGTGGATCTTACATGCACCAAGCAAAGCCCCCCATATAACATGATCTGGTTCCATGCTCATTCTTTCGATGAACTCATATGTTTCCTCCAAACGCCCTACACGGCCAAGAAGGTCTACCATGCAACCATAGTGCTCTATTCTTGGCTCTAAGCCATAGTCCTTTACCATGGACTCATATATCTCAAATCCCATATCCACAAGTCCACTGTGGCTACAAGCATTTAAAACACCAACAAAGGTGATGTGAGTTGGTCTCAGACCTTTAGCAATCATCAGCCGATACAGTTCCACGGCCTCACAGCTTCTCCCATGCATGGCAAGTCCAACTATCATCGAGTTATAGGAGACTACATCCTTCTCAGCCAACTCACAGAAAACTTGTTGAGCTTCTTCAAGACTTCCACATTTTGTGTACATGTCAATGAGCGTGGAACCTACAAAAGTATTCAGTCTAATGTTGTACTTGCCCACATAAGAATGGACCCATCTTCCAAGCTCCAATGCACCCGATTGAGAGCAAGCCGATAGAACACAAACAATAGTAAATTCATTGGGTTGGACGCTCTCCCTCTGCATTTCTCTGAACAATTCCAGCGCCCTATTCGCCCTCCCGTTCCTGACACACCCATCAATCATTGCAGTCCAACACACAGTATCCTTATCTTGCACTCCGTCGAATACAGCTTCAGCTTCTTCGATCAAACCATGATCGGAGTAACATGAAATTAAAATGGTCGCCGCAACCGCATCTCTCTCAGGCATTTCACCAAATACCCATCTGGCATCATCAAACTTCCCACATTTCCCATAAAACTCCATTAATTTCATTCGAATAGGCCTCTCAGAACCAAACTTCAGTTTGAAAACCTGACCATGGACTTGTCTCCCTTCTTCTAATGCCAGCTGAAACCCACAGGCTTTCAGAACATAAGCGATCACAATTGGGTCCGGTTCAATGGGCTTGCCAACCATTCGAGCGTAAAGCCGGATGGCATCGAAATAGGCGGCGGCCGCAATCTTTCCACCAATGAGGGCAGTGTGGTGATAGACATCAGGGTTTTCAATTCTGTGGAAAATTTGGGTGGCGTAGTCCGTGGACTCGAGGGCGGAGCAAAGCCGAAGGATCTTGAAGAGCAGAAGGGGGTCTTGGTCGAGGCCAGTTTTGAGGATTGCGGCATGGATTGGGAGGAATTGGTCGATAGTTTTGCATCTCTGTAATAGACGGATGACTTGGTTTGGAGAGTGAAAGGTAGCAGTCTTTCTTCTCGATTCATAGGAGTTTGGATCGGGGCATGGGTAGATGTTTGAATTTAAACTTGGAGGTAAGGTGACGGCCACGCTTAGCGTGGAGGGAAGCATTGGAAGCCTAATGGGGTTTCAGAATGGACTTGAGGATTGTATCGTGTACATCAGGCACTCGATCTCATCATAACATGCAGTTCAGTAGCTGTACTCTTGGTGTCCTAACATAATAGCCATCTGATGTTGATCAGGTGGTCCCTTTTAATCTTTTACTTCAAGGGCCTAAAAGGCTCATTCATCACTCCGGTTAGGTGCCCGGTCTTCCGACGTTACTCTGATATTTGTCGATCATGCTCCCCTGAGAGAGAAATTATTAGGTTGGCTCGTTCTACCATATAAAACTGCGGGCAAAACCAACAAAAACTTTACATATTTCTTATTAATTATTAATCATGATTAACCATT
Organism: Cocos nucifera; assembly: GCA_006176705.1. NCBI lineage: Eukaryota > Viridiplantae > Streptophyta > Magnoliopsida > Arecales > Arecaceae > Cocos > Cocos nucifera. The sequence goes on along the minus strand of QRFJ01000002.1, from coordinate 7,483,546 downwards.
ATTTAATATTTTAGATTTAGCCACATAGTGCATGACGTAAATTTCTCTTAAATAATTATTGTTTCTAAAATGATAAATTATGTGGACTGCCGTTTTCAAGGACAATTCTGTTTTGGTCAATGGTTATTAAAGATTGTTGTGCCGGTGCATCTGGCTGCTTGGTTCCCTCAGGTTGGTATGCCCATTTGCCGCACGAGTCAAACGGGAAATCCAAAAGAAAACATGTCAAACACGGTGTCATCATTAAAAACATTATGACAACAACGACTATCACCGCCACCATCATTGTCATCATCATCCGAGGAAATATGATGTGAGGTGCCACCATCCTGGGTCATGGGGCGTTCACAAAGAAAATAAAATTCCGGTTTCACCTTGCTTCTGCGTTTCCTGATATTACAAGGGCAATGAATGGGGAATCATGTACGAAATACAGGACAGAAATGACCAAAATAATAAGATTTTTTTTTTTTGGGTTACAAACGGACGAGCACATTATTCTAGTACGAGTTTTTTCAGAGAAAATGAAGCAAAAAAAAAAAGAAAAGAAAAGGAGGGACAAGCTTCTTGGACATGATCGCCTGAGTTCGTGGGAGGGTTGTGCTTCGTGCAAGGCTTTCCGTCTGATGTACACAAGCTCGTGCTCAAGAGCAGCCACCGCTCTAAGCGTGCTAAGACTATGAATGTTGTTTGATGATGCATCTCCTGGGGCTCTTTCATCGCCATGGTTCTAAATTCCATATAAGAGAAAAATGATACCAGCCAACCCTGGTACTAAGGAATTATTTGCATCAGTGATCTCATCAAGTTGGTTGGCAGCATAGGGTGGGACGTTGGCTATTCAACAGAAGAGGGGTTTCAAAGGGAGCCATGAAGCGAAACTAAAGACAGATTGGAGGCCTCATGGCAGCGACAAGCATTAAAAAAATATCATGGACCGAACGAGAATGCATTCTTAAAGAAATATTAAACCTCCTGAACCAAGTTACCATATAAGTCTTCAGCTATAATTTTCTGCAACCAGTCTTCTCAAAATATCTTAAGCAGATGCTTTCCCCTTTGCAGTCTCTGAAATCTAGGTATGCTCGCCATGACCATCAGCGGAGCATTATATTTGAAGAAAGACGTTCTTAATGTAAAATGATCCACAAGAATTGTAAGCCAAAGTATGAAGAAATTATTGCCCATCACTGGCTACCAGTGTGGAAATCATTTCAAGTATCACAACCCCGCTGACCTCTCATTAGCTTGGAATTGATCGGGCCATCACACAATGACATGATTTTGGGCAGACCATCTTAACGTAAATATCCAGCATCATCTTCAATATCCCCTCACCATCACAAAGTAAATAGTCGTAGCACAACTTTAATAAGTACAGTATTTTTTTCAACACCTTCAGTTCCATGTGAGGTTCCAGTTTAGCTGGAAACACATGATATAAAGCGTCTACCATGATCCCTCAGCACCCTTGCTTGGATTTTTGAAGGCAGAGAACCCCCAGAAGGTCTTCAAAGAGTAGGGTTGAGAAATAGTCACCCCTTCATCTGTGATCTTTGCAATCTGCATTTAGAATTAATTATATTAGTTTGTTAGTCCAATGACCAATGAGAAAGCATCCGAATATATGGAGTATTTTGAGAAAATCTTGAGGACAACAGCGATCCATAACACAACCTGTTCATTTAGCAGCATTGAATGAAATCATTACAATTCCATCCATGAAAACTTTCCACTCAGAAATAAGTCTACTTTAATGCTATTCATATGGCTATGGAAAATCATGGAAGGAAATAGGTCCGGTAAACTATGCGACAAAGAAACTCTGAAGACAAGAAGATGTTTGACAACTCAGGAATTGCAGTAGTGGCCTCTGTCATCTGAGATCAAGGGCACTGCACGAAACTGCAAAGCCACATCATGAAACTATAAGAGAGAGTGGTACAGCTGAAGACAGGTGACAAGCATATCCATGAATCTAATTGGTATCACAGGGAGTACGAGTACCAAAAAGGTTCCCTTGGTTCTGAAATTAGTAGAAGGATTTAAAGAGTTATCAGCATATGATTTTCATTGGCCTGAAGAAAATGCATGCACGTTAGATTATATGGTGGGCTTAGAAGAAAGGTATTTCCTTGTACATCAAGGTCATCAGTGCAAAAACAACTCTTTAATTTTCCAAATACAATTGAGTAATATTGGACATGCCAATAGCAGAAATCACAAGAGGAAATATCATGGTATGTGCTTTTCTTGTGGATAGCATAAGATAAAAGGCTCAAGATAATCAAACTGGCACCATGAAATACAACTTTGATAAGGTTAACTGAGAATAAGCTATCAATGTAATTCACAATATAATATAAACCAGGTTCACCTATAGCAGCTTTTTTGTTGCCATTCATCTATTTCAACCTAAAAATAATAAGGAGATAGATTAAAAAAAAAAAAAAATCTTTCATCAGACCAGAGCACATTGGCTTAAGTGGAAAAGCACAACAAAAATGTCTTGTACTAAGATGCATGTCAAGTAACTTCAAGGGAAACTCATGTTTGAGGACAATAGGTTGTCTCTGCGGATTGATTTGTTTTGTGGACGTGTTCTTTAAGCACAAAGCGTTTCCAGAAGAAAGGTCAAATTGGAGACCACCATGCTAAAGACTTATATTTCTGCAAGGTGAGAACAACTTTAAAGTATTGTAAATTTGGGAATTCAAACAAGCATGCATTATGGACAGATCCTGAAGCAACACTAGAACAATTCTTTTTTAGCAAGCTGCCCACTAAAGGTTTAATAGCCTAGGTGGCCCGTATTACATTAACAGCCACCCGGTCAGCTCCCAAGTGGCCCAATTGGACTTAGGTACCCAAGACATGGTTGTTGGTTGGGACTATCAAGATTCACCTTCTCAATACCAAACCCCATACTAGTACCATCCTATTATAATATTAGTAAGATAGATACAAGGGCTGGTTCAGCATACCGAGTGTTGGAACACCCTCTACACCATGTACCGGTACAGTATAGTCTGGTCGGTATGCGCCAATATCGACTAGCACGTCAAACCTTGGTGGCTATCTTTTCGAGCAGATCAAGTATTAGGAATGGTGTTCTTGGGTGTTAGGCTTGTCAAGGGAGAGGACTAAGCCTAGTTTTCTCAATGATGTTTTTAATACTTTCATTTGTCTTTGATTAGTTGTTCATTGACAACTTATATCAATTATCATCATTTATTGCAGTTGCCTGTTGCATTACAATAAATTATCGAGCATGTACTTTAGGATGATAAACTAATATTGATGCATAAATTGTGGCAAAATTGTAATTTACTGGTTTACTTTCCATGTTACATGAAAATAGATTCTCAAATAAGCATGACAGTATTTTCTTTATTTACTTGATCTTAATTAACTTCTAATTTATATCAAAGTGACCTACCATTCTTTTATATTAAAAATTTTAAAAGACTGGGCAGTAGATGGGCACATAAGGAGTCGCCCTGTGCTCTAGGTGCTAGGCTGGTGCCTAAAGTCAAGGTAGCCCAAAAATAATAAATTCAAAATATAAGAAACAAAAACAGAAATCAAAGTTCCAAAATGATACATGACATATCCAATTAGATGAAGCGAGTGAGAAGCACGAACTTGGCAACATTACTCAAACATGATACAAAGCACTAAGATGGGTGTCTAGGCAACCAAGACAGCCATCCTTTAGAAACACAGTTTATTATTATAAATTTTAATTATTTTCTAATATATTTTAATGCAGTCCACTGCTCTGGAAAGGCTTATAAGATGAACCCATGAAGAAATGGTGTGCATCCATTGCTCAACTTTAGTTAAAACATGCCTATACTAATATGTCCAAACCCTATACCACAAATCCCTATTCTGCTAACCATATGCCCATCACACAAAAGCTTGGTAGTTTAAATATGAAGTTTTTCAACTTATATCATTCCCTAACTTGCATTTTAATCACCTAGCAGTGGGCACATGATATGCACATGGAGAAAATGTTTGGTTGTTCATGGAAGACTCTTTGTTTCGTCCATCTAAATTATCCTCATTATATCTCATAAAGTATTAATGGTTATGGCCACTGGTAAATCAAGAAGAAGAAGAAGAAGCTTGCAAGGTTTTTTACCCCCTTAGCGGATTAAAAGCCATCTTAGCAGATCATCAGCTGGAACTCTTGCCAGAACAAAGAAGTTCAAGTGTACCAGATCTAGGCTGATTCATTTTATTTATGGATGGAAATAAAAGAAAGTCCAAGTAAATATTCACCCTAATCTTCCAAAAAGTGAAGGAGAGACCGAAAATGGTACAGATAAAAGATTGTGCCAAGCTCTAGGCACAAAAAGAATATGGAGAAATAGTGTGCATCCACTGCACAACTTTAGCTAAAATATGCCTATACTATATGTCCAAACCCTATAACACAAACACCTATTCTGCTAATCACATGCACATCACACAAAAGCTTAATAGTTTAAATATGAAGTCCTTCAACTTACATCATTTCCTGCCTTGCATTTTAATCAACTAACAATGGGCATGTGATATGCACGTGGAGAAAATGTTTGGTTGTTCATGGACTCTTTGTTTAGTCCATCTAAATTATCCTCCTCTCATAAATTATAAATGGTTATGATAATCAGTAAATCAATTCAGATAGAGATGGAGCATTTAGTTATGGTGGCTTATTTATTTTCTATTATACCTCTCCTTTACCCTGACTGCAGCAATCCATATTTTTCCACATGGATCACATCCTATGTACAAGATAAGGTTGAACATCCTATTGAGAGGGACATATCATGTCCAAGACAATTTGGTTTATATAATAGTATAAGCAATTAACTTGGGTCATATTTGGATGACTGAATCCCAGATGCAGTGGATAACTCCCAGTGAGGTTACACTTGAGCTGGAATGTGAGAAGCAAGAGCTTGATGGTCCACCTCCATCCTTAAACTTTTAGGGATAGCCAATAACACCTTTTAGGTGCATTTTGCTATCCCTAAATGGTAAGGATTGAAGATCAAAAGCCTCCATGGGACCCTCTAGTTTCTCTTCTACAACACACTAAAAAAGATTTTTAAAAAAAGCTGCTAGGTGGATATCCATGGATGGTAGATTCATAAATTCACTTGGCCTTAACTGTGCCAAAGTTTAAAAAATTAAAAATAATAAACAGACCCCCCAAAAAAATAATTTGTCCTAGGAAAATTATCACAAGATACATCAAAATTTCAGACCCCATATGTTTTTGGGGGATAATGTAGCGTAAACCAGTATAAACACCCTTTGCCCACTTTATTTCAAATTATCCCCCCAAGGGGAAAAGGAAGTTTTCAAAAAAAACATTTTACTTGTTTCATACTCTTGACATGGATAAAAGTAAACTGACAAGACGGTTGAATAGATTCATTCTGGTTTATTCCTTTTTTTCACCCCAGGCCATATGTCTTATTCCACTTTACCTGGATATAAATATTCCCAGACAACAGTACCTCAGTCATTCATAACGTGTGGTTTCCTCAAGGCTAGACAGGAACCTGTTGATTAAAATGTTGTGCTGTGAAACAAATTTTTATGGTGATGGTGATAAACTAATTGCAAGTACAAGAATGTAATCTAACAGAATCCAACAATGGACTATGGTAATATAAAAATGTGAAATTGAGGTCATTGTAAAAGATAAGAGGAGCCACATCTGTGAATGTATACACAAACAAGCTCAGGTGACTCCAATCACAAAGATTACAACACATAAAATAAACCAACAAAAAAAAAAAAAAAACCATTACATTAGAAATGATAAACATAAAGCTAGAGCAAACAATTTTCTGACTGAATATAACAATTTCCAAGCCAGTATGGTTTGGTTAAAATGGGCAAGAACTATCCATCTACTCTTCAAGGATACAGCATGACATTAAGACAATCAAGTAAGATGCTCACAGGAAAGAATCATACCTGGAACTTGTTGATAGCTGATCTGTCACGATATAAAAGTACACGCAAGCACTTTTCCAGCAGCCTAACAGCTTCTTCAAATGTCATGTCCTCACTCCATTCATCACGAAATATTGGCCTTGCAAGATGATTTCCAAATCCAGTAGCGACATGGTTGTCCTCAAAATGTGTACCAATCATGCCAACCTGGGCAATTTCCACCATAGTAAATATAGCAATAGCAATATCTATATTTCTAACATAATCGGAAGGAAGCTGAGAAGAAACACACAGATGTAAACTAAAAAAGATATAAAAATACCATTCCAAGATATTTTTGCCCATTTTTCACTCCACCAATAACAAGTGAATTCCACAGGGGATTAAATTTGTTGCGTCTATTATACATCACTCGATTCAGATAGTTGTGAATCTCCTTAGGACCCAGCGAATTTCCATCATCCCACATGTTATCATACAGGCTGAGGGAAGAGGGGAATGAAGTAATTAATAAAAAAAGAGATGCAACTTAAATGCCATCAAAATAGTAAAACAAAAAAATATAGGTTACATCCAGAAACTACAAAAAAACTTGATCTTCAGGAAAACAGAAGGATGCAGAACCAGTTTACGCTTAATCATATAATTGTTTATTTTGAGAGCTCTCTCTTAAAGAAGACTTACATAAGCTCATCAAGATAACGCAAAATCTCTTGAAAATCACTAATTTCTCCACTTGCTCCAAGAAGAGTATGTTTACCAATAGCTTTTATACGCTCCACACTCTTGTACCTTAAAGTAGATCCATAAGATCCTGCAAGACATACCATGAAAAATCATATACATGATAAGCAATTAATGACAGTTCAGAATAAGACCCTTGATTTGTGCAACCAATTAAATTTAAACAGCATACTCTTGTTTGATCTTCTATTTTAATTTTCCTCATTACCGAATTCAGTATCACTTTTAAAGAAAAGAATTGCCTTCTCTTTCTTCTCCATTACTGCTCCACTTCTGCTTGGAATCAACTCAAGAGGTTCTCTAGTTCTGGGTATTTGCTTTCAAGTGCTCTCTCCCATAGCTCTTTAGTCATTCTTCAGGTCCTTAATTTTGTTTTCATTTTTGTCCTAGAAGCTATAACAACTCAAACATTGTCCCATGTCTTTTCCAATTTTGCTTCTCCCGACTGCTTTACATTGCTATACGATTTCATAGACCATGATAACTGTAACAAAAAGACTCTAGTTTGGAGATGAAGATGGTATCGATAGTATATCCATGGGGATTATGTTTTGTTGGAAGAATTGCAAATATAAGGCATGATTGCTTCTGAGTGATTATGTAACTTTTTTCTGGCATAACTAATTTGAGGTGTTTCACATTTTTATTTACTTTTAGTAGGTCTCATTTTGGCAGATATGTTGAAAATCAAACATTATCAGTCAACAAGATTTCACAGTTAGAAGACTTCTAGCGCACATAATCCATACAAATGTCATTAGCTAGATTAAAATGTAGGACCAAAAAGATCTTATAGCTATAATTAGGACAAAAGGCCCTAAGAGAGGGTCCCGTGAAATTGAAAGCAAGTTATAGCCCACTTTTTCTGCTCCAAATACAGGAAACCCTCATATCATCAAGCATAGCTAACTTTTAGACAATATGACTAAGCAGAACCTTTGCATCATATTTGAGCTGGTCCAAGCTCTGCAGTTCTCAATAGGATGGACGTCTTGGTATTAGAACGTTCATTTCTTGGAAAGAGGATTGTAAATTGAAGTGGCCATGGAGATTCTTAACAGCTAATAACTACATCTGAGCATGTCAGCTAATAACTCCATATAAAATAGCTGTTAAAATCGAATCTTAAGAATCAAATTTGTGCTCTCTAAGTATGATATTTGAGGTGAATAATAGACAATCTCAAGTTTCTGGTTCCAACCCTTGGATCCAAACAGAACACATCTTTTTAAGTTTCTTCAAAATGCATAGACAATAAACAAACACAACATCAAAGGACTCGTGTGTGCGCGCGTGAACCATCCACTAACATTAATCATGAAACAATTCAATTCAAACCCATCCATCCAATACTTCTCCCACTTGAATTGGTTACGTAAATTACATGATGGGATCATAACATCCACCAACTATTATATTTAGGGCAAAAGCATTCTTGAATCAGTCGTAAGTATCAAAGCTGCTGAGGTCATATATACTTAAAATATATAGAGCGAGTAAATATCAATTGATGGGGTCAGAACCAAAATATTTTGCATGTTCAAAGACATAGAAAAAGTTCCTTTTCCTTTCTAAATAAAAATACATAGAAAAACAGACAGAGAAAATCAAACATTTTAATCCACCAAAATAAACAACATGCATCATACATTTTCATATTTTCTTAAAAATGAATCAAACAAAAATGCTACTGTTTAATGAAACCAGTCACATGCACCAAATGTGCCAAATGTTATTTTATGTTAAAGAGAACCATAGCTGCAATTTTATGTTCATGAACCAGGATAAAGCATATTAATAGGTTCCTATCAGGATATTTGAACATGCAAGATTTGTATACCTTGTACCAAAACATATAAGATGTATTTGCTCTATAGACATAGCCAGAATATGTGCCACCGACTTAATTTTAAGTATCCTACTCTTTAATACCAAAAGAGGCACTGCATACTTCCCCAATATGCTCAAGACGCTAGATATCTCAGATGGTGAGTTGAAGGGCTTTCTTTTTTGAATGAACTGGTGCCTCGCAAGTGCAATGCATGTGCTATGATTTTTTTATCGGGTAAGGATATATATGGAAGTCAGTATGGTAGTGATCTTTCTAGTTGGAGAGAAATATAGATAACGGAATGTGATAGCACCTTAAAGTCCACTTATTCTCTTGTCAGGACTCTACCACTTCCCAATAATATCAGCATGCTAGTTCTTCATAGGAACTCTTGTTTTCTGGGACTTTTTCTTTTCCTTGCCATCTACTTCATCCATTTTTCCCTAGCTCATCAGCACAGTTCATCTTTTTCACCTCATGCTTGACTCCGTGAGCGGCCAAATGAACATCTGACAGGCGACATACGGGTCTTAGGAGTTTGAGTACAAGTATAGATGCTGACACTTTAATGATGGACATGGTAAATGGTTCCTTATAAAGTCCATAATGTTGGAGTTACTTTATGAAGTCTGGAATGTAGTCTATGCATCTGAATGATAACTAAATGGTTGAGTTCATGGATGTTGATGTTATTGTATAGATATGGCTATTTTATTATGATAAACCACAATGTTTAAAGGATAGCTTTTTAGATAGATGTAAATGCATCATATGTATACATATACGCTATCCCAGCAATTTCTTATCTTTTTTTCCTCCAAAAATTGCCATGTTATATCTCACCTTCCCATCCAAGCTCCATAATGCATCAGCCAAAATCAATCCAACAGTGTAAACTGGCGAGCACTCCTTTTTTGAAAATATAAATCATATATGCAGCTTATGTTAGAAACTCGTAGTATAAGAAGGATTATTCACTTCTCATGAAATTTGGGTTGTTGAACTATGCTAACAAAGGCATAAACATATCATGGAACACTTAAAGGACTTTTGCAAATATTACAGTCAAATTTAAATATATAAATCCAAGGAAATCAACTTGTATACTATCAGATCGAACGCCTGGCAAAGTTCCTATGCAGTCAACTATCAGATTGACTGACCTCCCAAATCAGCAGCCAAGACAACTCCATCTTTATATTTCACACCTAATACTGAAGTACCGGTCACATATGGGTACCTGTTCACATAATATAGATGCTTAAGGCTGTGATGATTTCAGGAAATGAAAATGAAAACAATGCCAAACAGTAAGAATGCAAACATACATATCTACATGTAAGCATCAGTTAACAGTGCGCAAACACCAAGAGTTCAGAATCATCTATGCTATATACAACTGATTTATGTTGTTTTCCTTAACTACCACAGATGTGGAAGAAGTACGACTCTTGAGAATTTTTGTAACTAATGCGCCCTCTAGTTTTTCCAACAATTTACAATCTGCTATGCATTTCTGCCTGGAAAACTAGACATTTGTAAATCCAAAAAATATTGCACTTGGTCACAAATATAGTTGGAGATTAAAAAAAAAAAACAGAAAAGATTATGATCAACAAGCTGGTGCTTCTCATGCTTGCATATGTTTGGTGCATCAAGACCAACTTTTTAGTAAAAAGTGCTCTACGTTGACAGAGATGGATATAAGCAGTAGTTTTAAGGAAAATTCACTGCACTATCTGGATGCCAATTTTTTTGAGGTTTATGCGCGATGAAATTGAGCACATATCACGATCCAGATTCAGAGCAATCAGGCATTTAGATTCCCCTTCACAAGAAAACAAATGCACCTAACTATAATGGCCGCTACAGAAAATACGACAGATGCTTCAAATTTCTTGGGGAAAATCACCAAAAAATATAACTGATAGCAATGTGTAGACATTTGATTCTATGATTATCATCTGGATCAACTAACGAAGGAAATCTTGAGTTGGAAATTACCCAGTGATTCTTACCTCAAAAAAAAGAGAGAGAGAAAAAAGAAGCTATTCAATGATTCATTCCAAGAAAATAGGTCATGCTTGGGTGAAAAATTTTCTTACAGGGTTCTCTCAGAGCCAACATCCAAGCTTGTCGAATCTTTACTGCTCGCAGAAGAAAGACCCACCGGCTGCTCTCCCAAAAAAGAGAAGATGAATTAATTGTGAGAGTTTATAGACAAAGAAATTAGAGAAAAAGGGAGAAAAACACCGACCTCCATGTCTTTTTTCGTCAGAGTTAGGATTGGAAGAGTTTAGACTAGGGTTCCGATCGGCAGAACGAAATCTCAGCTGCCGTGGTGGGGGTTTGGTTTTGACGGATCCGGCGAGCAGGAGATCTAAAAGGGCTGATTACGGATCAGGTTGAATTTGGGGATTTGCGTGATCCGATCCGATCCGATTAGAAAGACGGCATGAAATCAGAATTTTCGGGTACAAACCGACCCGTTATAAAAGCAGGCCGAGGCGTATTGACCTGAGCTTGATCGAATGTTGACCTGGCTTGGCTCGAGCCAAACACAAGTCCATTGAGAGCGGCTTGTATCAATTCCTAGCTCGATAGTTGGTAGTTTGGGAGGCATACAAGTACTAAACTACGGCAAATATGTGTAATTTAGCTCAACGTCAAGGCTTGTTTTATTTATAACTGTTAGAGAGTTATTCGTCAAACAACTAACGTGCACCTAGTTTAAAAATTGTCATCCAGAACAAGGATATAGATTAGTGGAAAGATGTGCAAAATCTTGATAGCAGCAAATGCAGAATCGGCATGTGCACAACCTGATCCATCTAATGTCGACCAATTCCTCCTCTGAAATTCTGACTCAATCGCTATTAGCCAGATCCAAGCTTCAGTGGCAAGCATGCTTCGGATATCCTGACTTTCGATCAAGTTGATGTCTTAAGAACCATTTCTAGCTCCGACATTTGCATCGATCAATTTACTCCTAGATAACTTTGGCTGAAACTAGCTGTATCTATCCTTATCTTCAGTTCAAATTTAAAAATGCCTGCAATGCTCCAGCTGACTTCAAAATTGATAAGGTAAGTCTAACCACCTCATTGGTGCATAATCTGATCGATGTTGGAACGAGCTGAAGTGGAAGAGGACAAGGTCACCGCCAGTGACTTGCAAAATAAAGTTCCATCCAAAGTCGATAGTGGTGGTTTTGGAGAAATCATCCGATGATCAAATCAGCTCTTCTGGCCAACATAAATGGAGTGCTCAGACAAGAGTTCGATAGAGTTTCGGAAAGGAGAAGAGAGCTTAGAGAAAATATATCTGAAAGATTCTTTTTTATAGACGAACCTTAATTGATGGTGACAGCTACAGCTATCTGGCAGCGGATCGCTCGAGGCCTGATGGAGTTCAGTATGGAGAGGAAAGTATCGTCAGGCTGATAGTGACAGTCATACCGTTCAATAGCGGACCGTTCGAGGTCTAGTGGAGTCTGTCATGAAGGAGGCGCCGCCTGTAGCGTCGCCTATAGCAGATTGATGGCGACCGTTCGTCGAGATTTAATGATCGTAATTCGAAGAAAGCATGCATTGGTTGGTGAAGAACTTCGACATATATCAATTCCAGAGGAGTTCGGACTTCTAAAGGAAATATGACTAGAGGGGATCATCCGGGAGGAACGCTAGCTGAAGGAAAGATCCAAAAGAAGTTCGGTCGAAGGAGAAGTACGGAAGGAGTTCGGCTCTTATAAAAATTTGACTAAAGAAGAAGTTCGGAAGGAGTTCGGCTTCTGTAGAAATCTGACTGAAGGAGGGATCTGGAAGGAGTTCGGCTCCTGTAAGAATCCGACCGAAAAAGAAATCCGAAAGGAGTTCGGCTCCCATAGGAGTCCGATTGAAGGAGAAATCTGGAAGAAGTTCGGCTCCCATAGAAGCTCGACTGAAGGAGACATCCGGAAGGAGTTCGGCTCCTGTAGAAGTCCGACTGAAGGAGAGATCCGGAAGGAGTTCAGTTTTCGTAGAAGTCCGACTAAAGAAGAAATCCAGAAGGAGTTTGGCTTCCGTAGAAGTCCGACTGAGAAGGAATTCGGAAGGAGTTCGGCTTTCGTAGAAGCCCGGCTGAAGAAAAATTTGGAAGGAATTCGGCTTTCGTAGGAGTCTGACTAAAGGAGAGATTCGGAAGAAGTTCGACTCCCGTAAGAGCTCGACTGAAGGAGGGATTCGAAAGAAGTTCGACTTCCGTAGGAGTCTGACTGAAAGAGACATTCAAAAGGAGTTCGGCTCCCGTAGGAGTCCGACTGAAGGAGAGATCCGAAAGAAGTTCAACCACCGAGGGGGTTCGATTGGGGCTTGACTGCTGAGAAATTCGACCGACTAAAGAAGTTCGGCTAAGGTTTGGCCGTTGAAGCTCTTCTGTGATTACCGATTGCATTGGGCTAAGCATCAGAGTGGACTTCAATGAGAGCGGGGTTTATCTCCAACACGCCTAATTTCATAAATTTTAATCTAAGATCACATCACGACCATGACATAATCGGCCAGGTAATTTTTCTTAAATGGTTTGACCACTATCATTTATAAAAAAGTCAGCAAGAGAATCCTCAGGGGCACACATGAATATTTTCTCTCAATTCTTTCTCATATATTGTCTAAAATTTAACTTAAACATCGGAGGATCCCTACTGGAGCCAATTTTGGTCAGAACTTCTTTGCAGATCATTTTCTTAGAGGAACGTGTCATCGCTCTAGCCAATTCAACCGAAAGTTAGATCTCAGCATCAATAATAAGCAACATAAAAGCAAAGAAATTGATCGAACTTGCATGCAATTTTTAACTAGGTGTACGGTTAGTTGTCAGCTTTAGATCTTACTTCACTTTCACTTGCTAGTATAAATAAACTAATAATTATTAGCATAAACTGCACTAAATCTTTTCATTTTCATTCTAAAGAGATGTTTATGTTTGATGAACTTAAACTATTGGAGTCAATTGTATCATACGTGCAGTGATGGGTGAATGTTTGCCTTGCAGTCTACTTGATTTAGAAAACAAGAATTCCATAGCAGATTCAATTTCAGATTACATGTTATTTTAGCATCAAAGTTGACAATATATTTACAAGATTTCATTTTAATACTAGCTTTTGATATCCCTGGGGCTCCACATAGTTTGGTTTGTTATTCGCACTTCATATGATCAAAGGAGCTGTGTGTTTAAGCAGCCATATTGAATTCATGTTCAAGTGCTCTCTCATAGAATCTCATGGAACTAATTGGTGGCTCCATGTAAGGAATTTATTACGTGGCCCAAGATCAGCACAAAACGGGGTCATACATCACCCAGACCATTTTGAAAGCCAAGGGTGGAAACGTGAGTTTATTTCTAATTCCTTGTGCCGCATATATATATTTATATATATAATTAATCAATACTTTATTTTGTAACAAAGTATGATACCTAGCAATAGCCCGGAACTTGGAATGCCAAAGCATGCAGCAGAGGCTAGAGAAGCACATAATTAGGTTTGATAAAAGAGGGTCTTTTCCTCAAATTCCTTTTCCTTTCTTCGTTCTTTCTGCTAGCAGTTTTTTTTTTTTTTTTTTTGGTAAAGATTTTTATTATTTCCCAATGTACCTAAAGATCGTTCTTTTACGTTATTTGGTGCTCGAACAAAATAATATTTACACTTATTGAAATTTTATGGAAATTTAAATCTGAGATCTAAATCAAGTACATGCCTTAAATTAGACGAGATTTAGTACAGGCTTACCTCGAAAACCTCCTTTACATGTCACCATACAATGCCAGCACATCGACTTATCTCAACGAATATTGTAGAAAATTCTAAAGACATATAATGTGCAATTTCTTTTCTGTCATTATTTTTATGTTGCACAAAAACGCCTCTTACCAAGAGTTTCATTGAAAGAGCTAGATGATAGCTAGCTATGCGATTTCTAATTTGATATTTTTATGCATGGTACCACCATGTCACTCGTGTTGATATGTCAAGCAACAACCTGCCTGGAAAGTGGAAGGCTTAATTAAACCTTTTGGTTTTTACTGTAATACGCACGCTAAGAAATGAGTCCACCAAATTCGTGCTGTTTCAGCCGAGGATCTGATTTATCTCTTCAAACCAGCCAACACATTTAATTTGTAGTATATTAATTTTGGCCATACTATAAAAATAATTTTTTTTTTAGTAAAAAGAAAAGGCTCAGTGGAAACATTGTATTTGGATCGGACATTCACCGTTAACGATTAAAAGGGTATAATTTTATAATTTTTTAAAATTTATTTTTGGTACAAAATAGGAATGAAATGGGGCATCTCCTCTATACGTGATCATGAGGACCTCCATTCTGCTGAAGAATATTTGATGCATGGTGATATAAAATGACTCGACCATTCCTCACAATGTCCAAATGGAATGCATAAGCACGTTACTCTAGCATCATCCAGGCATCATCAGAGGATTTGCTTATCATCCCACTCAAGCATTCCGGCATTTGAAATTTAATTGACTTCCTCAAGGCTTGAATCATCGACGTGAAAAATATAATTAATGGTGCACGATCGATCAACTGGACTACCACCCGAGTGGCTATAATTTTATAGTTGAGTTGAAGTTTTCAAGCTCATTGGGCTCGTTTGTCATTGAAGGCTCTCCTTCTGGTACAGCAACCAACGATCGCGCGAGCCACTTCAACCATCAACTCAACACCATCAAGCTCTGTTTTGAAGTACTCCAAAAGTTTCCTGATGTAAAAATGTTAATGAGTTGGCCAGGGTTGGTGCTTGTTACCCCAAGCCAGAACTTTTCCATGTTGCCCGAACCCTTTTTCTCCCATACAGATCAGCCATGGAATTCCATCTCTCTTTGGCATGGGCCATAAGCCTGCCTCCTTTTGGGAATGCAAACGAGCAACATCTCTAAGCTTACGTGGAACTATATCAACTCTTTTCCACCATGGGTACGTCGTTTAATTTTCTTCCGGGCTAGTGGCCCATCAAGCTATCTCTTTTCCGTCTCAAACTCATGCTTCCAATTCCAAAGTATCTCCCTCCGCTGGTCCAATTCCTCGGGTGGACGGCCGTTGTCGCGGTCAAAAACAGCTCAGCAATCAGATTGGACGGACACTTCGCACCCACTTGTCTTTTCCCACGTGGCTGATCGCCAGGGAGGAATCGGGAAATCTATCCGGGTGAAAGTCACGTGCAGAACCCTCTTGGCACGTGACATGGCTGGTCCTCCCATGGCATCCGATGTAATTATCACCGAAAGCCATGGCCCCCATCCAACATGGTGGGCCCTCCTTTGTCACGCCTTCTTGGAGGGTTTCCTAAGTTTCCAGAGCACCCCCGCTTCCGGAAGGCGACTTGATGATACCCACCTTCCATGTTATCTCCTCGATAACAGGGCCCTGGATTTGGACATGTCCCTTATATAGGAAGCACCATCAGTGGTCTCTCCATGCATGACAATAGCATCCGACATGTAAGATGTATAAACCTAAACTAATTAACGTAAACACTTGATAAATGATTGCGATTCTAATGGACTCACGAGATGGCTTGATAACCTTGATTACTGTCATATTTGATAAGAACGATAACATATATCTAATATATAAACTTTCATTTCTAGATGGATGCTTATGCCAAGTCAAAAACGGCAAGAAGTATAACAGCGATTTGGAAGTTGGAACCTTCTAAACTGATGCTATCATCCGTAGGAGTAACCTTGCAACAAATATTTTTAAATTATTTGTCTGAGCTTTAGAAATAGATATTAAGTATTAACCATGGTTACAGCGGACTCTTAACAGATTGAACATGGAGTAGTATCCCAAGGAAAGATTAAAATGGAGTGGTAGTATGCATTTAAAATGTAGCATGCGGTGGCCCACAAATTTGTAGACATAACATATAAATAGAGAGATTGATGGGGAAAATAGTGTATTCGAAAATGGGAAGGTACATTCTCAGTCCGTTTGTCCGTGGAATGAGCAAGGGAGTATCGTCAAAGGCTGTCTGCAGCGATCTCTTGAAGAAAGGGAAAGTCCTTTAAGGAGTTATTCTAGGAAAAGACATAGCTATAATTAGAAATATTGATTGAAACGGGGTTTGGTGGGAAGCGGTGTTCCCACCTAACGTACGGCAGCAACAAATATTTTGCAGGTCTACCAATTTAATAGAAATGTGCCTGCCCAGAGCTTTTTGCTTGCCTTGGTAGAAACTCAGCTACCACTTTGCTAAAAGCAAAGCATTGATGCGAATAAATTAGCTTGAGCATGATCCAGGTTTGGTATGACCAAGTCCGCCTCTGGATGCTTCAAACCCATATTTATTTGAAAAAGTTTGATTCTGCAAAAGCAACACGAGTCCAAGGATAGAAGGAAATAAAAAATAATAAAAATTGTATAACGTTTGCAAGAGAAGAAGTTTATCGCTCATGACAATAAACTGGAAGAATATGTAGTAGAATGGATGCTTAAATTCTATTCAGACCCTTTCAATCAAAAAAAAAGAAAATCTATTTGGGACGAATTTATGTTACCAGAATTTTACCTAATTTATTTTTTGAGCAAATATAGCATATTTTGTTTTGATGGGAACTATATCATGTTTTATTGGATGGATGTATCTTTGTTCGTTTAAAATTTGGCTTGACCTCAAGCCAAAATTTTGTTTCGGAGTTGGTTAAATTTGAATTTGGATATATTTATATCTTGAATACCACTACAACTTATAAAACAGAGGTTATTTGGATATCTAGTTTTTTTTTTTTTGTCTGCCAATAACTCATGTTTGGTCGTTGTCGCCATCTTGATGAGGTAAGAGAGAAAGGCAGACTGATTAAAAGGTTTCTTGAGTTGTGGCTGATTTTTGATATAAGGGATTTCACCAAAAAAAAAAGAGGCGAAGGTGGATTTGGAAATATTAAGATCATCGATTCAGTCAAATAATCACTCTCCACCATATTATGATGTTAATTGTAAAAAAAAAAAAAAATTTTCCCTTACAAAAGAAATATTTTTCATAATACTAACAATTAATCATCTATTTCAATCAATAATTTATCTATTCTTCTTCAACATACTTATGACTCCACTACGCTCTAGTCACTCCAGTCATCAAAAAGAGTGAAGGTCAATTTGAATGTGCATAGGCAAAACCTCTCATTATTACTATTTATACAATACCAGCAGATCACAAGAAGCACTTTGTAAAATATTAAATAATATTATAAGTAAATATTAAAATAAAAAAAGTAAAAGTAAAAAAAAAAGGAGCTAGAGAATGGAGGCAGATAAAATTGTTAAAAAGGGATTTAGAGATGAGAAACAAGTTTGCTATATAGATAGAATGAGAAATTTGGAAAAATAGGTGCCATTTAGAAGATTCAATTAAGGATTGAAATTAATTATGTGAGAACCTTTCTTTCCCGAACAATTCATATTGAAAAATATCATCTAATAAATTTCTGTCAATCAAATCATATTTTTCATGATAAATTTGCCGGAATCAAAGAATTCCTGGTACCACCACATTAAAACTAGTATAGATCATGTACTACAGTCAACGTCAAAGCAATAGAAGTGAGAAAGATTAGGGGATCATGGGATTTAGTCAAACGGCTCAGAATACTAATCCTGATTTTTAGGAATAATTTGAACACTTCTTCTTGAGATGTTTCATTTATTTCGGAAGTACGGGAAAAAAAAAATCATGGTCGAAAGGAACCATTACCTTCTAAACTCCCTCATTTTATGAGCTTTTTATAAATAAAATTTTACATGATAGAGGCTGATCCATGAATAAAGAGCATCTCATCCAAACGTTCCACAACGGACCTTGTGGTCCATTGCTCTGTGCAATAATGCATTAGATAAAGATTGACAAAAAGGAAGTACCTCATTCTGACATCCCAGGGATCTGCGATGGTTCATGTTGCGGGGCCCCATGAAAATTGCACGGTTTTATTGCTTTAGAATTCCCCTCTCCATGCGTGCACCGAATTTCTAGAATCATATTGGCTGGCTCACATGGTCAAGGTCTTGGTTAATGTTCAACACTAGAAGGGGCTTTCCGAGGGCAAAATTAGAAGTGCCTGGTTACCCGTGAACAAGGTTTAAGACCTCGCGTCAAACCTGGGTGTGACCGTGTGAGAAGCGGATCCAATCAAAAACCATGTGCGCGATTCCAAATCTTGCAATGAAATCTAACGGTCGCGGTAAACCAGCCAACCCTCAGTTTAAAGTTTCGATGTCCATCCACTGTCGGCCTGTCACCACCGTCGGATTAATTCGTACAGCTCAAAAATCTAAACACAGCTGTGATATAGATTAGCATGCTAGTATACGGTGCAATTCTCTTGCCAGATGGCACAAGAGAGGACATCAGGCTATTTTTTTAAAGAAAAACATCATGCCAGAGAGAAAATTGCATGCGCCACAGCGTGCATCACGTGGCCGCGCGCGCCTACTGTAAAAATGGGTGGCTACGATTAATGGCATGATGCAGGCCGTCAAAATATTTTTTAAAAATAAATTACATGCTAACGACCTTTCAATAAATTGGATATTTTTAAGAACGTGGTAAAAATTTATCTTTCTCTGCGGAAAGTAATTAGAATCATTCATAACTCCACTATTTTTCTTTTCTTTTTCCCCTCAACCCAGCTGTCTGAAATAAGAAACATCATAGTTTGGGCATCAAAGGATCTTACAGTGAGGAGTAGGAAAAAAAGAAGTCCAAGACATTACTTTTTTGACATCTATATATTTATTCATGTTTTCATATTTTCATTATTTTTCAAAACTCAAAAGATAAAAATTTGTTACAGTAACAGAAACAGCAAAAAAAAAAAAAAAAAAAAAAAAAATTCTCATGGGAATATGGGATATGAAATGGGGCGTGTGGGTCCATGGGATATTGGGTAAGACGTGTGGGTCCATGCATCCATTCTCTTATGTGGCACGCATCGCTTGATTGTAAAATCCAAAATACAGGGCAATCATCAAACCTAAAATATCAATATCCTTTTCATACGTAATTCGGTTGCTTAAGGTAACATGATTCAAATAAACATTAGTTCATGTATTAACAACGCTAATACACGCTTTACCAAAAAAAAACGCCAATACACGCTAACAAAAGGCAGACCATTTTTCTTTAGCAAAAATTAAACAAAGAGATCCAACATTAGAAAAAAATCATCGTCATGTTACATATTTGCAGAGGCAAGTCCGCGACATCCCTTTTTTTATATAATTAAAATTCGACCAGCAAACGCCAGCCAAATTAGACCACTCCATGTTTCCGTCCCACCCACCTCCTCTATATAATTCCCCCTCCTCTCCCACCGGTCTCCTCTCCTCTCTTTTCTTATCGTTCATCGCCACCATTCCTCTTTGGCGTTCTCTTCTCTTCTTTTTCCCAAACCTTTTAGCCTCTCCTTTTCTTCCTTCCAAGCTCTCCACCGATGGCTATGGAGAACGGTAAGGCCGACCGGCGCCTCGTCGTGAGCTTCGGCGAGATGCTCATCGACTTCGTGCCGACGGTCGCCGGCGTGTCGTTGGCCGAGTCACCGGGGTTCGTCAAGGCCCCCGGCGGCGCCCCGGCCAACGTCGCCATCGCCGTCTCCCGCCTCGGCGGCCGCTCCGCCTTCGTCGGCAAGCTCGGCGACGACGAGTTCGGCCGCATGCTGGCCGGGATCCTCCGCGACAACGGCGTCGTCGACGCCGGCGTCACGTTCGACTCCGGCGCCCGCACCGCGCTCGCCTTCGTCACCCTCCGCGCCGACGGCGAGCGCGAGTTCATGTTCTACCGCAACCCGAGCGCCGACATGCTTCTCACCGAAGCCGAGCTCAATCTGGATCTCCTCAGAAGGGTATGCGCAAGTCCAGATCTCTTCTCATCCTTCCTTCTTTTCTATGGGGCAACACTTTTTGGAATTTCACAAAGCCGTTTTCTTTTGTTTTTTTATTTTCTTAAAATGTCTTTTTAATTGTTGATGTTTTTTTTGTTTAATCTGATTGCACTTTTGCTTATTTTTTTTCTCCTTTATTTAATTATTTATTTATGGTTGTTAATGGATTCTTATGCTTTGGCTTTTCCAAACCGGTGCACGTGAATCAGAATCACCTCATAATCTTCCTGGTCCAGATCTAAGTTGTAACTTTTGTCATTAGTGAATTTTATGGATCCCTGGATACCCGTGGTTATGCTTATTGAATTCTATGGATGGATGTCCAGGCTGCAGTTTTCCACTATGGATCTATAAGCTTGATCGCGGAGCCCTGTAGATCGGCGCATCTGAGGGCGATGGAGGTGGCCAAGGAGGCCGGCGCCCTGCTCTCCTACGACCCCAATCTCCGGCTGCCCCTTTGGCCGTCACCCGCAAAGGCCAAGGAGCAGATCATGAGCATCTGGGACCAGGCCGACATAATTAAGGTCAGCGACGTCGAGCTGGAGTTCCTAACCGGCGAGGCGTCCGTGGAGGATGAGGTTGCCATGAAGCTCTGGCGGCCAACCCTGAAGCTTCTCCTGGTCACCATCGGGGAGAAGGGATGCAAATACTACACCAAGGTATAACTCCCATATATTTGCAATTCGCAAGAATTGGCATCAAACCGGCTCTTCAATTGGGGTCTTTATGATGACATTTGCTGTGAATGCTGTTGATCTGCAGGATTTCCGTGGAACAGTTGGATCCTTTGTCGTCAAACAGGTGGACACGACAGGCGCCGGTGATGCGTTTGTCGGTGCCCTGCTCCGAAAGATCGTCGAAGACCAATCAGCTTTGCAGGTGAGTTAAATGACCAGCATTATGATTTCGTATCAATTAAAACTTGAAAAAATTTCGAGCTGCAAGACTTAATTGTAAGTATTTTAATCGACCAACTACGACATGTTTCTCATAGAATCATATGTGATGAATTGCAGGATGAGAAGAAATTGAGGGAAGTACTGAGATTTGCCAATGCATGTGGGGCAATCACCACTACCAAGAAAGGAGCGATCCCTTCTTTGCCAAATGAATCAGAAGTCATGCAATTACTGGAAGAGCATAAAGCATAATCCAAGATTATTGCTGGTTCCATATGCCCCCGCCACCCCCCCCCCCCCCCGCCCCCCGCCTTTTTACAAGCATTTGATTCGAATTTAAGAGCATTAAGTGGGTTTTTTTCTTCATTTCTTCTGTTGATTCTGATTTCCTATTTGCAAGCTTATTTTGTTCTTTTGGCGCTCCAAGATGCCATGTGATTTATGCTACACGACGATGACTTGTGAATTGCTTTCCAAAAATTTGACCTCCAACCGCATCGATATCCACAACTGGTTGCACCTTTTTAGCTTTCCCTCCATGCGAGCAAGAAATGCCTCAATCCACGGCTCCTCCTCCCTTCTCTTAGCCACATCACAGGGCACTGTAAAACTGGTTCAAACATATTGCCGCAAGCATAAAAATCTCGTTAGGTGGATCACACGCACACACGAAGCAAATGAATCACTCTTTAGATTCATTTAAGCTATGAAGCACATCATAAATGTATAAAAACAGCTGATATCATCCGATATCTGTACGACACATCAAGGATCATATCCACTAATCAGTGCAAGCACGCGCTGATCTCAGATATAATGTTAATGTACAAGACAATACTTCATCTATTAGGTTTAAAAAATAGATGTCTACCGTGCGGCCCACGTAAATATTGTTATATTTATCCGCGTTACTTTTGAAATGCCTTTCATATGAGCATGTTCGTGGGTACTATACGTTCAATCCCCTACTCTGATGTCATGAACATAGGTTGTGAATCCGTCATAACCCATATATTTTTGACATCATGCCCGGTTGGACATGCATTCCTAAAGTTGCTCCTCCACTTTCGGTCATAATAGAAAGAAGCCTCATATCATGTAAATCTAGGTAATGATGGTAATATTTTGGGCTTTGGTGCATGTTTATTCCAGCAATGCGCAAAAAGTTTGAACAGTAAAAATAAGGAACATATATTTAGATTTTTTGCAGGATTTCCCTATGGATGCACATGCAGCTAGACATATATAATTGCACGGGGTATGCATGCAAATCTTACGCAGTTGTTCCCTTGCCTCCATATAAACAAGACTACGAACCTTAGTACCTCATCCTCCTGGAGCTTTGGGCTGATTGTTCCCTTTCTGTATATACATTAACAGAATGCTTTCATCATCACTAGTCTGTATGAAAAAAGAAACAAGCGATCTTAACAACAGGAGGAAGTGTCAAACCTGCTGGCAAAAAGCTTGTAGTGATAAATAGACTTGAAAGAGAGATTACGCATAGCTTTTTCGCCATGCTCTTTGCTGAACAGATATGTTATCGGGTAACCAAGAAGCCACCTGCAAGAATATTCAGTATTTAAGCGTAAGAACAGATGAGGAAGAGATGCTGAAGTTTCAGAATGTCCGCATTATTAAATAAGCCATGTAAGATTCAGTGATTTAGCACGATAAGGAAATAAGTACTGCAGACAAAAGGGGTACAAAGGCACCTGAAAGACTCAAGAAAGATGCTGCTGTCATACACGAGGTGAGACAAATCAATGGTGTCCAGAAGTGTTGTGAGACGAGAGAGAGAGAGAGAGAGAGAGAGAGAGAGATGTGCAGAAACTAACTTAAAGTGGCACCTTTTTCCTAGGTAACCGGGCTTCAAGTAGATGCCAGCTTTACTTGACAACAACAGCTACCAAGGAATTGGTCTTATAAATGCAACACATATTCAACAGGGATATTTAACTGTTAATATCCAGGTATAGCGGTCTATCTTTTTCGCACGCATGAAAATGTGTTTGTTTAAGAAGCTTCAATTTAGATTCCGGAGAAGGCACCCTATTTAAGAATATGCCGGGTTTCTGGGAACTTGTTTCTTCTGAGCCGCCACAGGAAAGAGTTAAAAATCACATACTACTATAATATATTGATCTTCCGAATAATGTCTTGCAAAAACTTAAAGTAATTACATAGAATCATAAAATCTCCTTTCTCATTGTTCTTTTATATAAAATAATGCAAGTCACCATGTTTTACAAAGAAAAGTAACAAAATATGGTCCCCTCAAAATCCACTAATTGATGTATCTCAGAAAGCAAAATTATGATGAGTGGTGTGAAGATTTTATTTTTGTTATGTGCTGATGACACAGTTGCTCCTCTCAGAGGAAAAGACAAATTGCCTGTCAGATCAAGTTAATAGAATAGAAACATATAATGGTAAAAATATTATTATACAATGTGCATTATAGATTAAGCAAACTTTAATTTGTTGAAAAGAATCTGTATGTGAAAATGCCAGCTGCGTGTCTTTCTGCACTGACATGCATAAAAAAACTAGTAAAGGTGCCTGATTAGGAGGGGAGATTACCCATTCACAGATGATAGAGTGATCTCGGCATCTTCTGTAATATAACTCAGATCCAGTGC
Source organism: Cocos nucifera (assembly GCA_006176705.1). Classification (NCBI taxonomy): domain Eukaryota; kingdom Viridiplantae; phylum Streptophyta; class Magnoliopsida; order Arecales; family Arecaceae; genus Cocos; species Cocos nucifera. Next base: position 7,459,528 of record QRFJ01000002.1, on the reverse strand, counting down.
CGAAGATGTTTGAAAGGCAGTATGCTTGCTACTACAAGCCAGATCAACATCCTCACGTTTTGATGATCCAATCACTGGCTTTACAATGGGACAAGGTACAACGGGTAGAACACTTGCGTCAACTTCAACAGGAAACACTGATGCAAATAATTTTTGGACTTGACGAAGTTCTGATGCATTTTCGTTCTCCACTGCATGCAACAGTATCTGTAGCAAATGATAGAGTAAGCAAAAAGGAAATAAGACAAAAGGAAAGCAACAGGGTGGTAAGAAACACCTCTGGAGGACATTGCTCAAGGTCTAGGAGAACTAGCTGCTGCTGTGAGGTAAGGCTTGACGATATATGCTCAGCAAATTCTTTGACATGAACTATATAAGCCATATCTTCTAGGACCATCACTCTCAATGGCTGTAACATGGCTGACTTCTGTGCAAGTAACCATGTTGTGCCATAATTTGAGTGTATGCGGATCCATAAAGTTAGTAAACTGAAAACAGAAAATAGGTAGAAGTAGCAAAAGAAAGTTCTGAATAGCGAGAATTAATTACTCAAAAGGGGCACTATTGTTGGTAAGTACTATGTTAGATTTAGAGCCACTTCGGTTACTCTGTATCCTTAGTTCCTTACTATTTTGATTATGTATCACAGCTCTGCTGCTAAGACCTATTATTAGACTAGTCCATGCACTTCCCACAGGAAAAAAAAACCAAATAATAAACACTACTCCATACATAAAGAGCAATTACTCCATTCAGATAACCGGACAAAGATGTAGAGTCTTGACCCTAACAATGTTGAAAGACATATTCTTAATGAGTCATTAACAAACTAGAAGAACTACATTATGAAATAAGATAAGGTCTTGAAGAAATTAGATATAAAGTTATACTAAGTACTTAAATCTCATACAACCACAAACAGAAGCCATAGAAGTAAGAAACAAAGATTAAATACCGACAAATCTGTCACAGTATCTGATTGAAAGAACTAGAATAATGGCAATATGCCAATGCTAACCATGGGAATCCTTAACCAAGGGAGGCAGGCTCAAACCAATGGAAATGACAACACTCAACACAAAATACCTCAATTATGAAGCAAAGTTGTACTAACAAATGCTGACACAAGTATAATGTTGAAATGGGGACCCATCTTCCAGCATGGATGTTACTTAGCATTAACAGAAAAAAATGTTTAGTTTATTATTTCTTTATCTGCTAAGCTTAATTCTGTGTATGACATCCTTGCAATTTATCTAATTGGAACAACTAAAATCAATTTCTTTATATGGTATTTAGGCATGCATAAGAACCATAAAATCAATAAAACTATAATGGATTTTTTCACAAGGATTCTACTTATATTTCAGTCAGAAACATGCCTTCACATTTTTATCTTCTCCTGTGATACAACTCCACATCCTGTCCCCCCACCCGCACATCACAATAGAAAGCGCACAAACGAAAGCACATGTTTCCTTTTTTTTCTTCCATCTGAAATTCTAACATCTACTCTATCTCATGGATAAGTATAACCTAGATTTTTGTCACCTCTTTCCTTTAGGAATAACCAAGAATAACAGCATGCCTTCTCTAAACTAAAACAAATACCGGTATCTTAACACTATGCTGCCAAAAGTGGACCAAGTGGTCTTTAGCACATAAGCACTGCTGCTGCCACTAGATCACTTGAACCATCACTACCCTCTCCAGTAGAGCACTAGGTCTATCTTAGTTCTGTATATTAAAAGACTAAATCAGACCTTATTACCAACCAGAGCAATAGTTTGCAATCACGTCAAGCATTCTCCAGAGTGCTCTCCTTGTATACATGGAGTTTCTCCTGGAACTCCAAAATGGCGCTTAAATGTTTAAGTTTCTATCATATTCAAAACTAGTTTTGGAGTGTAAGTTGGATACAATTTTACATGGGTCATGTTGGTGCAGAAACTGGTTGACGCCGGATTGAACTGGAGTGGAAGAGGATGAGGTCGCCGCCCAATATCCCGTCCGGAGCCGGTGGGGTGGCTCCGGTAGGACCCTCCGACGCTCAAGTTAGCTCTGGCCAACAGAAATGGAGTGCTCAGTGTGGAGTTCGACAGAGTTTCAAGAAGGAGAGAAGAGTTTTAGAACTTGGCATAAGCATATCTGGAGGATCCTTTTTATAGGCGGAGCTTGTTGTAACTACCTTGATTAATGATTGTTGTAACTGTCCTGATCAATGCCGATCGTTATTGACTTGATAAGTGCCGATCATTATGGACTTGATAAATGCCGATCGTTATTGTCGTGTAACCGTTTAGTAGTGGGATCGCCTGCAGAAATCCGTCAACAATCTGTAAGAAGTTCGGCTTCCGTAGAAGTTTGGCCACTGAGGAGTTCGGCCGCTGAAGGAGTCCGCAAAGAGTCCGACTTCCGTGGAAGCCCGGCTGCTGGAGGAGTCCGCAAGGAGTCCGACTTTCGTAGAAGCCCGGCCGCTGGAGTCCGCAAGGAGCTCGACCGCTAATGAGTTCGGCCGCTGAGGAGTTCGGAAGGAGCTCAGCCGCTAATGAGTTCGGCAGCTGAGGAGTTCGGAAGGAGCTCGGCCGCTAATGAGTTCAGCCGCTGAGGAGTTCGAAAGGAGCTCGGCCGCTAAGGAGCTCGGCTAAGGCTCATCCGCTGAAGCTTTTCCGTGACTACCGGTTGCATTGTCGGCTGAGCATCTGATTGGACTTCGGTGGGAGCGGAGTTTATCCCCAACAATAGTCCCTCCACTCTTGAGTTTGAAATTCGAAGAAAGGGAGTACCAAAACAGGCGACTGCCAAAGTTCTTTCCCGGGCTCCGCACCCATTGAAGTTGAAGTTCGAGGGATCATATCTCCTACCCCAGAGGGGGAGATCTTATCTTGCGGCCGAGGTTGATGGAGATCCTATCTCCTATAGACTTCGGAGCTCGGACTTGAACTTTGCTCGTATTAGGACGAGGTTCTCCTCCTGTTCCTAACGGACTGTGGAGGCACATAAGAGCTGTTGCCAGGGCCTCTCCCTCCATCTTGTCTAAATTGAACGAGGCCTTCGACTTTGCTCGCGTTAGGACGAAGTTCTCTTCCTATTCCTAACGGGCTGTGGGGGCACGTAAGAGCCATTGTCGGGGCCTCTGCTCGCGTTAAGACGAGGTTCTCCTCCTGTTCCTAACGAGCTGCGGGGGCACGTAAAAGCCGTTGTCAGGGCCTCTCCTCTCATCTCGTCTAAAGTGAACGAGGCCTTCAACTTTGCTCGCGTTAGGACGAGGTTCTCCTCCTGTTCCTAACGGGCTGTGGGGGCACGTAAGGGCCGTCGTCAGAGCCTCTCCTTCCATCTCGTCTAAAGTGAACGAGGCCTTCGACTTTGCTCGCATTAGGACGAGATTCTCCTCCTGTTCTTAACGGGCCACTTTTGCTCGTTTCTCTCATATCATCATGTAATTCTTGCACTAGAAAACAATAATGCTGAACGAAGGAGTCTTATTAAAGGCAGTTTACTGATAATACATCCACAGATTTTCTGAGTTCCAAGGTCGGAGAAGCATTATTCCTCCAAGCTCCTTCAGGCGATATGTTCCGGGCCGGACGATCTCCACCACTTCATACGGACCTTCCCAATTTGGAGGACTATTGTTGGGGAGAACATCGACGCTGGGGAGAACCTCGGCGCTGGGAAAAACCTCGACGTGTCCTAGCTTTCCCGCCTCCAGGCCCGAGGGGGAGTTCGGGCTCGCCTGCACTCAGAAAGGGTTCGGGAACGCGGTCGAACTTTACTCAGCTTTCTGCTTCTGCGGGCTTACCCGGCTCGCCGACTTGCCGCTTGCCATCGACTTCATCATTCTTGGTTTTGAAGGCCTCCTCAGTCCGGGCATAACCTTCAACCCGAGCTAGCATGTCAGCAAAATTCCTGGGATATTTCTTTTCCAGGAAGAACAGTAAGTCGTTCTTTTGAAGGCCGCCCTTGAGTGCGGCCATCGCAACAGACTGATCCAGGTTCCGGACCTCCAATGCCACAGCGTTAAACCGGATGACATAAGTCCGGATGGATTCTCCTTGCTTCTGCTTGACATTCATCAAGAAATCCTAACTTCGGCGTGGACGCCGACTACTGACGAAGTGGGCTGCGAATTGCTGGCTCATCTGATCAAACGATAAGATGGTACTCGGCGGAGTACCAGTTTCTGACAGGTCCCTTAAGGATCGAGGGGAAAGTCCGACACAAAATAGCATCTGATGCGCCATGGAGCAATATCATCATCCGGAAGGCTTCCAGGTGGTCGACTGGATCGGTGGTCCCATCGTAACTCTCCCGATTTCTGCATAATTTTCTGCGAAAAGGGAGGGTCAGCACAAACGTCATTACCATGAAAGGAGGGATTGTGATGGAGTTCTTCGATCCGTCGGCTCATTTCTAAGAGCCTTTGATCCAAGAGATCTTCACGGTCTTTGATCTCTAAGATTTTCTGGTAGAATGGGTACGAAGCTTCCCCCTGGATCGAGTCGTGGTCTGAGTAGGAGCCTTCCCTCCTCTACTTCTCCCTTCCGGGAATCGAAGGCCGGGTAGCCCAAGTCGGCCATTCCTGGACTGGACCACAGGGCTCTGGAGAATCCTGCGTCGGTTAAGCCGGTGCCGGGGCCTGCTGGTGTATGGCCTACACCGCCTGCATCGCCTCCGTAAGGCCACGAACCTACTGGACGAGTAGGTTGAACTGCTCCGCATCCACTAAGCGGGATCGAGCCGCGAAAGCTGTTGATCGCCAAATCGAAGCTCTCCTGAGAGGCATATTCTCTTAGGAAAGAACTCTAGAGATCTCTGGAGAGAGATCATCGCTAAGCACTCCTTTAAGATTGAAGGAACCTCAAGAACAGAGGGCCCTTCCTCTAGCACCAAATCTGTTGGTGCAGAAACTGGTTGATGCCAGATTGAACTGGAGTGGAGGATGAGGTCGCCGCCGATGACCTGGAAAACAACGTCCCGTCCGGAGCCGATGGGGATGGCTCCGACAGGACCCTCCGACGCTCAAGTTAGCTTTGGCCAACAGAAATGGAGTGCTCAGTATGGAGTTCGACAGAGTTTCAAGGAGGAGAGAAGAGTTTTAGAACCTGGCATAAGCGTATCTGGAGGGTCCTTTTTATAGGCGGAAATTGTTGTAACTGCCTTGATTAATGATTGTCGTAACTGTCCTGATCAATGCCGATTGTTATTGATTTGATAAATGCCGATCGTTATTGACTTGATAAATGCCGATCGTTATTGTCGTGTAACCGTTTAGTAGTGGGATCGTCTGCAGGAATCCGTCAACAGTCTATAAGAAGTTCGGCTTTCGTAAAAGTTCGGCCACTGAGGAGTTCGGCCGCTGGAGGAGTCCGATTTTCGTGGAAGTCCGGCTGCTGGAGGAGTCCAGCTTCCGTAGAAGCCCAGCCGCTGGAGGAGTTCGCAAGGAGCTCGGCCGCTAATGAGTTCGGTCGCTGAGAAGTTCGGAAGGAGCTTGGCCGCTAATGAGTTCGACCGCTGGGAAGTTCGGAAGGGGCTCGACTGCTAAGGAGCTCGGCTAAGACTCGTCCGTTGAAGCTTTCCCATGACTACCGGTTGCATTGTCGGCTGAGCATCTGATTGAACTTCGGTGGGAGCGGGGTTTATCCCCAACAGGTCAGATAGTGTAAATAGAGTTATGTATATTATAAATGACAGGAAACACCTTCTTTAGATTAAACATAGATTTTTATGATTTTTTTTTTTGATAAGAATTTGAGGGTTGCAATATTAGGCTGCAAAAAAAGTTATATAAGTAAAATTTTATATGCATATTTGGTCATATAAAGTAAATTTTTAGATGTATATCTGCTCAACATATAACTAAAACCTGACAAGCATTTAAATCATCATAAGATAGATGAACATCGGATGATAAAATGATATACTGCCTTTTCTTTCAAATACAATACTCTAACAGATCATCAAAGAAAGTTAATTTCTCAACTCCTGTGGTGCAAAACTACTGAAATAATTTATCTAAATGTCAAATAATATAATATGCTAGTTAAATAATGTCTATTTTATTTTATAAGTTTTGCTTCTCTATGTTGACCACCGCCCCCCTCCGGCGCCCCCACACCTGAATCATCGTCTTCTTTTATGGAAATACGCCAGCCTGGTGGAAACCGGTTATACCTCAGAGGTAACCAGTTAAAAGTTGCCAAGTATTCAAATATTCACAAATTCCGGAGTTCTTTTAACTCGGAAGTCCATATTTGTGGGATTCCGTTCTCTTTCCTTCTTTCTCTTGCTCACTCTTTCTCATAATACCTCTATCTCATACTCTCTCACTCTCTCCTTCCCTTGCCCTGTTTCCAACTCATAGTCTCTCACCCCCCAACCCCCAATCTTGTTCTCTCTTCATTTATCATTTTCCCTGATTATCTATCTCGCTCTCTGTCTCTCTCTCCCTCCAACTCTACCACCATCCTTCCTGTCTTTGTCTCACTCATTGTATCTCTCTCTCTTTCTCTCCATCCTGTCTTTTCTCTCTTACTCACTAATATTAACTGGTTGAACCCGTAGACATTCAATTTTCTGGTTTACCCATAAACAAATGAATGATTAGATTAAAACAAGGAAACAAAATAAAAAATAAAAAATTTATAGAACATATCCTCTTGTTTCATAGAGATTTTTTTTTCTTTTACTTTCCCTTGATTTTAACCATGAAATTGCTGAATCTGCAGCTGAAACTATTTAAATTACAGAAATCCAAACTCATTTAGTTTGATCAAAACCATATCCTGAATTGTAACTGTTCGTTTTGTGTGTGTATGCGTGTGTGCGCGCGTGTATTACATGAATGCCTTAAAAGGTTCTCATTCAGTTCACAACAACAACAACAACAACAACAAATCACTTATTCAGCAATATTTGGGTAGTTATGACATTGTAGCCACTCTAAGCCCAAGAATTGAAAATCCATCAGCTTACCTGACATGATTTCAATTACTAGTGCACCTCAATCAAGTTTTTGCCTGAGAACCTCGTGAAACTTTATCTTTTCTCAAAAAAGAAAAAAGAAAAGAAAGAAAAGCCAAATTTACATGATATCTATGCTTTAACGAAAAAATCTACATGTTTCTTTCTGTCTTCCATAAATCTATTGGAGGACATTTCCTGTGTTTATACTATTTTTAACCTTTTTTAATTTAAGATACCGAACTGTCTGAACTAAAGGAATTCCTCATGATCTAATACAACTTCACTAAGAAGCCTATGAGATTTCCATAAGACAATAGCATAAAATCCTCATAGAGTCTTTCACCATAATCATCGTAGTAGATAAAGATGTAAAGCATCAACCAGAAAAGAAAAAAAGAACAGTATAAAGACAGTAGTAGATAATTTGCATGAACATTTGAGAAGATTAAAATTACTGAGTTTGAGATGAAGACTATCCAAGGTGAAAACCTCCTGGGCCAGGTGAAGTAGTGAGCAGAGGTCCTCTTGGAGCTTTGGCATCAGTCCACCATAATCCACCAGAACTACTGGTCTTAGTCCAGTGCATAAACAAAGTATATCTGTCAAAAAAAAAAAAGAAAAAGAAAAAAGAAAAAAATCTTAGCTGTCATTTGTTACAAATTTGCAATAAATGGGAAAGTTATGGACGTGTAATGCCCCAGCATATCCTGCTGTTTAGAAATTCCCCCGTACTAATAAATCTTATTAGATTCAATGAAAAGGAACATAAGTGCCCTGTCCAGATGGTTTGTAAATTGTTAGATCACATTGAAAATAGCATGTATTGCTTTCTATGAAAATGCATAACCGAGATAAACTTAAAGAAAATATTTGCTTGTTAATTAACAAGACAGGAAGTCTCAAGTCGTCTCATGCAAAACAACAATTAAGGGTGCATTTGGTTAGCCATTAAAAAAGTACTTTTTTTGCTTTTTGATTTTTATAAAGTAAAAATCAAAATGCAATGTTTGGTAACATCATGAAAAGCAAAAAGCAAAAATCAAAATAATCAAAATAATTGCTTTATATGCAAAGCAATTTTTTTTTGTTTCCCAAAACTTGCTTTTCTACATTTTTTGCTTCCTAAAAATTGCTTTTCCACATCTAAAACGCCAAACCAAAAAATAAAGAGCCTGAACCCTTCTCCCTCGTTAAGCTCTTCACCTCCCTGTTCCCTTCTCCCTCCCTTCTCCCGTGTTCTCGCCCTCTGTCTACTTGGCCGACAAGCCCGAACAACACTATGCTCTCTTCTCGACGAGTGGAAAAATCACTTTTTGACCTGTAAATTGTCATCAAGCCCTAAGGGCAAGGAGGTATTTCTCGGATCCGATAGAACACATGTTAGTACTTATGTGCCCTCTAGTAAGCAAATTTCTTATCGAAAAAGAAAGACCATATTAACTTAAAATATTTTATATGATTGCTCATTTGATATATTGTTCACTTTTATCCTGTCTGGTTGGAAAGGTACTGTGAATAACTCTCAAATTTTTGTGTCAGCGGTCACAAATCCTGAATATAGATTTCTTAATCCACCAGAGGGCAAGTAGTTGATTTTGGCTTCACAAGCATGCATGGCTATCTTACATCTTATGGAGGTAAACATTATCATCTTCAAAACTATCGAGGAAGAGGTTGTCAACCAAGAACAAGCAAAAAGTTATTCAATTATCGCCACTCATCTCTGTTAAATGTGATTAAGCATTATTTTGGAATATTAAAAAAGCAGTTTCCTATCTTAAGAGAGATGCCTCCATACAAAAGCAAGCACAAATTGTTATATCTGCATGTGCAATTCATAATTATATCAAGAAGAAGGCACAAGAGGATAGTATCTTTATTGAGTATGCAGATGAAAATATGATTGTTGAAGATGAGGTTGAGGCCCCAGCCAAGTTGCCATAAATATTGATAGGACTACTAGCTCTTGACGAGAAATGAGTGCAATTAGAGATAGAATTGCTAATAGATTGGCTCGAGCATATGGTTTGATTGAGTAATTTGGATTTTATGTTTTAATATGTAAAATAAGAGCAAAATATTGTGTTTATCAAACATGTTTTTTTGTTTTTTTTGCTTTTTTCTTTATAGCAACGTAGTTTCTAAACATGTTTTTTGCTTTTTTGCTTTAGCTCAATAACAAAAATAAAAAAAAATAAAAAATATTTTTAAAAATTAAAAATCAAAAATCAACAAGTATAACCAAATGCACCCTAAGTGGTTCAATGTATTGTTACAAAGATTGCTATCAGTTCATTAGATAGTGTCCAGAAGGCCTAGACCCCATAAAGGAAAGCTATTGAGAACTATAATTTGGAAGCAAATCAATATGATAAGAAAATTATACACAGAAATGACAGTCTTTTAGATGTTTGAATCCGACTGAGTAGCATGCATCCTCATGAAAAAAGAGGGGAAAGAAGCAGAAGAAGCGTAAAACTATATTAATACAAAGTCCAAATTAAATATCATAAAATAAAAGGGGCATTTATAACGAACCAATCAAATTTTCGAGTGGTTTTAACCTTCCTCGTATCCAAAAAATAAAAAATAAAAAATAACAAAAAGAAAGAAAATCAGACCAAACAAAAGTTACCAGCACATTAATTACAAGACGATCTAATTTCATTCCCAAGATGCTCCAAGTATTGATCACACAAGAAAAACACATATAGTTGCAGCAAGTCTCAAAGTAACTATAGATTTGCAGCAAAAATCAAGTGTCGGAATGGAAAACGTCCTTGTAGAAAGTTTGCATCAGCCCCACGCCCAGAAGCATATAACCACTAAAGATAAGAAAGCAACCGAGAAGAAAACTTTCTTTACAAGGAAGAAGGTGGAATTCGACAGATTGGTACTTATTTTGTTACCATCATTCCTCTAATCATAACCCAGAAGCATACATAATCAAGTAGAAAATTCAAGAAATACTAGAAGGGAAGGATGCGAAAAAAAATTAAGCCACCGCCTTGTTCAAAAGATACCATCTTGACTCAAAACCCAAATCCAGCCAAAAACCCACAGAACGGAATCAAAATCAACAAAACACCAATAAAAGAACACCTAAATGAACTATTCCTCAAGGAGTGAATCACATTCAGAATCAAAGATCTATAATTCAGAGATATTAACGAGAAAGGAGATCCAAAACAACGAAGAAAAGCAGGGCAAGAAGGGAGGAGACGACCTGTCAAGAGCCGACGCTTCGACCTATATTGCAGACGCCAATTGATGCGAGAAAAGCACGAGTCCATCACCATCATCATCCGCTCGCAGTCCTTCAGCTCCATTGGCGAGGGATCCACAGGGGAAACGAGCAATCAAGCTGCGGGGGATTGCCTCGTTGCTCTCGGAGTGGCTCTCAGTGCTAAACGCTCGCGGTGGGGCGAGGGGAGCCACGGCACGCGGAAAGGGGCATTACATAGACCCCGGTCTCAAACCCTTTTGAGCGCGGATCCTCTCCGGTGCGCCACACGATGCGGTGATATATTGCGCCAAATATGAGTAGCATACCAGGTACTATCTCCGAAATCCTATTTGGTCAAACTATAAAAATTAATTTATTTTAAAATATTTTTTTTAATAATTTTTTTAAAAAAATATTATAAAAAATAATTTATATTTAATATAATTATTTAATAAATATTTTTATCAGTATTTGAGAAGCAGTTTATTTGATAAATTTTTTAAAAAAATTACTTTTGATTATCAAATTATAAATATATATATATAAATTTATTTTATAATTAATATTATTTAAATAAATAACTAATTTTAAATATTTATTATAATTAATTTTAATTATTTTTTTATTTTTTATTTAATTAAAATATAAAAATAATGAGAATGTCAGGAAGCGTGAGAATAATGGGAGGATTAGATAAAAATCAATAGAAATGATTATGGTAAATAATAATTTTGAGTAAGGATATTTATATTTTGAAAAAAATAATTTTCTATTTCTATTTCTGCTTTTAAAAAGAAGATCTAATTTTTTGCTTGCTCTCCATAACAGAAAAACTGCTGCTGCTACTACTCAAAAGTAGATTATTTTTTAAAATAAACTTGATCAAATATTTTTTTTAAAATAAATATTTTTTAAAAAAAATAAGTAGTTTCTTTCTCTCCAAAAGCTTGGCCAAATAGGCCCTAAAATGAGTAACTTACTGTATTATATATCATTCTCTATAGTACAAAATATGTATGGTAAATTATTTTTTTTATGATTAAGATAAAATAATTATGTGGTGCGCTATAGCAATAAACTACTTGAAGTAACTAGATGTTCGATGTGTGCACACCCAAAGCGAGGCATCAAAATAAGCCAACCAATTAATGAATAATAGCGAGAGAGTCGCCCTCCCATGTAACTTATAGTTTGCTTATAAGCATGGTTGGAGAGGGAGTCTATGCCACTTTTCTTTTACATATTATGCATTATTTTTTTTTACAATGAAGTGGCCAGTTGTAATACCCAAGTTGTAATATCCAACCCATTAACCCACTAGAGAAAAGGTCCAAATATATATAAAAAAAAAAGGCTCCACTCAATTTTTAAAGCACAAAAAAGAGAGAAATAGGAGGAAGAAGACTCTTGATGAAAGTCTCTTTCTTCTCCCAAAAGGACTCGATTGGAGCCGAAAATCCTAAGCTCCCCCATACAAGATGAAACACCTTCTTACTTCCATGGCTATCCACTGCCGAATCTCTCTTCCTCTCATTATTTTTCTCCTTCTTTTTTTTTGTTCTTATTCCCAATCGACCTTCATCATGCCCCATGAAATTGATGGTCCAAACATCACTAAGAATAAGATAAATCTCTTAAGAAACCTTCCTTCCAATTTTCTTTGATTTATAGACTGAGTTTTCAATGGATTGTTACTGAATTTCTTTGGAAAAAATTAAATTTCAAATGCTCTATTTCTTCCTTTCATATTGCTTTGATTTTGGTGCCTTTCATCATCATTGATCACTGGACTGGGGACTCATGGCTGCATTACCGTGGGTTACACCTTCGACCATCATCTCTTGGCATGACTCCCTTTGACTTCGAGGAAGAAGGGGATTCAAATAAGATCTTTTATTCTGTTTAAATAAATGAAGAAAAAGAAGATAGAAAAAAAAAGAAAATAAGAAAAATAAAAGAAGAGTTCCCTTTTCCTCTCACCTTCCTCTTTCTTTCTCTAATTTCTCTCTAGAAAAAATCTACTTTCTTTTTCTATAAGTTTCTCTCTCTAAATTATTTTTCTGTCTATGAAGATTGTCTCTATAGAATTTATCTAGTAAGATTTTTTTTTGATGAGTTTGATTGATTTTGGTAAAGAGATCTTGATCCATGGTCACTAGATATGTGCCAATATCGATCCTAACCATACTAGATTTTATGATATTTGATTATTCATAAACCATTTATATACTAGTTCAATCATAATTTAATTAAATTATCTTGTCGGACCAATTAGGATGCCAAGCAATATCATATGATCAACCATATTTCACTTTATCAATCTCTCTCTCCTATGATATTCTCTCTCTATTTGATTTATGAACTTAATTAAGTGTTATGAGTTTGAATTATCCCAATAGAGAGATTTCGAATCATCATATTAGTCAGATAGTATGTCCGCACCATCCAAATATTTGTC